>CM077015.1:138923626-139567951 GCA_039090855.1 Macrothele yani
ATGGTTCGATTTTAATGACATTTTACTATGTGGTAGGAGACCGCCTGGGGAAGAACCCTATTGAAAATGGGCAAAATGTGGTCAAAGGTCAGGACATAGGATTGCGATCCATTCCATCCCCCTTATCCCATATTATTAAGGTGGACGTCAAGTAATTTTGCTTCCTATACTTCCAATGGAAAAACTTTTGTACTGATTTCCTTCACAATTAATGAGTTCCCAAGGATGAAAATTTGAACATCGATTAAAATAATTTCATACTATAACTTGGAAAACTTAATATTTTCTAAAACATAACCATAGTTATAATAAAAATCAATAACTTTTCCTTTGGTGGTGTTGAAACCAGAGAAAAGATGCCGCGACCTGTACTTTGATGACGTCAGTGGACAAATAAATGTTAGATTGCATAATAACGGTTATGGTTTAGAAAATATTAAGTATTCCAAGTTATGAAATGAAGCTATTTTAATCGATGTTAAAATTTTCATCCTTGCGAACGCATTAATTGTGAAGAAAATGTGTACAGAAGTTTTTCCATTGGAAGTATAGGAAGCAAAATTACTTGAAGTCCCCCTTAAAGTAGCAATTCTTGTATGTATGTATATATATTTTGTTTTGAGAACGTCTCTAAAAATATTGATCAAAGCCGTAAACCTACCGTTTTCTGGTACTAGAAATCGATTTAGCTTGGTTTCGACTTTAGGAGAATTCGTTTAGTGGGTTAAATAACCACCCCGATTTATAACGTTTTCAGTGTCATGGCTTTGTTCCATTAATGTTACCAATGCTTAGAAATCTTATGACGTCACAATCTCGCGTTTGAGAATGTTGGCGCGCGGTAACGCCATATGTCTCACTACGTCACGCGTTGTGTTTGAATCCCATTAAAGTTTTATGACGTCACACTCTTGCGAGCAGATGTTCGCGATTCTTATCTGCCTCATTACGTCACGCGTTGTGTGCGTATGTCCTCACGCACGATAACTCGCGTAACATTCGTTCGATTTCGATGAAATTTTAGTGTCTGGTAGGGGATCACCTGGGAAGGAACCCTATTTAACGTGAACGAAATGGGGTCAAAGGTCAGTACATAGGAGCGGGATCCATTCCACTGTTCTTATGCGTCATAACTAACGTAAGAAAGGTTCGATTTCGATGAACGTTTAGTATGTGATACGGGACCCCTTGCGACAAATCCTATTGAAAATGGGCGAAATGGGGTCAAAGATCAGGACATAGAAGCGGAATCACTTCCATCGCCATTATGCGTCATAGCGTACGTAAAAATGCTTCGATATGGATGAAATGTTAGTATGTTGTAGGGGCTTGCCTGGGGACGAATTGTAATGAAAATGGGCGATATGGGGTCAAAGGTTAGGACAGAGGAGCGGGATCTATTCCATAGACCTTATGCATCGTAACTTACGTAAAAATGCATCGATTCCGACAAAACTTTATTATGTTATTTCGGAGGTATACGGAACCGGTTCTGTCGAACATCATTGAAATGGGATCAAAAGTCAGGGCACAAGACCGAGATTTATTCCACAGTCATTATTCTCATATCTTGAGTGATAACTTGAGTAATGATTTCTGGTATGTTGGAAAGCATATTATAATCAATGCATTGCATGATTTTACAAACGTGTTTATTTTCTTGTAGGAATAGTGAATTTCTGTTTTTATAAATATGCACTTAACTTAATTTTAATGTTTCCTTGTGTGTCTTGGGCATATAATTTGCTTCCCTGTGACTTGCTTCCTAGCCCTTTGATATTAAACTTTTATTTTTCTAAAGAATTTATTTTCTTATTTAAGAATTTTGCTGTGGGTATTGGGCATTTATCTTGCCATTCTGAGACATGCAACTGGGTTATTAGGGTTTACTCCCAGGATTTGCAACTGTAAATTGCTCCGTGGGCAAATTTTGCTTCCTTTTTTCCTAAATTTGTCGCTTGCTTTCTTTTTCAAAATTGTAATGCTGCTTTTTTTGTTTTTAATTTATTTTTGTATTTTTTTTTTTTTGGTTTTTCTGGTGTTTCCTGTTTATCTTTTTGTCTCGCAGAATTAAGGTTTCACTTTTTCTGTGACAAGCTTGAAGATATCCTTTATACCTTTCATTGGTTAGATTTATCTTGATTTTTAATACTAATTTATTACGTTGCTTTGTGTTTTTTGGGAGCTCGGCTCCCTTTCTTTTTATTTTATGTGTGATTATCTTGGCTGTTGTGCAGTCGAGCAACGTGTTTTAGTGTGTATGGTTTGGGTTTTTTAGAAATTCTTTTTATTCTGACAATTTTATTCCTAAATTTAATCTGTCCTTATGCAAACTAAAATAGTAGAAACCCACAATTCTCTGGTCTCAGTAGATTAATCAGTGATTTTCTTATTGTTTGGCCTTGACGAAGCCAACAGAAAGTCAGTCATTAATATGCTTCCCCTGCATTCTTATGTTCGTTAAATTTCCATCGTTTGAAGCTCGCCTGCTTCGGGTGGTTGGAAAGTGGTAAATATTGTTCTTCTTCTCGTTCCCCGATTTTTTGTTTTTTTCTTTCTTCAAAATTTGCTCTTCAGTTTCACACACACACACACACACATATATATATATATATATATACGATGCCTTAATGAAGGAAAGATTCCTGAGGATTGGAACACCGCTACAATGATCCTGCTACATAAAGAAAGGTGACATTGAGGATCTTCGGAAACTACAGACCTATCAGCCTCCTATCAGTAGCGTTTATAAAATCTTCACTAAAGTTCTTTTCCACACCGCTTGAAGGTAACACTGGACATGGCTTCAACCGAGAGAACAAGCTGGATTCAGGAGTGGCTATGTTAGCACAATAGGATCATATCCACGTACTGAGAGAACTAATTGAAAGAGCGAGGGAATATGAACTTCCACTGTGCATGGCTTTTATCGATTATGAAAAAGCCTTTGATTCGGTGGAAACCATCAGCAGTTACAATGGCTCTGAAAACCTGCGGTATTGAAGATGCATTCATTAATATTATTAATAACATCTATGAAAATGCAAGTGCAAAGATTCGGCTGTTTGAAAAACACAACACACATAAAAATTGGAAAGGGAGTGAGACAAGGTGACACCATATCTCCAGAAGCTCTTTAATGCCACATTGGAGGGTGTTTTTCAGTCGCTGAGCTGGGAAAACAAAGGGATAAAGATTAATGGAGATTATCTAACCCACCTTCGTTTGTGGGTATTGGGCATTTATCTTGCCATTCTGAAACATGCAACTGGGTTATTAGGGTTTACTCCCAGGATTTGCAACTGTAAATTGCTCCGTGGGCAAATTTTGCTTCCTTTTTTTCCTAAATTTGTCGCTTGCTTTCTTTTTCAAAATTGTAATGTTGCTTTTTTTGTTTTTAATTTATTTTTGTATTTTTTTTTTTTTGGTTTTTCTGGTGTTTCCTGTTTATCTTTTTGTCTCGCAGAATTAAGGTTTCACTTTTTCTGTGACAAGCTTGAAGATATCCTTTATACCTTTCATTGGTTAGATTTATCTTGATTTTTAATACTAATTTATTACGTTGCTTTGTGTTTTTTGGGGAGCTCGGCTCCCTTTCTTTTATTTTATGTGTGATTATCTTGGCTGTTGTGCAGTCGAGCAACGTGTTTTAGTGTGTAGGGTTTGGGTTTTTTTAGAAATTCTTTTTATTCTGACAATTTTATTCCTAAATTTAATCTGTCCTTATGCAAACTAAAATAGTAGAAACCCACAATTCTCTGGTCTCAGTAGATTAATCAGTGATTTTCTTATTGTTTGGCCTTGACGAAGCCAACAGAAAGTCAGTCATTAATATGCTTCCCTGCATTCTTATGTTCGTTAAATTTCCATCGTTTGAAGCTCGCCTGCTTCGGGTGGTTGGAAAGTGGTAAATATTGTTCTTCTTCTCGTTCCCCGATTTTTTGTTTTTTCTTTCTTCAAAATTTGCTCTTCAGTTTCACACACACACACACACACACACACACACATATATATATATATATATATATTACTTCCTGTGATTTTACTCTCAGTATTTATGGAACGGCAGTTGTAAGTTCTAATTGAAACATGATACCATAAAAGATTTAGTACAGTTGAACGTGCTTAAGTGTACTTTGTTCGGTACACATAACTTATTGATGTCCCTTTCGGCCAGGAATGATAATTTTAGAAATACTCCCTTCGAACATAAACTAGTAATGCACAAATTATCACTCTTAGTGCCCAAGGCCCCTCTCGAGTTGAAAAAGAAAAAAAGACAAAAAAAAATGACACCGATTTTTCTGGTATAATGTACACGTTATTTCAATCCGTTCTGACGCGAGATAAATTTATCAAATTTATTCAAAGTCCATCTAACCGGTATGGAAACCAATAATATCTGGCATATAAAAGAAGTGTTTCAATCGGGTGTTTAATCGGGCATATATTTCTGTAAACGGACTTATGAGTTATGAAAAGTTTGAATTTATACGAGAAGCATTGCTCAGCGGAAACATTACGCAACAAAGAAAGATCTTTTCAAATCGAACTCTACGAAGTAGAGATATGGACAAATATAAGACATGCATCTGCGCCTCCTAGCGGGAAACTATGCATGATTTTAGGAAGAAAGTATACTGAATTTTTTTTCGATGTGAGCGGTATCGGTCCATATTGAATACTGCTGAACGAAGTCAGCGAGAATATATTGTTTACCTGTGAACACATAGACATGAACATTAGAAACAGAAGATACGAAAATATAAGATAATCGTGTTTTAATGAGTTTTATTCCATCTTTGCGGAAAAAGGATACAGAATTCAGAGTTCCTAGTTCTTCAACGTACTATCAGTAAATGGTTCTATATCTTATGACCATTCAGGCATACAGTATTTACAATGAAGAGGAGGGTATATAACCTTTCGACAAGACATCCTCTTTACAATGTTTTCGAAAATTATTTTGTAACTGGATGTCATTATTCATGAATGTTTGCAAATGGCTATAAGTATGTTCAATCACTGCGTGAAGATTTCTTATCTAATGTGTAGCATTTTGAAAAAATTTAACCTTCAAATTGTAGTAAAACGACGAAGTATTTGTTTGAATGGCATCAGTAGTGATATTGTTTATAATTTCTATATAATTCAATAATTTCCGAATTCAAGATAATGCTGTTTATAACTGTAACCACTATTCTCTTGCATTCCGCCTATCGCACTTACAAAACGTTTTTATATGTTTACAGGCATTTTTAAATACATCTAAATATCAATTTCTCATTAATAGCTCTTAAGAAAACCTTCAGTCGATATAAAAAAGCTATGCATTAAAAGTACATACCAAGCGCAGCTTTTAATATGAACTACACTGAAGAGCAATTGAATTAGAGACAACTGGCGTTAGGCAAATGTGGCGCTGTGGGCAGCCCTGTAAATGGAAACGACATGACGTATACAGCGATCCGACAAAATAAGAAGTGGACGCAGTATGGTTAAGACGAAGGATCTAAGCGCATTTGATCGTGGGCAAATTGTCGGGGCCCGACGAATGGGTCACTCCACCTCGGAAGTCGTGCAGGCACTGGGATTTTCACGAGCCACTGTGTCACAGGTGCACCGTGAGTACATCGAATCCGGTACATCCATCCCTTCAAGGACCAACTGCCGTAGACAACAGCGTGGGGATGAGCGGGGCCATCGTCGGCTAGCTCGCATTTAAACAGTGGATATACGGGCCACAGTGAAAGAAATCACTCGGCAATTTAACGCTGGTGCACAAGAACGTGTAAACAGCCACATCATCCAGAGCCATCTCCTCGCTATGGGGTACAGAAGCCATCGTCCCACGAGGGTACCGCTGCTGACCGCAAATCACCGGGTGCAAAGATTAGTATGAGCGCGGAAACATTGCCACTGGACCCTAGACATGTGGAAAAATGTGGCCTGGACTGATGAGTCGAAATTCACGTTGGAACATGCGGATGGCACGATACGAGTACGGCACAAACCACATGAAACGATGGATCCTTCTTGCCAGTGGGTACTCTTCAAGCTGGTGGGGGTGGCATTCTCGTCTGGGGACTGTTTGCGTGGACTGAAATGGGACCCCTGGTGCGTGTGACATAGACCCTCACAAATCAACGTTACCGGAATATCCTGGACGGCCATTTGCTCCCGTTTGTGCGACTTCAACATCCCACTGTGGACCTCATCCTGCAACAAGACAATGCACCGTGCCATCGCTCCCGAATTTTATCTGATTGGCTGGATGAACACTCCACCAACGTGATATGGCTTATTTGGCCATCTAGGTCACCTGACCTCAATCTCATCGATCACATCTGGAATGCCATCGAGACAGATGTTCGAGTCTCTGACCCCCCTACATCAAATCTTCGTGAACTGTGGAAACTTTTTCAGGTGTCGTGGATCCGTATGACTTCCCAAAGCTTCCGGTGTCTTGTCGAGTTCATGCCGAGACGAATCGCCGCCGTCATCAGGGCAAAAGGTGGTGCTACACGTTACTATACAGGTATCTCTAATCAATTGCTCTTCAGTGTATAAGTACTAGGTTAACGAAATTTCTTGGGAAATATTCAATACGAAAAACGTTTATATGGTATAACATGTAAATACTTCAATAATCGAAAAAGTTTATAAATTTCTCTGAAAAATAAGTTATACAAATGGTACGCTGAAATAGGTTTTAAGTTTCAAGAATTCCTTCTCGTTTCCTGATATAAAGTGTTCGTGCTTCATTCTGTTAAAATCTTGAAATATTTAACAAGTTTAAACATTATTTAATAAAAATATACTAGCAGTTCAACTAAGAGTGTTAAAATTTGAAAAACGAAATGTGAAGAAATCGCTGAAACTGCGATGGAAAAGGAAGAAACCAAATAATTGCATATGAGTTTATTTGCTGAGCATATATTTATTTTCCTTTCAAGAATTTTGCACTTAAGCCTTGAAACGAAAAATAGGTTGCCGGATTTCTGGAAACTAGTGTTTCAAGATTTATGGACTCACAGCGATGAACAAGAGGTTTTGATAGTTTTATACAAAAAATCACAAACTTCAAATAAATATTAAAATATCACTTATATTTTATAAGTTGCTGTCAGAATTTTTTATGCTGTGAAGCTATATAGGAAATATTTTTGATGTTAAATCAAAATATTCTTCAGATCATCGAAATTTTTGTAAATGGTTTCACGGGCTGCTCAAATTTAGAATACTTGTTAATGTTATTTCTTCTTGAAAAATGTTGTATTGCGTCTGTTACAAACGTCACTTGAGAAACGTATCTGAGATAACTTTTGGGAATCCTTAGCACCTATGTTAGGTAATTAAGACTGTTAAGCGTCATCAACCTTAATGGCTCTCACTAGATTTGACACTAATATTTAGTTGAAAAAGTTATTTCAGTTTCTGTTACTGAAGTCCTTTATAAAAGAAGCCACGTATATTAAATAGCAGGTTTTTTCCTCATACAGGAAAATCCATAATGATTGGGATCAATCAGTCCGTGACTTCAACTTTCTTTAATTTGCTAATAATGTTTCTCATTTTGCATACGTACATGATTTCATGTTGCTTTCTTAAGAAATGTCGCTTTCTGTTCAGAAAATGTACTTTAGTCACACTGTCTGTAAACAAAACATTTCTGTAGGTTATTTAAAAAACCCGTATGTGTTATTCTACATCACAGCATGTTGAAAGAAATCAAAAATCCCTAAATCTAGTGTCGTCTCACTCAGAGTGAGACAATGTGGCTCATTAGATAAATGAACCATTTCGCACCCGAAATATCAACTTATGTCCCTTTTTCTTTATTTCATCCGATTGTTTGGAAACAACTTCAATGGGTTTTACATAATCTAGAAACGGGAAATTAATTTTTAGATGGGTAGTCAAAGTTCTCGAAGGATAAGGTTGATTTCATAAGCTTTATATTTTTTGAAATGCAACATTTATTATAACTTGTAAAGATTTTTATTCCTTTCACTGCGAATTTGACTTCAAAAAAATCATTATTATTATTCGTTCCTGACATGCATAACTGTGAAATGTTCTATGAACAAATCCTAAATTTTACAATTTAATTTTAAATTTCTAAAATACTTTTAGACGAATACTAGAATACTCGAACATTATACTGTATGTTTTTGTTAGGTAGTTCCCTAGAAAAACGTGCAACCAAGTGTCCACTCTGCATTTTCATTAAGAATACCGAACCAAATATAAGTATCAAACGACAAAAGTTATTATAATTATGTCCTAATGTTGGGATATTTATTAGTCAATTTGGATGACTACTATCAGTACATAATTCCTTGTCGTAGCTATCTGTCATTAAAGCGTTGCCATTATTTACGTTCAGTTGAAAGTTTGAGGAACTTTATAACTTTTTTCAGAAAATACATGCTGAAAAGGTATATATCGAAATAAACACATCATAAAGAAACATTTACATTGAGTTAAATTGATACCAATATCAAATATAAAGAGGCAGATTGGTTTCGGTCATAATAATACCTAATTCGCCTTTTTTCAACGCATCAACTAGAAGAAAAGAACAGAAACACTCAGTTTTGTTTTTTCGCCAGGTATTTCGCAAAATGCATCATAACTTTAAGTTTTACTTTTACTTCTTTGGGAATGGGCATAATTCTCTATAGGAAAAGGATTATTTTTAATATTTTTTGAGGATGACAATATTGTTGAAACCTCAAGAATTTGTCCATAAATTATTATATTTGGTATCAGAGTTCCTAATCTTTAAACATTTTCGTATCTTTCACTGTATTTCGTTATCGCGAACTATATTTCGTTTTCCTTGTTTTCAGGTATTTCAGTTTAAGTTTACGGTTAATGCATATGCAATTTACATAAAAAAATAAATTTTAGATATTTTTCGTCACTTAAATTTATAACTGTGAAACCGAGAAAAAAAACCCATCGGAGTGCAAAGCTAATATGTTTTTTTAATAAGAATCTCCATGTAATGGCCAATCGTTAGCCCTAAAAGGAAACAAAAAACATACATTATAATATGTAACTTTTATTTTGGAAGATTTCAACTAAATTCATTCATAACATTTCCCCAAAACATTATTGGTCATTTCCCCTCTTTATTTAAGTATCTATCGGAAAATGTTTAATCATTACGCATGACAAGGTTAAAGGGCAATATAGACAAAAGGAAAGGATGAAGTCAAAAATTATAATTTTACATGGACTTTGTTGTTCAATTTACAGTATATTTTTCCGAAAATGTAATTTATTAATCCTTTCGTAACTAATATAATTCCATTCATTTTTGAGAGCCGCGTATGGCCTCGTGGTCATTGTTTGGGACTGCCACGGCAAAGTCCTCGAGTTCAATCCCAGGCAGGGACGAACGCTCGAACCTCTAAAAAACCGCCGTTCATCGGATCGGTACTAGCCACCGGTAATAGATAAGGGCGTCTTCCTCTCCCTTTCTACTTCGCTTCCATGTCACTTTCTTATTGATGGGAATTCGGAATTTGGTGGGAATTTAAAATAAACATTTTTATAGGAATTTAGTGCATGCAAAGTGTTGAATTCATATTTAACTGTATCTTTTTTAAGCTTTTATTTCTATTACTGGTGGTGTATATTTCCGGTTTTTCCTGTAAAATATAAGAATCGATCTTGTCCTGTTAGGGTATCTATTATACTTTAAACAAAACTACCAAACAATATTTACAGTTTAAACTCGATTGCCGAACGTAACTAATGGTATACAACAGTCTTCATATATTATTGTGGAATTTTATTTGTCGTTAACATACGGTGATTTTTATATAATTGAGCAATGATTTGAAACTGAATCTGAATCAGATAAAACACTTTATTTTTCTGTAACGCTACAATACGCCAATTAGATGTCCTTCGTTTGTTAAAACGAAAATTGCGCTCATATGTCATTCCATAGAAACAACAGTTGAAACATCTTTAAAACAGTCAGTCCCCTGGCAGGTGGTATTTTCTTATGACACTTACAGCATATATCTATTATAAATAAAGGATACACCATCTGATTCCCCTTTTATGAACAAACCTCTGATCAACCACCACAAAGGAATGGTTTTACGCTCCCTTAATCTTGGATTTCACGAACTATTCAGCAACCACAAGTGGAAGTTGGTACGGCGAACTTTAACGTCAGTGTATTTATATCCTTTCCACTTTCACTAACGTCTAACAGGCTGACAAAATTTGAACATCACGCACACAGTAATTTTTTTGTAAGCAGGGCTTTTCTTTTATTTTGCAGTTAATTTGAAGCTTTTGTAGGGTGTATTGCTAATTTCTTTTCTTACATCTGAATATGCACAGAAGAAACGATTCTTCTTTAATATAAATCTGTTTTAGAATTATAAACTGTAAAGAAAGTTATTGCTCCTATCTTGATAGGCGCTCCATACTAAATTGCAACCATGTAATAAAAGAATAAATGAAGAACCTTTAAAAGTGAGTGTGGAGGTGCACCCTAGAAGTACATATATTGTAATTCCAAGATTGAAAAAAAACGGAAAATTTGGACGAAGTGCGTCTAATACCTCACATCACTAGTTGGATTGCATATGTTTGAAAGACAGAAGGCCCTATCGTCTAAAAAAGGCAAATGATTGCTGCTTGCAGCCAATGGAGTTCTTTATTTTGAAATCGGAAGGAGCTGAAAACAATTCGCTGGAGGAGATTTTAAAGAATGTTTGCGTAAGCGTAACGGATCTTTGACCAAAAATTACTTCCCCTTTCTTACCGTTGATCCGCAAAAATGACAGCGGGAGGCAGTGCTTCTGTTATATTATTATAATTTCTTTTGTTGTCCAACTTCTTGGTTAGAGCATGTTGGCAAAATGCGGATATATTCATCTGAACCCCGTAAAATCAGGAATTTTGAAGTGATATGGCAGGTTTGTACAATGTCCACCTTTTGGAGTCTACGCAGCAGTCTTTGTAGCAATCCTAATTCCTTTAGATTTCACAGAAAGTTATTTAGTAGCACTGGTGTTGGGCAAATGACAACTGATACGACCTCTGTGATGCTTTGTTTCCAGTTCCTTTAGATTTCCATTCGCAGGTTCTCTTACATCGAAATTTTGTCAGATACATTTCTTTGAATGTTTCCTCAAAATGGAACCGCTACATCTCTCAGGTGTGTCTCCTTCAGATTTTTGTCTAAAATTACAATGTCAGGTCGTTGTGTGGTTAATGATACGTTCGCCCTGATACATGATTTAGTTCTAATGTTACAGAATAGGTTCTGGTTGGTACTTGTGGATTGTAGAATATTATTTTATATATGGACATATTTAACCCCACTCTCTTTGACTTTGGATGTTTACTGTGCATCTTGGTACCGGGTCAGGACCTTTAAGATATTTTTTGAAACAAGACGAGAACAGCCGGCTAATATGCGTTCTATGGTTTCATTGGATTTTTCCAACATTCTGCAGGTGTCACGATCAGTAACTTTCATTATGTGTTTCTTGTAATTCTGGGCAGCGATCACACGATCTTGAATTTCAATGAAGAATCTCTTGGCTTCTGGATAAAGCTGACTTTTTTTATAACCATTGTAATGGGGAGTTGTTGCCAACGTTTTTTCAGATCCAAGGACTTTGGATATTTACAGTGCAGACTTTTCCGTTTCCACACTTCAAGTGAATCTGAATTGTTTTATGATTGAAGAAGAAACTAAGAATATTCAGGATCAGTGGTGTAAAGCCTTCATCAGTTGCAACCACCACTGTAGTGAAGACAGCATTTTTCCTTATAAGTTATTGTTTGAGTTGTTTCTTATGTTTTCAAAAAAAGATCTAGTATATTATTTTTCCCCTACTTCCTTTCCCTTAGAAGTAGAATTTTAATCAAATACTTCGTTAAGGCTTTCCAGAAACACAACTGTGAAATTAGCAGTCTTGCAAGGCTCAGTGTTCGACGTCCGAACCTAGTGTTCGATTTTTGAATATGGTGTTCGGCGTTAGAAAGTGACGGAGTGCATCAATAATCCCACGGGAAAGTAGCTTGTTTTCTGAAGGAAACGTTGAGAAAACGCCGTCCTAACCAAGCAGCAAGGCTGTGAAAACAGCATAGTGCCTCTTTTTTTATTTGGGTGTTCGGTTATTTGGAGGATTATCGGCGAACTTTTGCGTCGTCAAAAAGCATTTGTTAAAGCTTAAAATCCTTTGCAAAATGGTTTGAAGTGCTGGTGCTTCTTCGAGCTCACTTACGGACTTTAGTTAGGTGACAGAAAACACCAGTTTCTCCCCAGAAGGTCAAATTCTTTTAGTGGCTTAACACCATTAGTGAAGTGTATTTTGTGCGTGCTCGTCGCCGCAACAGTGCTACAGGAAAACACAATGTGATACAACAAAGTCTGTCTAATTATGTTCTTTACTCAACGGTGAGAAATACGTGCAGCTGTATGGTGATATACAACAGTGATTGTGTATATTCATTTCATCAAAATGGCCCGGTGCACAAACACAGTGTGATAAGCAAAAGTGTCCACAGTGATCAATTTTGTGTTTCCTAGTGCTTAAAACTGCATCAGTGCCTAAAGTGTTATTTTACTCCATAATGCAGTGCGGGTTAACATCAAAGTTATATGGGATGTGCTCAGTTGTTTTTGTTTACCTCTTCGTTTTGAAGGGTTTAAACAACTATATTCCTGAGGTCAAACAGAATTTCCGCAGTTCATCCCCAGAGGATACCACTACAGGAGGTAAACCGAGCAATTTAGAAATTTGTAGGTAAACCGTTTGGAGATCCCGTTTCAACGGTCCAGGTCATAACAAACAGGAAGACTGGTTTTTCGATGAGTGAGAGACATAAATGTTTAATTGTTAGAACCCTTAAACAAGAGAAATTTTAGTATAAGAGTAAAGCTCTTACTGTGTGTAGAGCTTGTAATAATATCAAAAGTGTATTAATAAAGTTACTACCACATCCGATTCCAGATTCTGAAGTAACTAATGAAGTAAAGAAATAAGGTGCCATATTTAATACACTCACGGACAATGAAATTTGCCCACCTAGAATGAAACATGCTACAACTGCGAAACTTTGCAAACAGCTAGAGTACGTGCTGGTATGCAAATGATCCGCATTTGGTGCGATTGCGGATGGCTGCAATCTGTGTTGGCGCAGAAAGCATGAACCGACAGCCTTATAAACCGATGTGAAGTCGATGTTTCATGAGAGCAGAAAGCACCGGCCTAAGCAAGCAAGTGTACAGAGTAACAAAAATGCCGGGTAGACGCCAGAGACGTCGATTTACTCAACTTGCGTACTTTGAGAGAGGACTGATCATCGGTTTGAAAACCGCAGTATGGTTGGTGTGCAGTTTAGCCCGACACGTGGATCGTTCTGACCATACCGCCCGACTGTGTTGGGAGCAGTGGACGCGGGATGACACTGCCACATGGAAGAGCGGCTTTGGACGGACCAGGTGTATCACCGGTAGAGAGGACCGTCGGATCGTGCGCCAGGCTCGAACGGATCACACGGGTACCCAGTCCACTATACAAGCAGATGTAGTGGCTCCTGTGTGCCAACGAACGATCTCCCGCCTGCTCGTAGAAGCGAATCAGCGACCCCAGCGCTCCTTACGTGTGGTGCCGTTAACACCGGAAAACCGCCGGCTCCGTTTTCCGTGGCGCCAGGCCAGAGCGACGTGGAACGCCACAGATTAAGGGGACACGGGAATGCCACGTATGTTCGACATTGTAGAGGATAGGATAGTATTTTGAAACATCATATCACTCAGCCCCTTGTTACTTACATCACCATTTTGAGACTCTACATCATCAACATAAATGTCAGCCAAGCTGAGGCTCTACATACAAACAACCGTAGACAATGGTCTACGGTTGTTTTCGTATAGGTAAATCTTTACTATGAGGGGACAGAGGACAAAGCTGACGGTAGGTGACTGTATTTTACTCAAAGTATATTCCTCTTGCGTTAATACAAGCGGCACGATCAGCTAACAACAGGAAGAACTTACAGAGGTTGTCCTTTCGTAGGGAACGAATAGCTTTCTTTGTAAGTTTTCAATGTTTTGCAAAACATTTCCTCTTAAAGGAAGCTTTAATTTAGAAACTGTAGAACAGGGGGTGGTTGGTTTCACATAGTTATTTTCCTTCCATAAACCATGTAAACTGACTGTTCTCTGTGCGGATGCTATATCGAGAAGAAGAAGCCATTTTTCTTGTACTCATGTTTCACACGAACACTTATCTGCCACACTCGTTCTAAAATAGATGGGAATGTATTTCCAGTGTCAGTTGTCAGATCCACTGCTTCATAGCAGAGCGGTGACAACGTTTTTCCTTCATACATAGGCGTCATATGCAACATAAAAAACCACTTGCGCAATTATTACGCAAACGCTGTTCCCACAGCATTTCTCATAAACGATTTATCAAACAACCATGCTTCCCTGACCTTTGTGTTTTACCGGGAAAAAAATCAGTCTTATTACCTAATTACCGCGCTCTGTACGTTTTCTTAATCAAAGCGTCAAAGTTCCGTCTCTCATATTTAAAAGACAGATTATAAAAAAATATTCTAGAAATTATTTGCATGATACAGACACTTGGAAGACACTGAGAGTAATAGTAAAAAACAAGTTACTCCAAATTAAGTGTCTTAATTTACTCACACGAAACTGTTCACAAACTCTTATTGATAATACATATTTCTTATTAATAACACATGATACATATTTCTCAGATAAAGCACGACAAAACGACTAAACAAAGCTTAGGGATTGAATGAGGTTTTGTGAATGAGCCTTGCTTTGGTGGTTTCTTTGGCCGAGGAAGCATAGTTTTATTACGGTAAAGAGCCAGTTTGTTGTCTTTGTGACGTCATTTGTACGGTATTTCTAACCGTCTGCGACTGCAAGACAGTTACCTTTTTAAGGGTATTGTGGCTTTTCTACTGAAAGACGGTACGTTCGCTCTAAAATGAGAAGCATAGCTTTCGGGATGCATTTGAGTAGGCAGCAATATAATACTTCCCACAAATGGCGCCTAGTCAAAACTATTAATAAAGATAATGTCGTCGTATTTTACGGATAATTTTGAGAAAGGAAAAAAGTGATCTTTGTGGTACTACTGGGAAATTATTGATGAGTAAAAGGAAAAATTATAAAACGGTGTGGAGTTATTGTGATAATATAGAAAAATTTGGGAAATGTGGTAAACATGCTTGGCACCCATATTATTAACACCACTAAGCCAGCTCATTTACTTCTCCATATCAATATGTGGCATCATGTGTGAAATTATCAGAAATAGTACTTGATTACGCGATATTGTACACCTTTCTATCACCTCTCATTGGGCAAATGAGGAAATTGTCTCCGAATTGTAAGTACACAATAACTTAACAACTTTTTTGCTTTCGTATGCCAGGAAGGTAATATGAGAAATGTTTTCACTCAAGTATTTAATTACGAGAAGTACTTCCCGTTAAAATGAGCGTACTGAGAAACGTAAACTTATGTATTAGAAAAATTAAAGGAATTACACGAAAGTTTATACAGTTGGCTACGTTTTATGATCTGGTATTCGAACCAATTAGGCTAGTTGGATTTCCAGATTTTCGTCTCTCTCTTTTCTGTTTGGCAAAAAAACATTCTGAAATCATGAAGGATGTTACAACATAATTTGGCATTCATTTTTGTCTATCCACTGTGACCAAATGCAAAAGGCACAGTGTTTTCGAAAAAAATTTTCACACGAATACGGAAAAAAAATGTATGTTAACAGTTTTTCAAAAAACTTTTTTTACATTTCCTACTGAAAGCAACACAACAAATATACAGTATATGTATTGGATTTAAAACAAATTCAGACATACTATATAATACACCGTCGGGTCACATTTTTGTGACCACCTTCTACTTTTGATCTCAACAGCGCGCAACCAACATAAGAAGGCATGTGTCGTGAGCACGCTTGGAGGGTATGTAAGGTATGCTGTAGGCATTATGAAAACATATGACACGTTGCTGTCATGGATGAAAGGAGCGTTTACCGGCTTTCGGGTCGATGGTTGCAGGATTTCTGAAACAGCGCAGTTTGTGAACTCTTCGCTTGCTGCTGTGGTTAAAGTGTATCGTGATTGGAGAAATGGCACCAGTGTGAATAAACGACGTTGAAACTGCGGATTACCACGTTCCATTGATGTGAGACGTGAACGCCGTTTGCGTAGGTGCGTGAGAGCTGATCGACACGCTACAGTAGAGCAACTCACTGGCCGAATAAACCAAGGTGCTACCGGAATTGTGTCTAAAATGACAGTTCAGCGAATCCTTCTGCGCATGGTGCTCCGATGCAGACAGATGGTCACTTCACCTATGCTAACGAAGATGCATCCGCAGAAAAAGCTTACATTTGCACAGCAGCATCGGAATTGAACTTCCGCTGATTGGCGAAGAACTGCCTTCTCCGATGAGTCAAGTTTTCTGCTTCATCGAACTGATAGGAGTTGGCGTATAAGGCGAGAAACGTGTTAAAACAAAAGATCTTCAACCATTTCTAGAAGACCACAAACTGATGGGGGCAGTGGTATGGTCTAGGGAATGTTTTCGTGGCGTTCCCTGGGTCCACTCATACCTGTAGACGGTACTATCGACCGAATTCGTTATGAAACAATCCCTGCAGACTACGAAAACCCATATGCACCGATTGTCTTCCGTGGAACGGATAGGATTTTCCAGCACGACAATGGGGAGTGTCACACAGCTAGAAATATCCGAGAGTGGTTGGATGAGCACGATGAAGACTTTAAATACTTCTCTGACCCTCTGATTCTCCAGACGTAAATCCAAATGAGTATCTGTGGGACCACCTCAATCGTGTCGTTCGCTCTATGGATACTCCACCACGCACCCTCCAGTTGCTGTCAGATGCACTACAGTCAGCCTGGTTCCACATACCTGTTAACATCTCCGAGTAGTTTATTGGGTCACTCCCAGCCCGTCTAGCTGCTGTCCGCGGTGCACACGGCGGTTACAATGGATGTTAGCTGGGGTTACAGTAATGTTACTCGACCGCGTATATATGACAAGACAGAAACAACGAAAATATATTCAATAAAAATAATATGTAGAGACGTTTTATAGCACTTTATTAGATATTTAGCGCATTCATAGCACGATTTTGAAGAGCATGATCTAGATAACGTAGAAATGCTGAGAAGTATTTAAAAACCTATAACAAAAGAAATTATTCAACAAAATCTGAGCTTTTACATTGTGCAACTTTGAAGTAGTTTAACAAATAGATGCTAAACTCTTCGTCGTCGTACATTTTGAATCTGCAGAACGTCTCAAGATATCACATCAACCTGCATTTTTAAATACTATATTGAAATATTGAACTTAACACTGTTGTGAGGCGACTGTGATTACAATAGTCCTACTCCAGCACAAGGAATTTGAAACAACTGGGTTTGCTTCTCAAGGTAGAAGTCCAGGGACTTCAGATAAACAATTAGACCATATCTGTTCCTAACCACCACAGAAGAAAAACATTCAATCCGCACATGCCAGTAGCTGTTGAGAAAAAGTAAAAGCATAAGGATAGCAGTTAAACAAATTTATTTTCATCAATTTGTTTACTTCCCTTTATGACTTTCACTTTGAGAAACATTTGGCGTTGAACGATTGGAGTCTTTCATATTTAAAAAGGATTTCTCCCTATACTGTAGATTGTACTCTTTACCAATAGGCCAAGAATACTTCAAGCTGTTATGATGAATCCTCAACTTAAAGTTATAACAAGATTGAAAAATTTAAATTCTAAACAAATTCCGAGTAAACATTAACATACCTGTATACAAGCTAGAAAACTTCGAGCAACAGAACTAAATAACCTGCAATAGAATACCGTCTTAGCACGATTTATTTTAAAAGACGAAATACTATATACAGGTTAAAACGTACATTAGTACTTTCTAAGTTACACTCTCACTTCATCTTCAGATGTACTGAAACAAACGCCATCTCAATATCATATATATACACTTGTGCACCATGGTTACCCTACTACTTGGTCACGTGACATGACGTAGCTGTTGTGAAATGTGTATGCAAATCATGATGAGGATAATTTATGAGTACGAGATTACATAGAATTAAAACATGTCATACCACTCGATACAACAATCCGTCTCGTAATACATGAATAAGTTGTTCCCAATCTCCAGATAACTCAGCAGAAGAGTAATCATTGCAGCATTGGTCTCCAAAGGCTGTAATGTATACGCCCTCCAAGCATAGTAGTGAGTGGGTAGAGGCGGGGGTTGCCAGTAGTTTGGCATTTTCCCAGTCTGGGTACATATCACCAGAAATAATATTCCTAGCCAGGGCTGCGCTGTGTAGGTTTACCTTCAAACTGTATTTATGCTCCTGTCATCGCAAGCCCACTTCTCTTTTTGTAGATCCTACGTAATTACTGATGGTTTCACCTGATCGTGGATCTAGCATAATAATATTGTACACTCCCCATTTTTGCAGCATGTCGGTTTCGCAGCGGTTTTTTCTAACGTACGTTGACATACATTTAGTACTAACACCAATTCTAAGATTATATTTAAAACATAAGCGAGATAGTACATTACAGATACGTGGTATGTATTCAATTGAGCCTACAAATTTCCAGTTGTCTCTTGTGTGATTTCTTGTAAGGGTGGTGGTACGTCTCACCCTGAGTCGTGCAAAGAAAATTTGACTAAATGGATGGGATAACCAAAACAACTGGCCAAATTGTAGATATATCTGATCACCTGGTCAAAGAAGGACTTTGTGGTGGTATGTATAAATGCACGGCGAAAAAGGAAATTAATAGCTGAGGTTTTGTACTGAAAGGGGTGCAAGGAATTTAATGGTATAGTCGAACTTATGGCTGTAAGTTTTCGGTAAACAGAAAAACTGAAAGAGTTAAAATAAGGGTTTATGTGTACACAGAAATCTAAAAAAGGCAATTTAAAATCGGTCTCCTGTTCTACTGAGAGCCTGAGAGATGGAAAGACCGAAGATAATACGTTGGCGAAATTGTTTAATTCATCTTGGGTGTGAGGACATATCACCAAGATGTCGTCAAGGTATCTAATGTATAAACTAGGGGTGAGTCGAAATTCATTGAGAACTTTATTCTCAATATATCGAAGCAGAATTTCTGCTAACACTGCAGATAATGCTAAACCCATTGGTGAACCCTCTAACGGTTGATAAATGCAATTCTGAAATTTAAAATACGATCTTTTTGTAACAAAACGTAACGCATTAAGAATTGCTGTGTTTTCAGAACATAGGGTATTGGTGTCATCAAGTAAGGCCTCAATAATTTGATGGGTAGCATCAACAGGTACATTAGGTTACAAAGCAACTACATCAAGTAAAGCCAACATGAAAGGAACGTTGTGGGGCTGAAACACTCTAATCCTTTTAAAGCCCTAGTGGAACTCGTAACTGGGTAAGATGAATCCAATATAAATTTAGCAAGATATTTTGCCATGGCCTTTTCAAGTGGCCTGTGAGGGCCCACGTAGCCAGAAATTAAAGGGCAAAGTGGGAATCCCTCTTTATGTAACTTAATACGGCCGAACATATCAGGGACATGGTAGCCAAGTGGGGGTGGGGGTGGGAGGTGGGGGTGAATACATGAGTGAAACTTCCTTGACAATTTCACTCATGCATTAACCCCCCCCTTCCACACACACACACAACTGGCTACCGTGATCCTGATATGTTCGGCCGTATTAAGTTACATAAAGAGGGATACCCACCTCGCCCTTTAGCTTCAGGTTATGCGAGCCCTCCCAGGACACTTGAAAAAACCCTGAGAAAATTACTTGCTTATTTAAATATCCTTACTTTATAGAGCTTTAGAGTTCTCCTTTCTGTGATAGTTTCTGCTTATATGAAACACTGATATACACAGTGCGGTAATCAAACAATGAGACTAAATTTAAAAATAATGGAAAAATTAAAACTTGTGTGAATATATTTTATTCGAAGGTCATTCTTCCTTCCTTTATACAAATGGTACGGTCAGCTAGCGAAATGCGGGACTGACAGAGATTTTTTTTTTTTTTTTTTTTTTTTTGGTTGGAGGTTTAACGACCACCGTGAGCAACTCAATGGGCTATAAGCAGTCGCCCGTCCCTAATTTAGGGTCACTGGTTCCAGGGAAGGGAGAGAGCCAGCGCCGTAAGACAAACACAACATCCATGCCCGACCGGGATTCGAACCCGGACCCCTTACGGACGAATGATCAGAGGCCAGCGCCTTAGACCACTGCGCCACCGGGGCGGCTGACAGAGATCATGTTTTAGTATTAAGAGAGGAGCTGACGTCACAGTTCTTTGCCTGTTTTCAACATTGTGAAAACATTTTCCGTTTAAATACAGTTTAATTTAGGGATTAAAAACTATTCATACGGTAAAAATTCTTGAGAATGCGGGGAGTGCTTGAGTACAGACACTTATTTTCGTGGCAGAAGTTTCTGTACATTGACTTTCCTGTTTGTCTGTGCGTTATTGTGAAGCTCGTACTATTGCCCGTTTTGAATTTAACCCTGACATGAGCAATCTTCTCCCACGATCGTACCAAAATAGATGCGTAAGCGTTTTCAGTGACAGTTGTATATTCAGGAATGAACTCGTGATGCAGAATTCCCTTGTTTTGTAAAAGCACACAAGTATTGCTTCGATTTTGCAAACTGATTTCTTTACCTTTGGGTGACTGTGGAAACATCCACTGAGCCCTCTGACGCGTCGTTTCAGGATCAAAACGGAAACACCATGTCTCGTGACCTACCACAACTTATTTGATTTTGCACTTTTTCTGTAGTCTTCAAGATGTCGTTTCCTTATTGCACTCGTTCGTGTTCCAGGTCGTCTAACAAATCATTCGAATCAAAACCAGCACATGTTTTCCCCAAACCTTGCCCTAAAGTTTAACGAATCGCCTGTTTATTAACACCTTTTAAACATTACAGCACCATCCTGGCTGAAACGATCACATTTCGTCCTATCGCAAACTGTCTCAATGAGTTCAGACGTGCTCATTGAAATCTGGCATCCGGGCTTTTCGCTACACTTCAGATCTTCTCACATATCATTGAAATATTCATATCATCGGAGTATTTGTGCACGCGATTCGCAATTATCCCCATATTCATCACGTAACAACTCAACTGCCTGATATGCCGTTTTACCGATTTTCAAACAGAACAGAATATTTACTCTCTATTCCTTAACGAAGCAGTGACAATAGCCTTCCACCGAATGAGGTTATTCACTGCGTAAATACTGACCTGCGCATTTCCAACGCAAAGCCTGTTGTCAGCGTATAGCTGATAAATGTCTTATCAAGAAACCATGCTTTCCCGGCCAGTGTCTTTTACTGGGATTTATAAAAAATAAATATCAGCGATATTATTTATTTGCCACACTGGCTATGTAGAAAAATGTCTTCTTTAGGGGCAGATACAACAAGGCCTCGAGTTTTACTAGCATTAAATGCGTTCATTCTGCTGGTTGACACACGTCAAAAATTGAAAAACGATTAGTCCTGTTGAAACACTGGTCTCGCATTGGAATCTTGAGAAATGACGGACAATAATACTTCAGAGTACTGTTTTAAAGCGAAAGACGATCTTCTGGCTACAAAAATCATGTATGATAATACCATGCATGAATTCCATACTCTCGATCTTTACAAGCACTGGTTTGCGAAAATTGCCGTATATACTCGTGTAAGCTGAAAGATATTGGACGAAATCGTGCTTTAAAAGTTGGGGGATTGCCTTATACACGCTACTCTAAAAAATAGGACTCGAATCCTGTCCATTCTTCCGTGGACTTTATTGGAGGATTTGTTTACGTTTTAGATTGCGTCTCTCCGGACGATAGTATTCTGACATTCACGCAAAAAAATTTAAAATATTATGAAATATTTTTCCATACAGAGTACAATTCCTACGGAAATAGGTGCCTCTAATATGAAAGTGGAAAACCTAATTCCATTCCAAAACTGAGACCTTGAAATTTCTCGCTTCCAAACATGAGACACCTCATTACTCTCCGTGTGGAAACGCGGGACGACGTCGACGCCGCTAAGATCACTTAGGTAATGAGGTGGGTCACAGCCAATCAGGTTTCTCCCTTTTCCGGAGTTTTTACAGCAAGTTTGGGCGTTCGAGTAACAAAGACATAATGTTTATCGAAAGGAGAAAACTTGAAAGCAGGCTGACATGGCGGTGTTACTTTGATTAAATAATTGTGGGATGTAACTTTACCAGAAAAGGTTATAAATTATCATGAAAAATGTGGAATAAATATTGAAATGATCGTAATTTGAAGGTTTTTACAGAAGAAAATCGCTGAAATATGCATATTCCATTTTAATAACAATAAATGTATGACAAATTATCAAATCTTGTGAACTTATTAAAAATATGAAAATATAGTTCTCAGTTTTTTAAAGGAAAAATATTTTATATGTAATTTCTGTAGCCTAACGCTGCTAATGACCATTACGAATTTGAAAATTCATGATCGCCTTTAGCTGGGCATCATTGCTATGATGACAATAATTTAGAAAATGTGACTGCGTATGTGAAATTGAATTTGAAACAATGACTGTGACCTGCAAAATTTGGAAGTTTTGATTTCATGCAAGTCAATATTATCACCTAAGAAGATAAATCTGGCTACGCGATAGTCAGTGCCACCGTGCATTTAGCTCAGCAGTCGTGGAACTTTCAATTACCAAGGAAATCATTTATTTCCACTCGCTTTCAGATCCTTTTTTTTTTTTTGAAAATTAATTTTTTGTTTAGAGAACAAAAACAGTTTCTTTTTAATGTTTCCAATGGTAGGCGAGATGATATGGAAGTGACACAGAACAGATCCTTTCGATCAATCTCAGGTGAAGAAATTTATATTCCTTAAAGCGTGATCAATTTATATAATAATTTCAGTGAACAATTAACTGCTGTAAAATTATCGACCCGTACAAAAAAGCAGCTTATTTCAAAAGACACACTTCCTTTTTTTATTTTATACTGTGTTTGATGGAGAAATAATAAAATATGAGAACATTTATAGAGAAGTGGACACTTGTCAAAATATGAAATGAATGGGACGCAGAAAACATTTATAGTTGTCGATGAAAACCACTTAAATTTTCTGCGAAAACGATTTGCTCTGTTCAGTAAAGTGATATCTTTAAATATTTCCAAGATTTAAAAAAAAAACAGTATTCTATTATCTTTTCTTCCTATGGAAAAGTTTTGAATCTGTGTTGATGGCTATGAGCGTGGCTATAGAAATGGAACTAGCAAAACATTGCACCGTAACTTGTATTTACTACTGGATTCATAAATACACGCACTGCTTTTCTACCGGAATCATTTGAAGCGACTTTGAAACTGAGGTTTAAATGGTAGCATCACTACAAAACTTTGGATATGACCTTCAAATGATGAACAACATTGTTTTAAGAAATAAACTGGATCATTAACTGCATAGTTATTTTTTCGTTTAATAAAAGATGAAACAATTAGAATTGTCACTTAAACTAATGAGTGTTACATGACGCAAGGAAATTAATGACATTCAACCAGCTGCGAGAATAAAAACTATAACATTCTGTTTTCCTGAGAAATGTTTCATATGTATATTATTACCTTGATATCATTTCAAAAATATGAAAACTGCATGAGCAAAGCAAAATACCTCAGAACGAAGCCTTTTATAAGAAGCATAATTAAAATTTCTCATCCTCTAAATGATATTTCGGATTACGTTCTTATCGTCGTCATAATTCAGTATTGAAATCACTACTAAAACCAAAATGAAATCCTCTATTTTATGGTGAACTAATCTAGCAAAATGACATATAGCTTTTTTCTGAAAATCTCACGTCTTCTTCTTAAAGGGATTGGCAAAAATACTTTGCTACAAAGTCGGTGGAAAGCAAATAGAGTTCTTAAAAGCGTTTCGGTATTTTCATTTTTGGTATATTGGAAATTGCTCAGGATATGTGATGAAATCTGTATTCATGGAACTTCCTAATTGCTTATGTTTTCTCTGTTGAAATTACGGTGCATTTGTTACCATTTTCTCACGATATTTGATATTTCAGATATAAGGGTTTTATTAGGAAAATCCTTTGTACTAACCGAATTTGGTTCATATTCATGACAGTAATTTATAATATACATGAATGTTGCACTCCGCAAACAGAAAGAAATCCCGTGTTTTTTGTTTTTCTTTTCAATTGGGTTCATTTCTTGGAGATTACAACACGAAATCTGTACAAAAAAAAAACGAGAACAAGTAGTTATTTGAAGATAAAAAAGCTTTTGCAACACCTGGAATTGACACATCACACTTCAAAATAAGCTGGACATATTCGTGGGTTTGAGCAACTAAAACAAAAGACTTAATAACAAGAAACGGGAGAAGACTTGGAAGTTCAGCAAAAAGAAAGTTGGGGAATGAAATTCGAATTCATACGGGATAATTATGTTGGATTATTGCTTGCGATCTGCGTGGTTACTCAAGCAGTCTCTCACAAAGATAGTCATTTTGGAAGATTTTGCTTTATTACAGCAAACATAGGGCAATCTTATAATAATTCTGAATGTGAAAAATTACTGTATTTTTCGGGTAGCATGTGTTTAGATGAAGGATACTATTGAACACCTCACCGTCTCATAAAATGGTGGTTTCTATGTCTGTGGTTGATGCGCATCTCATTATTTGTAAAATAAGAAAATGTCAAACAATGGTATTTCAGTGCACCAAAAATTCACTATTCATATGAATTAGCCAGTGTGATGTGTTAGCAAATGTCAGGCATGGGGTTTATCGAATGGAAAGATCAAAAGAGGAAGTTACATAAAAGTATCGTTTCTAGACTGAATTTCCAGTCTTGTCCTGTTATCAGCCCGGTTTGGTTTTCGGCTTCGTTTCCCCACAAGCATCTCCGGCCTATTGTTGAATATTTATTATGGTAGCCATGAGAGGGGTAATGCCATTTGCTTCTTGCTTCTCGCTGGAGGCTGTAACTTATTTGTCGAATGTGCCCTTCTATCGAAGCACTATGCGCCAATCTCTATCTTAATATCACCCTAACGAAGTTCAGAATGTTCAGTATGCAGGTTCGTAACTAGTGCATGTTGGAAATGATCTTTATAATTGATGTTGTTAGACTAGTTGCTGCCGAATAGACCTTTAAATGTTTCGTCAATTTTTTAGGTAGGTAATTTGTAGTCGAAAACAAAGCCTGGCATCCAACCTGCGATTGCTCGGATGGTAACTGCTTGGGCTAAGTGGATAGCATGAAGTGGGTGTGTACTAGCTGACACATATCTGTTTATTATTATATTTTTTCACTTGTTCTTTTTTTGTACTAAATATCATGTACAGTGTGTCGTTTTTGTAAATGCAATCCAGTATGAATCTTCAAACAGCTAAACTTCTTAATACGAATGGTTTCACGAATAACATATCTTGCAGAATATATCAAATCCTAAAGAATCTCGATTTTTTTTCCTGTGGAGTGTTTTTAAGATATTTTCGCACATTTCACAAAACGTGGTAATCTAATGTTTCAGATACTTGATTATAAGCAGAATTATCACACTTGAAACATTAATTTGGCTGATTCCATCACGATATGTCATGCGGTGGTATGTTGAAGGCCATTTTACTTGAATTTTCCTGCTCCCGGGAAATAATATTTATTATGAGCAATCATAGCACATTATGAACATTCGCTTTATTATAACAATATTCCACTTTTCGTCATTCGCACGTCAACTAAATTGTTTTATTAGACTTCTATTTCAAAAACGTTTTTAAAGTTTTTTCGAGAGGGATAATAACTGCCATTCAAATCTTATGAATTTATTGTTTATGTTTCCTGCAGTAAAACTGAAATATGAAGCCCTACGATTTGCGATCATCAACGTCTAACACGACACTCAAAGAAAAAAAATAACTATTAGTTTTTATTTGGAAAAAAATTATAATTAAAAAAAGTTTTTTTGTTCCTTCTTGAGTTAATTGCCTTTACAGAGTTGCCTTATACAGATTATTGCCTTAATAGCTCTAGAATGCGAATGGCACTTCCTTTACAGCCAGTATTAACGATGGTTACGTCGCCGACTATCACCAACTGTTTGCTTAGGTCATTATTCTTAGCATGTAAGAAATCCAGCAAAGATTTGGCAATGTCCTTTGCGGTGGAAGATGTAGGAATGGTGTGACCAAGATATTTACTTCCAGGTTCTTCCAGCATAGTCACATGTTCTTCAGTAATAGTTTTTGAACTATTACTGAAGAATACAGTAATAGTTTTTTTTCCTTTCCTCATACATTAAGGTTTGGTCTTTACGCCCTTCGAAATATAACGCTCTAATAACTTTACGTGCAGCCAGATTATCGTTTTGAAGTTTTTTCTCTGCTTTGTTTTTCTCTGCCTTCTAATTCTGGGCCTACCTATAACAATTGAAGTATCAGCTTGATTTATCATGCCCAAATCTTCGAAAAGTGCGCTTGCAATGATGGCTCTATACATCCAGATATCTCACCCAGGATCTGAAGAGTGTTCTGGATTTTTGCTTTTATTTAGAATTTGGAACATCCCTTTTAAGTGTCTAACATTATTCAGCAAGCATGCTACAACTCCCCTTTCGTTGGTACCTCTTCGAGGTGTCTTGGCGAAACTGCTCATCATGTTCTTTCCTGAAGGCACCGATATTCTCATTGTAGAAAAACAAGTTGTATTCCAAGAAATGAATTTTAAGGAAGATATTACAGCCCGTATCTTTGGGAGAAGGTATGAGCTTATTCACAAAGTCAAGATAGTTATTTGCGTTTTTCATCTTGTCTTTATAAATTTTTGAATTTTCCACCTTCAATCAAAGTCCTTATTTGAGGTCCCACAAAAAGGCCTTCTCTAACTTTACCATCACTTATTTGAGGAAATTTTACTTCAAATAAGGTAATAAAGCATCATTATTTATCCATGACCTTAACAAAGTTTTTAAAATGTCCTAATTTTATATGAAATTGAATAAAACAATAATACACGGTTGTCCAGCGAGGGATGTGCAACATTTTTCTGCGCATTCTTTTCTGTAATGACTCACGCTTTGATCATTGCTGCTTGATGTGATGATATTTGTCGCCTTGGCTGCCCAACGCACTCAAGAAGTAACAAAATTTAGTATAGCCGACGTGCAAACCTTTTAACAGCTTACTAACTTTCAAACACCACAGATGTTCTAATTTTGCTTGTCGTTACTGAATGTTTCACAAAATCAGTTTCATTGTAGAGGGTAAGCCAACTACACAGAAGGGAATGTGTTTCCATCGCGCGTAAAAGTACATCTTTCAAACCAGTCTTGGAGGAGTCAATGAACAGCTATGCTGTTTTATGTTCATGCCCAGGAGCATCCCTCGCACAGCAAGTACTGTTAAGATAAACTAAATGATTATTTTTTAGAGTAAAACTTATTCTGACTTTTAAAACACACACTCTAGTGTTTCACTGGAAGATCGTTTAAATCACAATGGGTTAACGGGATGTGGCTAAAAAGAAGAGATACTTGCTTCGACGTACAGTTATGTTGCTCCACATTTTGAACTTGGCTAGCTGCAACGTTTTCCGAATCTTCATCTTCTACACTTACGCGTATCAGTGGCTGGGCTATAGGTAATTCCGCACTATGAGAAAACCTCTCATAGCAGATGGCAAGTTTCGGGAAACCATTGTGTTTTTGGATTTAATTTTATTCCTTTTATGATCGTTAAGCAAAAATAACAGTCTGAGAATGATCTTTGTGTTAATTCCAATCCATGGAAACTGCAAAGCACACATGCCCGGAACGCATAACCTATTCTCTCAGACGCATAACACAAGTCAAACAGCAGGTAGAAGGTGCCCAGCTCCCATCTTGGTCCCGGACTTTACAGCCAAATTGTTGTTCATCATATTTTTAAAAAATCCAGTGAATTTTTGCCGTTGGGCTTTAAACTCCATTTCCCACATACATAACAAAATATATCTAGATAATTAAAAAACTTCCTTGGCATAAGAACACGGTAACGACCACAATACAGCTGCTTATTAAACTAAAAAACGTGTAAAGTTATGATGGAACACGTGCTTTCTTCTATTGTGTCAAAATTCTTTTAAACTAGTGTTATTGAACTGAACAAAAGATTAACATTTTAAATTTGTATATCAAAATTTTTATTTTAATTTAATACTAAACATCGAATACAAACTGAATCTTAAATCGCTTTTAGTTGTACAGTGAAGTGTCAAAATTCATTGTACAGCAGTATACACATTTTTTATTTATGCTGCCGTCGTATAAATGCTTCGACGCACGATATGATTTTTATCAGCTGCGAGGTGTAATCTCATGATTCACGTGGAACAACCTCCAGTATGATTATGACAGTACGTCGTGAATTATCAGAGTTTGAATGAGGCATGGTAGTGTATGCCAGACGTAAGGGACATTCAGTTTTCAAATTTGGTTGAACATTCAGAGTTCCTTGATCCACGATGTCACGTGTGTACCGATAATACCTCATGGAAGTCATTATCACTCACCGTGGACAGCGAAGTGACCGACCACGCGTGTTGAATGACCAGCGGTGTCTGACCAGGATTGAAAATGCTGAAAAAGAAGCGACACTGACTCAAATAACACCCATAATCACTGCACGAAATACCACAGTCATATCCATTAGTTCAGTGTAGCCTAATTTAGTGTTCATGCGGTATGCGAGCAGGAGATCCATCAGAGTGCCTTTGTTAACACCACGACATTGGACACAGCGCCTCACCTGTGCTCGTGTACCCGGTAATCAGAAATTGTCAATATGATACTCTGCAAGCTGGTGGTGTTTCTATACATATGTAAGGTGTATTTTCGTGTCTCGGTTTCGGTTCTCTTTTCCTCTTAAACACGTCATTAACCAGACAGCGGTTTGTTGCCTTGCTGGATTACTATTTGCAGAACTTCTTGTATTTTATCTTCTGTTCCAACAACAATGGGATTTTCCAGGAATGGACAATGCATCATGTCATGAGGCTCAAGTTGGTCAAAATTTGTTCGAGGATCATTCTGGAGAGTTTGTCCGACATGAACCCAATAGAGCACTTATGGGACGTGGTTGTTTTTTTCGGGTTTTCACGATCACCTTAATCATATCAACTTTAAGGGCTATAAGTAGCTATTCGTTCCTGGCCATCTGTAACTGTTCTAAAGGAAGGACAGAGTAGTTTGTAAGACGAAACATCACACACTAATAATCCGGAACTATAATCAAGACCGGTTTAAATGAACCGTGCCAGCTGAAGCGCCCAAAGATATTATCAGTGATCTGCACGAAATCACTGCAACCACCCAGTAAACATAAAGATCTGAGACCAGTGTACATTTAATGAAACAAATCATAGATAATCCTGAAATTCGCTTAATCAGGTACTCTTTCTAATTATGGGAAACCTACCTTCTTCAAGAAACATGCGCAGTGTGTGTGTGTGTGTGTGGGTGTAAGGTGGAAACCGAGGACTTTTGTATGTTTACATACCTTCCAACCGAGGACCTGGTTCACACCAAGGATGTCCTCGATTAGACTATACGCTAAAATATGTTCTACGCCTTAATTTACTATATTTGAGTTGTTTCCAGCTGATTTGAAGTTATGTCCTCGATTGTCGGTATTTTCATTCAGTGTTTGTATAGCGCGATTGCAGAGTGTGTGTCGCGTCAAAATGCCGGGTCCTCGGTTTCACGGTATAAAAACAGTTTAGGATCAGTGGCTGTTACGAGCTACGGGAGAAGCGCAGTATGCGTTTCGCAAGCTTCAAACGACAAAGGATGGGGTTTTTTTTATTCTGCATTGTGTCTGACTCAATTTGTGACGAATTGAAAATTATCAGCCTCTTTTCATCTTTGTTTAAATAGTTTTAATTGAAATCAATTTCTGTATGTCGTGCTCCTCGCATGTTTTTGATTTTTCTTTTTTTTGTGAAAGTGCCGACAGATATGATAAAGTAGTAATGAAAGAAGTTTACGGTTGTGAGTGAAAAATATTTTCATTTGAAATTGAGTTTTTGTCTATCTTGCGAAACTCTCTGTATAGGATCATGATAATGTCTGTAATATTTGTGCAAAATACCACACGTATTACAACCCAAAAAACGCCATTGTGCTATACAAGTAAATCGCTTTGAAAACTTTTATTCAATTGAACCCAACGAAAAAACATGCTGTTGTGGTAAAGTTGCTTGCGCCGCCCCGGTGGCGCAGGGGTCTAAGGCGCTGGCCTCTGATCATTCGTCCGTAAGTGGTCCCGGTTCGAATCCCGGTCAGGCATGGATGTTGTGTTTGTCTTACGGCACTGGCTCTCTCCCTTCCCTGGAACCAGTGACCCCAAATTAGGGACGGGCGACTGCTTACAGCCCATTGCGTTGCTCACGGTAGTCGTTAAACCTCCAATCAAAAAAAAAAAAAAGTTGCTTGGTTTCAAAATAAAATATTAAAAGTTACCATACACTGTATATATGTTATACAATTAAAACAACACCGAAACCCTTTTAAAATAATATGTAAATATAGATGATAAAAAAAATTATCCTTTTTTTCTGCAAAGCTGAGAGCTGCTGTCGTAAGTAGGTGTCATGTAGGATAGTAATTGGAATCCTCGTTTGAAGGTTAACGAATGAGGTCCTCGGTTGAAGGGGTGTATGTGAGTCCTCGTTTTAAGGTATGTATGGGAGATCCTCGATCGATGGTGTGTATGTGAGGTCCTCGTTTGAAAGTGTGTATGGTAGGTCCTCGGTTGGAGGTGTGTATATGAGGTTCTCGGTTGGAGGTGTGTATGTGAGGTCCTCGGTTCGAGGTGTGTATGTGAGGTCCTCGGTTGGAGGTGTGTATGTGAGGTCCTCGGTTGGAGGTATGTATGTGAGGTCCTCGGTCGAAGGTGTGTATATGAGGTCCTCGTTTGAAAGTGTCTATGGTAGGTCCTCGGTTGGAGGTGTGTATATGAGGTTCTCGATTGGAGGTGTGTATGTGAGGTCCTCGGTTCGAGGTGTGTATATGAGGTCCTCGGTTGGAGGTGTGTATGTGAGGTCCTCGGTTGGAGGTATGTATGTGAGGTCCTCGTTCGAAGGTGTGTGAATTAGGTCCTCGTTCGAAGGTGTGTGAATTAGGTTCTCGTTCGAAGGTGTGTGAATTAGATCCTCGTTTGAAGGTGTGTGAATTAGGTTCTCGTTTACAGGTGTGTTAATTAGGTCCTCGTTTACAGGTGTGTGAATTAGGTCTTCGTTCGAAGGTGTGTAACTGAGTTCCTCATTTGACACTGCTTGAATTAGGTGTTCGTTTGAAATTGCGTAAGTGAGGCCCTAGCATATAATAATTAAAACACCACACAAAATTCTTGTTGACAGCGATTTTCAATTTACGGTTTGTAGTCAAATACACAACTGCCGCACCCCGGTGGCGCAGTGGTCTAAGAGATGGCCTCAGATCATTCGTCCGAAAGGGATCCGGGTTCGAATCCCGGTGAGGCATGGATTTTGTGTTTGTCTTACGGCACTGGCTCTTTCCCTTCCTTGGAACCAGTGACCCTAAATTAGGTACGGCGACTGCTTATAACCCATTGAGTTGCTCACGGTGGTCATTAAACTTCCAATAAAAAAATACACAACTAAGTTCTGAAGGGCAGAACACCTAATATTTCATCTTATATCATGAAATAAGATCATATTATGAACCCTTATCTTACATCACGAAAAAGGATAAGCTTTCTTATCTTTGAAATAAGATCGGCTTTCCAAGTACAGCCGAAACGGGGCTGATGAATCGGGAACCGCAGATTAGAGGGGATATTGAATAAATTTACATCCATCGAGGAAATGTCCTACAACCGGAGTTCTATGGAACACCACATTTTTTACATTATGGTGCGCATCCTACAGGTAGACAGGATAAAAATCGCACCCGTAAACTGGATAACTGCCGATTTATCATAATAAATATTCACTGTTTCACGGGAGACTGATGCATTTGAGTAAAAATGTAGAGTTAATACTGCAAAAAATATATTGTCTAAACTTAATTGTTGGAAACAGAGGCAGAGCGTGGTTTATCCTGCCTAGGTGCAAATCATTCATCAGGCTCCTCCCAAAGGGAGGGGGAAGCTTTGAAATCTTTGAACATAACTTATGTACTCTAAGTGACCAATTTTTTCGGAACACTATCATGCTATCGCTATTAGAAGAAATATTCAAATATTCACATTTCAATAAATACTTAAATACAGTGGCGGCGGAACCGCCAGGGACCGTGCCATGTTCAATAATTTCAGCCAAGATTTTTCATTTTTATTTATTTATTTTTTTTGTTTATCATATGTGCGATTGTTGTGATGTGCCTTAGAAAGTTCTTCTAGGTAAGTGGTCTAGTGGTCCTAATCCCCAACAAAACACCTTCGGCATTGTTTTTCTTCTGTTTGTTCCAGGAAGCGGGCAAGGAGCGAGTGCACCACCATTCGAAATTTCTGGCCCGGTCAACGAAGTTCACTTTCGGCCGCCCCTACTTAAATACCATTTTTAAAAAATTTCATTGCCCAAAATTGTACTCAAAGAAATGTATCCAATTCACCCAAGTTTGCATTAGCCATTCCTTATTGAATTACAAAAGAACGAACGACCATAAAGCTGAGGATTATTTTCTGAAGGGGATTCATTTTTTCAATTTATTTATAATTCACACATACATACACCGATGAGCCATTACATTACGACACAATGATCTTTTGTAACTGAGTCCTAATTCTTGAAATAAAGTCATTTTCTGTATTTAAAAATGTATCTGACTTTATTAAAGCAAAGTAAATATTGCTGTATTCTTAGTTATCTTTACGTTATTGAAACAGAAAAATTAAAGTACATTGTGTCCTTTGTGTATAAGTAATTCACAATGTAATTTTGCACACATCGAAACATCTGTGTCGCCCATGGAACTATAAGTGTGAGTCGAAAGTTTTGATTTACTTGGATCACTTTGTCTTCATACATACCTTTACGACGAAAGCTGACTAGCATTAAAAGTATAGGCCATCGTGTTGCACCGTCTTTAGCCATCTGTCTGCCAGTTCTTCGATTCTACAGAGGGCGAGTTGAAAGTTTTGCAATATTTGGATCACTTTATGTCTTCATACGTACCTTTACGACGAAAGCTGACTAGCAGTCAAAGTATAGGCCATCGTGTTGCACTGTCTTTAGCCATCTGTCTGCCAGTTCTTCGATTCTACAGAGGGTGAGTTGAAAGTTTTGCAATATTTGGATCACTTTATGTCCTCATACGTACCTCTACGACGAAAGCTGACTAGCATTAAAAGTATAGGCCGTCGTGTTGCACTGTCTTTAGCCATCTGTCTGCCAGTTCTTCGATTCTACAGAGGGTGAGTCGAAAGTTTTGCAATATTCGGATCACTTCATGTCTTCATACGTACTTTTACGATGAAAGCTAACTTGCATTCCAAGTATAGGCCATCGTGTTGCACCGTCTTTAGCCATCTGTCTGCCAGTTCTTCGATTCTACAGAGGGTGAGTCGAAGTTTTGCAATATTTGTATCACTTTATGTCTTCATACGTACCTGTACGACGAAAGCTGACTAGCATTCAAACTATATGCCATCGTGTTGTACCATCTTTAGCCATCTGTCTGCCAGTTCTTCGATTCTACAAAGGGTGAGTTGAAAGTTTAGCAATATTTGGATCACTTTATGTCCTCATACGTACCTCTACGACGAAAGCTGACTAGCATTAAAAGTATAGGCCGTCGTGTTGCACCGTCTTTAGCCACATGTCTGCCAGTTCTTCGATTCTACAGAGGGGAGTCTAAAGTTTTGCAATATTTGGATCACTTTATGTCTTCATACGTATCGTTACGACGAACGCTGACTAGCATTCAAAGTATAGGCCATCGTGTTGCACTGTCTTTAGCCCTCTGCCCGCCAGTTCTTCGATTCTACAGAGGGTGAGTCTAAAGTTTTGCAATATTTTGATCACTTTGTCTTTATACGTACCTTTACGACGAAAGATGACTAGCATTTAAAGTATAGGCCATCGTGTTGCACCGTGTTTAGCCATCTGTTTGCCAGTTCTTCGATTCCGCGGCGGTACCAGTTCTTATCCTTCGAGGCGAAGAACCCCTTCATCCTGGCTGCCACCTGCTCCAGGTGGTTGAATTGCCACCCGCGAAGAAAGTGAGCAATGGACCATAACAAGTAATAATCCGAAGGGTCTATGTCCGGATTACATGCTGGGTATGGCATCAGTTCCATGCCCTCAAGTTCCTGGAGTTTGTGTTAAGTCGTTCGTGAAGTATGAGGCCGAGCGCTGTCCTGTGCAGGAGAGCGCGTGTTCTGTTCACCAGTGCCGGGTACTTCTCCTTCTAAATGGCTTACACCCGCTCTAGCTGTTTAGAGTAGAGGTTGGTGTTGATGGTCCGACCATCTCGAAAAAATTCGTTATGGATTATCCCCTCGAAATCCCACCAGACGCAAAGCATCGCCTTGTGCTCGAAGATCCCACGTTTGGCAACAGGCTCAGGATTCTGCCCGGAGCTCAACCAACGCTTTTGTGGGTTAGGACTAAGGAAATAGACCCACTTTTCATTGCACACAACAATTCTCTTGAGGATATGTACGCGGGTTTTCAAGGAGTTTCGTGCACACTTCCACTCGGCGGTTTGCTTCAGCTGCCATCAGTTCTTGAGGGACAAGGCGGAAGCTCCTGTAGACCTTGCCGAGTTCCTGAAGTTGACGAACCACTGTGATCTGTGATATGCCCAGCTCGCCAGATAATCTCCGGGTGCTGGTAGTCGGATTTGCCTGCACGGCCTAGCGCACGGCACCCAAATCCACCATTCGCTGCCTACCTGACCTTAGCTGATTGTCGAGGTTTCTGTCACCCGAGCAAAATTTCTTTAACCATTTGCCTGCAGGTGCTGTGATCGACGGAACCTTCCCCTTTCGCATGACAGATGTTTTGTGATGCTTGAGCAGCGTGAGGGCCGAGTTCATACTCGTAAAGCAAAAGTTCCTTAATCAACTGGTTGTAGCTGCTCATCTTTTAGGCGTCTCAACCACAGACAGAACAATGACATCCAACGCTGTTCACAGCAACGACTACCACTTTGTATCCCTTTCGGCTGACTGCAGTGCGCGAAAGGAACTAATTCAAACACGTGACATGCACGCGGCAGCACATACATTTATGCAAATATTGTAAAACTTTCGACTTACCTTTATACAAATGGCGTTATCTATGTGCCTTTACGGTAATAAAGGAACAGAAACAACGGTTGTATTTTGGGTTGGAATTTGGTTTTTACCACGCCGTGTTTCTTTTGGGGGAAAAGAGGGGCATTTGGATTAGTTTGCACCTCTCCTTTCTCTTCTACCCCTTTTTAGATTTTAAATCTGGTGGTTCTTTTGTATTTTTCCAATTATTTTACGATGACTAGATTAAAGCCCACCAAACACTTGCCGACTATGGATGATTTGTAGACAATACGTAACGTCGTAGGACGTTTCTGATCTAATGTAGGAAAACTGATCACATAAATATTTATGCACGGTGTAAAAATTCCACGTTGTTTTACTAATGTTGAAATTTAAGGGGGTTACCCCCCAAACCTATAAAACTAATATACATCCCCTTTCTTATGGGTTCAAAAAGCTCAAACCTAAATCAATAGGCGAACAACGCACTTGAAAATTTGGAAAAAAATAAATTTAGGGAATGCTACCTTCTTCCACCCCCAATGTAAAGTAATACATATAATCTTTGTAACATGTATATGCTGGCTGACCAATATTTCCCTATCCCCCCCCACTCCCTATTCCAATCAGAAGAATAAATATTTTTCGTGCGACCAAAATCACTTATTTTTATCTTCAATTTATTTATTTGCTTCCCTACTCCAATGACATACACTGCTGGCAACCCAAAATGCAACACCAAGAAGGAAGCATCCGATTTGCCTGAAATTCGCAGCATGCGTCGCCCGCAAGAGTATTGCAGGGCATATGCAAATCATTTGCGCCCGGCACGCCACCGAGAAGCACTGTAAGAAAGGCTCACAGAAGGCGGGGTGTAAGTAGTGGAAGTGTGTTGTGCTGCCGGTCCTGTGCGTGGGAAGCTTCCTGATGCCTCGTCGCAGAATACGGCAGTCATTCCAGCACGTTTCGGTGTTCGACAGAGGACGAATAGTGGCTTATCGCGACAGCTGTTTATCGTACCGAGACATCGGCACCCTTGTGGGACGACATCCAGACACAGTGAGGTGAGTATGGATTCGGTGGGTGCAGGAGGGACGGACGGACCGACGTGAGCGATTGCCGCATCCGCGGCACACCACCGAACTCGAGGACCGGCCTGTGCGGCGGGCATTGAAGGCTCGCACCGCCACATCACGAACGTTAGCGCAGGAATTGGGGTGTGTTGCGCAACAACATATGTCAGCACGTACCGTTCGACGTTGTCTGCAAGAGCAGGGACTTGTCGCCAGGCTGCGATTGTTCCGATTACCATTGACGTTACACCACCGGCGAGTGCGGAGGCAGTGGGCTGTTGAACGCCATACCTGAACTACGGAATGTCACGACATTGTGTCGTCCTGCGAATCCCGCTTCTGCCTGCAACACCACGATGGTCGGATCCGCGTGTGGCGGTACCGCGTTGAGAGACTGTATGACGCCAGCATTATGCTTCGCCAGACCGGTCCGTCGCCTGGCGTTATGCTTTGGGGCGCAATTGGATATGACACCCGCACCTCTCTGGTACGCATCGCAGCTACACTCAACAGCCACCGCTACATCTACGACGTTTTGGAGACTGTAGTCCTCCCTTACCTGCCATCGGCCACGTTTCAAGAGGACAATGCGCTCCCGCACGTGGCACGCATCGTGCAACAATTCTTCACTGCCCACCAGGTGTCACTACTGCCGTGGCCAGCCTGTTCTCCCGATATGTCGCGCATCGGACACGTCTGGTTGCTGGTCGGCAACCGAGTGTCCCGGCAAGCACCACCCACGGCTACGCTTGATGGACTGTGGCAACGTGTGGAAGCAGCCTGGACCGACATACCCTAAGCCCACATCCAAAGCCTCTTTCGTTCGATGCCGCGGCGTGTAGCCGCCGATATTGCCAGCCATGGGGACCAAACGAACTATTGATGACTGCGTGTTCCGCAAATCGCACGGAACTGTAAGCTAAATCGTTTCATCTTTTCATGTGTTGTTATGTGTCCAGTAAATCTGGCTTTGCTATCTCGTGTCCTTCTTGGTGTTGTATTTTGGGTGGCCAGCAGTGTAGTTGCATGATGTTTGTGTATCGGTCTGTAGTTCCCTTAAGACAAAATTTATTACAGCTATCAAGAGTAAATTTTACACTCAGGAGTTTTATGAAATACTATAAAGCAGTGCATTCACCCTTTTCTTAAAGAAAATTGAAGTCATTGTCAGTTTAAAGAGATCTCTGTTTCCAAAGCATTCTGTAATTTGGAAAATAAATCAGGATGAAAACAATACGTAATTTGTAATAAATCCTTCTACAGAAAAAATAAAATTATTACAAACGTATTAAAAAAAAAAAAAAGGTCCAACAGAAAATAAAATGACTAGCTCACCCACATTAATAACAAATAAATAAATAAATAAGCATCGTGAAATTAGCGTTGTACATTACACGCGAGGAGTGTTAATAGGAATCTGTGGCTCCGTGGTAAGACAGCCGCTTCCCAAAGTCGCTGGTTCAAATCCCGCAGGAACGAGTGAGGAAGGCTTCATTGTGTCAGATCGGTACAATACGCTGGAAGGTTTTTTTTTTTACATTGTAGCACACATCACGTGTGATGGACGTATCATCTGGACTCGCGTCCATTTAGCGTCTATACGTAACATCTAGTAAACGTAGATTAAACGTAATCTGGAAAGACATTGGACAGCCATCGGGTATCCCGATTAGGTAGATTAATCGTACTCTAAAATTCCACGGAAGTCCATTTAGGTTGTGTACGTAACATGGTGGACGTAAAAATGGACGGCTATTAGATATGATTGTGTGTGGGGTCTTAATACTGAAAATATAAAGAATGTGTAGCCCAATCGGGAGATTTTCAGCGTTTACAAATTACAGCTCAACGACCTAACGCAGGAAACCTGTAGGGAGCTGAACCCCTCACCCGAAAGTTCTCCTGCCTTTGCACGTGCCCTCATGTAATTTGTTGAGTTGTAAATTATAAACGCTGAAAACCTCCTGATCGGACTAGAAATTCTTTATATGTTCTGCATTATCCCCCCCCGACAGGGTTACTGCATCAGCACATGTCCGGAGAGAATGTTTTCGTTGTGTCAGTTTCCTGCGTCAGCACATGTTGGGAGAGAACACGTTTTGTTGTGCTTGTTGAGCTGTAATTTGTAAACGCTGAAAATCACTCGACTGAGCTACAAATACTTTATATTTGCGGTATTAAGCCTTCCCCCCGCCCCCGACAGGCTACTTTCGTTTGCACATACCCACGGAGAATTTATTGACCTATAGTTTACAGACCCTGAAATTCTTTTGAGTTGTAGATTATAAAAATTGTTTATAAAGAAATACTTTAAATATCGTAATTAAGAAATTACGAAATTACGGAAACTTTGTGACTCAGATAACCAAGCTCTATGGAAGTAGCCACGAAGCGGTGAAAACCGCAATTTTTAGACGGCCCCTTAAAAATTTTGTGGCCAGTTTTCCGTGTGGCCATTTTCCCGGTGGCCCGTTCTCCGGGTGGCCAGTTCCCCAGGAACCAGTTCTCCTGTACCCAATAAAGAAAAGTGATAAAAAAAAATACATGCTACATATCTGATGTTTGTTTTTAATTCAGATTGGGATTTTTGCAAAAATAAGAATCGAGAGTCTTCTGTTTCCTCTTTGACATTGATGATTCTAACACGTAACTCTCGACTTTACGGAAAATTGCCGTTTCTTCAATAGGTGCAATTGACGCACTATAAAATTGTCCGATTGTGTTTAAATGCATGAGTTCTGATTGAGATGGTACTCTTTCATTTCTATCCTCTGCATCATCCTGATCTTCTTCTGAACTTTCTTTTTCTGTTTCCATGATTTCTGTATAAGACATGTCATTCCAGAGTACTACATCTGCGTCAGCATTGACATAGTCTTGAAAGCTAAATGTCAATCCCACTTTTTGGGAATGATGCTCCATCCAACTGCTTCTCGTTCTGCAGGTTTGTCAGCAACGATTTTCTTATTCAAACAATCTTTGGTAATAAAGCCAGCCTGTCTAACGCACACTGCAATGTGCTTTCCTGGCCGTTCATTCCATGTCACAGCAAGAGCTTTAATGGCCTCAAGGACATTCCATAATGAAATTTCCATTTCACTGGTTTATCATTTGATGACGTCCGCCTGAGCGTGCTGGCCTCAGCGTGTCATTTGCCAGGATGTCGTCGCATCTGCGACCTGGGTTGAAATGGTAGTATATGCGACCGGCAGGGGCTGAGAGGAGTGGGGAAGAAAGAAGGGAGGCAGGGTGGGGTGATTACGTGTTGACCACTTGGGGTCTTCCAACGGTTAATGGGACCGGGGTTGAAAGGTCAGGTGGTAGATGGGTTCAGGGCAGAGCAGATCACGTTTGCAGGAATTAATTGAATAAGCAATTTTTGCACTCTTTAATTTCTCTCACTTTATATATGAATTACCATTGAAATTCTTGCAGTAACAGAAATTTTAAATTTTGTCATCGATGTGTTGATGCTTTCGTAATTACTTCATTTCTCACAGTCTTGAAAAAAAAATTAAAAAATTTCTCACAGTCTTGAAAAAAAAAATTAAAAAATTTCTCACAGTCTTGAAAAAAAAAGCAAAATAGCTATTAAATTTCTGCAGCCTGCCAACCATGGATACAAATTATACTGAGAAACCTGAAAATAAGTATCTTTTTTATCGTTATGTACACTCTTAAGGTTAAATAAAGGTGGGCATGCTTGGTCTCCCGTCCTTTATTATTTTCATTTTTTCCATTGTAGTCCTCCTTGAAAAAGGTATTTCTAACAAATCTTGAATAATACTTTTATCGACATTGCCTAAACTCATTATTCAATGAGAGAGTTTTATAATTCTAGAAAAACTGTGCAGGATTTAAAGAAATAAACTACACAATTTGTGATAAACACAAGAGGCATCACTGCACTAGTCACTAACACCATCTACTGCATAACACACAATTCAAAATCTACAATCTGCAATTTCACCCAAAGAAGAAAAATGCTGTTTTGTTGGTGCCTGCACTCAACGAAAAACACACTTTCGGGAAAGCGTATGGCGTGCTTACTGCCGCATGACCTGATAAGCCAACAGAACCTGTTTTCTCCGTCTCTTTCTCGTTCGGGCGTTGAAACCCACACATGCGCTAAAGCATAATTCTGAACCGCAATAAGGGTGTGAGCTCCCAGCATCCCTAAGTTCCGAGCTTCCCAACGACAACAAGGGGTGAGCGTGAGCTATTGAATGAATGAAGCTAAACGTGCCCTTTAGCTTGCTCTGGAGTCATACAGCTGATTTCAGCATTCCAGCTTTTTATTAAATGGAATTGTTTTGTTTGTTTTCATTTACATAAGATGTAATTGCAAATATTCCAGCTTTTATTAAATGGATTTTTGTTTTTTAATTTCGACAGTTTTAGTGTTCTGGCGGCGCACTACTAGCCGTACCGCAGCATCCGCCACTGGCTATTGATCACTTTATTCGCTTATACTTTCGAAATCGGGTACGGACAACGGGTCCCCGGAAACGGGCCACACGGACAACTAGACACATGCATTTTGGGTGTGAGGAAAGTTCCCACAGAAAAAAATGGGTGGCGTTTTCTTACGTCCGTAAGAAAAGTGAGGTCTTTATTAATTTCATGAAAAAATCTCAATTTTAACTAAGCAATGGACAAAACTAATCACAACACTTCCTCAGGTCGACCATATAACGTTTTCTTGCATTATAAGTCAATCGTAGTTTGTTTCCAAGAAAGGCGGAAGAGGTTCATTGTTCGAATCAATACGAATCTCCAGCATTCTTTTCACGAGGAAATAGGGAGTGGCGCATTGCAGGAAAATCACCTTTAACTAGGGCTGTTAGATTGGTTTGGTTCCAATTGCGGACAGAGGGAAAAACAATGCCAATTACGGACAGATCCAGTTCTGTCCGCAACTGGTAAAAGAGGAAGACTTTTAGTGAGAGATTAATAAACACCACTTTTGGCGAAAAATTCAAGAACTGGGATTAGTGAACGAATATAACAATAACGAGGAGATAACGCAACACCTCTGAATGTGTGCTTCACTGGCCTATCTTTCTGTGGAAAATGTAGGCGATGGTTGGATATGCATTCAAGAATCCAGTCCCATTAATGAAAACTTTCAGAAATTTTATGATTATTTCTTAAATAATTGGCTGGAAAATCTGGTAATAATTGTAAATATGTGGAATTGCAACAACAAATGACACAGAACAAATAATGTCGTCGAAGTCTGGAACCATCGGTTAAATGCAGCTATCAAAAAACCTCATCCTAAAGGCGAAGTTAATAACGTGCTTAAAAGATGAAGCGAGGCACATCGACTTCCTCTACTACAGAAAGTACCTAAATTTAGAGGGCAAGAAAAGACAAAAAGCAACATTATATCGGATGAGCGGATCAGCAAAACCACGGCAGAGTTTTACACAACCGCGAATATCAGACGTTGTTTGAAGAATCTATCTTTCATTCAGAGTTGCAATAATGAAGAAGAAATCAACAGATACCTTCAGTTTCGTAATTTTGTTTTGAAACTGATGTACAGTATAGTTATGTTTTTTATGAGAATATTTGTGTGATCTGTTTTAGTTTTTGTTTTGAATTAAAGAAGGCGAAATAAAATAAAACAGATCAATAAAAAATAATAACTTCTTCATAAATAGGGATTGCAAAAAGTTATAGCTACACTGGGAGTTCATTCTCATAGATGGATTGGCCCCGGCTTTATATTGTATAAATGTATTTATACACTCTACGGTTTTCTGTTGATGACCCACAGTAGCGTATAAAAAAACATACTTTTTGAAATAGACTGAAGAGAAGATATTCAAATAGAATGAAATAAATCGTCCACGTGTCTGTATAACACTTTTCCAATATTTGAATGACTTCAAATAAAATTCAACCCTGCTGGTGAGGGATTAGGAATGGGGTGTGCTTTCCTGTTTCCCTAATCCCTCACTAAGTCCTTTCCCCTTTTCCCAGCGGCGGACAGAACGGGGATATGTCTTTCCCCCTGTCCGCAATAGGGAAGACACCGTTAGGATTCTGTTCTAACAGCCCTGCCTTTAACTATAAGTTCCCTAACTAAAAAGGTCCCCTAACGTAACAAGTCGAATGCATGTTAAAAAAAGAACTCACAAACAAGGTATCGCATAGACTAAGTACCGGTGTGAGGGTGCATCAGAATAATAAGTCTGTACCCAGAAAGGTATTTTGTAAATGTTAATTCATGGACATTTTCAAAATACATTTCTGTAGATTTTATTCCACCGATCTCATATTCATTCTTAAATTTTACATAAGTAAAGTTAATAGCTTTCCACTTTTTTCATAGGCATTAAAAATTAATTACTAGGCCTTAGACCTAGGCCCTTTTAACATATTTTACTTTACCGGTGTCATATCTATAACGTTTACATGACGAGTAAAGTTAGTAACATTGTGCTTTTACATACGAACCAAACATTAATTAACAGGCCTTAGGCCTAGGCATTTTAACAGTTTTTAATCCGTCGATCTCATACTCATAACGTTTACATAACATAAAAATTTAGTAATATTGCGCTTTTACTTTGACACTAAATATAAATTCATAGGCCTTACGTTTAGGACCTTTTAACTGTATTTACATACCGATGCCCAAGGCTCTAGTAATTAATATATTATGTCCAAGTAAAAGAGCAATATTAATAACTTGACATGTTATGCAAACGCTATGAATATTTAGTGTAATGGATTAAAAACTGTTGAAAAGGCATAGGGCCTGCAAATTAATATTTGGGGCCAAAGTAATGGTGCAACATTAATAACTTGACTTGATATGAAAGCGTAATGAATATAGCATGGTTAGAATAAAAACTGTGAAAAAGATCTGAGATTAGAACCTATGAAATAATATTTAGTGCCCGAGCAAAAGCCCTTTATTATTACCTTGTCTTCATACATAAACATTATGAATATGACATCCGTAGAATAAATACTGTAAAAAAGGCCTAGTCTTAGGGTCTATGAAATAATATTTAATGCCTTAGTAAAAGCACTGTATCGTTACCTTGAATTTATAGGTAAACGTTATCAATATGACATCAGCAGCATAAAAACTGCAAAAAATGTCTAAGACATATGAAATAATATTTAGTGCCAAAGCAAAAGTGCAATTTTATTACCTTGATTTGATATATGAATGTTACGAATATGACGTGCTAGGATAAAAACTGTGAAAAAGGCTTAGGCCATAAGAAATAATATTTAGTGCCTGAGCAAAAGCGCAAAATTGTTACTTTGATCTCATAGGTAAACGTTATGAATATGACATCCGTATAATAACAACTGTTGAAACTGCCTAAGCCTAGGCATTATGAATTAATATTTTGTGCCTCAGTAAAAGCACAATGATTGCTTTGCTTTCATACGTAAACGTTTTGAATATGACATCGGCAGAATAAACTCTGTCAAAAGGGCCTTCGCATGAGTTATAGTAATAAATATTTAATGCCTAAATCAGTAAAAGAGAAATATTAATAACTTGACATGTTATGTAAGATGCAGTCGTATTTATCACCGGGGCTGAAATGTTAGCAAATGCGACCGGCTTAACGCAGAGGGATGGGGAAAGAAAGAAGAGAGGTCAGATGGAGCAGGGGAGTGGGAGGAATGATGCTGAGGTGTCCTCTCGTTCCCCAATTATCGGTTCCCCTAATTGGGTGGTTCGTCCATTCTCCCTATGTATACACACACACACACACACACACACATATATATATATATATTCCTGTTTCCCTTAATATACAGTAGTTGGGTCAGAAGTTACGATTAATTCCATATCGTCACGTTCAGTTCTTATTTAAATTGGTATTCCTCTTTGAATTTGCAAAGGAAGAGCGTCATGCCTTTCTTTATACATATAGACTACATACATATATTTTGCCCTAACTGGTAGGCAGAAGCATAGCTACAACAACATTTATATACAGTTTGACACAGAATAAAAAACATTAAAACACTTATGGCATTGAAAATAAGATATGTTGTAATAATTTGTTCAAGAACTAATTAAATCAGCATTTATTAAGCATTGAATGGCTCTCAAAATAAACCAACGCTAAGTGCCGCCTGAAATCCTTGTCCTGAATGGTATTGTTCTGCGTTTCTTGTTTGAAACTACCAGAAATTGTCGTAGGATGTTGTCTATAAATGACCAGAATCATAGATTTGCCCTTTTCTCACCTCATCATTAAACAAAGGATTGATGGAAACCAAGTAAGCCGGCAGAGGGAAGGCAAAAGAACCTTAGGGCAAGATTATGAATTAGAGGAAACGGAGGGGAACCAGCTGCTGACGACCGGGTCTGACGAAACGGGAAGCATTTGCAACCATCACGTGAACTACGGAAATGCATTTTCTCTACACCGTAAAAGAATTTGTTTTGTCCAAACTACATACTTCAGTTTAAAGGCGACAGAACTTCAGTGGTTTGAACGCGTGTCTGGGGAGTTGCGGTTTCTCCCACATGAATTTTAGATCTCCAGAAAATATTAAATTATAATATGGCTCTGAATCATTTGTCATTTCTAAGAATAGCTTATATGTTCTGACTTTATTACAACTACATAATAACAATTGGTTAGAAAATATGGAAAATATCGTTCCCCAGAAAACATTCGTACCTTCATGTATTGCTCTTTTAATTCCTCATATAATATTTTATACGTACCCGGAATTATTATTCCTAAAAAATCTTCAGAAATAGCTGTTGTAAATTTTAGATCTTCATACGAACGCTCAGTATCGGACTCATGATCCATAAACAGCCAAGGAAGCAGATTTTTTGCGGCTCACTCTTTACAAAATATTTCCAAGTGTTCCAAACCTAAAATTAGCGGTATGCTGACATCACCAACTCCTGGTTAACAGTGTTTTTTTAGCAAAAGCCTGATAATTATTGTATTGTTTTGTAAATAAGGTTTTACTGATGTTTCTGGATTGCAGCTGAAGATAACCCTAGTAAAACGTAATCTGTATATAAAAAATAAAACACTTCCTTTTCCCAAGCAATAGCCATAGTACTTTGTGTACGACAAACTGCCGGAGATTTTATTCGAATCGTATCGTGTGCGAATTTTATTGCGATAGCTGCAATCAAAATTAATGGCAAGTTCTTCATTGTTAGTAACAAAGGAAATCCAAATGTTCCCAATTTTTTTTTTTTTTTTTTTTCAAGATTGTGAAAAACGAATTACGAAAGCATCAAAACACCTATGACAAAATTTAAAATTTTTGTTGCGGCAAGAATTTCAATGATAATTCATATATAAAGTGAGAGAAATTAAAGAGTGCGAAAATTGTTTATTCAATTAACTTCTACATACGTGATCTGCTCGGCCCTGAACCCACTTAACATCTGACCTTCAAACTCCGGTCGCATTGACCGTTGGAAGACCGCAGGTGGTCGGTGGAGTGGGTGTAGCGTACGTGGGCGAAGCGTACAACCCAAAAACGTGGGCGAAGCGTACACTTCTTCGTCGGTTATGTTATCCCCCTGGTTGCCATCCCCCTTGCACGTGCGTGCCGGGCTGCCTCCATGGCTGGTGAACACGTGTAACAAACACGTACAATTGGGGTTGTCATTAGCCGGGTCCGTTTCAGTGTGCGTTCATTTGTGCGCTGCGATTTGAAGTGTTTGTAATTATTTCCTTCAGAAGAACATATTATATTGTCATGGAATCTGGTGAATTGTGATCAACTAGAAATGGAAAACCTTGTTTGATAGCAGATGGCTACCAACACCGATTGCATAGAAAAAGCAAATAATGTATCAGTTGGCTATGTACAAAAGAGAAAAAGAACAGATGCAGGGGAAGTATTAAAACGAATTTTAAATATGAAATAATAAGTCGAACGGATCATTCTTGTGTGCCAAATATTGCAGAAATAGAGGTAAAAAAAACAATGGATATCTGTAGAAAAAGAGTTAGAGACGAAGTTTCAGTACCAGTGCATAGGATTTTTCAAGAAGAAATGAGAAATATTTATTCAAGAGGATTTGACCTAGTAACTGAAGTACCAATATATGGAAATGCCAAAACTTCACTGTGTGCAGAAAGAAGAAAAGTATTAGGAAGTACTCAAAACCCTACAGAAAGTAATGATATTGTATTTCCTGAAAATGTTCTTCACCTATCGAACGACGAAAGTTTTCTTCGATTGGATTTTACAAATAATTATGGGAAAAGAATTCTCGTGTTCGTAGGTGAAAACGTTAAACATCTTTTGACAAGTGGAGACACCTTTTTTTTTTGATGGAACATTCAAGAGTTGTCCGAAACAGTTCACACAATTGTATACTGTGCATGTTGATTGTGGAAGCACGGCACTTGAAACAAATGTTTATCCTGTTATATTTGCATTATTACCCGATAAACGAGAAGAAACATATTATTCTTTGTTTAGCGAATTAAAAAGTTGGTGCCCAGAATGGACACCAAAAGTTATAAAAGTAGATTTTGAAGTAGCAGCAATTTCAGCAATAAAAATGATCTTCTCTCAAACAACAATATCTGGTTGTAATTTTCACTACAATCAATGCTTGTGGCGAAAAATCCAGGAAGTAGGACTCGTGACGGAATATAAATCAAATGAAGAGATAAGGAAGATATGCAAAATGTGTTCGGCATTAGCCTACATACCACTTTCAAATGTAGAAGATGCATGGCTTATCATAATGGAAGATACTCCAAAAAACGGTAAGTTATCCACATTTCTTGATTATTTCGTTGAACAATGGATGGATAATTCCATTATTCCTGTCGAGATCTGGAATGTTCATGGTCAGCGCCTTAGGTCAAATAATGCAGTAGAAGGTTGGAATTCGAAATTAAATAGAATTATTGGCAAAAAGCAACCAAATGTTCATTTTTTAATTAAGACCCTGAAAGAGGAATCCGAATATGTCTCGTTTTTGCTAAAGTCTAAAGAATTAGGAGAAACTGTTGGAAAAAGGAGAAAAGTTTACATAAAATTAGACGAAAGAATAAATAATATTATAACGGAGTTTGAAAAAACACAAAACCTGCGAAAATGCTTAACAGCTTTAAGCTATGCAACAAAGATAGATTAATTTAGTGGTGAACCAATGCTAAATAAGGCATTGCCCAGTCACAAGACTGGGGAAAAACTGTGGGGGAAAGTTTGCAGTAAAATACAATTGAAAATCACATTTTCAAAACAAACATGTACAATTTTGTTATTATGTACTTTGTAAATTGAATGACGGCTCCAATTGTATTTCACTTAATTTTTCTGTATTTTCGTATGCGTTACAAATGAATTTCAAATAAAAAAAAAAGTAATAAAATAAAATTAAACAGCTCAAATGATTTTTTTTTTACTTTCATAGATTCCTTCTGGTAAATTTTTTTTATAGCTATAAATGCGAACTGTAAACTGTGGCCATAAAACCAACTTGTATGAGTTACGAAAGAATCCTCAAAATTTCTCCCTCCCCTCCCTACCTTCCAAACATGCTGTACGCTTCGCCCACGGTACGCTTTGCCCACGTACGCTTCGCCCACGTAACCGGTGCAGCCAAAGTTGAACCTTCATCCCATCAGAAAAGGGTATGCTGTTTACTTTCGGTTAGCGTTCTTGTGTTCCTTCTTCGTGCAAAGTTGAACCTTGATCTCATCAGAGAGGGATATGTTGTTTAGTTTCGGTTTGGATGAAAAATTTATTTCGCAATCTTTGCTCTGAATAAAACGTGCACTTAGGCAAGCTACAACTCTTGGCATGGTGCTGACGTTTTTGTGTTGTGGTAATTCAGCCATGAAATAGATGGTGCAAAACTTAATAACGTTCATAGTTATGTTTTTTCTCTGACTTTGACAAATTTTAAACAAGCAAAGATTAGAGAATATTTTACTCAAATACTATTGAGAAATCAACTTGTAAACAATTTGCTTTGAAAAGAGCGATGCTAATAAAGAAGGAGTAATAGGGGTATGAATATAAAACAAAATAACATTCGGATTTACAACAAAGTTTTTAAAAAGTAAAGATTTTTTTTTCGTGTATTGAAAATGCGAAATTGTACATAATCATTTTGTCATGTAGTTTTTAAAATAGTTGGCCAAACTTTGGGAAATGGCGATAAAAAAAACTCATATAAAGGACCGGAAACTTTTTCCCGCAGCGTTATCCCCCATGAGCATGGGCGTCCGCTGCAACTTTTCCGGGGAGGGGGCAAACGGGTATACTCCCACTATCATAATTATTGCTTAAATTTATAGTACCCCTGCGTCTTTATATGGCATAGTGGGGGTTGGGTCAGGCGAGTGGATCGAGCCCCTAAAGCTAGGGAGTGGGTTCGGAGCACTGTTACCCCCCCCCCCCCCCGCTACCAAAGTTTGGGAACTTGGACACATCTTTCTTTCTATAGTCAATATTTAGTTATTTAGTATTGAAATAACGGACAATAATAATGATTATGTCATTTACCAATTACTGGCCACTGATTATTCATATCTGAGTCAAAAGTTTAACCTTACTGTAGGCTTCTTGCTAAATTTAATAATCAACTTAATGAAGTCTTTCTGTATGGAAACATTCACTTGGGGTTACATAAAACAATTGCACTGCTCCATCGTCCTTTATTGAGTATGAGTATAAACCCCCTTTTTTTATAGACATTTATCTGTTAATTTTTATACCCCCTTCAATTTTCTGTTTCTTGCACTTTAGAAGAGATACTATGAAATAAAAACTGCAAACGTCTTGGGTTTTGTCCAAATCTATCAATTACATTTTGAATGAGTTCATGTTTATTCTCAAAAACCTTTTCTCGATGAATACTCATCATGCACAGTCCAGATAAACGTCCATCTGCCATTTTTGACCTTAACCAGGTTTTTAACCGTTCTCATAGTGCTGAAGGACCTCTCCACTGGGCAGGTTGTTACTGGTAATGTTTGAACAATAAGAATAGCCTGTCGAACAGAAGGAAACATATCACTGTGTTTGAGCACGCCTAAAGTTCGTCTTCACATCCATCATCTTGTTTTTTCCTTCCTGACCACATTTCAAACTGTTATGGATAGGTTTTGCTCATGTGTGTAATTAATAGTTAAATTTAGCAAATGTTAAAATTAAGGTAAATATTGACTTTAGGTGAAAATTAAAATTTGGGAGACGGGTGGATGCATTTCGAAACAAAAAGTAAATTCAATCAATTAAGGCCATGATAAATGAAAATAAAATGCAATGGAATTAGGACATTCCAAAAGTTATTACGACATTCCAAAAGTTATTATTGAAAGTTTGCGTTATTTGAATTTACGATGAGCTGTGACACCTGCAAGTGTAAAATAAGTAATTATTGTTTACATGTGTACCAAATTTGTGAACACTACAAAATGGATGGTACACTTTGGAAGCACTGATATCCAAGTGAAAATCCCCCAAATACGTGGCGTCAGTTGAATAAACAAATACATCCCACTTTCCACGTTTTACCAACACACAGCTTAACAATTTTTCGGTTGCTGGATGTCCTACACATTGAAGCTATTCGAACCTTTGGCTCCGGGTTGTAATGCGATCGCTCTGCAATCGCCTTATTGGTGCACTGCTGAAGGAAAATGCGAGGCCACATGGAGATTCCTCATTAAGGATGTGGATCCTACAATTGTCGGTGGTTGTACTAAACTATGTAATTATTGCCTTGATGTTTTTCTTAACACTCACGGCTACCCGTCACAGTAGCATCTGTAAAGAGATCGTTTTCCAAATTAAAATTTGTAAAAACTATTTGAGAAGCATCATGTCACAAGATAGGCTGCAGGAATTGTCACTGCATAGAAAGGCAGTTTGCCAAAAGAATGGACCTCAACGCTTAATAATTTCGCCAAAAAATGAAGGCTAGAAAGAAAGACTTAGGCCTAAAAACATGAAAATTTCCACTTATCGCATAATTAATTTTCCACTTGTATTTTAATCATATAATTATAATTTATATTATATCTATATTATGTAGTTATGTGGTACACTCAGTGGTCGAAGTGGCACAGAGCTACTGCCAGTATGGTGTAGACCATAGATCCACATCGTATAAATAGGAGGTTTCGAAAGAAATACATTCCATTCCGTAAAATTGTTTTTTTTTTTTTTTTTTTTTTGGTATTGAAAAATTAATGTATATAATTTTATAAAATTAATGTAAAAATTAAAAAAACTTCATGGAATTGTTTGTGGTCGTTCTCTTTCAGTCTCAGCTGCTAATTATCAATTTTATCCGTTAAAAATGCCATTTGCCGTTTTTTGCGTTAAAATTTGTTCTTTCATCCTAATATCTTTACGTAGTTTGTGAAGGGTTTATAATTTTTTACATACCGGGATGGTAAATAACGTTTTTTTTAACTGCCGGTATGCTCACTTCCATTTTTGTTAACTACCGGTATGCCATACCTGCCCATTTCGAACACTTAGTATAGTACTCGTATATTTGTAAACATCACATACCTGCACATTGCATTTCCACACGCACCTCTTTTTTCCTGGCCTACATTGAAGTTTTGTTGTACATGCAAATTAATATCTGCAGCTACGAAATCCATATTGCATTCTTGCAGTGTAGAATAATGAATTCATTGTTTGTATACAACCATATCCAATAACGATCACAAAAGTCTCATAGTTGTTAACCTTAAACATTTAAATATATTTTACCGAATTCGTTTCAATGCGATAAAACGTATATTCATGATTATGCATCTGACAGCTCACCGTGTTAAATCTGACTGGCTGATTGATAACCTTGCATTATGTACTTCTGTGCCAAAATTTATTTTAAAAGTTAAAACTACAGGGCTCTATAGGTAGTTCCTTTACTTTACCAGACAGTCTCCCTAACTTCCTGACATCACCATTTTCCCAAAACAAACACCGTGAAAAACACATCCTCCCTAGTGTCCGAAATCCTGGAAAAATTATTATGCTTAGGGGTGCTGAAATAAACTTTCCGGGGTTGCACAAGTGGTCCTAGTTACGCCACTGCGAATGCGCCGAGGTGTTTTGCAACTTCTCCCTCCCCCAACCTTACTCGGCATGGCTGCTAGACTGGAAGCGATGATACGCGCTGGTTTGAATTCCTCTTCCTCGCGTTTTTGAAATGCTTTTGCTGAAAGCGTTGATTAAGTAAGCAACAAAAAACTGTTTCTTTTCTTCCTTTGCTATAAAAATGAAGGCTCCGACAATTTCTTAGTTTATACAAGACAACCGCACGAAAATTTGCGACCTTGAACAAATAAAAGTTGCGTATAATGAACACAAAAACAGCTGGCTGTGTATAATGAACAGGAGTAAAAGTATGTAATAAACTGGAAAGAGATAGTAGTGTTAACTTCTGGATTCCGAACGATGACACTCTAAGAGCATGCTGGACAACCAAAGAGAACCATCGCCGGAGGGGTACATAACTCTCTTTTGTCTGTACAAAACTAGTACACCATTCTGGCAGTTTTTATTTTCGATTTTAGAAATATGGCACTCCAAGTACATGCTCGAGTGCCACAAAAGGAGAGTAAAAAAGTACCACTTCCGGTGGTGTACAACATTTTCTTTTGGGTGTACAAAACCAGAACAACATTCTGGCAGGGTTTTTTTTTCAGTTTTGGAAAAGCACTCCAAGTACATGGTCGGGAGCTACAAAGGAGAGCCAAAAAGCACCACTTCCGGTGGTGTACGAAATGTTCTTTTGGGTGTACAAAACTAGTACAAAACTTTGGCAGTAGTTATTTTCGATTTTGAGAAAGTGGCACCCAGCATGTACATGGAGTGCCACTTTTAGAGAGCCGAAAAGTACTACTTCCGGTGGTGTACAAAATTTTCTTTTGGGTGTACAAAACTGTACAAAACTAGTACAAAACTTTGGCAGTATTTATTTTCGATTTTGAAAAAGTGGCACTCCAGCATGTACTTGGAGTGCCACTTTTAAAGAGCCGAAAAGTACCACTTCCGGTGGTGTACAAAATTTTCTTTTGGGTGTACAAAACTGTACAAAACTAGTACAAAACTAGTACAAAACTTTGGCAGTAGTTATTTTCGATTTTGAGAAAGTGGCACTCAGCATGTACTTGGAGTGCCACTTTTAGAGAGCCGAAAAGTACTACTTCCGGCGGTGTACAAAATTTTCTTTTAAGTGTACAAAACTGTACAAAACTAGTACAAAACTTTGGCAGTATTTATTTTCGATTTTGAAAAAGTGGCACTCCAGCATGTACTTGGAGTGCCACTTTTAAAGAGCCGAAAAGTACCACTTCCGGTGGTGTACAAAATTTTCTTTTGGGTGTACAAAACTGTACAAATCTAGTACAAAACGTTGACAGCGTTGATTTCTTATTTTGGAAAAGTGGCACTCCAAGTACATGTATCTTATTAATGCCACTTTGAAAAGAAACACGACATTAAGGAAAAACTATTACTTTCTTTAAAATTGGCATTTTCTGTCTAACAGTGGCATAGCAGTTAGACATACTATACAAAACATAGCAGGGTAGGAAACAACACATGGCACTCCGAGAAAATCGGACAGGGGGCATGGTTGAACCACAAAAAAAGAGGAGCAGAACGAACGGTACGAGGCAGTTGATGATGGTCATGTAAAGTGAATGCAGTCATGAATGACATCGTAAGACAAAACACACAGAAAAAGGTCACAAAGCAGAATGATGAGAAAAAAAACGAGGTACGAGAGAAAACACTTCATAAAAAGGAGAACGAAACAACAAGGGCTGGAAGAGGCAGGGAGAAACAAAGCTAAAAAAACACAACAGAAATCAATCATCAAACAAAACCACACAGGAGCTAATCAGGTGGACACCGAAGAAGGAGACGATGTTGAGCATGACAAATGAAGTCGTCAAGACAACCATAGTAGCGTTGAACTTCCGGGTGAGAACCCCAAAGGTGAAAAATGCAAAGTAAAAAGCGTTAAGATTGTCAACCAGAGATGAATAAACTGCCGGATCATTGAAAGCAATAAAGTGATTAAGTGGAGCATCGTGAGAAGTGTCAAAGAACAATGGAAAAGCGGCATCTAGAGAAAGCGTCTGCGTAAACTCGGGAACAACCTGAAGGCGAGCAACAAGATCAGGCACAACAGAGGGACTGTCAAGAAGGCGAGCAAAAGTGACGGCAGGAGGATCAGGAGCGGAGCCTGGAGAAGAACGATGAGGAGGAGACATAACCACAGCGGCACGCTTAGCGCGAGTCTTGCGATTAGACCGATGACGGCGCTTCTTATTAGGAGCAATACCAGTAGGGAAATGTTGACGAAGAGGACCAGACGACGTAGAAGGAACAACAGGCGGCGTCACGGGAATCTAGCGAGGTTAATACGGTACAAAGTCGGATGACATATGTAAGGAGGTAACTGCAGGAACAACAGAAGCCGGGGAGGGTGGGGTTTCAAACGAATCTAGAAGAGGAGCTGTGCGAAAGGGAGGGGACCGATCATGGCTACCAGAAGGTGAAACAAAGGCAACGGCACTAGAGGCATCAGAAGAGCCCCGAAAAGGTGAAAAGGGCGGAGAGCACACCGGAGTACTGGAACCGGTGGAGGAAAGATGAGCGTCTGAGGGTGGCGAAACCGACGTACGCTGCGGCGATGGTGGAGCAGAAAATCCCGGGATCGGGATAGACGAGGTGCCTTGCGAAACCAAAGAAGGCAGCACCTGAACAGGCGGAGAAGGTGCGGCAACAGGATGTGACAAAGCGCAAACATCAGACGATGAAAAAGAAAGAAATACAGACGAAGGCACCGAAACAGGAGCAGTAGATCCAGATATACCCACAACAGACGTTGCTGGCGAGGAAGGAAAAAGACCAACGGAGGCAGATAACGAAGATGGAGATGGAGACTAAGAAAGTGTGAACGGATCCGGCGAAGGCGTGGTGACTGGAATCGAGGAAAGAGGTTCTGCGACGGGAACTTGAGCAGCCGTTGAGGAAAACTAGGAAGAAATGAGGGGGCACTGCGAGAGATGGTTACCAGGCTGTTTACATGAGATGCAATGATAGGCAGTGAATACGTTGATTACGAAGTTGTGATTACAACAAATCATCAAAAAAGTAGTGGGGCAGTAAGAAACAGAGTCTGTGTCAGGGAAAAAATCTAAGGCTTGGCTGCGGAAGCTAAAATAAGGACGATCAGCTTGATCAACATGGGCTGCGGGGATCTTGCGGATATCACAAAGAACGCGGCCACACCGAGAAGGAAAAGCATGTAAAAACTCATCGGAAACGTCCGGAGGTACAGGATACAAATAAAAAGGACGGGAGAATGTGAAAGGGGGATAGGGACCATGCTATGATCTCCAACGGAAAGGCTAGTCGATAGGACTTGAGAAACAAACTCAGGTGAAAACAAATATACAAGAACGGACTTAGGCTTTCTGGAGAAATGTGTAATTGCACCGGAAGGGAGAAACGACAATGCAGACATACACTGTATAGACGTGCAACTTGACATTGGGTAAGGCGTCGAACTTGGCACTTAAACTAAGAGTTGAAAGCATTGTACGTGTGCAATAAGCGTGGAACCTTGACGTGAAATATAGGAGTCCAAGGCTGTCGCGAGGAAAGTCGGAGACGTTGAACACAGATCTGTAGCAGGATGAGAAGAAGAGCAGTCCTGGGACGCATCCAACACACTTGGGGGACAAGTCATCGAAGCAGCACGTAGTGACGTGAGAGGGAAATAGAATTCAGAAGCAGAAGCACAGGCCATGGACAATGTGTAGAAATGCACGGCGAAAGGCACACAGATCCACTATAACAAGGTGGAGCACCAGGAAGGAGATCAGCATACCGAAGAAGGCAGCGCAGAGAACCACTGTCAATGGATGGAGCACCAGGAAGTTAATCGACACACCGGTGAAGGCAGCGCAGTGTACCGTTAACGATTATTGGAGCGCAAACACGGAATGCAAACGTAGACACAGCAGCAGGAAGGCTACTACATGCATCAGACAATTTTAGAGCAAAAAGTCAAGGCGAGTCACGATGGGCAGATTGTAAACAGGCGCAACGAGATGAATTATAAAGAAATACCTGCAAAATAAGCACGTACCAACTCGAAAGAATGACTAGGAAGAGAGCGCAGACATTCATGCACGAGAGAAACACAAATTAATTGGCCGGTGGGCGCTAAATACAGGCAGAGCACAAATTGCAGAGCTCCAAAGGGCGTGGCCAGCAGAGCAACGTGACGGAATGCTGTGTGAGTCAAATATCGTAGAAAGACAATTGTTTGGATGGGACCATTTCAAGAATGTTTGTTTTAGATTTAAGGGTGCTTCTGCTTTGCACTTCCTTTCGGCCGAAGCGTGTTAAAGTGGAAAAGTTTCCTGCACGTTCTTTGAAAACTAAAGGATGTACTTATACCTTCACTATATACATGTATCTGTCTGTATACGTTTATCTGTGGACCTTTAAGTCTGATTTAATATCAGCTTCTTTTTGCATTGGAAAGCTAGAACAGTGAGAACGATGATCCCAGCATTTTAATCTTTATCTGATCCATAATTTCGCCGCCAAGAGCGAAATGCAAATTCCACCGATTTCAAAATATATTTTGCTTCATATCGTTGCTCAAAAATCAGATTGAAACACTTTCGGCGTCTATTGAATGAACCATTTTTACGTACAGCTTATTGTATCTTAATACAATGGCGGAAAGTGAAAAAAGAACACCAAGAAGGAATTGGCGGACGATCATGAAATGTACATATGTTAATGGGGTCGAGTTTACGTAGGTGTGATGTTAATTTCGGGACCAACCGGTGAGCGCTTACGCCACAACACGGCATAATATGGAAATTATCGTCGGTGGTATTTAAGGATGAAAGCAGATTCTGCTTGGGAGCCTCCGACGGTCGTATGCGTGTTCGCAGACGCACAGGGAGCATCTCCACCCTTCTTGCATCCGCCAGCGACACACAGGGCCTACACCTGGTCTCCTGTTGTGGGGAACGATCAGCTATCACTCCCGTACACAACTAGTGTTTGTACCGGGTACGTTAAACAGCACCTCCTACATCAACAACATCATTCAGCCCGTTGTTGTGCCATTTCTGAGGTCGGTCCATCGTGGTGTTTTTCAGAAAGATAGCGTACGCCCACACACGGCACGTGCAACGCAACATGGACTTCAGGGTGTAAGACAACTTCCATGTCCTGCACGTTCACCGGATTCGTCCCCCATTGAGCACGCGTGGGATTTTATGGGACAACGACTTATCTGGTCTCCACGGCCAGCCAGGACCATTCCCGATTTACGCGTCCAGGTTGAAGATGCTTGGAACTCAATACCCCAAACTTACATCCAACATCTGTACGACAGACTCCATGCCAGAATTGCACAGTGTGGCGGTTCAACCTCGTACTAACCATGTTACATGGAAATGTTATTTTTCAGTTTACCAGCAAATACAGATGTATTTTGCCATAATGTTTTGATCACGTTATCCTCTGTATTCCGTTATTATGCTGTATAAATTTTGTTGGTATCAGACGTCTCCTTCTTGGTGTACTTACCGCCAGTGTATTACCAATTTTTTCTGTTACGACGAGCAAATACGTAACATTACTGTTTGTGAAAATTGCAACGCCAAAAAAGAATCGCGCTATTCAAAAGAAATTTATATCACAGATTTCTCATGTTGCAGGAGATAACTGATTTTATTTTTAGATCTATAGAAGGCTTTGTCCATTCAAATCTCAGTACTATTTGTTCAGTTGCTGCCTACCAAAGATGGTAGGCAGCAACTGAACAAATAAGTAGTATGCGAATGAATAGTTAATACACAAAATTGACGTAGATTAGGAACATCAAACAGAAAGCATCGCTCTTTCCACGGTTTTAAGTGAGTCACGGAAAAATTATCATCTGACAGGGTCTTCCAGTTACTCGCCGGATATGCTAATACTGCACCAGTTGCTTCTTACCATCTTTCGGGAATCCCCACCATTGTGCGGGTCTCCAAGAAGCAACCAGCCATGTGGTTTGGCAATTAATCACAAGTGAGTCTGGAGAATTAGAGGCCGCTGTGGTGCAGTGTTAGCATGTCCAGCGCGTAACTGGAAGACCCTGGGTTCAATTCCCGGTGGCGGCCGATGATAATTTTCCGTGACTCACTTAAAAACGTGGAAAGGGAAATGACTTTTGTTTGATGTTCCTAATCCACGTCAATTGTGTGTATTAATGCAGGACAATTACAGAGGCATCTGTGGCACGCAGTCCGGTCATCTTCAATAGCGCGTCGCACTGCTTCGTGCGGTGATACATGTTGCAATATGGTCCAGCATAGAGGCGAACAGACGCCTGATGTCATGCTGAAGAGGGCCCACACTTATTGGACGGTGTGTTCCAAATCCCGGATAGTGCGCCACAGAGTCAACCGGCGTTTCAACTGGTCTCACACATGCTCGATAGGGGACATGTTCGGGGAGCGGGCAGGCCATGGAACTGTATGGACATGACGTAGGCAGTCTTGGAAAACCCGAGCCGTGTGCGGGATGGCATTATCCTGCTGTTATAGCGCTCCTAGAATTCCGGCCAGGAGTGGGAGCACATGGGGCCTTATGATCTCATCCACATACCGCTGGCCCGACAATGATCCACGTACCACTAATAGAGCTGATCGGCTATCGTAGGCAATAGACCATAAATTCTCCCCAGACCATAATGCCTGCAGTGGGGTAGATGGGACGCTCGATAGCAAGCTTGGAATGTGCCATCGACCCCGGGACCTCCACCCCCGGACACGATGATCATCTGTCCCCAAAACGAACCGACACTAATCGCTGAACACCACACGTCGCCAGTCTGTGGCCTTCCCCGTCGCTCTCGCCTGGCACCATTGCAAACGGAGCCGGCGATGTTCCGGTGTTAATGGTAGAACACGTAAGAGGCACTAAGATCGCAGATTCGCTTCCGCGAGGCTTCAGGAAATGGCTCGTTGGCACACAAGAGCCGCTACATTTGCCTGTAGAGTGGACAGGGTTCCCGTGGGATCCATTCGTGCCTGCCGCATGATCTGTCGATCCTCTCTACGGGTGGTCCTCCTGGTTCATTCGGAGACACCCGCCGTGTGGCAGTGCCGTCACGTGTCCACTGCTTCCAACACAGTCGGACGGTATAGTCAGAACGATCCACGTGGTGGGTTATACGGCGCGCCGACCAACCTGCTGTTTTCAGCCCGTAATTTAAGCCCGTAATTAGCGTACATCGACGTATCTGGTGTCTAACCGTCATTCTTGTCACTGTACTCTTGCTTGCGCCGGCCGTTGCTTTTCTCTTTCATGAGGCATCGACTACACGCCGGTTTATAAGGTTGCCATTTCGTGCTAGCAGCGCCGCCACAGGGTGTGCGGTTATGCGCACTCGCACCAAACGCACCCTAGCTATTTGTAAAGTTTCGCGGTTGTAGCATGTTTTCTTCTAGGTGTGTAAATTTCTTGTCCACGAGGGTACAAGAAGCAAGTGGAAAAATTGAAACTTCACTCGCCCAAGTTTTCACCAGCTGTCTCAACGAAGGTAAGATTCCTGAGCATTGGAATAATGCTACAATGATCCTGCTACATAAAAAAGGTGACGTTGAGGATCTCAGGACCTACAGGCTCATCAGCCTCCTATCAGTTGTTTATAAAATTTTCACTTAGGTTTTTTCACATCGCATGTAGGTAAAACTGGACATGGCTCAAGCAAGAGAAGAAGCTGAATTCAGGAGTGGCTACAGCACTGAAGATCATGTCCATGTACTTAGAGAACTAACTGAAAGAACAAGAGAATATGAACTCCGAATATGCAAGGCTTTTATTGATTATGAAAAGGCCTTCGATTCCGTAAAACCATCAGCAGTTACAACAGCTTTGAAATCCTGTGGTATTGCAGATGCATACATTAGCATTATTAATAGTATCTATGAAAATGCAACTGCAAAAGTTTGGATATTTGAGGATGCAGCACTAATAAAAATTGGAAAGCTAGTGTGACAAGGTGAAATCATATCTCCCAAACTCTTTAATGCCACATTGCAAAATATTTTTTAATCACTGAACTGGGACAAAGAGAAAAAAATGTATGCAGATATTTCAAATCACGTTCGTTTCGCTTATGACGTTGTCATTTTTGCAACTACGGCTTCTGAACCGCAGAATACGATCCAAGAACTTGCTGACAAGAGTAAAGAAGTGGAATTAAAAATGAACTTTCAGAAGGCAAAAGTGACATATATTGCTTTTACAAGAAACGAAGATTTATTTATTGATGGTGAAAAGCTTGAGACAACCGATACCTACATTTATCTTGGGCAGCAGATCTGACGTAAGAGTCACATTGCTGAAGAAATTAATCGGCGTGTAAAACTTGGATGGATAGCTTTTGGCAGAAACAGTACAATTTTTACGAAAGGTATGCCATTATGTCTTAAAAGATAAAGGGTTTAATCAGTTCATCCTGCCAGTGCTTACGTATGGAGCAGAGACATGGACCTTAACTAAAGAAGTTAGTAAAATCATGCAATGCATTGAATATGATACGCTTTCCAACATACCAGAAATAATTACTCAAGTCATGCGAATAATGGCTGTGGAATAAATCTCGGTCCTGTGCCCTGACCTTTGATCCCATTTCGATGATATTTAACAGAACCGGTTCGGTATACCTCCGAAATAACATGATAAAGTTTTGTCGCAATCGAAGCATTTTTACGTAAGTTATGATGCATAAGAGCTATGGAATAGATCCCGCTCCTGTGTCCCAACCTTTGACTCCATTTTGTCCATTTACCATAGGGTTTGTCCCCAAGTGGTCCCCTACCACATACTAAAATTTCATCGAAATCGGACCGTTTTTACGTGAGTTATCGTGCCGACAGACGGACGGACGGACAGACGGACGGAAAAAGCTGAAGCATATACGCTTCTTCAACCTACGGTTGGAAAGCGTAAAAAAGACAAACAAAGATTGCAGACAACGCAAAAAACCATGGAGAGAATCATGCTTGGTGTAACCAGGAAAGATAAGCAGAGGAATTCATGGATAAAGAAAACGACAGGAGTTGACGACATCATGACCACAATGAAATCACTAAAATGGTAAGGGCATGACATGTTGCTAGAACAACGGACGACCGACGGAAAACCGAAATTTTAGAATGAATTTCGAGAGGTGGGAAAAGACCCAGAAGAAGACCCTATGGGAGATTGATGGATGAAATTCGAAAGCATGCCGGTGTGTCATCGAGGAGACACGCTCAAGACAGACAATTGTAGAAGAAAATTGGGGAGACCTTCATCTAGTAGTGGATTCATAACAGTTGGCAATGATGATGATACATATATATATATATATATATATATATATATATATATATATATATAAACGAACGAAGAGTTATATCCGCCGGTGTGGCAGAATTAACACGCATCCCATTGCTTGGAAAGACGACGCATACCGTCTGCGAAGAAGAACTTTAGTTTCCCCTTGAACCACTTGGATCTGTCAACATGAAAGTCACATGTTGCTAGATCCGGGCTATAGGTTGGGTGGTGCATAACCTTTCACTCTTTCCGTGCTAACGCATCCTGCATAATGTGTGGAACAGAATTACACCACGCGAAACATTCTTGATGGCTTTATGCAGCTTGTCCACTGTGTCGATGTAGTGGTTGGCATTGCTGTTCACGTGAGGCTCTTTAAAGTCCACCAACAAAAGCCCTTCATGGTTAAAAAATGCGGTCAGCATAACCTCACCGGCGGGGTCCTGTGACTTGAATTTTATGTGTTTTGGTGACCCGGGATGTTTCCATTGCATGCTCGGTGATTTTCTGGATAGCTCAAAGTGGTGTCACCGCGATTCGTCACCTGCCACTATGCACGATATAAATGCATCACCCTCTGCTTTGTAACGCAGCAAGTGGTTCAAACTCCAACCCATACATTCTTCCTTATGGTGGTCAGTCAGCATCCGCGGGATTAATTGTAAACACACTTTCCGATATTGCAGTGTCTTCGTAAATACAGTTTGAACTGTACCAAATGTCATAGCAAAGTCCTCCGTTTGGGAACGTAAGCCCCGACGACGGTTTTGCTTGCATTTCTTTCGCGGTGTGGGCGCATTGTGGGTGTTATTCGCACGCTTCCCGCCGATAAAGGTGATCGTCCTTATTTAGGCTTCCGACGCTAAGCCTTAGTTCTCTTCAGTGATATGGACTCCATTACTTCATGCCCCACTGCTTTCCAGGTGCTTTGTGTTCATCAGAACGTCGTTATAAATGTGTTCACTGCGTATCATTGCTTCTCATGTAAAACGCCTGGTTATCATCGCTCGAAGTGTCCGTTCACCTCTTCTTGTTCTTCCTCAACGACTGCTCAAGTGCCCATCACAGAACCCCCTTCTTCACTTCCGATCACCACGCCTTCGCTTGCTTCGCTTCCACCTTCTTAGTCTCCATCTCGATTGTCGTTGCCTTCCTCTGTAGGTCTTTTTCCTCGTGTTCATCACAACGTCGTTATAAATGTGTTCACTGCGTATCATTGCTCCTCATGTAAATCGCCTGGTAATCATCGCTCGCAGTGTCCGTTCACCTCTTCTTGTTCTTCCTCAACGGCTGCTCAAGTGCCCATCACAGAACCCCCTTCTTCACTTCCGATCACCACGCCTTCGCTTGCTTCGCTTCCACCTTCTTAGTCTCCATCTCGATTGTCGTTGCCTTCCTCTGTAGGTCTTTTTCCTTCTCCACTAGCGTCGCCTGCTGTGGATACATTTGGATCTACTGCTCCTGATTCGGTGCCTTCGTCTTTCTTGCTTTTTTCTTCGCGTCTGTTGTCTGTGCTTTGTCACATCCCGTTGCCGACCTTTCTCCGCCGGCTCAGGTGCTGCCTTCTTTGTTTTCGCATGTCACCTCGTCAATCCCAACCCTGGGATTTTCTGCTCCATTATCTCCGCTGTGTACGTCAGCTTCGCCACCCTGAGGCGCTCATCTTTTCTTCAGCCGTTCCAGTACTCCGGTGTGCTCTCCGCCCGTTTCGCCTTCTCCGAGCTCTTCTGATGCCTCTAGTGTTGTTGCCTTCCTTTCGATTTCTGGTCCTGTGATCGGTCCCCGCTTTCCAGCACAGCTACTCTTCTGGATTTGTGTGAAGCCTCACCTTCACCAGCTCCTGTTGCCCCATCAGTTGCCTCTTTGCTTGCGTTATCCGCACATGACCCAGATCTTCCTTGTCAGACTTCTCACTCGCTGTCGGTTACTGCTTCTTCATCGTCTGCTCTGCTTCATCACCACGTCCCTGTTGGTACTGCTTCTAATAAGAAGCGCCGTCGTCGCTCTAATCGAAAGACTCGTACTAAGCGAACCGCGGTCGCTCAGCCTTCCCTTCATCGTTCTTCAGGTTCCGCTCCTGATTCTTCTGTTGCTGCTTTCGCCGACCTTATTGGTACTCCCTCCGTTTCCACTGCAATTGTCGCTCGCCTCCAAGCTGTCCCTGGGTATTCAAAGATTCTCTTTCCAGATACTGCCAACTCTTGTTCTTTGCCTCTTTTTGTGACGCTGCTTTGGATCACCTTCTTGACTCACATGATCCAACTGATTACTCGAATATGATCGAGGATATTCGCTGCTTCCTCGAAGTTTTCGCTGACCTCACGAGATCTTACCCCTGAGATATTCCGTTATTACAGTTTTCTTAATTGCTACCTTGGTGATGCTCAAAGTCGCCTCATTGATCTGGTTCTGAGCGATTAGTTTCTGTCTGCTCTTGCATGATGTTTCGCTTCCTGCCGTCTTTGCCTTACTGCTGTTCCGTCTTACTCCTTTGCATGTTTCTGTTATGCGTTGTATCCAACCTTTTTTCTTTCCGTTGTATCCTATGTACCGCCATGTTTTCTCCTCATCTCGGTTCTTTCAAACATCCGCCCGGTGTCTACTTCCGTGAACCCGTCACATCGTTTTGTTCACAGAGCTTCTTCCTGTGTGTATTGTTATGCGCGATTCTCCTCTTATACCTTTCGTCACTGTCCTGGATTGCTGCCCTATGTTGCTGTTCGCATCCAGTTAGTTTTTTCTGGTGCTCCGTGGATTTGTTTTTCCTGTCTCGTCGAGTATTTGTCTTATGTCATGCCATGTGCCTCAGCATACCTTCTACTGTTGTGCTACCTTACTTGCTCATCCAGTGTAACTCATCTCGTCAGATACTTATCGTTATTGCTTTGCCTCATGCTAATTGATTGCCCCGTGCTGTTACCTACACCATGCTATCTTTGCAAGTGTTATCTGTGGCACCTCGTTTTCTGCTTTTCATGCTGCCCCCGGAGCACGAAAAGCAGCCTCCAGTTCGATGTATTCTCCATCTCCATGTCCGTCGTTCCTTCTGCTCAGTAATTGTTCCAGTGTGCTTCGCCTATCATAGATTGCCTTGTGCTGCTCGTTCAGCTTCGTTGATCTTCGTATGTCCTGATTGACTTTTACAGAGTGTTTTGTGCTGCTCATCCAGTACCGTTATTCTTAATTGTTTTATCATGCCATGTATTTTCCGTTTTCCTATGTACTAGTCCTCGATACCTAATAAAGCAACGTCACGTTGTTTTTGGAATGTCTTTTCAACTGCTGCGGTTCAAAGCTAGAAACGGGGAGTTCTTTCAGCTAATGACAGGAACGAATGAAAGACTTTGTGCAAAACAAATTACTTCTTCATTATCCTCCATTATCCTTGTTACAAATATCTCAAAAACTATCGAGATTCGAACAATGAAGAAGGAGGTCTTTCCGGTTTACACCATGCTATCACACCATGCTAACGAATAGCTATCCTGAAATAGGAAATGTCCAGGTTTGGGGGGGGGGGGGGGCAGGTGAAATCGTGGGCTGCTAACATTCTTTTTTAAACATCCCCAAAACTATTGCCATTCATACTATGAAAATGGCGTTTGTTACGGTTCACACCATTTACTAAAGAATGACTATCTTGAAATTTTGAATTTACCTGGTGAGAGACGGGGGGCGGGGGGGATGATCGGTCTCGAATATATATACACATAAGTTCTCAATATTGTATTTTTTTCTCAAAAACTATTGCGGTTCAAACGATGAAAATGGATTTCCCCTCGGTTCATACGATTTGCTAACGAATGGCTATTTTGAAATTTGAATTTCCATGGTGGTGGGGGGGGGGGTGAAATGGTCGGTCTCTCTGTATATATGCAAATTCTCAATATTATTTTTTAAATATTTCAAAAACTATTGCGGTTCAAACAATGAAAATGGAGTTCATTCCGGTTCATACGATTTACTAACGAATGGCTATTTCGGAATTTTGAATTTCCATCATGAATGGGGAGGGGTGCAATGGTAGGCCTGTAACATTCTTTTTTAAATACCTCAAAAACCATTGCGTTTCAAACGATGAAAATGCAGTTCTTTTCGGTTCATACGATTTGCTAACGAATGGCTATTTTGAAATTTTGAATTTCAATGGTGGGGGGCTGGTGAAATGGTCGATCTCTGTGCGCATATGTAAATTCTCAATATTATTTTTTAAATATCTCAAAAACTATTGTGGTTCAAACGATGAAAGCGGAGTTCATTCCGGTTCATATGATTTACTAACGAATGGCTATTTTGAAATTTTTAATTTCCGTGGTGGGGGGCTGGTGAAATGGTCGGCCCCTGTCTATATATGTAAATTCTCAATATTATTTTTTAAATATCTCAAAAACTATTGCGGTTCAAAAGATAAAAATGGATTTCGTTCCGGTTCATACGATTTACTAACGAATGGCTATTTTGAAATTTTTAATTTCCATGGTGGGGGGCTGGTGAAATGGTCGGTCTCTGTGTGTATAGTAACTTCTCAACATTATTTATTAAATATTTCAAAAACTGTTGCGGTTCAAACGATAAAAAAGGAGTTTATTCCTGTTTATACGATTTACTAACGAATGGCTATTTTAGAATTTTGAAATTTCATGAAGAGGGGGGTAAAATGGTAGGCCTATTAATATTATTTTTAAAATATCTCAAAAACTATTACGGTTCAAACGGTGAAAATGGAGTTCTTTTCAGTTCATACGATTTACTAACGAATGGCTATTTTGAAATTTTGAATTTCCATGGGGGGAAGGGGGGGGTCGGTCTCTCTGTATATATGTAAATTCCCAATATTATATTTTAAATATCTCAAAACTTATTGCGGTTCAAACGATGAAAATGCAGTTCATTCCGGTTCATATGATTTACTAACGAATGGCTATTTTGGAATTTTGAATTTCCATTGGGGGGAGGGGGGCTTTTGAAATGGTCGGTCTCTATGTCTATATGTAAATTCTCAATATTATTTTTTAATTATCTCAAAAACTATTGCGGTTCAAACGATAAAAATGGAGTTCATTCCTGTTCATACGATTTACTAACGAATGGCTATTTCGGAAATTTTGAATTTTCATGATGAGGGGGTGGGGTGAAATTTTGAGGTATTTAAACATTCTTTTTAATTACCTCAAAAACTGTTTCGGTTCAAACGATGAAAATGGAGTTCTTTTCGGTTCATACGATTTGCTAACGAATGGCTATTTTGAAATTTTGAATTTCCATAGGGGTGGGGGGGGGGGCTGGTGAAATGATCGGTCTCTGTGCGTATATGTAAATTCTATTATTTATTAAATATTTCAAAAACTATTGCGTTTCAAACGATAAAAATGAAGTTCATTCCTGTTCATACGATTTACTAACGACTGGCTATTTCGGAATTTTGAATTTCCACGATGAGGGGAGGGGGTGAAATGGTAGTCCTGTAACATTATTTTTTAAATATCTTAAAAGCTATTGTAGTTCAAACGATGAAAATGGAGTTCTTTTCGGTTCATACGATTTGCTAACGAATGGCTATTTTGAAATTTTTAATTTCCATAGGGGTGGGGGGGGGCTGGTGAAATGATCGGTCTCTGTGCGTATATGTAAATTCTATTATTTATTAAATATCTCAAAAACTATTGCGGTTCAAACGGAAAAAATGGAGCTCATTCCGGTTTATACGAATTACTAACGAATGGCTATTTCGGAATTTTGAATTTCCATGATGAGGGGGAGGGGGATGAAATGGTAGGCCTTGAACATTCTTTTTTAAATATCTCAAAAACTATTGCGGTTCAAACGATGAAAATGGAGTTCTTTTCAGTTCATATGATTTACTAACAAATGGCTATTTTGAAATTTTGAATTTCCATAGGGGGGGAGGCTGGTGAAATGATCGGTCTCTGTGCGTATACGTAAATTCTATTCATTCATTCATTCATTGTCAACCATTATCAATCCACTGCTGGACGAAGGTCTCCCCAAGTTTCCTCCACAACGGTCTGTCTTGTGCCAGTCTCCTCCATGTCACTCCCGCATATTTACGAATTTCATCCACCCATCTCCCATGTGGTCTTTTTCTGGGTCTTTTCCTGTCCCTTGGAATCCAATCTAAAATTTCGGCTGTCCATCTATGGTCTGTCCTTCTGGCAGTATGTCCAGCCCATTGCCATTTCAGGGATTTAACTCTGATCATGATGTCTTCCACTCTCGTCATTTTTCGGATCCACGAGTTCCTCTTCTTATCTCTCCTGGTTATACCAAGCATGCACCTCTCCATGCTCCTTTGAGTTGTCTGCAGCCTTTGTATGTCTCTTTTAGTTAAGGTCCACGTCTCTGCACCATACGTAAGCACTGGAAGGATGCATTGATCAAACACTTTTCTTTTAAGACATAATGGCATATTGCTCTTGAAAATTATGCTGTTTCTTCCAAAAGCTCTCCAGGCAAGTTTTGTACGCCGATTAATTTCTTCATCAATGTGACCCTCACTTGATATCTGCTGTCCAAGATAAACATACGTATCTGTTATCTCCAGTTTTTCTCCATCAATCGATAAATCTTCATTTCTTGTAAAAGCATTGAACATCACTTTTGTCTTCTGAAAATTCATTTTTAATCCCACTTCTTTACTCTTGTCAGCAAGTTCCTGGATCATACTCTGCAGCTCTGATGGGGTAGTTGCAAAAATGACTACGTCATCAGCAAAACGAAGGTGGGTTAGATAATCTCCATTAATCTTTATCCCTTTGTTTTCCCAGTTTAGTGATTGAAAGACATTTTCCAATGTGGCATTAAAGAGCTTCGGAGATATGGTGTCACCTTGTCTCACTCCCTTTCCAATTTTTATGTGTGTTGTATTTTCAAACAGCCGAATCTTTGCACTTGCATTTTCATAGATGTTATTAATAATATTAATGTATGCATCTTCAATACCGCAGGATTTCAGAGCCGTGGTAACTGCCGATGGTTTCACCGAATCAAAGGCTTTTTCATAATCGATAAAAGCCATGCACAATGGAAGTTCATATTCCCTCGCTCTTTCAATTAGTTCTCTCAGTACGTGGATATGATCTATTGTGCTGTAGCCACTCCTGAATCCAGCTTGTTCTCTCGGTTGAGCCATGTCCAGTGTTACCTTCAAGCGGTGTGAAAGAACTTTAGTGAAGATTTTATAAACCACTGATAGGAGGCTGATAGGTCTGTAGTTCCTGAGATCCTCAATGTCACCTTTTTTATGTAGCAGGATCATTGTAGCCTTGTTCCAATCCTCAGGAATCTTCCCTTCATTAAGGCATCGAGTGAAAATTTGGGCGAGTACTGTTTCAATTTCTCCACTTGCTTCTTGTATGATGTCTATAGTAATTCCATCTTCTCCTGGAGCTTTCCCCCGCTTCATGTTCTTGATTGCATGAGCAACTTCTGCTGGGAGGACTGGAAGAACTCTGGTACCTTTCATGATGTCTGGAGTACATGTATCATCCCTTTCATATAATTTGGAGTAGAAATCTTTCACTCTTGTCAAAATTTCGCCTCTATTTCTTGTTACAGAACCATCTTCTTTTCTCAGTGCCATAATCTGTTTTCTTCCCTTACTGAGATGTCCCTTTGCTATCTTTAGGCTTTGGTTGTTTTCAATTGCTTTCCTCACTAGTTCACAGTTGAATTTTCTTACGTCTTCAGTGATACTTTTTCTTACTGTCTTGCATAGCTCTATATATTCCACTTTGGAAGTCACATCTTTTTTAGTTGTCCTCATCTCTCTTCTTTTTTGCATCAACATTTTGGTTTTTCCTGATAATTTGTTCACATGCAACTTGTTCTTAGACCCAGCTAAGTTTGTTGCTGTTTCCATAAGAGCTTTGGTTACTTTTCTGTTAACTTCCGAAATATCCACTTCTTCCGATGTTAGGGTTTCTAAAGCAGAGAATCTGTTCTTCAGTTCCAATTTGAAAGTATTATGGTGTTTTTTAAGGTTGGTTATGTCAATACATTTTGTTTGTCTTATGAGCTTGCCACGTTCCAGTTTAGTGTTGAGGTGCATCTTACATCTCACCAATCTATGGTCACTACCTGTGTTGAACTTGTTCAGCACACTGCAGTCTTCGATGACGAATTTTTTGTTACACATAATAAAATCAATTTCACTTGTCGTCCCAATTGGATGTCTCCATGTCCATTTCCTGTGTGGCTTTTTCTTGAAAAAGGAATTCAAGATGAAAAATCCTTCTGCCTCTGCAAACTCAACGAGAGTATTTCCACGCTGGTTTCTGTTGCCGTGACCGAATTTACCTACTGAAGTTTCATTCTGTTGCCGGTGCCCTATTTTTGCATTGAAATCTCCCATAATTATCTTCAAGTGCTGCTTACCTTTATTATTTAGATGACGAATTTCCTCATAAAATTCTTCAATTTCTTCTTCAGGATGACTTGTGGTGGGTGCATAAGTTTGAATAATCTGAGCCTGGTATCTTCTCGATAGTTGGATAACGAGTCGTGCAGCTCTGTCAGAGGAACTTTCAACTTCTACCACTTTATCCTTCAGTTTCTTGTTTATTATAAATCCAACACCACTAGTTCTGCCAGTATCTGTCCCACGATAATAGAAGAGATGTCCACTTTTCAGTTCAATGAGATCTTCTCCTTTTCTCCTTACCTCACTTAGCCCCACGATGTCCCACTTGATCCTTTGTAGTTCCTCTTCCAATTCAAGAAGCCTTGAATCAGAAGATAGGGAGCGTCCATTATACGTAGCCAAGGTCAGCATCAGATGGCAGCCTAGTCCGGTCCTCCGGGGATTCTCAGCACCCTCTGCCTTCATGTCGCACTGGCCGCTGCCTTGGCCAGGTACATTCCAGCTGCCGGAGACTGAGGGCCAAGATTTAAGTTGTAGAGTCATTTTGGAGGTGTTTGGCCATAACTCACCACGCTGGCCAAGCGGGTTGGTGAGTGTGGGATAGCATTTCCTCTGATCCCGATGGTATAGTTATACCGCTATTGGCGGTCGTCAGAGCCCCTTTAGTGGGAACAGGATGCACCACGAGAAGGCGGGGTTGACATTTGTCAAGGAGAGGCTGTGATGTTACGCATCACCTGACCTGACCTTAAATTCTATCACCTGACCTTAAATTCTATTATTTATTAAATATTTCAAAAACTATTGCGGTTCAAACGATAAAAATGAAGTTCATTCCTGTTCATACGATTTACTAACGAATGGCTATTTCGGAATTTTGAATTTCCATGATGAGGAGGGGGTGAAATGGTAGTCCTTGAACATTATTTTTTAAATATCTCAAAAACTATTGTGGTTCAAAAGATGAAAATGGAGTTCTTTTCGGTTCATATGATTTGCTAACGAATGGCTATTTTGAAATTTTGAATTTCCATGGTGGGGGGGGGGTCTGGTGAAATGATCGGTCTCTCTGTATATACGCAAATTCCCAATATTATTGTTTAAATATCTCAAAAACTATTGCGGTTCAAACGAAAAAAATGGAGCTCATTCCGGTTTATACGAATTACTAACGAATGGCTATTTCGGAATTTTGAATTTCCATGATGAGGGGAGGGGGTGAAATGGTAGGCCTTGAACATTCTTTTTTAAATATCTCAAAAACTATTGCGGTTCAAACGATGAAAATGGAGTTCTTTTCAGTTCATATGATTTACTAACAAATGGCTATTTTGAAATTTTGAATTTCCATAGGGGGGGGGGGGGGGCTGGTGAAATGATCGGTCTCTGTGCGTATACGTAAATTCTATTATTTATTAAATATTTCAAAAACTATTGCGGTTCAAACGATAAAAATGAAGTTCGTTCCTGTTCATACGATTTACTAACGAATGGCTATTTCGGAATTTTGAATTTCCATGATGAGGGGGGGGGATGAAATGGTAGTCCTTGAACATTATTTTTTAAATATCTCAAAAACTATTGTAGTTCAAACGATGAAAATGGAGTTCTTTTCGGTTCATATGATTTGCTAACGAATGGTTATTTTGAAATTTTGAATTTCCATGGTGGGGGGCTGGTGAAATGGTCGGTCTCTCTGTATATATGAAAATTCTCAATATTATTTTTTAAATATCTCAAAAACTATTGCGGTTCAAACGATAAAAATGGAGTTTATTCCGGTTCATACGATTTACTAACGAATGGCTATTTTGAAATTTTGAATTTCCATGGTGGGGGGGGGGGGGCTAGTGAAATGGTCGGCCTCCTATATTTATATGTAAATTCTCAATATTATTTGTTAAATATCTCAAAAACTATTGCAGTTCAAACGATGAAAATGGAGTTCAATCCGGTTCATACGATTTATTAACGAATGGCTATAATTTGAAATTTCCATTTGGGGGGGTACCATTTCACCAGCCCCCCCCCACTTTGTTTTTTAAATAACTCAAAAACTATTCCGGTTCAAACGAAAGAAATTGAGTTCATTCCCGTTCCTACGTGGTACAAACGAATGGTGCAAAAAAAATTTAAAAATTCCGTAGTGGGGGCTATCTTTTCACCCCCCCACTTTGTTTTTTAAATATCTCCAAAACTATTGCGGTTCAAACGAAAAAAACCGAGTTCATTCCGGTTCATACGTGGTACAAACGAATGGTGTCTGAAAAATTAAAAAATTCCGTGGTGGGGGGTGGCTGGTGTAATGCACCTGTTATCTGCTATGTGTGGAGGTAAGTGAAAATGGCTATTGTTAAAGAAACCTCTCTTACTTGTAACCTTAATTTAAAAAGTATAAAAATATATCTATTAAACAATTTAATCTACTAAAAGAATGTATGAATGTGTTTCTGAATCGAAAAATAAGATAAAAGATTGGTAGATTCTTTAACAGTCCTTTATGCGTCGGTCTTTTTGTAAGAGTCAGACGTGAGGTATAAATTAAAGAAACAGGAGACGTTTTATCCGGGTTTTCCTGCCAACAACGTACAGGATACAACTAAAATACAGGGGTGGATAATGTGGACCTATTTTCTGTAGCGTATCACTACAACATTTATCGCTCTCCTGGCAACAACGTAACTGCTTTCTGTTGTACTCTTCCACTCGTCATTTCGGTACAGCAACGAACGAACCTTCCTCTTGACGGAGCACAATTTACATTGCTATCAACTTAGCGAGTCTGACTTTTTAAAATATGCTTTTGCAATTTACTTTTAAATTTCATCTTTAAACTTTGAATGTAGATAATAATTAAAACAAGGTAATCCATAAATACAGAGTGTTGAGGTTAACACAAAACACGTTTTATTAATGATGTAGATCACGCACATAAAGTCTAAATAAAAGATAACAAGGTAAATGTGTAGATTAGCGTCCTAAATTATATTCGTCGGGAAAATGTTAGTACCTGGAAAAAGTTTGACGTACAGATTTTTGAGCATGGAAATTAATGGCAAATTGTGCAGAAATTTCATATTTTAAATGTATTTTAAATATTTTTTTGTAATATTTACATGTAAGTGCGATGCTGCGAAGAAACGCTGCAGTAGGCCTAACGCAGGGGATCGTCAGCTTTTTAATACCTACCGTCCAATTTTGTATCTTTGTTGATGGTAAAATTTCCTTACCACCTACCGGTGCCGCAGTAACTCAATAAAGCGCAAGTGCGAACTAAATTTAGAGGGGAGGGCTTGTAAAAAATATGTACTTAAATTTATCTTTTTATTTATGCTATATGTATGTTATTATCGGTAAATGTGTACTTCAGCATCTATTTTTGCTGACGAAATAAATTAGGACGCTAATCTACACATTTACCAACAAAACAGATCGTTCCCAAACGAAACAGAAGAATAATTTGTGAAGAAACCACAGGAAAATGAGTTTTCAATCTTTCAATGAACCTTGTGGCGAATAAAATATCTAGTTAATATAATTTAAATTATCTAAACAGTCAAAATAAAATTACTGATGTTAAACTACGCAGGTAAACAAATACGAAACAGGTCAACTAATGTAACGCCACCTTGCGGACATTAATATCATAACCAGAAAACAACGTTTGCACAGGTTTGAGCAGGCAGTGTGAAAAGATCGAGGGAGGATGTATTTTTACGTTGTGTGTGTGGTTCGAAGGGGGGTCAAGAAGATAGGGACAGGATGAAATTTTTTAACATGCTTCTTTAAGTTACATTTCAACTTCGATCCTATTCCAAATCCTGGGAAAATTTCTCTGCTTCGGGGCGCGGAAGTAAATCTTGCTCGGTGAAGAGGTGGGGGAGACACGCTGTGCTAGTTACGCTGCTGGTGGTAATGTATACAGAGGATAATGACACGTGCAAAGCCACAATCTCAAATAAACGTCAACAAACACTACGATTAATCAGTCTGATTGAAAATAAAAGCACTATATAGCGGCTAAAGATATCTGCGATGTGTGTAAAAAGTCACGCACGCATTTCAAACGTGCATATGAAGGGAATATTTGCAGACGTTGCTAGGACGAACAGCACTAAAAATGAATATGTATTAAACTCATAGTAGTACCTGGTACTTCATTACAAACCTTTTTATATCCATCGAACGTACACATGAGAATTTGCTAGGTCTAACACCAAAACTGGTCTATTGCTCTGGCTGTCTGTTGTGTTTCCGTCATCACGCACGCCAATTGGTTGCTTGCGTTTTTCATCCTGGCCAATGAGATACAGGAGTGGATGTTTCTGTGTTTGTTCTGTCCCTGTGCCCAGACTCTAGTGATGAAAATATATTGCAGAACCGGCGATTTTGGCCAAGGCTACCGATACGTCTCGGTCCACTTCGAGCGGGTACCTGAGGCGGTCTAACCGGACATATGAAATGTAATATTTAATGCAGTTTTCGTATTAGACCAATTTCTTGTCTTAATAAAAGGCTACTGAGATGAACTAATGACCAGCATTTTTTAAACACAAGTGTAATAAATAATCCATTTGATTAAAAACTCGCACTTTGAGCTTTCGATGTTCAGTATTTTTTTTTCAGTTTCATTTACAACCAATGTAACCCCAATTCATAGTTCAATTTCACTTACAACCAATGCAACCTCGAGATTTTCAGTTTTAGGACAATAAAATTTTGACAGTTTATCTGCGCAGAACGTTTACAGAGCAATTTCGTTTCGTCTGTTTTGATATATCGTATTTTGATTCTTCAAGAAGTGTACAGGAAACTATTCGAAAAATAAAATATATACAAAATCAACGTATGCTTTTCCATTACACCTAAGAATAAATGGATTTTGTAGAACCGGCGATTTATCACCAAGTAGTAGGAATGGAAGAGGACGCAGAAGACTACAATACGAAAATTGAACAATTTATAACTGATTCTGGTTCTATAGCCCTTCAAAGAACGCTCTAAAGTCTTGGATTGCGCAAATACAAAGAGCAGCCCAGTTACCCGCTATTCCAGACGATCTTAGGAAAGCAGCGAGATTACCACCAGGACCTCAGATCCCAAAGCTCTTCGGAAGACTTCGGCACCATAAGCCTGGAAACCCACTGAGACACATCGTATCCAGGAAGTCTGCACCAACATACCATTTAGAGAAAGCACTATCCGAATTCCTACGTAGTTTTCTTCCTGAATCGGACTTAGTAATAAATTCCACTATGGATTTTATAACGAAAGCCAAGAAACTCACTGTCCTGCGAAGCGACATTATCGGCAGCTTCGACGTGGTTTCCCTTTACCCCTCAATTCCCGTTCCAGAAGCCATCAGAACATTAAAGGAGGCCATATATAATTCAACATTTTATACACAGTAGTCATGCCTCAGTATCTTCAAATTAATAGACTTGGTCACTAATTCTAGCTTCTACAGTTTCCAAGGACAAGTATTTAACAGAATAATGGCGTTCCGATGGGATCCTCACTTTCACCCGTCCTTGCAGAAGAAGTACTTCACCCAATTGAGCGGAATATATTCTCCAGCATTACCGCACGGCCTACCACTTGGCATCGTTATGCAGACGACGTATTTTTTGTATAGCCATACGGAAAAGAGACTCTTTCCGATTTTCCTTGATAAAATCAATGATATACATCCTACGATCAATTTCACGATGGAGCTTGAAAGTAACAACGCTTTACCTTATCTGGATGTTTTATTGAGGAAATCATCTGACAGCCACCTTGGTACACAAGTCTACTATAAACACCCACATCCGTCTCCAACATGATGCTCCGCAGTTCTTTCTGTCCCGCAGAATACAAAGCAGTTATCTTCCGTTCTCGAATTCAAAGAGCCTTCGCCGTTTCTTCTGATACCATTCTAGACAACACGAAATTCAAAGCGTCATCAAGTTAGCCACTGATGCAGGATATTCATTGAATCAGATACGTAGCTTTATCCAAAAAGCTAGATCCAAACAGTCCAGTCTTCCTGGGCTGCAGCTACGTTATTTAGGCTTAACTCCCTACATACCAAGTGTGTCTTACAAACTCAAAAACGCCCTCCAGAAGATGAACTACGGCGTCGGCATAAGGTCCCTTGCATCTCTACATACTATACTAAAGTGAAATAGTGAAAAACCACCTCTTTTCTGCGAATCCCCCTACAGTGTCCGAACGGCTCTAAACGTTACTACATTGGAATGACCAAGCGTTCGTTTGGAATCAGAGTCAACGAACATAAAAGGGACACAAAATACGGTAAAGTAGCCACGGCACTATCCAGAGAAGTCAAATTCAAGTCAGCTACTCCTATGTGGGATGATAGAAAGAAATTAGCTAGCTACTCTACCCCTAAATGTACAGCCATTCCGGAAACCTTGGAGATCATTACCAGCAGCGATACTTGCAATGATTGTGTCTCGCTCGAGCTGATACGAATTTGGAAATAATTCTTCAAGTAACGCCTTTTCTCTACCAGGATCTCGCGTGCAACCAACGTGATGCCTCGTATCTTTAAATGAATATTACGTCGCATCTATTTATTGTCAAGCTCCCGCGTTCAAATTGTTAAGCGTTCTATTTTTCAGTTTGCAGTTTCTGTCTAACTTCCTTGAACAAGCCATCTGGTTGATGTGTGAAAGCTTGGAAACGCTTATGTGTTTATTTCCTACGCCAATAAATCGGATCACTAGTGCAGTTCTACTATTTACTATAACAGTTGAAACTGTTCTTTTGCAAATATTTGAAACATATATTTGCGATGGGAAAAAAGGTATTTGTAGTGAGTAAATAGAACAAGATCTGTAAACACTCAATATAATAAGTTTTTTTTATTTATTAATTTTTTTAGGGTGTGTGTGTGTTTCGAAGACAAGTGATACAATACGTTGATTCTGTTAGTGAAAGACAAATGCAATGTAACTTGGGGGGGTGGCAACTCGATTTTAAGCTATTTTGATAGCTAAATCAAAACGAATTTCCGTTTTAATTTTGCTACTAGCACTGGAAAGACACCCTTCCCCCAAGAAAAAGGTTCATAATTAAGACAACCTCGGTGCATTGAGTTTACAGATCTTGTTCCATTTATTCACCACAAATACTTTTTTCTTCTGTTTGTTTAATTTATACCTCATGTCCGACTCTAACAAGAGGCCGAAGCATGAGGGACTGTTAAGGAATCTATTAATCTTTTACCCTATTTTTCCATTCAGAAACTCATTCGTTCATTCTTTTAGTAAACTAAGATGTTTGAAAGATACTTTCTTCTAACTTTTTAAATTTTGTTCAACTTCAAGTAAGGATCCTTTAAAAATGCCATTTCACTTCCTTCCACACAGATCAGACAACCAACTGAGAGGGTGGGAGCCTGTACAAGAGTTTCCGCTTGCAACAGGAAGTATACAATTTATTTAGAAATCTCCTTTTAGAACACTCTACATATACATAGTAAGAGGTTCATGATAAAGGTATTTCAAATTGGAAATTAGACTAAACAAAATAACATTTTAAATTATAAAAAAATAGGAAAGTAGTGTAACACGATAGTACAGGAAATACGAAAAGATGAAGACGAAAAAACCTAAATGGATTCAATTTTTTTATTTAATTAGTGATTAATGCTTTATTTTTAATTTGTGATGTTCCGTAATGATTAAATAATTCACTGACTTCATTGTATTTTTATTCAGTAAATTGTTGGATTTTTATCTATATAGAAAAAATCGAATTTAATCACATTTTTGAACTTTTCTAATATAACACCCAAACACAACTCTAACATGACCGATATGTATTTGTTTCACATTCACAAATACTTTTTTCCTAAAATCTCTAATACTTACCCTTGCTTCAAAGTTGCAACACGGGAGTTCGGAGGCCAAACATACTCTGATACTACGGGTAATAGATTTTTTTGCAGGGAAATCCGAGCTATCTTTCAACTATTGATGTTCAACGCTCCGTCACTCTTTATCAGTCAACGTACAGGTAGTGTTTCATATTTCTGCCACCGTGGGGCTGAACGCGGACCGCTAACGATTCTTGTCAGGAAAATTTCCAACTGGAACTTTGTGGGTTCGAAATCTCATCCATTCGTTTCTTAGTGTCTTGTGTGGAACATTTTGATATTTAAATAAACAAGCGTTAGATGAGAAGTCATTTGATTTCTCTTGCTATAAAATTTCTTCAGCTGCTAAAAAACCAACGAATTTTACAAAAGAGCTAGCCTAATGTCCCATTGGATGGATTAAAAACACTAGAAGATGTAAAAAACAAATTTTTAATTATCACAACAATGACGAACTCTCACAAAAGATTGTTTTTTTATTACATTATAATATTTATTAACAGACCAAATTTTTGTAGGCTAAAAGGTTTTAATTGCGCAGTCCGTATACACTTAAAAACCCCATTAAAACTGTATTTCCGGAAATATGGAACTGAATATACAAAACATCTGCAGATAATTACAAGAAGTATTGATGATATGCAATTCAAATTCTGACATTGGCTTCTCATTTTAAAAAAACGCTGATTGGAAAAAAGGGGCAATTTATTTGAATAACTTACGCAGAATTTTTACGAAAAAAGAGTATAACAATTTGTTTAGGAATCTAATAATCTTTTACCTAATTTTTCCATTTAAACACACATTCATACATCCTTTTAGTAAATTAAGACATTAATTGGATACTTTTTTATTATTATTATTAGCAGTAGTAGAGGATCCTCTAATATTTGTCATTTTCTCATAATTCCAGACAGAGCAGACAACCAACTGAGAGGGTGTGAGCTTGCACAAGTTTCCGCTTGTTACAGGAAGTACACAGTTTATTTAGAAATCACGTTTTTGAACACTCTACATATACTTAGTAAGAGGTTCTTGTTAAAGGCATTTGAGATAAAGAAAATAGCAAAAATTACAGAAAACAAAATAACTTTTTTTTTAAACTTGAAAGAATAGGAAAGTGGTGTTACACAATAGTACAGGAAATACTAAAGATAAGATAGAAAAACACCAATGGATTCAGTTTTTCTTTAATTATATTATTACAAATTAATTTATTTTTTATGTATGATATTCCATTATGGTTAGATATTTTACTGAACACATTTGTCTTCGTTTAAGGCCCCCAAATCATGGGGGCATTAATGCATGCATCTTCAATACCGCAGGATTTCAGAGCCATTGTAACTGCTGATGGTTTCACCGAATCAAAGGCTCTTTAATAATCGATAAAAGCCATGCACAATAGAAGTTCATATTCCCTCGCTCTTTCAATTAGTTCTCTCAGTACGTGGATATGATCTATTGTGCAGTAGCCACTCCTGAATCCAGCTAGTTCTCTCGGTTGAGCCATGTCCAGTGTTACCTTCAAACGGTGTGAAAGAACTTTAGTGAAGATTTTATAAACCACTGATAGGAGGCTGATAGGTCTGTAGTTCTTGAGATCCTCAATGTCACCTTTTGTATGTAGCAGGATCATTGTAGCGTTGTTCCAATCCCCAGGAATCTTCCCTTTATTAAGGCATCGAGTGGAAATTTGGGCGAGTACTGTTTCAATTTCTCCACTTGCTTCTTCTATGTTGTCTACAGTACTTCCATCTTCTCCTGGAGCTATTCCCCGCTTCATGTTCTTGATTGCATGTGCAACTTCTGCTGGGAGGACTGGAAGAACTTTGCACTGGTACCTTCCATGATGTCTGAAGTACATGCATCATCCCTTTCATATAACTTGGAGTAGAAGTCTTTCACTCTTGTCAAAATTTCGCCTCTATTTCTTGTTACAGAACCATCTTCTTTTCTCAGAGCCATTTGGCACAGAATATGAGTACTAAACAGCAGGAGAGTTAATTGGAGGACCCATAAAAAATGAAAATTTGATATAAGATGGAATTTATCCCCATCACATGAAAATTGTGTATTAATATTTGAAACAACTTCTTAGTGTATTACTTACAAAGCTGAAGCTTTAAATATACTTCCTGTTATCGATGTATAATTTACAAGTTTGGACATAAATTTATCTTCAGGTTAGCTTTGTAAGAAAACTGAACAATTTTACAGTATATAAAGAAAGACAACGTTTTATCAGTCAGTCTGCTCAAAAGTTTTCAAATTCATCATCTGAATATTGCATCTGAGAAGATGACGATTGACCCTCAGTAAATCTGTCATAAATTAACATTGTGGCATTTTTTTCAGCTACTTCTTTTGGAAGCTCATATTCACGTTTCAAACCAAACTTTATGTTCAGTATTCTGACTAAAGTGTGAGGTTTCATTGTATTTCTGGCTTTGTTTTTTACATGATTTACATAACTGAAAACTCGTTCAACATCTGCATTCGAATGTGGCAATGCTAAAACATGTAATGCAAAATCAGAAAGTTCTTTAAAACGATTTTATCCTGTTGAGTCCTTGTATGATGCTATTTCACACCACAGCTTTACAGTGTCATGAACTTCAGTCCATTTGACCTAAAGCAAATTTCGCCATTGCCTTTCAATCTGCGTTAATATAGATGCATCGAAATGAAAAGGTGCTGCTAAATTTACAACAGAAGCCTTCAGTGGTTTTAAACATGCGGATGCAGATAACAAAGGCATATTATATATGCTGCAAAATCTCAGTGTTCGAGGGTAATCGTTTCCTCAACAGGGCTACAAGTTCCTTCAAGAACAGAACACATTTTTTTCGTATATCCTTTTCAATATTTTCTGAAAGTTTGCTGTTGTGCATTTCAAGTTCAAAATGGTATCCTAAGTATGGGGAAGGATCCAAATGATCTTCAATCACTACTGAGAAAACATCAAATTTCTTTCCAAACATGAAAAGTTTTCCACACAAAGACAAGAAAATAATATCATCAATCAACTTAGTTGGGTCTTGTTTTTCAGACTGAAATTTTAAGTTAACCATACTTACTTCACGTAAAATGGGTTGAAGGAAAAGAAAAAACAAACAGTTTTGCTTGTCAGCATACATCATGTGCTACTGGTGTGCTGTATAGCACCTCTCCGTAGAGTGAGCAATACTGAAATGTGTTTTAAGTACTTCCCATTGCTGCAGTAGTGATACTGCTGCTTCTATAGACAATCATCGTGTCTAACTTACCTGTGGAATCTTTAACGGTGATTTATTATAATTGATTAATCAATATAATTGTTTGTATACAGACTGGCGAAGTGCCGAGTGTGAAAACCAGTTATAAGCCTCCTTGATGAGAAATTCTAAATGTCTTGGAAGAAATTCAGATGCAGCATGGGAAATACACAGTTGTAAAGAATAACAAACACACTTTACAAGTTGTAGATTAGGGACTGCTTTCCTTCAGTTTGCTGTGCACAACATTATTGACACCAACCATTACTGATGCATTGTCAGTCCAATGCCTACAAGCTTTTTTATATCCAGTCCCTTTTGGTTAAGCATCTCTTTAACAGCATTGAAGATGCTATCAGCTGTGCCATCAGATAAATCAGCCAAATCAAGAAAAGTAACTACAATATCATTTTTCAGCACTGAATAGTAACGAATTGTAGCAGCTAATAACTTGTTTACAGAGATGTCATTACCCTCATCTATTAATATGCTGTATGGTTGTTCTCCAATATATTTTCTTAAATTAGTTTCAAAATGTGGTGCAAGTACATTTCGAATGACTTGTCCACACTTGGTTCTGTGCAATTTCAAATATTGTGTACATGTGCTGTCCTTAAAGCTTTCTTTGCGCATTTCACTTCAGTGATCCACACTTCTAAAGGTGCTGTGCTGAGCAATATACAGGCACATCCTTCCCTCAGCTACTTTGGCCTCATTATTTAGTGGAGTGAAACTAGATGTTATTGGCTTCTGCTGCAATTTTCCACTCAGCACTTCTGCTGCTTTCTTATGCTTTGCAGTACCCATATGTTTTTATAAATCCGAGTATTTTGGAGATAAATGACACAAAATTTGCAGAAACACTTAGCAATATTCCCTTGAATTTCCATCAATCATGTTTTAAATTTATCATCTTTTAACAATTCCTTCCAAAATATTTGGGTATACTGTGTTTTGCCCATGGTTCAAGACTTTATGGAAGACAAAAAAAAAAATCCTTTTGATTACACTTAGTACCAAATGAACATTGATGTCTGAGAAGAGAAAAAATAGCTTTTCTTTTCCAACTGCTGCAGAAATGAGACCTAACAATGTCACAAACCAACCCCAACCATATACATGGGAAGAAAAAAAAAAAAGACAATGAAATGTAAAAATAACAAACTTATCTGCTTAGAGTTTATGACTAAGTTATATGTTTGTCAGGATATTCCCACTTCCGTTGACCCTTGGTTTGGATATTCCATGGTCCAGATTTTGGCTGCGGGGAGAAATCTCACTTGAAGGGTAGGTATTCACCGGGCACAGACACACAATCACAACAACTCACACCCAAATTGACCCAATGTTCCAAGAGGGGAGGGTGAAAGCTGTCGTAGGGAAAAGCTGTCACCCCACCATAATGTAAAGAAGTCTGTTTCTTTAATTTATACCTCATGTCCGACAATAACGAATGTCTTGCGCACGAGGGACTGTTAAAGAACTGTTTTAGGAAACTATTAACCTTTCAACTTTCTTTTTACATTTATTCGCACATTCATGCATACTTTTCGTAAAAAACAAGATTTTGTGTTAAATTATTTTTCAACTTTTGAAATATTAGTTAATTATAAGAGAGGATCCTGTAATGACAAACATTTTCTCATACTTGCATTCAGAGCAGACAACCAACTGAGGAGATGGGAGCATGCGCAAGAGTTACCGTTTGCAACAGGAACTATACAATTTATATAGAAATCTCCTTTTAAAACACTCTACATATTCGTATGAGGTTCGAGTCAAAGGTGTTTCAGGAAAAAATACTGACAAATAGTAGAGAAAAGGAAATAATTGTTTAAAACATGAAATGATAAAAAAGTGGTGAAATACAATAGAACAGGAAATAAGAAAGACAAGATTGAAAGACATAAACAGGTCCATTTGTTTATGAGTTTTGTTGTTAACAATTATTTTTATTCTTTATCGGTGATATTCCCATATTTAAAATGAATAACTATGTATATTACATTATCTTACAGTAAATTCTTTAAAAATTATAAATACAGTCAAAATTTAATAACAGATTATATTATACGTTTTACAACTAAATACTGCAAATATCTCGGAAGCTAAAATAAAATAAAACATGTTTGAGAGTATAATGTATCTTTAAGTTATATTATATTTTAGCTACAAATATTTTAAATTTAAAAATCTTAATCATTAATCTTATTTAGTACTTTCGATATTTTTTTATAAATTACAGGAGCCAATGCTTTCCATTTATTAGAGGTTTTTTGAGCACTGTTAGATCTGATTTCATGTTCCAGAAATCTTCTGAGGTCACACTTTATGGCAATTTTTATCTGCTCTGTATTTTTGGATTTTTGTTCTAAGGATAAGACATTTCTATTTTTCCAAATATTATATTTTGCAATTGCTATTATTTGATGTATTATTAATTTTTTTGATTCAGAGCAGTGTAACGGTGTATGGTAAAAGATTTGGTGGGTAGTAAATTTATCTTTATAATTTAAATATTTTTGTAACCAATTCCAGATGTGTTTTGAAAAGTTACAATCAACGAATAAATGTTCTAAAGTTTCCTCTGAACCACAGAAGGTGCAGTTTGGATTAGGTAATAATTTAATTTTTAACAGCCATTTTCTTGTAGGAACAATATTATGTGAAATATTGAAGAGTAAGTCTCTAACATGAGTACTTAACTTTATTTTTTATTGCTGTATCCAAATATTTTTTAGTGTATTAGATAGTAGTATATCTTCTAATTTTGTTGAATGATTTTTGTTTAACGCTAGGTATATTTTACATGATTTATCATCATGGGTTATATTTTTTAAAATGGATTTATCCGTTATTTCCTTCAAAATACTTCTCATTTTTGCATATTTATTTCCTGTGAAATAAACAAATGGTTTTTGAGGTGTGGATGAGTTGAAGCACTGTATTTCTCTACCAACTTGAAATTTTAGTAGTTTAAATGCTGGGTGCTTCTCATTTTGAAAAAAATATCTAAGTGTAAGGAAACGGTGTAAATCACTTTTCAAAGATGGTCTCACAGTACCCAATCTCCCATTTTCAAAATTGTTATACATTACGTTTCTTTTTATTTTATCATCTTTCCTTCCCAAATGAAACGGAAAGGAAGTCGTTCTGCCTTTTTATGACATCTTTAGGAATTTCAAAGGTTCTGGCAAAGTAATAAAATTTTGAGAATTGTAAAGAGTTTATAATTTTGGCCTTTGAAAAGAAGGAATAACATTTTGTTTCCAATTTTGTATTATATCTTTCCATACATTCCTTCCATTTTGTAGTTAAATTTGGCTCCTTATAAACCATATGGTCCTACTGTCTGCACTGTAGATGCTACATGGAAACCAACCGGTCGCGGTCTTGTAGTTGGAAATTGGAACCATGGAAATGCACGTTCACGGTTAGGATCGCACCTTGACAAAAACAGAGAGTAACACTAAAAATATTCAGATTTATCGCTAGATGAGAAACGATATCTCTAGTATTGAGACATGTCGCTGGAATGATAATTTTGTCACCACATATAAATCAATATCTCCAGATCTGCCAACAAGCAACATCAGACAAACCCCCGAGTCACCCAGAACATCCATGTAGGCGGACAAAAGCCCCGTTTAGGGATGACTAAGTAACCAAGGTCTTTAGATATATCTGATGGTATAAGGTTGGGCTCGCTACGATGTTAGCCTCTCATTGGCTGCTGAAATGACGTCGGCGTGGACGCTCGGCAGCCAACATGGCAGCTTTGAGCGTCTTGTGGCGTTGGGTTAAGGCATACGAAACGATCGTAATAATCACACTTATTATGATAATAACGAAATAAAAGTGCAAAAAACTGCTCATACATAATTCAAAATCATAAAATAAAACCATTTACCGGAACGTGAAGTGCAACATTTCCAAATTTATTTGCATATATGTGAACTCACATTTTAATACTTACCGCCAAGCCACTACAAAATAAACAACTACAAGAATTAAGGTTAAACACTGATACTTAAATTATTTCTGAAATTAACTTCATCAAAAAATGCCAACAAAGGCGGTGATACGTATCGCTGCCAAATCAATCAGTTCCGAACTGTGAGAAACACGAAAACTATTCTGTCTCTTTATATATTCACTCTTGAAACATTTTTCAACATTCATTCATGGTGTGAATGTATATAACACATAAGCAAGCTAAAAGAAACAAAACAAAACAAAAAAACAAATATATGCGCAAGAAAACCAAGAGTTAGATGTTATACGTCCTTTTTTTTTTTTTTTTTTCAAAATTACTTTTTCCTGTAAAGTTAAATAAGCTTATTACTTTGCTCTAAGTTTAAGAATGTGGTTTTCATTTTAAACCTTTTTTACTAGCATTTGTGCTAGCTGGTTGTTTTAGTAGTTTAACGGTTTAGTAGAATTTATTGTTCAAAGATTTTATTAACTTACAAAATTTATATTTGGTGCACTTAAGCAGATGTAATAAGCAGAAACCCACTTTCAGCTCTTTGTAGAAATGAGAGAGGGATCATTTCTGTTTGACCCTGAAGAAGGAATAAAAGTGATTATTCTCAACATGTTCTATATTACATGTCTCCTTTCATAATTTCACTTTTAGAGTTTACAGTTTTTTACCTTTAGCCCTCATCAAAGGGAGAATATAGCTCGGTGATTGGGTTTTGATATTCTTCTTTTTTTAGGTTTTTATTTTTAAAATTGTTTGTACACACCCACACACATCATTTAAGAAGGTGGAATTTTTTTCTGAAAGTGAAGATATAGAAGCTATATGACATCTTGAAAAATACACACACACACACACCATATATACATACATATACACACACCATATCATCATCATCATCATTATCATCATTGTCAGCCATTATCAATCCACTGCTGGACGAAGGTCTCCCCAAGTGTCCTCCTCAACGGTCTGCCTTGTGCCAGTCTCCTCCATGTCACCCCCGCATACTTTCGAATTTCATCCACCCATCCCCCATGTGGTCTTCTTCTGGGTCTTTTCCTGTCCCTTGGAATCCAATCTAAAATTTCGCCTGTCCATCGATGGTCATTCCTTCTGGCAGTATGTCCAGCCCATTGCCATTTCAGGGATTTAACTCTGATCATGATGTCTTCCACTCTTGTCATTCTTCGGATCCATGAGTTCCTCTTCTTATCTCTCTTGGTTACACCAAGCATGCACCTCTCCATGCTGCTTTGAGTTGTCGGCAGCCTTTGTATGTCTCTTTTAGTTAAGGTCCACGTCTCTGCACCTTACGTAAGCACTGGAAGGATGCATTGATCAAACACTTTTCTTTTAAGACATAATGGCATATTGCTCTTGAAAATTATGCTGTTTCTTCCAAAAGCTCTCCAGGCAAGTTTTGTACGCCGATTAATTTCTTCATCAATGTGACCCTCACTTGATATCTGCTGTCCAAGATAAACGTACGTGTCTGTTATCTCCAGCTTTTCTCCATCAATCGATAAATCTTCATTTCGTGTAAAAGCATTGAACATCACTTTTGTCTTCTGAAAGTTCATTTTCAATCCCACCTCTTTACTCTTGTCAGCAAGTTCTTGGAGCATACTCTGCAGCTCTGATGGGGTAGTTACAAAAATGACTACGTCATCAGCAAAACGAAAGTGGGTTAGATAATCTCCATTAATCTTTATCCCTTTGCTTTCCCAGTTCAGTGATTGAAAGACATTTTCCTAAGTGGCGTTCAAGAGCTTCGGAGATATGGTGTCACCTTGTCTCACTCCCTTTCCAATTTTTATGTGTGTTGTATTTTCAAACAGCCGAATCTTTGCACTTGCATTTTCATAGATGTTATTAATAATATTAATGCATGCATCTTCAATACCGCAGGATTTCAGAGCCATTGTAACTGCTGATGGTTTCACCGAATCAAAGGCTCTTTAATAATCGATAAAAGCCATGCACAATAGAAGTTCATATTCCCTCGCTCTTTCAATTAGTTCTCTCAGTACGTGGATATGATCTATTGTGCAGTAGCCACTCCTGAATCCAGCTAGTTCTCTCGGTTGAGCCATGTCCAGTGTTACCTTCAAACGGTGTGAAAGAACTTTAGTGAAGATTTTATAAACCACTGATAGGAGGCTGATAGGTCTGTAGTTCTTGAGATCCTCAATGTCCCCTTTTGTATGTAGCAGGATCATTGTAGCGTTGTTCCAATCCTCAGGAATCTTCCCTTTATTAAGGCATCGAGTGGAAATTTATGCGAGTACTGTTTCAATTTCTCCACTTGCTTCTTCTATGTTGTCTACAGTACTTCCATCTTCTCCTGGAGCTATTCCCCGCTTCATGTTCTTGATTGCATGTGCAACTTCTGCTGGGAGGACTGGAAGAACTTTGCACTGGTACCTTCCATGATGTCTGAAGTACATGCATCATCCCTTTCATATAACTTGGAGTAGAAGTCTTTCACTCTTGTCAAAATTTCGCCTCTATTTCTTGTTACAGAACCATCTTCTTTTCTCAGAGCCATAATCTGTTTTCTCCCCTTACTGAGATGTCCCTTTGCTATCTTTAGACTTTGGTTGTTTTCAATTGCTTTCCTCACTTGTTCACAGTTGAATTTCCTTACGTCTTCAGTGATACTTTTTCGTACTGTTTTGCATATCTCTATGTGTTCCACTTTGGAAGTCACATCTTCTTTAGTTGTCCTCATCTCTCTTCTTTTTTGCATCAACATTTTGGTTTTTCCTGATAATTTGTTCACATGCAACTTGTTCTTAGACCCAGCTAATTTTGTTGCTGTTTCCATAAGAGCTTTGGTTACTTTTCTGTTAACTTCAGATATATCTACTGCTTCCGATGTTAGGCCTTCTGAAGCAGAGAATCTGTTCTTCAGTTCCAACTTGAAAGTATTGGGGTGTTTTTTAAGGTCGGTTATGTCAATACATTTTGTTTGTCTTATGAGCTTGCCACGTTCGAGTTTACTGTTAAGGTGCATCTTACATCTCGCCAATCTATGGTCACTACCTGTGTTGAACTTGTTTAGCACAATGCAGTCTTCTATGACGAATTTTTTGTTACACATAATACAATCAATTTCACTTGTCGTCCCATTTGGATGTCTCCATGTCCACTTCCTGTGCGGCTTTTTCTTGAAAAAGGAGTTCAAGATGAAAAACCCTTTTGCCTCTGCAAACTCGACGAGAGCATTTCCACGCTGGTTTCTGTTGCCGTGACCGAATTTACCTACTGAAGTTTCATTCTGTTGCCGTTGCCCTATTTTTGCATTGAAATCTCTCATAATTACTTCAAGTGATGCTTACCTTTATTATTTAGATGACGAATTTCCTCATAAAATTCTTCAATTTTTTCTTCAGGATGACTTGTGGTGGGTGCATAAGTTTGAATAATCTGAGCCTGGTATCTTCTCGAGAGTTGAATAACGAGTCGTGCAGCTCTGTCAGAGGAACTTTCAACTTCCACAACTTTATTGTTCAGTTTCTTGTTTATTATAAAACCGACACCACTAGTTCTGCCAGTATCTGTCCCACGATAGTAGAAGAGATGTCCACTTTTCAGTTCAATGAAATCTTCTCCTTTTCTCTTTACCTCACTTAGCCCGACGATGTCCCACTTGATCCTTTGTAGTTCCTCTTCCAATTTAATAGCCTTGAATCAGAAGATAGGAAGCGTCCATTATACGTAGCCAAGGTCAGCATCAAATGGCAGCCTAGTCCGTTCCTCCGGGGATTCTTAGCACCCTCTGCCTTCATGGTACATTCCAGCTGCCGGAGACTGAGGGCCAAGATTTAAGTTGTGGAGTCATTTTGGAGGGGTTTGGCCATAACTCACCACGCTGGCCAAGCGGGTTGGTGAGTGTGGGATAGCAATTCCTCTAATCCCGAAGGTATAGTTATACCGTTATTGTCGGTCGTCAGAGCCCCTTTAGTGGGAACAGGATGCACCACGAGAAGGCGGGGTTGACATTTGTCAAGGAGAGGCTGTGATGTTACGCATCACCTGACCTTACATCCCACACACACCATATAAACATACATATATACACATCATATATACATATATATACACACATATACACACACACCATGAAGGAATGGTGAAAATTTTTCATCTTTAAAAACTCTGTTTCTCCTATATATGTGTGTAGTACTTTTTTTTAAGTTAATGACTAGCAAATAAGTTAGTATACTCATTACCACTGATGCTGTGCTAATTCAATTCTACAACTTTACCAGGTTTCATCCTTTACATAATTTGCCCATGACAGATATACTGAAATAAAACTTTTCTTTCTCAGATGAGTATATATAATAGCTATCAGAAAAATTGCAAATACTTGCATACGTGCATACAAACAATGAAAAATTGAAAAAAAAACCAAAAAAACTTAGTTTTCTGATGGCAGAATTCCTTGGCATTATTCCTGCAGGTTGCTTACATTTTCTCCATGGCATGAAAAATCTGGTTTGGCCACGTGCATCCAGGAAACTTTTACTTTGATGAAGCCTGCCACTTACATGCTTTTCTGCGTTGAGCTTCTTCTGCCTTAGAAACCTTTTGCTTTTGCATTTAAATGTCTTAGCCGTATAAAGGTTCGGGCCCTAACATATAACTTTATCACCTCCGCAGGAACATCTGGAAACCTCTGACCAATTTTCACACATAATTTGTGAACAATCTTGTGTTCCTGGGATAAAGAGTCATGTCCATGCACTTCTGCAAACATCAACCGAACATCAACTCAAACTGGCTAACTTTCTCCAATCATGGATCTGATGGAGCCACCAGGCCACTTCGTGAAAGGGCCTCAATCCAGCCAACAGGTACTGATTCTGTAGTTGATGGTGGATTAAGTAGCTGGCCAGTTGGTGTACCCAGCGAACGGTCATATTTTCTTCCTCGGTAAGCTATGTAGCCTGCAAGTTAACGAAAGCCTTCTACAGAGCAATCAGAGCCAAAGGGAGTAGCAGGTGGTACCTGAATACCTGTAAAGACTTGTAGTGTAATATCCCGAATCTCAGTTTCACCTTCAATCATTGCCAGGGGTTCTGACATATCAGGTAAAACGGCACTAAACAATTGAGATGTCAAAAAGTTATCATCATCACCACCACCTTGCGCAACAGGAGCTGCACTTGAAAATGGAATGTCACTTAGAATGGGACCTAGAAGCAAGAAACGCAAACGGGATTTCACTTCTGTAGGCAATGGATGATCATAGAAGTGGCCAAGCCCAGGTATTTGTGAAAAAAATTTCAAGGCAGTTTTGATTGAGTCGAGCAATTAGGTTGTATTTTATGTTCAGAGGCTTCAGGTCAGTGCAGAGTCCCAGTAATGAGCGAATGGTTGTGATGAATCATTTCTGAAAGGGTAACAGATGTGTTGCATTACCTACCTTCATTCTTCGGATGCATGCATGAAGCTGTCGTAGAATCCTCTCTTGAGTTTCACGATGAGTTCCAAATCCACATGCCAGAGGCTTCTCATCTGTAGTCCTTCTTGAATTTAGCACATCGAACGAGTCCTTCAGAAGCTGAACAATATTGGCAACGTGTTCTTCATGTGGCATAAGTAAGCGTATTCCTTGGTAGTGTGGTTTGAAAAGAGCTGAGTTGCCAAATATACACGTTGGCGGTCACAGCCCTTCACACTAAAGTGATGAAGTGACAACTTGGGGTATATCTTCATCTCACTGCAATCCAGAGTAAGGAGCTGTTCAATAGTAATTTTTGTAATTTTCTTATTACCTGGAAGTGTTAGTCCATCATAGAGAAAATGCTTTCTTCGCAGCTTGTAAAGGTGTGGAACATCTGCAAACACCCAAACTCGTTTATTTGGTATTTGAGGATTGGGGAAGCATGCGCTTGTGTGCGGTACTTTTAATTCCTTCTATACAGCACGATTTTTGCCACCGAGGTCAGCTACAGCTGCAACAACATTATACTGAATATCTTCCAGAGATGATATTATTTTGTTCAACAATGAGGCTGTCATCTGTATGTCAAAATCAAAATACATTACCTGCTTCCAGCTTGCAAACAGTCCCCGTACTATGACTACTTGCACATTACTGTGTGGACCAACAATCCTAACTTCTTCTTGGTCATAGGAAATTCTGCTATCTATGTTTATTTTATCAAAAGAAATGACACATATACACTGTAAAGTACTAAGTCTTTGTGCCTGTGCCTTCATTAGCTGAAGGACATGTAGAATGCCAGGGCGACAATGGAATAAGCGAGCAGTCCATCGCCTCAGTGTTGAAATTCCTGGCAATGGAAAACCCATTTTATCTCTCAAGAAAATATAGCACCTTCTTGACATTGCACGCAGAGGAATGGCTTTACAAGTGTCTTCTCTTTCCCATTTTACACATTTCTTACCTTTTATTAAACAACGGACCTGATTTGCAGTGAAGAGTTTTGCTATAACTTTCCTTACTTCGGTTTCTAACTCCGTGTCAAATTTTTTCAAGAATTCCTGAGAACGTCGTCCAGCTGTTACAAGCTGATTGTGAAGGTACTTGTTTCTTACTTTCATCTGAATGCACGCTGTGTTTAGCCTTTGGTTTTCTTCCTCCAAATTCTTTATTCTTTTCTCCATTGTTCTTATATCCCTCAGCATGCACTGTGTTTCTTGATCAGTCCCCATCGGTTCCTCTACATTCCTCTTCTTTGGTGATAGATTATCAAGGGTTTCTAATGCATGTTTCCGAACTCCACGGTCATGACATCTAAGCGCAGTAGGCGTTGCAGTCTCAGGTCGTGAAATGTCAGCACTGGCTCTCAAACTTACCTTATTAATACCAGTATTATTGCTTGTGGGAAGGTGCAGTGTAGGTACTGCATCAGGCTTCAACACTTTCCTGCTAGTTAACCCAAGTAACTATGCCTTTAAGTCAAGCTGGTAGTCATCCTGTGTGAAATGTTGAGAACACACTCTTGCATTGGAAACTTTGAAAGAATTCTGACGCTTACATTTATGAATCCACAAATTTTGTACTAATAAATCCTTGGGAAATACATGGTACATAATGTCAGTGTTCTTGGTTTTCCTATTGTACGTAGTACAACAGGCCACTGCACAACCCGGCATTATTGCGTTTCTTACGAAACACAGAAGCAATGAATTTCAGTGAAAATCAACTGCGTTAATAGAGACGATTTCAGCACACCAATTGTAAACAAACAGGGATGCAAAAAATCGAAAGACTGATCGTCATGCGTGAACCGCGTCTGATACTGCGCAGCATAACCCGGCCGTGACTCCAGACAGGCAGTGGATTATTGAAATCCTTTTGATATGCTGAACTTGATTTTATAATTATATTATAATGTTTCTAATAAAATACTGAAACAATATCGGGAAAAAAAATGTGTCTTACTAATTTATATTTTTCAGTTTCATTATATTTCACATTTTTACTATTAATATTTTATTTTTAAATGCTTTATTCTATTATTTTATTTAGTACTTTTGTTCCTTTTTTGTATAATATTGGTGCTAATCATCATCATCATTGTCAAACATTATCAATCCACTGCTGGATGAAGGTCTTCCCAAGTTTCTTCCACAACGGTCTGTCTTGTGCCAGTCTCCTCCATGTTACTCCCGCATACTTTCGAATTTCATCCACCCATCTTACATGTGGTCTTCTTCTGGGTCTTTTCCTGTCCCTTGGAATCCAATATAAAATTTCGGCTGTCCGTCGATGGCCTGTCCTTTTGGCAGTATGTCCAGCCCTTTTCCCATTTCAGGGATTTAACTCTGATCATGATGTCTTCCACACTTGTCATTTTTCTGATCCACGAGTTCCTCTTCTTATCTCTCCTGGTTACACCAAGCATGCACCTCTCCATGCTGCTTTGAGTTGTCTGCAGCCTTTGTATGTCTCTTTTAGTTAAGGTCCACGTCTCTGCACCATACGTAAGCATTGGAAGGATGCATTGATCAAACACTTTTCTTTTAAGACATAATGGCATATTGCTCTTGAAAATTATGCTGTTTGTTCCAAAAGCACTCCAGGCAAGTTTTGTACGCCGATTATATTTTTCATCAATGTGACCTTCACTTGATACCTGCAGTCCAAGATAAACATACGTGTGTGTTATCTACAGCTTTTCCCCATCAATCTATAAATCTTCATTTCGTGTAAAAGCATTGAACATCACTTTTGTCTTCTGAAAGTTCATTTTCAATCCCACCTCTTTACTCTCGTTAGCAAGTTCCTGGATCATACTCTGCAGCTCTGATGGGGTAGCTGCAAAAATGACTACGTCATCATAAAACAAAGGTGAGTTAGATAATCTCCATTAATCTTTATCCCTTTGTTTTCCCAGTTCAGTGATAGAGAGACATTTTCCAATGAGGCATTAAAGAGCTTCGAAGATATGGTGTCACCTTGTCGCACTCCCTTTCCAATCTTTATGTGTGTTGCATTTTCAAACAGCTGAATCTTTGCACTTGCATTTTCATTGATGTTATTAATACCGTAGAGTTTCAGAGCCATTGTAACTGCTGTTGGTTTCACAGAATCAAAGGCTTTTTCATAATCGATAAAAGCCATGCACAATGGAAGTTCATATTCCTTCGCTCTTTCAATTAGTTCTCTCAGTACGTGGATATGATCTATCGTGCTGTAGCCACTCCTGAATCCAGCTTGTTCTCTCGGTTGAGCCATGTCCAGTATTACCTTCAAACGGTGTGAAAGAACTTTAGTGAAGATTTTATAAACCACTGACAGGAAGCTGATAGGTCTGTAGTTCCTGAGATCCTCAATGTCACCTTTTTTATGCAGCAGGATCATTGTAGTGTTGTTCCAATCCTCAGAAATCTTTCTTCATTAAGGCATCGAGTGAACATTTGGGCGAGTACTGTTTCGATTTCTCCACTTGCTTCTTCTATGTTGTTTACAGTACTTCCATCTTCTCCTGGAGCTTTTCCCCGCTTCATGTTCTTGATTGCATGTGCAACCTCTGCTGGGAGGACTGGAAGAACTCTGGTACTGGTACCTTTCATGATGACTGGAGTACATGTAGCATCCCTTTCATATAATGTAGAGTTGAAATATTTCACTCTTGTCAAAATGTCGCCTCTATTTCTTGTTACAGAACCATCTTCTTTTCTCAGTGCCATAATCTGTTTTCTTCCCTTACTGAGATGCCCCTTTGCTATCTTTAGGTTTTGGTTGTTTTCAATTGCTTTCCTCACTAGCTCACAGTTGAATTTCCTTACGTCTTCAGTGATACTTTTTCGTACTGTCTTGCATAGCTCTATATATTCCACTTTGGAAGTCACATCTTCTTTAACTGTCCTTACTATCTTCTTTTTTGCATCAACATTTTGGTTTTTCCTGATAATTTGTTCACACGCAACTTGTTCTTAGACCCAGCTAATTTTGTTGGTTTTTCCATAAGCGCTTTGGTTACTTTTCTGTTCACTTCAGAAATATCCACTTCTTCCCATGTTAGGCCTTCTAAAGCAGAGAATCAGTTCTTCAGTTCCAACTTGAAAGTATTACGGTGTTTTTTAAGGTTGGTTATGTCAATACATTTTATTTGTCTTATGAGCTTGCCACGTTCGAGTTTAGTGTTGAGGTGCTTCTTACATCTCACCAATCTATGGTCACTACCTGTGTTGAACTTGTTTAGTACACTGGAGTCTTCGATGACGAATTTTTTTGTTACACATAATAAATTCAATTTCACTTGTCGTCACATTTGGATGTCTCCATGTCCGTTTCCTGTGTGTATTTTTCGTGAAAAAAGGAGTTCAAGACGAAAAACCCTTCTGCCTCTGCAAACTCTACAATAGTTTTTCCACGCTGGTTTCTGTTGCCATGACCGAATTTTCCTTATGAAGTTTCATTCTGTTGCCATTGCCCTATTTTTGCATTGACATCTCCCATAATTATCTTCAAGTGCTGCTTACCTTTATTATTTAGCTGACGAATTTCCTCATAAAATTCTCGAATTTCTTCTTCAGGATGATTTGTGGTCGGTGCATAAGTTTGAATAATCTGAGCTTTGTATCTTCCCGAGATTTGGATAACGAGTCGTGCAGCTCTGTCAGAGGAACTTTCAACTTCTACAATTTTATCCTTCAGTTTCTTGTTTATTATAAATCCAACACCAGTAGTTCAGCCAGTATCTGTCCCACGATGGTAGAAGAGATGTCCAGTTTTCAGTTCAATGTGATCTTCTACTTACCTCACTTTGCCCAACGATGTCCACCTTGATCCTTTGTAGTTGCTCTTCCAATTCAAGAAACCTTGAATCCGAAGATAGGGAGCGTCCATTATACGTAGCCAAGGTCAGCATCAGATGGAAGCCTATTCCGGTCCTCGGGGGATTCTTATCACCCTCTGCCTTCATGTCGCACTGGCCGCTGCCTTGGCCAGGTACATTCCAGCTGCCGGAGACTGATACCCAAGAATTAAGTTGTGGAGTCATTTTGGAGGGGTTCGGCCATAACTGAAAAAAGCTGGTCAAGCGGGTTGGTGAGTATGGGATAGCATTTCCTCTAATCCCGATGGTATAGTTATACCGCTTTTGTCGGTCGTCAGAGCCCTTTTAGAGGGAACGGGATGCACCACGAGAAGGCGGGGTTGACATTTGTCAAGGAGAGGCTGTGATGTTGCGCATCACCAGACCTTACATCCTGGTGCTAATACTACTGGTGCTAATACTACTGGTCCTAATACTTTCCATTTACTAAAATCTTTGTGAGCTCCAAACATTCTAGTTTCAAACTCCAGTATTCTTCTGAGATCACATTTAATACCTATTTTAATCTGCTCCGTATTTTTTATTTTTGTTCGTAAGATAAGGTATTTCGATTTTTCTATATATTATATTTTGTTATTGCTACTAAATAATGTCTTGTTAGGTTTTTAGATTCAGATCAGTCTAGAGGTACATGGTACAAAATGGTGTGCAGTAAATTTATGTCTATAATTTAAGTATTGTAACCAATCCTAGAGATATTTTGCAAAATTGGAATCTACAAATAAATGTTGAAAAGTTTCTTCTGAGCCACAGTATTTTCAGTTAGGATTAGATATTAGTTTAATTCTAAACATCCATTTTCTTGTCGGGATAATATTGTGCGAAATTTTAAAAACTAGATCTCTAATATGAGTGTTTAGTTTTATTTTTGATTGCAGTGTACAAATACTATTTACCATATTGGATTGCAGTGTATCCACATCCAAGGCTGTTACAGATAATATCTCACTAGCATTCACCTCGTCCTCCGGAGTCTCTGTAGTTTTAACGATTGGAAGTATTATACTTTAACAGTGTAAAATAATATTACTAGTGGAACAAGTTTGGCATGGCAGGTCTTCAGAATGTCTCAGAAAAACCCTTTTAGGAATTTTTTTCCTTGGAAATTTCCATGGAGGCATTTTTTCTCTAAATGTGAAACAAATCGAGCACTTTTGTCGTTATATATGAGGAAATAAAGTTTTTTCGGAATTTCAAAGTATGGGAACGTAAACAATACTTTTCGTGAAGAAAATACAAAAGAAAAAAATCTAATTTATACTCGATATTTAATAAACAAATGGCTTACCTATTTTTCAAAATCCAAACCAGAAATATCACAATCACAAACTTTCCAAGTCATGTGGCGAAGCCACACGATAAACAAAGGGAAAAACATTCAAAGTATGGCAATTAGGTAAAAAATGTATCAGAAATGATCGAATCGAAACGAAATTGCAATGGGAAACATTGCCCAGACACTGTGTGTGATCGAACCGATAAGACTAACTGGAACGCCATGTTAGCAATCTCGCAATTCCAAACTTTTCGAATCAGAAACTCACCCCTGGGTGTAAGGTTATTGTTCTGTTTTTGTGTGGCTTGGCCACGCAATAACCGAAGATACTCAATTACCAATAACCTTTGGTTTTCCCTTTTTGGAGTTATAATAATGGTCACAGCAGTACACCATGGTAGCCATTGAATTCAATCAAGAACAGTGTTTCTTTCAGGCATACATCCAGGGGGGTGAAGCCCTACCAGAAACGACCATTCGCCCCCTGGAGACATTTTAGGTTACCAAGCCAAATTTTAATAAATGCAGGCTATGATGAAAAAGGAAGTTTCTTTTCTTTTTATGCTACAAATATTTCTCCAATTATATTTTTTTAAATATTTGTTCAAATGGTACTAGTTATAGTTTATTTTATCAAAAAGTGTATTACGATACATGGTATTCTTCAAAATATAATAAGTAGACTAATCATACCTAATTGTTTGGGAATCGTGATTCAGGATCAAAAGTGCGTTAAATGCATTTTAGTAGATGAACATTTCGAGCCCGCGGAACCTTCCCTCCCTCCTACTCCTTTAGCTGAAAAAAGTTTGTTATTCCTGAAATGTATGAAGAAGTAATAACTATATCAGAGATGTATATGAAATTTTTCTTCGGGAGGGGGCGAAAATAGGAAGTTTTTGAAATCCACGATCTGGAACAAAATCAAAGTTGATAAAAAATTGAAGAAAAATTAAAGCACTTTTTTAAATGTAAGTCGATACATTTTTATTAAATTAAGGCATTTTTTTCTAATGTAAGCCGCATTTTAACCAAAAAACAAAAAAAATGACACATTTTCCGGGGGGGCAAGGCCCTCTCCAAATGCGGCCCTGTGCTAGATATATAGTAATTACTTCTATATATATATAAATAAATATAGTAGTTAAAAGTATATATATATAGCAAATGGAAAACTTGCCCCCTCTAGGGTTCCAATTGCCCCCCCGGCCAAAAAGTCCTGAAATAAACACTGATTAAGAGAACTTTTGCAATTTGAGTACGATATAGGCTATAAAATAAATTCTGCACTTTATTTTGCGTTCATACAGTTGATTAACTGAAATGATTAACTTCACGAAAATTGATTAAAAGAGACTCGATTTACTTCGCTATAATGCACGTTTAAACAGGACGGCACATGAAAAACTAATTACGATCAGGAAAAAAATACACTAACTGGGATCGGCGTCTGCACCCTCTAGCGACGAAAAGTGGCATTTTTCTTGTCCGCGAATCCCCGTAGAGATCGCTGAAGTGACAGAACCTTGAGCAGTAACAGTTGATAGTCCCAGTTAGCCGTGGCTGAGCAGATAACCGAACATTTGAGGACCAAGTTCAATCGTCAGGGAAGGCGGCTGACCCAGGCCAACGTTGATGCGGCGAAGGATCTTGCAAAGTTGGCGAAGTCGGGATTCGACGGAATGGGGCACGTCGTTCCGACGATTACGAGACATAAAAGCCGACGACGGAAAAGCAGTGTAGATACGAAGGAAACAGGGGGACGCAATAGATCAAGATCTTGAAGTTGAGTTGATTTTCTGGTTGGGTTCCTCTCCCTCGGTATTTGAACATGGGTGTTTGTTTTATGTGGTGTTTTTTGTTAACATACTACTTCCTTTTTCAGATTCAGGTAAGTATGGTACATAATTACCAAGGCACCAATCTGCGTATTGGCACGTTGGACGCTTACGGTCTCCGCACTTTCGAAAAGCAGAAGTGGCTCGCGGGCTACTTCAGGGAGTCAGGTGTTGATTTTTTGCTGGTGCAGGAAACTCACCATAAGAAGCCCGAACAGGTTTTTGTGTTCCGTAGGAACACCGGGCTGAAGTGTAGGTATTCGCGTGGAGCGAATGGTGTCACCGGAGTGGCCATTGTCTGCAAGCCGCAGTACGAAGGTAGCAGCAGGCATATGCAGATTGATGGGGACGGTCGCGTGGTGGCTATTTCGGTTAATAGCGGATTGATGTCCATTAAGATGGTGTGTGTTTATGTACCGGCGGAGGGTCCTCTCCGGAGCGGGTTCTATGACCAGCTGCCGTTCTTCCTTAGGGGAAGCAAAGATTTTCTTGTCGTCGGTGGGGAATTCAACCCGGTTGTGGATAACCATATCGATCGGTTGAGCACTTACAGGTGCAGGTGGTCAGAACGGTACAGAAGGGTTCTTACGGATCTGATTAAGAACCAGCAACTTAAGGACATGTGGAGGCAGGTGTTCCCGCAGGAGCCACGGTTCACCTGGCACAGGAATTTGGCTTCAAGGATCAACATGCTGTTGATCTCGAAGATGGATTGGGTTATGGGAGCCGAGGTTTTTAACCCTAACTCATAACCGTTGTTTGTCTCTGATCACAGCGTTGTCGTGATGGACGTCTGTGTGCCGGCGCCGAGGGAGAGGAAAGCGACACCGTGGCGCCTAAACGTGTCAATGTTAGACGACGTTGAAGCGCTGTCGCGTGTCCATTCGATCTTGGAGGCGGGTGCAGTGACGGCCACCGATGACGAGATCGGCGGTTGGAAGATGGCGAAGGACGAGGTCCGGAATACCTTGTTTGCTCGGGGTAAGGAGTTGGCGAGAGCTAAGCGGGGGACTCAGGTTTTTCTGATGAACCTCCTGAACGCGGCTCTGAAGGATAATAAAGACGGGTGTAACCTTGGGATCATTACCTAGATCAGGCAAGAGATTTCCGACTTTTATAGAGGCATGGGCTCTGAAGTTCAGCTTCAAGGTGCTATTAGGAGTTTTGAGCAGAAGCGGGATATTACTCACATTTACCGGAAGCTCGAGGCGGAGAGGAAGAGGGAGAACCTGGAAGTCCTTGATATTGATGGTACTGAGGTGAGGGACAATAAGCAGATCCTGCAGGAAGCTGCTAGGTATTACGGCGATCTCTTTTTCAACGAGGAAATTGATCCTGCCGTCATGGATATGTGGTTGGAGGGTACGCCGATTATCCCAGACCAGGACTTGGATAGTCTTCAAGAGGAGATCTCGGGGTCTGAGGTGAAGGGGGCTATTCAGGCCCTTTCGCCAGGTAAGTCTCCGGGTTGTGATGGTCTCCCGTCGGAGTTTTACAAGAAGTTTGTTAATGTGTTTGTGCCCTGGCTTACCAGGGTGTGCAACGAGGTAGTGCAGGTGGGTCGTATGCCGGGGACCATGCGGAGGAGCATTGACACTTTGCTGTGCAAGACCACCGACGCCCCGTCGAGGGAGTTGAGTGGTTGAAGACAAGTTTCTCTCTCCACAGTGGACTATAAGTTCCTTGCGAGGGTCATCAATAGCAGGCTTGCTAAGGTGGCCCGTTTATCACATTGGTGCTAACTAGACGTATGGTATCGGGGGGCGCCGGATGCAATGGAATACTAGGTGCATACGAGACGCTATCACTTACCTGGGCCAGAAGGGCATTAAGATGGGGCTCTTCGTGGCAGACCAGAGCAAGTCTTTCGATAGGGTATCGCACGAGTTTGTCGGAAGACTGTTAGAAGCCTACGGCTTCGGAGTATTTGTCCGAAGTGTGATTGGGGCGTTGTACAGAGACCTCTCCGGGAGAGTCATTATTGCAGGGATGCCCTCTCTCTCCACTTTTGTTTGTTTTGGTCTTGGAGACCCTTTTGAGAAGAGTTGCCAAGAAGGATACTGTTAGGGGTTTTTCGGTCCCGCGGAGGGGGAGTCGTTGAAGTACCTTTCGTACGCAGATGATGTCTCTTTCTTCTTCGACTCGGAAATGAGCTTGAACGGGATGCGAGAGGCTTTCGCTGAGTACCGTATTGCGACCGGTGCCCGTCTCAATGAGGAGAAGTCGAGTATTATGCTCTGGGGCAAGTGGGAGAGGTAAGCGGTGATAGGTTTAGCTGTCAGCGATGGGCCCGTTCGGATACTCGGTATCCAGTTTTCTAAGGAAGGGGTCCACGTGAGCACCTGGGGTAAAGTTCTGGCGGAGATGAAGAAGGAGCAAGAACTGTGGCAGGAGGTGGGCGTTTTGAGAGTGAATCGGGCCAAGTTAGCTAATGCCCTTCTGGTTTTTAAATGCACTGTTGCCGCTACTCAAATGAGTTTTCACTCAAATAAAATCGATTTGCCGTGGCGAAATCAGAACATTTTTTCAGGGAGTAGGGCGACAGTATAAGAAGTATTACTTTGGAAATATTAATGACCGAAATTTGTTTTCAGTGCTTTAGACTGCCATAATACATATGCATTTCACAAATGCTATGTGCGGGGGAGGGGGGGAGTCTGGATGCCGGTTTTTCCTTTCTTCAAACAAAACACTCTGATCTCATTTATTTTGGCTTCTATTCCTAGTCCAAAACGTTCTTCGATGGACATTAACTGTTTCACATAAATTTCACGGTACGGTGCTTTTCCAGTTTCATGTACACTTTTCCTGCTTATGATTTAAAATGTCATTTGTCCTGCGTTGCCGGACCGCCGGTTCCTGAGATGCCGAGCCTCTGGGAATGTGCCAGTACACTTCGCCTCTTAGTCTAAATGATATTTACATTTTGTCCGCTTAAATGGCAAAATCAGAAAGTCGAAAGGAGGCCGCAGATACCGAGTGGTGCGAGATGCTTGTCTATGACCGCTCCTTTGAGTTAGGCCAGTGTCCCATGTGATATCTTTGATTCACAGCACATAGGAACACAACGGGGGAGATGGGTCGAGGATGGGTTCCCGTAAACTGTCGAGCTGCAGCGACGGTTTATGGGAAACACAAAGTTCGGGTCTAGTTTCAATAGCACGGACGGAGACAAATTAAAAAGGAGTATTCCATTAACCAGTCCTACAGGAGCCCCAATCCACATCGTTTTAGCTAATAAACAGTCTGTTTTAGTTATTGCTAGAAAGGTTCAGAATTCTATAATTTTTTCAAGCTATGATTCTTTTGGGGAACAAACCAACAAAAATTAAATGACGGCTATCGGCGGATCGGGGCTATGATGAGTAAGAGCTAGAAAGGAGCAAAGGTCGTTACTATCAGCGTTGTCCTGGTGCTATATTCCAGCAGGATTGCTCGGCCACGTATGGCCCAGAATGCACAAGACTTCCAAGTACGGCAAATGCCATTTTTTTTGTTGGCCTGCACGTTCGCCAGATATGTTCCCGATCCAGCATGTCTGGGACATGGTAGCTAAGCAACTGGCCAAACAAGCACCTCCGCCAGTCACCACAAATGAACTTTGGTCTCGCATAGAAGTTGCCTGCCAGGTTATAATACCCCATGAGCATATCAAAAACAACTTCCATTCAATGCCACGCACTGTAGAGGCTGTTATTGTTGCACGAGGTGGCTTCACGCGTTACTTAGATTTGAAGCGAAAAATTCTTGTATAGGCAAGATCGTTTTTCTTATCGAACATAGGGCCGCGGGTGACCAAGTGTTCAACGTTCGTGACTTCCACGGAGAAGACCTCTGGTTCGATCCCAGGCAGGTACGAACGCCCGAACCACTAAATATCCGCCCTGCGTCGGATGGGCACGTTAAGCCGTCGGACCCCGGGTACTGGCCCCCTGGTTATAAATAAGGGCGTCTTCCTCCCCCTTTCTACTTTGCTTCCGTGTCACTTTCCTATCGGGCACTCTAGCCCAAATCTCTTAGCTTCCTATTTCTAAGGGTTGTTTAAGACCTGGGGTCAGACACTTCCTTCCTAAAATCCTCGATCTGACATCTGACGTTCCGAACACGTGCTATCAAACTGCAGCTGGCTCATTGTCGGTAGGTAAAGTGCTCAGCAGCTGCTAAATACTTTCGGCACATTCTCCGTAATTGAACACAATTGGAAATTTCTTAAACGATTAGGAATTTAAGATTCCTTCATTCAAGGTCCTGATCTGGTGATCTTTCTCAAAATGTTTATCATTAATCTCTCTCTGTCTTTGTTTTCCCCTTAACGTTCAGTTATTGTGGAAGCACGTCAAACGAAATAGCATCATGAACAACAATATCGAGAGAAGATTTAGCTAAAACCACCCTTGTCAATCCCCCTAAAGTAAACAACAACAACAACAAAAAAACCAAAAACAAAAGCAACCTATGCATTACATCAAAGACACTTACAAACTAAAGCTACACAGCTCCTGGTAAGCCAGGACGAGAATGAAAGCTAAACAACAGATAAATATGCAAAACTATTAAAAAATCAAGAAACGTTTTTCGGAATTTGACCTTTTTATCATGGACTATTTTAGAATTTAAGCCCCTCATTTCGTCTTTCAATTTTAAACTTGTAATGTTGTCCCAAGCACCAAATTTTCCTTGTTTTCTAAGCATTCTTCTTAGATATGTTTTGGATTTGTGTTTTCGAGTTTCTTTGATTTTTCCTGCGTCTTCTGGTACTATATTTGTTAATGTGACTGTTACTATCTCAGATTCAGGGAAGAAATCCCTGGGGTTGATTTGTGGTTTCTCTGTTACTTGATTATAATATTTCCCGAAAAGGTATGTCATAAAAGGATGATGTGCAGGGTGATTTTCTTTATTAATGAAGCTGCATAATGTTTTTTAATGAATTATCTGTGACTAGAATCGATTTTTTTAATTTCTATGACTCTGTTTTTAATGTCATTGTTCATGGTAATTTTCTTGAGTGCTTCTGTTTTCTCTCTCTGTATGAATTGGAAACCTTTCCTCTATATTAATAGTAATCATTTTATATGATATTGTTGAGTTGAAGGCATATGTAAAATTTGGTAAAACAATACTTAATTTACTAATATTCAAGAAACGCCTATAGCGTATTAAATCCGTTTATTTCTTATTGGTGAAGTAATCACAGATATTCGCCAAGCTTTCGCACTCCACTGGGAGGCTTTTCAAGGCAACGGTAGACATTTTTTATGTCTAAAGGCATATGTGTTTATGTCTACCGTTGCCTTGAAAAAGCCTCCCAGTGGAGTGCAAAAGCTTGGCGAATCTCTGTGATTACTACACCATAAGAAATAAACGGATTTAATACGCTACATGCGTTTCTTGAATAGTCATATTGTGGTGTATTAAAAATAACGTTAAAATTACAAAATTACTAAATTTACTGTTTGTACTTTACCATATAAAGACAATTTTTGTTTTTTGAATAGTTTTGAATATTTGTCTATGGCTTTGAGTTTTGAATAGTTTTGTGGATTTGTCTATGTCTTTGAGTTTTGAATATTTGTTTATGGCTTTGAGTTTTGAATATTTGTCTATGGCTTTGAGTTTTGAATATTTGTCTATGGCTTTGAGTTTTGAATATTTGTCTATGGCTTTGAGTTTTGAATATTTGTCTATGGCTTTGAGTTTTGAATATTTGTCTATGTATTTGTCTATGGTATCCTCACACTATTTTTGTGAATTACGGTCCTGTGGTTCAAAGTTTTTTCTTAGTATTTTCATGGAACCATTGATCTTTCTGATTCGGCTGTCTTGGCTGTTCCATTTACCGTACGTGACAGTTCTGCTCTTTCCGTAATTGAGCATAGCGCCAGCCATTACAGTTTAGGTGTTATATATGTAAATTGCATATTTGATTGCCATCTGCTTTTTCTTTTGCAGAGGCCGTTGTATCGTCTGCATAAGCTCAGTGTTTAATCACCGGGCTTTGTTTCCCTAGATATGGAGTTCCCGTGTGTTGTTATCCGTGTCCATTATGTTCAAGAAGCACATGTTAAGTTAAACACGGTAGGGGAGAGCGGGCAACTTTGCCGAATTTCTCTTCTAGTTATTTTTTTTTTTTTTTTTTTTTTTTTTAACTTATTTTGGAAAATTATTTTACAGTGCGAAATTTGATATAGGGTTTTGAGCTTGTTAATTGTTTTTCCATCGATGTTATTTTCTTCCGATACAATAAATAGGAAATCTGTATTTACAATGTGAAATGCCTTTTTTGATGTACGGATATAATTGCAAACAACAAATATTTTTCAGCAGATATGTTGGGCTTTATAACTATTTGTTTTGCTCATTTTTTATTCCTTTTATTCTTTTGTTAATATCTTTTTCTACTCAGATTTTTTTTCAAACTATGTGTGCTGTCTTGGGATCGCTTTCGTTAAACTTTTCTCGTTTTGCCTCCCAATCTATTAAGAGGGTTTTGTATAAAATATCGTTGGCATAAATTTCTTTTAATAATATCATTATATGTTGAACTTTATTGGTTTCAATTCTTTTTTTTTTTTTTTGTATTCGAATTGTACTAAATATTTGTGCTATTTCCTTTATTTAAGTTTTAACTGTTTCCCAAGTGTTTACAATAATGTATTTGGAGTCCATTTTTTTATTTCATTTTTTTTGTCTTTAGGTTGCCTTTATTAGAAAAAAATAGCCTTATTTCTCTCCTAATATGCAATCTGAGCATGAGACTGAACACCCTCTGTTCTCCCTGCTAATTTAATGATAGTTGTGAGATATATGAATGCTATTAGCCTCTAAAATTTCTTTGGTTATAGTAATGTTATTTCGAGTGATTTATCTGTTTACAAAGACATAACCCAGTCTAGAATTATATCCTTGAGGTGTTATTCCCCTAATACCTTTCTGATTAGAGGCAGCAAATTGCCAAGTGCTTACGAGAGATTTTTCTGAGTAAGAATATCTTGTAAGATCTTAAAAGTAATAAATTTATTTCTATTTAGATGACCGTGATAAGGAAGAGTGATGTTAAAATCACTAGCTATAAATTCCATGCCACCATGATTATTCATAAATCACGGTAAATTAAAAAAACCGTGACGCTGCTGGACGTTTACTGGACCATAGGTTTTATGAAAAACTGCAGTATATGCTGATTATTAGGGATAGGTTCGGTGTTTAAAACCTAACATTTACGGCCGATGCAAATCTTTTACCCCACATTTTTGTCGTAATATTGTAACCTGTAAGTGCGATGCTGTGAAGAGACACTGTGGTAGGCCTAACGGATCGCTGCGGCCTGTAATTCACGAGCGGACCACTACAAGTGCAACCGCGTATGTTCTTGCCAGAACAGCGAACCATGTTGTATTCATATGTTACAGAAAATAGTTCGCTCATGTTTGTTTATCGTTGTTTTTAAAGCCGATGTTGAAAAATATTTCGTTCTTTCGTATATGATTCCATGATTTAAAATATGAAATACAAATGTGCCTTTCTGTGTTGTACAGAAAACTGGGGATGTATAACTTTCAGTTCTGCTTTGAACGGCTTCCATTCGGAGCTAATTTGCTGTGCCAGTTCACTTTTGGTTCTCCTGTTAATATAACCGCTTTTTCTTTTACTCTTCCACTCGTCATTTGGGTACAACAACGAACCTTCTTTTTAATGGAGCAAAGCTTCACATTATCGCCGGAGCGATGCGTTATGCCTACCGCAGCTTCTCTTCAGAGGCCAATATTACGATACAAATCTTTAAAACACATTTCACATATGAAATTTCTGCACCATTTGCCATTAATTTCCATACTCTAAAATCTGTACGTCGCACTTTTTCCAGGCAATAACGTTTTTTCGACGAAATAATTTAGAACGCTAATCTACACATTTACCTTTTGAAGCCCTAAAAAGGCGACGGGTCAATGTAACTCCACCAAATTTCACGCACAGATGTGAAAGAACAAGGTACAAACTGTGATGTAGTTCTCAATCAAAAAGTACTTTTACCGTGAATGGATTGGTAAAACACAACACAAAAAGAATTTCCCAAAGATTTTCAAAATCCCTGCAAAACCTTGCTTGCTGTTTTTATTTAGCATTTTTATTAAATTCTCATTACTCACTAATTTTATCTACTTATATTAAAATTGCTGAATTTGATCAATTTCAAATGAGCGCAAGAATGTTACATGAAAGTTATACGCTGAAATATATTTTTTTTAATTTTAATATCCTTCTCTCGTTCTGCACGATTCCTTTATCAAAAATTATATATTAGTTAGATTGAGCAGGGGCAACTAACATAGTCACATAATACTGTGACTAGTACGCAGTTTTTGCTAAAATTATGAAGTGGATTTACGGGATTTCTTTTGTGTTACCAAAAACAGATGCGGTACTTGGTTCCCAATCGCATTCCGTTCGCATTCCTCCCCCTCCCCCCGGACTAGTGTTACGGTTCACAGTTCGAAAGATGTGTCACCCTCTCCTTTCACTCATTTTTCTGTTTATCTTTCCTATTGAGTTCAATTACTCAGATCTCCAAGCGTCCTATTTCTAAGGGTAGTTTTAGACCTGGGGTCAGAAACTCTCTTTCCTAAACTTCATCAAATATCGTTTCGTACTTACCCAAAACGAATCTGAAAGTAACCTCAGGGAAGTACTTTTACTAAAGCCGATAGTCAGTGGCGAGCATTTTTTCTTGTGTGTGTGGGTTTAACGAACACCGTGAACAACTCGATGGGTTATAAGGAGTCTCCGGTCCCTAACTTAGGGCTACTGGTTCCGAGGAGGGAGAGAGCCAGTATCATAAGCCAAACACAACACGGATTCGAACCCGGACCCATCTCGGACGAATGGTCAGAAACCTGTGTCACCGGGGTGGCAGTCGCTTATTTTTGCGGAATATCCACCGCCTATAACTTCATTTTTACTGGCGTTAAGACAAAGGAGTTCACATGCTGTCTTTGCACTATACTCCGAGTCAACCTAAGAGTGAACCACTCTGAAGGATACCAAACGGCTACCTCCGCTACGAAAAACAGTCCCTATCGTTTAGAGCAAAAAGCATCAGAATTATTGCTTAGAATTCATTTTTGTTTGCTCAACAGTTTATCAGACAAAATTGCTGTCTAAAAAAATTCTAGAAGTTAGAGCTCTTTCAGAAATAAATTTGTTCTGAGAAGTTGCTGAATCAAGAGCTTCGCACTTTCGGCTATTTCTGCCCCCTTGGGATACAACTCGGACAGAAGGAGTGGAAGATCTCTCTCAATATTAACAACACAGAGGCAATAAATTGATAATTGGGGAAACTTGAAGGTTGTGTTACTTAAACAGGCAGTAGGGGAGACGGTTCGGCCTCCACCAGACCCCCACTGCTTGTGAGAATGGAATCAGAAAGGAAACAGTAGAGCAGATTGACGCGGATTGATATCGTTCTTACCTTCCACGACGAGATGTGATAAGGTTCTCCCGCCTTTCCAAGCAGTACACTTTTAGGGTGAATTGGAGTAAAGAACCCTTGTGATTCGCGAGACTCTCTAGTGCGTGATCTGGGAGCATGGGCTCGTCTCTGAGCTATTTATATATTGGTATAAATTTTGTTCCAGGGTTTTGTTTTGTTTTTTGTTTGAAGGTTTAACGACCTCCGTGATCAACTCATAGGGATATAAGCAGTCGCCCGTCCCTAATTTATGGCCGCTGGTTCCAGGGAAGGGGAGAGAGCCAGTGCCGTAAGACAAACACAACACCCATGCCTCACCGGGATTCGAACCCGGACCCATCTCGAACAAGTGATCAGAAGCCATCGCTTATACCACTGCGCCACCGGTACGGTTTCTGGGTTTAACGACCACACCATAAATAACTTGCAAGATTATAAAGCAACCACCCATCCCTAGTTTCGGGGCACAAGTTCCAGGGAAGGGGCAGATCCTGCACCATCAGACAAACATAGAACTCACACCTTAAACTCGGCCAAGCTATGACGAAAGATCAGACCACAGCGCCTCAGACCACTCGACCACCGGGCCTACCATCTCTGCTGTACTAACATTCGGTTAAGATAATGGTTATAATTCAATACAGAACACCGTTTTCTCTCTTTTTACATACATAATCATCAAAACATTTAGTGCTTTTCCTTTGTAGCTACCCACCAAAAGTGCCTTAGAGTCGTTAAAAGACATAGCATCAGTCCATAGCACCTGTTTTAAGACATAGCCACCAGTCCCAATAACTATTATTGTAGTCCACAATGAGTGGTATGGGAGGAAATCCCACTTCAAATTCATAAAGTTCATCAGCAGCCGGAATGAATATAAATTAGAAGTAAAAATGTAACAAAGATTTTGAGTAAATGGGAGAGTTTGATCGTCAGTGCCGCATAACAGGTGCAGGTTCAACATTTTAACCAGAATTAACAGCTCAAAACAAAGTATTAGAAAAAGAGATTTACAGATTTATATATAGATGAGGGATGAAATTATTACGATTGTATGTGAATTGAGTAAAAGTCTGTACAGTACGGGGGATTAAATTTTGTTGGTAAATGTGTAGTCTAGCGTCCTAAATTATTTCGTCGGAAATGTTGAAGGATTTCGAAAACGTGAGACGTACAGATTTTAAAGTATGCAATTTCATGGCAAATGGTTGAAATTTTTTTTCTGTAAAATGCATTTTAAAGAATTTTACCGTAAAACTGAACTCCAAGTACGACGATGTGAACACCTCTAAGGCAGTCCTAACACAACGCTGCGGCGACCACGCGATGCTTGCCTCCTCTATAACGAAAGTCTGTGTTACCCAGCGCTAGCAGAGGTCCTGGCGAGTCTGGCGGTGACTGTGCGTCGTTACTGTCCTTCAATATTGTTGGCCGCGGCACAAGGTGTGAATCTCAGATGCACCACTGTCCCGAAGGTTCACGCCAGAAAATAAACTGTTAATGAGAAGAAAACCCCGAAGCATGAGGCTTGGGTGTAACTACCGTGATCAAAGAGTTGTGATGGGGTTCTCCCGCAATTACCAATTCGTGACTAAGTGTATTTGTCGGGATCTTACTCCGGTACATCAATCCCCATCCAGCCAGAACAACAATCACTTTCGTAAATAAAACACGATTCTCTGAAGCACCACACAACATTTAATCATTAGTTGAACACCCTCGGAAGATTAATAAATTCTGCGCTTTCTGGGAGCGTTGACAATTACCCCTTCGTAGAGGGTAGCACAGTGTACTGACACTTTAATGTTAGGCGACCAAGGCCCGCTGCATTCCCACCGGACGTTCAGACCGAGGAGATCTTACACAATAACACACTAACGAAAACAGTAATTGATATCAATCATGAACAGTAAGAGGAAGAAAAGAAAGTCGCTCTTCACAAGATCACATTAAAAACACTCGCGACACAAAAATACACAAGCAAGTTTGTTTTATTTATACAAGATTATAGGTGCGAACTGTACTGCCAAAGTTAAATATATCTAAACATGCACAAGTCTGTCCCGCTCACAGTAGCACTGAGCCAAATTTGTATGAGTTTGTCCCTCAAAGCAAAATTGTGGCCACATCCTCTCCCATACATATGTAAAAGATTGAAGAATGTTCCCTATAGGAATCAAAGGATAATTTCGTGGGTACTTCCACTAAGATTCAGTCACAGGGGTGGTTCTATCTTTGCAAAATAGTTAATGCAGCTTTGAGTTGAGGTAATGCACTACTCCACTGGAGTGGTGAGTAAAATAAAAAGGTTGAATTACTTACTGCTTCGCATCAACATAAAACCAGGGTGTATCAAATAAAAAATAAACACACACACACACACACACACACACACACACACACACACACACACACACACACACTTGGGTCACGTGGCAGCAGTGGTGATTTAGAACACACTTTCACACATTGAGCAGAAGGTGCTCAGGTGATCTAACACCTCCTCCTGTAACACAATCAAAGGGGCACACTGAAGAGCACTCTTGTGATTATTATGATGACACACGGCTGACTAAAGGCAAACTCGTAAATATTTCAACAGCGGCGCTGAGGCAATTTCGTTTTGGCCTTGGTGCGAGCTCTTTTACTTTGGCTGCAATGAAGCTGATAACGAACCCCTTGAAGTGATGTGCACCCGCGTTCGGCAGACGCTCGGTTCCCTTCCGTTCGATATGCGCTTGGAACTTTACTTCCGGGTTTGACCTTCTCCGGCGATTTTCGAACATCAATTTCCCTTCTCTATTGGGTGAGGGTCACCAATTTTACCCGGGCGACTCCCGCTGAAGAAGCATTATCTTTGTCCCTCTCCTCGCACTTTGTTAAACATTCCGTCGCAGTGCAGTAGGAATTTTCTATTAAAATGACATCTCCTTGCTAGGGTGTGCAAATCCAAACATGTGAAACTTATGTTTGGCCTCCTATTTCCCTTGACCATCCTAGTTGTAAACTTCGCCGGCCCTGTGCGTTTTTCTCGGCCGAGCGAAGCCCGACGTGTTTTGTCTTTCGTCGTTTATCAGCAACTACATTTCCCAAAACAACGCTCAAATTCTCCCTTCCCCTTTTTCGGTGATTCTCTACTCTTAATTGTTCATTGTTCTCCGTAGACGCCTGAGTATGCTCATACAGAGAGAATTCATGTATCTGCTGCTCGGTCACTTCGCCACCCACTGCTGTAAACATGGGTCATGTATAATGTTTTGTAATTGTAGGACACTACTTGGTAATCGCATATACGGTCCCTTATGTGACGTTTGCCATTCAACCAATGAGAAGCGTTGTTAGAAAAGGTATTTCCTTCCACTGTAATTTCTTGTGCGCTTCACTTCAGAAGTTCTCTTTTTGTTGTCAGTTAGCGCGTGCGTGGTTAGAGTTAATAATTAACTCCATTTAGTTATTAAAAATAACAGTTAAAATGAACTTTGGTTTTCGTCATTCTATTAATGAATATTTTGGATACGTTTTTTCATTAGAAGATGCTTTAAACGTTATCAAAAACTTCGAGATTTCTACTACTACACATTTTATTCAAAAACGTGGTGCAGCTCAGTCTTGAGCAAGTCCAGCTAAGTGATATTAAAGGTGTGAAGAACGATGTTATGTTCTTCGAAGGGAAAAAAATTCCAATGTTGAAAACAAGATATCATTTGATGGCATGCCATTTATTTCAATTGATCACTGTACATTAATATTAGAGTGTCATCAAGGTCGTTCATTGAACAAAAGTAAGTTGAAAGCGATCCAAGATAATGACTACGCGTGTAGTAAAAGCAAAGTTCAACGACAACAACAACAACAACAACAAAAAAGAATTTTGCAGCACAAATCCAACTGAAAGAAATTTTAAACGGATTTTTCACACCCGATTCCATGCTTGTCTCTCGTGAGAATTCCATTAATAACGATGTTCAAAATCACACACATTTTAGGCACTCATGATAAATGTTTATGAAGCTGTTTTCATCCACCAATGGAGGTGTTCGGATATCTGCCTACATGCGAAAAGCTTAAGATAAACCCGATAAATACAGCACAATTAAAGAAATACTGATGAATGATGTTGTAAGCCATGCAATAACAAGCATCTTTCTGGTATAAACAACACTGAGAAATTGTTGAATCAGAATTCCTAACAGTAATATCGTATACACTCGTGTATAGGTCGACCTGCCCCCCCCGATTTTGATCTGAATATCTGCAGTTTTTGTATACCTGCCTATCTTGTGTATAAATAAAAAAAAAATATTTTCGGAGGATGCGCTTGCAGGCCGAAATGTGAACCTACTATTTATTGTTGTAGCTGGCTCTCGCAATGTTGCTTGCGGCATTTTCCCGCAAAATGTGGGTGGAATTGAGGCACAATTCTGGGAAAACGATAGGGCTCACCATCCTGGTTAGACAGTTTTCAGAGGAAGGTTATACATTTTAACAATATATGAACCTACTTTTGCACATAGTCCCTCCCCCCCTTTCTCCCACTTTTTGAGAGCGAGTTTTCTGCAGTTACTTCATTCATCGAGAGTAAATCATTTGTTCCCGCAGCAAACGAATCACGATGCATTTACCAAACGTCGTAAGGCAGGCACATCGTTATTTAAACAGAAAAAAAACTTCGTGAAAAATATTTGGAAAGCATAGATAGGTCTGGACGTCAACCGGATAGTTTTTTTTATACCATAAAGAATATGCATGCCGTAAAAAACAAATATGTAACTTTTGAAGATTTCAAGGGATTTCTTCAAAATTTTAAATGAATCTCTATTTTGGTATATAGTGGATACTGTAAATTTTGTACGCAACTATTTAAAAAATTGAAGAAAATTTGGTCTGTAAAATTTTCTCCCACTACTATGTGCAGCCTAGCAGCCGTCAGTCAACTGCTGAGCTGGACGAGTGTGTGATTCAAAGAGAGGTTATTTATCTACTCCTGAGTTTCCCCCTCCCCCCTCTCCACCATGTTTGTGACAAACAATCGGCTTTAGTGACAAAACCAAGCATCGCCCCATTCAGTAAAGATACAATCCTTTTTGCTCGCTCTTACTCTTCATAAAGGGTAACTGTTTGTTTGATTTTTAGAGCCGGGGCACACTCAATTTAATAACAGACCTAAGTAGGCTGTTAAACTAATGCACTTTTTTACTATCAGTGGCAATGTGATTCTGAGAGATCGGATAAGATTCTGAGAGATCGGATAACACTTTCGTTTTCGGTATGCATTGATCAAATTACCGCTGTCCTGTAGATTATCACACCTCTCTTCGGCGGCGCTAAGCAGGGGCAGCGGCCTCCTTTTGCAATAGTCTGTTCTTTACCCCTCACCCCCTCCCCTGGTCGAGAATTGAGCCAAAAACTCCTAAAGATTATGTCCTAGGGGTTTTATTTGAGCACGGTCGTAGGTCACAGCACGGTGCAATTTAAACAACTGGCTGACGCGTTCACCTCTTTCCTCTGGGTGATTTACCAGCCGGGCAGTCAAGGTTATATCGACAGATCTGAAACGGACTTCTTTTTTTTTTTTTTCTGATTTAAGGTTTAACGACCACCTTGAGCAACTCAATGGGCTATAAGCAGTCGCACGTCCCTAATTTAGGGTCACTTATTCCAGGGAAGGGAGAGAGCCAGTGCCGTAAGACAAACACAACATCCATGCCTGACCGGGATTCGAACCCGGACCCCTTACAGACGAATGATCAGAGGCCAGCACCTTAGACCACTGCGCCACCGGGGCGGCAAAAACGGACTTTGAGACATCCTTGCGAAATGAGTTTTTCTATTTGTGAATAAAAAACTCGTACATATAAAATCAAGAAAAATTCTTAGCAATAATTTTCTTCTGTACCAGTAACACCCGGAAAATGACTAAATATACAACTGCAAATGAACTGATGGCGCAAAGAGCTAAGTATGCGCATTTCCATAAGTCATCAAAATTTTAGTTTTTAACCTATCAGAAATACACTGACGGAAAAAAAACCCAAAACCAAGAAGGGTTTGTGTTAGATAAACGACAGTAGGTAGGCGGTGAGAGTACATCTGTAAGATGATGTCTATGCAAATTTCGCGCTCGGCGCATACGTGTGGCGCTAGTAGCACCCCTCGGAACATGTTTTGTTTTGTTTTTGTTTGATTGGAGGTTTAACGACCACCGTGAGCAACTCAATGGGCTATAAGCAGTCGCCCGTCCCTAATTTAGGGTCACTGGTTCCAGGGAAGAGAGAGAGTCAGTGCCGTAAGACAAACACAACATCCATGCCTCACCGGGATTCAAACCCGGACCCCGTTCGGACGAATGATCAGAGGCCATCGCTTAGACCACTGCGCCACCGGGGCGGCAACCCTCGGAACATGCAAAGTAGGTGTGCTGTAAATACGCGCTGTAACGTTAATGAGCGTTAGTTATCGTTCAGATTCGACGTAATGTGTTGATATTAGTCAAGAATGCCTTTAAGAAGACGAAGAAGCCATTATCAACAGCTCACGCAGTTTGAACGAGGTCGTGTAATAGGGCTACTAGAAGGTGGATTTTCTTTCCGCAATATTACAGAACGACTTGGCAGGCCACTGTGCATGATTGTTGGCAGCGGTGGTCAAGAGAAGGTACTGCCTCAAGAAGACCGGGTTCCGGCTGGCCACGTGGCACTACTGAGAGGGAAGACCGCCGTGTACGGCGTATGGCCGTGGCGCATCGTAATGCGTCTGCGGCAGCAATTCGAGCTGTAGTTGCCACCACAGTGACACAACGAACTGTTACAAATCGGTTACTTGAAGGACAGCACCAAGCCAGACGCCCTGTAGCGTGCATTCCACTTACTCCGAGCCACTGCCGTTTGCGACGTCTGTGGTGTCAAGCTAGAGCTCATTGGAGGACGGAGTGGAGATCTGTTGTGTTTTCTGATAAAAGCCGGTTCTGCCTGGCTACCAGTGATGGCCGTGTGTTGGTTAGAAAGAGGCCAGGTGAGCGCCTGCAACCAACCTGTCTGCGGCCGGGACACACTGGACCTACACCTGGAGTTATGGTCTAGGGAGCAATTTCCTATGACAGCAGGAGCACTCTCGTGGTTATCCCACGCACCCTGACAGTACAGTTGTACTTCGGTCTGGTGATTCAACCTGTTGTGCTGCGATTCATGAACAGCATTTCAGGGGGTGTTATCCAACAGGATAACGCTCGCCCGCATACTGCTGTTGTAACCCAACATGCTCTACAGGGTGTCGACATGTTGCCGTGGCCTGCTAGATCACCAGTTCTTTCTCCAATCGAGCACGTATGGGACATCATTGGACGACAACTCCAGCGTCACCCCCAACCAGCATTAACTGTCCCTGTATTAACCGACTAAGTGCAACAGGCATGGAACTCCATCCTACAAACTGACATCCAGCACCTGTACGAAAAAATGCATGAACGTTTGCATGCTTGCATTCAACATTCTGGCGGTTACACCGGTTATTAATGTAGCAGCATTTGACATTTAAAATGGCTCTTCTTGCGCTTACATTAAGCTGTGATCTTGAAACTTTAATCGATTAAATATGTTACCTATACAAATGTATTGCCGCCATTTCATTCCTGCACAATTTTTTTCGTGATGTTGGGATTTTTTTTCCGTCCGTGTATTTTCCTTGTATAGTTCGACCCCCAAATTTCGGCCTAAATATTTCATGAAAAAAAAAGTCGACCTACACACGAGTATATACGGTAATTGAAAATAAGAAGATATTCGGAGATAAAACACTGAATAAAACTGTAAAATTGTCAACAAACGACCATTTTCCCGTCAGTGTGCAAGAAATCACAGTGGAAGGAGATACCTTTTCTAACAACGCTTCTTATTGGTCGAATGGGAAACGTCACATAATGGACCGTATATGTGATTACCAAATTGTGTCCACAATCGCAAAACATTATACATGACCGTGTAAAAATGCAGTATACCCGACCACGGCATTCAAGCTGTAAGCGAAAAGAAAAAAAAATAAAGAAAAACGTGAAAAACCACTTCGAACATTTCGGGTCCCATCCGCATTTGAAAGCACATTATCCTTCGTTCGTATTTTACGCTCTCGATAAAACCCTTGAGGTAGGAATTTTTATGTTGCCCTCGTGTTCTCTGTGTGGGGTCGTATGGGCCAATATTGGGGAAGTATGACATATTTCCTATATTCAAGAGCATTAGAGCGATTTCCTGATTATCCCGCAATTTTGTTAATCAAATTAGTAGGGCCTATGAACAGTCAAAATAAAAAACAACATAAATGAGAAAAAACAACAACAACTGTAAACTTCAAAATAACGTGTGAGTCTGCCGACCTGTGATCCCCAGCTGCCTCATATGATTAGCGACATGGCGGATAAATTTTAGTTTTCTCCAGGTTTTAGGTTGGGGGGGGTTGTCCACTGTAACAATTGCTTCGGTCTTGTGCATATCATTCCCTGATGCGAAATAGAAGGTATGAAAATGCCTTTCTTTTTTCTGCAAAACCGTTAAAGTACAGGCCGCCATCTGTTCAACGAAATTTACGTGACATCGGAAAAATCAAAGTTTTGCTCCTCCTTCACACAGCATTGTTCGAAATTCAGGTAAATGTGTACTTTCGCGTCCTAAATTATTTATTCGGAAAAATATATCTGTGTGGGGGAAAGTGTGACGTACAATTTTTTAGGCATGCAAAATAATGGGGAAAGGTGCAGAAATACAGTAATTTAATAGAGCGTGACAGAATTTTACCTTAGTATTTACTTGCGAGTACGATGGTGTGCAACAGTTGGTGCGGGAGGTTTAAACGATGCTAACTGCGATGACGTGAAGCTACCGTGCTTCGGAAGGGACCAGGAATTCGTAGTGAATGCAAGCAAGAATACAATAGGAGTTAGGTGTATTCTTCTGAAAAGTGTGATGCTTGCTGTAATCGTGCGCAAGTGGAAGTAGTTACAAACTGTTTTCTTTATTTTTAAGAAAGAAATATGCGGAATGTCGTCATTATTACACTGGCGGAAAATGAAAAAGGAACACGAAGACAGAATTGGCGGACGATCATAAAATTTACATATGTTAATGTGGTTGAGTTTACGTAGGTAAGATGTTAATTTCGGGACCAACCGGTGAGCGCTTACGCCACAGCACGGCATAATATTCAAATTATCGTCGGTGGTATTTAAGGAGTACGGCATGGTGAATGTAATCAGTCGTCGGTGTACGGACACATGCGAAGACCCCGAGGAAGCTGCAATGCCTGGACATGGAAGACGTGTACGATTTCAGCAGTTATGTGACTTTGAGCGAGGTCGTCTAGTCAGACTCCGCGAGGCCGGGTGTTCGTATCGTCATATTGCGGAGCGAATTGGACGGAAAGTATCGGTGGTGGTAAGATGGTGGCGTAGATGGTCCGAGGAACATTCCCACACGAGAAGACGTGGAACTGGCAGTCACAGACGGACTGATGAGCGGACCGATCGACACACAAGAAGAGCGGCGTTGTCAAGAAGAACATCCATTGCGACGAAAGTCCGAGCTGCCGTTGCACCTGAGGCGACTTTGCGAACAATCCGCAACCGTCTGCTGAATGGAGGAGTACGTGCACGTGTGCCTCTGGCATGTGTTTGTCTGACTCCAGCCCACCGTCAGGAACAGCTGCAGTGCGCCAACGTCTGCACTGGAGAACGCAATGGCGATCTGTCGTAGTCAGCGATGAAAGCAGACTCTACTTGTGAGCCTCCAATGGCCGTATGCGTGTTCTCAGACGCACAGGAGAGCGTCTCCACCCTTTTTGCATCCGCCAGCAACACACAGGGCCAGCAGCTGGTCTCCTGGTGTAGGGAGCGATCAGATATCACTCCCGTACCCAACTAGTGTTTGTACCGGGTACGTTAAACAGCACATCCTACATCAACAACATCACTCAGCCCGTTGTTGTGCCATTTGTAAGGTAGGTCCACCGTGGTGTTTTCCAGCAAGATAACGCACGCCCACACACGGCACGTGCAACGCAACATGCACTTCAGGGTGTGAGACAACTTCCATGGCCTGCACGTTCATCGGATTGGTCCCCCATTGAGCACGTGTGGGATTTTATGGGACAACGACTTATCCGGTCTCCACGGCCAGCCACGACCATCCCCGATTTACGCGTCCAGGTTGAGGATGCTTGGAACTCAATACCCTAAACTTACATCCAACATTTGTACGACAGACTCCATGCTAGAATTGCACAGTGTGGCGCAGTTCATGGCGGTTTAACCTCGTACTAACCATGTTACATGGAAATGCTATTTTTCAGTTTACGAGGAAATACAGCTGTATTTTGCCATAATGTTTTGATCACGTTATCCTCTGTATTCCGTTCTTATGCTGTATAAATTTCATTGGTATCAGACGTCTCCTTATTGGTGTTCTTTTTTCACTTTCCGCCAGTGTAGTTTAACAATGTCTCCGAATAGAAAGAAATTAAGGAATGTAAATGTTTTCATGTATGACATACGTGTTGAGTAAATACTTTTGGTTCCGGTTTAACCTCGAGTTTTGGTTATGGTTTTGAAGATGTACAGGGCACAGGGGGTAGTTGATTTCTTCAAGCACTTCGTTTGTACTTTTGCTGTTATTCTGAACATCGTAGATCACATTTTTTAATTGTGAAACAGATTTTTTTAAATGAAGGAGTTTCTTCAATTCAGAAATCATACCACTGCAGAGAGGCCAAGAGCTTCTTGTCGTATTGTGCCGGATAAAGAAATTTTAAGCCCTGATGAGATTCGAAATAAAGTATGGAGACTCGCGACTTTGGAAAGATCCACTAACACTGTTGAGAAAGCAACTCACACCATTTACAACGCTGCTTATAGCCGAACTCTTTCCTTCAACATATCCCTACAAGACGCTTCGCTGACTACGTACTGCTCAACCACTTCCTGTTGTATTATTCAGTCCGTTACTTGCCTTTATCAACGAGGCTTCAGTTCACCGAACTACACCTTGATGCCGTCGCCGCTGCGTCGTTCTAGGCAGGAAATAACGTACTCTTCCAAACCATCGTACTCCCAGGTAAACACTTCGGTAAAATTATATTCTGTTCTCTACAAATACTATATTTTTTGAACATTTCATCATTATTTTGCATGCTTAAAAAATTGTACGTCGCACTTTTCCGACACACTTAGATTTTTTCGACGAAATAATTTAGGACGCTAAAGTACACATTTACCCTTCACCTATACCATGACTTTATATTAAACGGAACAACCAGAGTTTGTCTTATAGGGTAGCAAGTTTCCCAAAGTAGCTTTATAAATGGAAAGTTTAAGAGTGAACCAATCAGAAACTTATCACTGGCTAGCAAGCTTAATCAATGAAAAATTGTCTTTTACATATTTGGTCATATCACCATCCAGAGAATTGTCCTTAACGGTGCTTCTTAATATCTGTAAAAGACCTGCAAAAAAAAAAGATTAAATTCTTTAAAACAAAAAGAATACTAAAGCTCGGAAAATGTCTAATGAATGGGCTAAACGTAAAGCTGAATCTTTAAGGTGGACGTCAAGTAATTTTGCTTCCTATACTTCTAATTGCAATTTTTTGTACACAGTACCTTCACAATTAGTGTGTTCTTAAAGAGGAAAATTTGAACATCGAATAAAATAATTTCATATTATAACTTGGAATACTTAATATTTTCTAAAACATAACCATAATTATATTAAAAATCAATAAATTTTCCTTTGGTGGTGCTGAAACCAGAAAAAAGATGACGCTACCTGTACTTTGATGACGTCAGTAGACAAATAAATGTTGGATTGCATAATTATGGTTATGTTTTAGAAAATATTAAGTATTCAAAATTATACAATGAAGCTATTTTAATCGCTGTTCAGATTTTCATCCTTGGGAACGCATTAATTGTGAAGAAAATGTGAACAGAAGTTTTTCTATTGGAAGTATAGGAAACAAACTTACTTGACGTTCCACTTATCATTTTCTAAGAGCAGTGATATCGCATAAGTGTTAACTAACCAATTAGTTTTTCAAACGAAAGGTTTTTACACCTGTTCAAACAAACATCTAATTTGCAGATAAAGATTTAGGAAAGAGTTACGAGAATTTCAATAATAAAATTTTTATTTTGAAAGATAGACTGAAAATAAATGTTGGTTGGGTTTCAAATAACAATATGGATTCTTAGAACAAACACTTGTAGTTCTTAGAACATTTAAGCACCGAATTTTCTTATTTTCATGAAAACGTACGCAGAATTACTTTCAAATACCACCCGATGCCTTATAAAAAAACTTGGAGCTTTTAAGTGGAATAAATCAAAAGATATGATATCAGTTGCATTGCAGTTGAGTGGGTTGGGTGTGCAATGTTCAACGCACACCCTTAATATACGACCTCCCCCGGTGGTGCAGTGGTCTAAGTGATGGCTCCAGACAATTTGTCCGACATGGGTTTGAATTCGAATCCTGGTGGGGGATGGATATTGTGTTTGTCTTACGGTGCTAGCTTTATCTTCCTTCCCTGGAACCAATGTCCCTAAATTAGGGGCGGGTGATCGCTTGTAGCCCATTGAGTTGCTCACGGTGGTCGTTAAACCTCCAATTCAAACAAAAATAAATAAAAATACGCCTTTGGTTTGCTGTTCAGCAAACTGTTTGACTCTTTTTTAACATATAAGAGATTATTTTTTTAATAATTATCATTTGAACTGACCATAAAAAAATAAGGTTTTTTGCTTTAAAAATGTGTAGCTAAGGAAGCTGAACGGACTTACACGAATTTCAGCTCAAGTACCGTATTGCTGCCCCACCACAGTTCACCACGCCCCAGGTGTTTACCTGGGGCGTTGCAACAAAGTTTGGTATCCGTGGACTCTAACTTGATAAATATCTCCCTTACTTTGCTCCTTTATTTTGTGACAGAATCTTCCAAAAATGGCATGGATACAAACTTCAGATCTGAGCATCACCCAAAAAAAAATCAGATTGAAAGCTTCTTTACTTCTTTATAGCGCTCCGAAGTAAACTCACTCGCAACGGCAGCGAAAAAAGCTTTCCAATTTATACAGAGAGTTTTCCCTCGCTGTATGAATTGGAAAGCTTTTCTCTATATTTATAGTAATCATTTTATGTGGTATTTTTGAGTTCAAGGCATATATAAAATTGGGGAAAAAATATTAAATTTACTGTTTGTACTTTACCATACAAAGACAATTCTTGATTTTTGAATAGTTTTGTGTATGTGCCTGTGGCTTTGAGACCACCCTCCCACTATTTTTGTGAATTTGGCTCTTGCGGTTCAAAGATTTTTTCTCAGTATTTTCATGAAATCATTGATCTTTCTGATTCGGCAGCCTTGGCTGATCCATTTACCGTACGTGACAGTTCTGATCTTGCCGTAATTGAGCATAGCCCCTTCCATTTCCCTTTAGGTGTTATATATGTAAATTGAACTTTTGATTGACATCTGCTCTTTCTTTTGCAAAGGCCGTTATATCGTCTGCATAAACTAGGTGTTTCTTTCAGTCGGACCACAGAAAATGCAAGAATCCGCCGACAATCTAATAGTGGGGTACCAAGAGATCACCAAGAAAGGAAACTAATCGCCGTCTTGAATGGATAGCGTGGCCATGATGATTTGCACTTTTCCGGCACTGGTAAGACTAGACACCCTCGTATGGATGGCACGAGCTCCTCACAAATGGCGCCAACACCGTGCTCCACGCCGGCACACGCACCCGGGCAGGCGGCCAGAAACCTACACACGAAATTCCAACCGTTGTTTCAGAGGCGAATCAGTTTACTTACGATGGGGTAGAGATGAGCGTTATTTCACTACCTGTGATTTGATCATGGTTGCCTAAAAGTCACAGGTAGTGCCTGCTACTGAAAATTGTGAGTAACAGTGATCGTCCAATAAATGATCCTCACTCTTTCATTGCTACCCATCATGCACTTCGTGATTTTTCACAGCTCCATCTTAACTGTTACAAAGTAAATTCTGCTCCTGTAGCTATTTCTCGTTATATGCTGTTGCGATTTGGTAGCTGCCTGCCATTCGTGATATTTCACAGCGTTGTTTGTGAACTCATCGTTTTCACAGTGAGTGAGGTTCAGTTTTTTTGAATTCGGAGTAAATAGTGAATTGTGAATGTTACTTAGTAAATATTTAGTAGCTTCATCCATTTCAAGGCTGAAAAAAATGCTGCCTCGTTTCTTCCAAAGTTGTAACATACCATGTTAGGTATAAAAGAACAGTGTATTTTTGATAGTCTGAATTCAAAATTTAACTAACCGCAATAAACGTATAAAAGAATTACGCATAATTCAACTGAAAAAGCCGTAAAAACTACAACAAAATATCAGAATTAGCGCAGAATTACGTATAAAAGTTTAAAACAAGTTTAGGACTTTTGGGCACCCGGAATTTGGGCACAAATCTTTAAGGCCCGTACAAAATTGCAGTTTCTTGGCGCTGTGAGGGGAATTGAATGGAGAAAACGTTGCCAGTAAGACAAAAGACAATTACATTGGAATTTTAAAAAAATTACAAAGCACAAATTTTGAAGTTGACAATCAGTTTTTTGGTGTAAATATGACAAGGATGATATCCGAAAACTTGAAAATTCCGTCGTCCTGGATCAGGATTGCATAGCACATAATCATGAATATGGATTACATCATATTCATGATTACATACCATATTTTTTAGGTTTCAACGAAACAAACAATTACACCAGAACTCATACTATGTTCGGAAAAGGACGACATGGAGGGATTTTTTTATAACGCTGCACTTTTACTTAGGTACTAAATAGTTACATAACATTTCAAGTTATTAATATTTCTTTTTTACTTAATTAGGCACTAAATTACTATGCCTCATTCTTAAGACCTTTTGACAGCCTTTTTTCTACCGATGTCATATTCATAACGTTTACGTATCAACTCAATGTAAGAATATTGTGCTTTTATTTAAGCACAAAATGTATTATTTCACAGGGCCTAGGCCTTTTTAACAGTTTTTGTTCTATCGATGTCACATTCCTAACAATTACGTATCAACTCAAGTTAGGAGAACTGGCCACCCGGAGAACTGGCCTCAAAAAGTTAAGGGGAAGTAAAAAAATTACGTTTTTGACCGTTTTGTGCCCACGACCTCCCAGAGGTTGGTAATCTGAGTCATATAAAGTTTCCGTAATTTCATCTTTTCTTAATTGTGATAATTAATGTCATTCTTTATAACAAATTTTTATAATCTGCATCTGAACAAAAGATTTCAGGGTTTTCAAACTACAAGTCTGCAAATTATCTAAGCGCATGTGCTGACTCAGCAAACCTGTCGGGAGAGGGGGAGGGGTTAATACCAAAAGTGTAAACTATGAAGATTTTCCTCTTCCGATTGGAAGATTTTCCGCATTTAACAGCTGCAACTCAACAAACTATCTGAGGTGTGCCTACTCGGGAAACCTGACGGGGGAGGGGGTGATATAAAAAGTATATAATATGGCACATGCGCACATGCGGTCAGGTAACGTGTTGAGTTGTAACTGGTAAATGCTGAAAATCTCCCGAACGGAGCAGAAATTATTCATAGTTTACACTTTTGATATCGCCCCCCCCCCCCGGCAGGTTTGCTGAGGCAGCACATGTCCTCAGATAGTTTGTTGAGTTGGGGTGTTTTTCGAGAGCAAGTGATACAATACGTTGATTCTATTAGTGAAAGACATATGGAATGAAACTTGGGGGTTTGTTTAGCAACTCGATTTTAAGCTATTTTCATGGCTAAATAAAAAGGAAAATTCCGTTTTAATTTTGCCACGCCGCCCCGGTGGCGCAGTGGTCTAAGCGATGGCCTCTGATCATTCGTCCGAACGGGGTCCGGGTTCGAATCCCGGTGAGGCATGGATGTTGTGTTTGTCTTACGGCACTGGCTCTCTCCCTTCCCTGGCACCAGTGACCCTAAATTAGGGACGGGCGACTGCTTATAGCCCATTGAGTTGCTCACGGTGGTCGTTAAACCTCAAATAAAAAAAAATATTTTTGCCACTTGCACTGGAAAAACACAACCCCCCCCCCCCCACACTCACGGTGGTCGTTAAACCTCAAATAAAAAAAATAATAATTTTGCCACTTGCACTGGAAAAACACAATTCCCCCCCCCCCCACCACCACCAAGTTAATAAATAAGACAACCTCGGTGGATTGAGTTTACAGATCTTGTTCTATTTATTCAGCACAAATACTTTTTTCTTCTGTTTCTTTAATTTATACCTCATGTCCGAGTCTAACAAAAGGCCGACGCATGAGGGACTGTTAAGGAATCTATTAATCTTTTACCTTATTTCTCAATTCAAAAACTCATTCATTCATTATTTCAGTAAACTAAGATGTTTAATTGATACTTTCCTCTAACTTTTAAAATTTTGTTCAACTTCAAGTAAGGGTCCTTTAAAAATGCCATTTCACATCCTTCCACACAAATCAGACAACCAACTGAGAGGGTGGGAGCCTGCATAAGAGTTACCGCTTGCAACAGGAATTATACAATTTATTTAGAAATCACTTTTTAGAGCACTCTACATATACTTAGTAAGAGGTTCATGATAAAGGTATTTAAAATTAAAAAATTAGACTAAACAAAATAACATTTTAAATTATACAAAAATAGGAAAATAGTGTAACACGAAAGTACAGGAAATACGGAAAGATGAAAAAACATAAATGGATTCAAATTTTTTTTTATTTTATTAGTGCCAAATGATTAAATAATTCACCGACACATTTTAATATTGTTCAGTACGTTGTCAGAATCTTTGAAATATATATAAAATCGAATTTATTTATATATTTTTAATTTTCTAATATAATACCAACAAGAAGTCGAACATGATATCGATATATGTTTTAGTTTTTATTTGACACATTTATAACTTTCATTTTTTTTTTGCTTCTTATTCACAATCACTTTTTTCTTACTATCTCTAATATTTACCCTTGCTGCAAAGTTGCAGCACACACTATCAAGGGCATTCAAGTTAAACATTTTTTTTTATGTTAGATGAAAAAAGTGGTTTATTTTCAGTTAAGAAATATTTTTGCACCGTCAGTTTAATAGTTCCAAGTGTCCTCATTTTGCCACAACAGTGTGCCATAAGTAGTAGCATTAGCTTAGGAAATTAAAGTTTAAAAGTAATAAAACTTAGTTTTAACACACTGTTCGTGGGTGTTAAAACTAAGTTTTTTGCTTTTAAACAAAAAAGTATCAATCCAATTGCTATAAATAAACAAAAACATCGCTCTTTCCACGTTTTAGCAACACACAGCAATCGAAAAATTGTTATTTGGCGACTGCCAAATAACAATGTACGGTCGTTCGCCAAATTCAACAGGTCTTCCTGTAGTGACGTCGGAGAGCAGGAGGTGTTTGGGCCTTGTTTCAGGGGGCGTTGGGAGGGCACACCGGGCAAAACCGTACACTGTGCAGGTAAAGAAGCAAAGCCGAAAACACAAGAAATAAGCACAAAGTAGGTGGTCGAACAAGAGATGCAGGCTGACGGAACAGAAAACTGGACCGAACAAAATGGTAGGCAGAAGATAGACAGGCAAATGACAGTAAAGCAAGGAGCACGATGAGAGAAGGGAAGACAGCAATCAGTGAAGACTAACACTGATGCCACGTCAGCAAGAACACAAAGAAAAGGAAAAACTGCAGAAGAAGTTTTCAGCACCTTGACAGAACACAGAAACACAACACAAGAAGCAGCGCGTTAACAAGATGATGCAGGCGGATTTCGCCGGAAAACAAAGACAACTTGAGAAAGAAGACAAACAATTCACGGAAATCAAAACAGACCACACGTGAAGAATGAAACGACACAGACAAACGCTAAAAATTAAGGCAGACATCAGAAGTAACGGTTAACACGGTGACCTAGGCTGCCAAGTAGAGAAGAAAGCAGAAAGGAGATTCGCGGCTTTAGCAGTATCGTATTCTATCTGGAGCAAAGTAGAAATGGGGTGACGGTACTGACGGCACAAAAAGCTACGCGCGACGTGCTAATCACGAAGAGAAGGATTGTCCACGCTACTGTGGTAATACAAGTAGATGGTCAATTTAGCATGAAGAATGATAAAGGAGTACACATTGTTATGCGAAGAGGCAGCAGGATGGTGACGACGCAAACGGTGATAACGGAGCATAGTGTGAGCCGAAGTACACACATTCCGGAGAAGAAAAAAACATGGAGGACAAAGACTGCAGGACAAGGCACGTTGTATAGGAATGATGCACGTCGCCGGTTGTTGCGAAACAGTCGGGAGACAAAGATCGAACCGGTGTATAGGGCGGGTTTGGGGGGTGGAAGATGAAGCCAGTGTTATCTCTGGTCTTAGGAGAAGCCAATGTGACATGATTATCAGACCAGGTGGCACACAGTTCTTCTGCAGGGACAGAAAATGTAAGCGTCGGAGCAACGATGTACATTAAGCAGTGCCTGTAAAATGACTTGACAGAATACGGAGATACGGGACATCATTCAAATGCAGAAGAGATGGTAAAAATGCGATGCTGAGGGATGAAACACCACACCGTACTGGTCTGCCAAATGAGGGTAGAGACGTTGAATGGATGCTTGGATAAGGGAAGCTGAGCACAGTAAATGGGTGTATCAGGCAGAGAAAGAAAAATGGAAGAAAACGATTTGCAACGGAGAGAAGAGAAGAATCAGCTAGTTACGAGACCTTCACTACCCCACTGGCGAACCAGGTGGAGAAGTGGGGGTAGGAAGATGAAATAGAGCGAATAGCGGAAGAAAATAATAGAGGCTCTGCGAGAAGATCATTAGTCGTGGAAGGAGGGAGACTATCAGGTTGTAAGGAGCTCCAGAGGGAGCGGGGTTTTTGAAAAATATCCGTGAGATGGTTGGGAATAAGTTGAAATAGGACCATATGCAGAAAAGTAGGGACAGTAAGATGAAGACTAAGGGAAAAGAAGAGCATGTCGATAACGGTGTAAGAGGAAGAATGTGGGAGAGTGATGTGACGTAAAACGTTGTGGAGTTGGAAAGACCGGAACTTCAGGGAAACTTCCGCAAGAAACAGACCACCATACGGAAACGGAAGAGTGAGACTCGTGCGATGGACGCAGTGGATCACATTCCACACGAAGTCGGTGAAGAAGCGCTGAATGTAAAGAAGAAAAATCGCTAGTTGAGGGTGAACAATCCGTGAATGAAACAAAGTGGGTAAAATAAAGGTCTTCAGCAGATAAGCACACCTAAAGAACGATAGAAATGGTTTCAGGTGAAGAAACGGAGCGAGATGACGATTGACTGTGTGGATAGCAGGAGTCCAAGTCGCAACAGCCGCAGGAGTGCCAACATGTTCACCAAGGACTTTGACCACCGTAGATGACCAGCGGGCCGACCAGGGTCGAGCACCGTGGGACGCTCACTTGTCAGCCCATAATCCAGAGCACTTGTCCATATTTAGCGCCGAGCCGGAAACAGCGGCGTACTCTTGGTACTTTGAGCGAAGCGTGCCAAAGACCTCCTCGGTACAAAGAAAGACCGTTAGGTCATCTGCATAAGCAGAGAAGACGATATATGATGGCAATGAATGGCGAGGCAGCGAGGAAAGGCAAAGTGAAGACGAATCAGGAAAGATTCAAAAGAGAGAGAGAGAGAGAAAAATGTTGACCAGAGAAGTAGCAACCCTGCTAGATCCCGTTAGTGAACGGAACAGCGGAAGTGATAAAGTACGAACTCGCAAAAGGCGTTGGAATAGAGGTTAGAAAGTGCAGAGCAGAAAGTAGGCGGAAAGCCGAAGTGGCGAAGGACAGAGAAGAGATAAGAGTGGTTAACTGAGTCACAAGCTTCTTTCTGATCAAGACTGAAAATAGCCAGGGGTTCTGAGAGTCCGAAAGCGAGAAAGTAGAGGTTTTGAATGGTTAGAAGTAAAGATTGAGACGGAACCGAGTAAGCCGGCAGGATGGATTATGTGCAAAATAACGGGGTGGAGGCGGAGGGCAAGACGTTTAGCGAAGATCTTATAATCAGTGTTGAGCACAGAAATAGGTCGCCAGTTAGAAAGTTGGCCGAGATCGCCTGACTTAGGAAGCAGGTGAATCAGGGCGAAAGGAAAAGCCGACCAGGAGAAATTCGAGAGGAAGATAACAAAATATAAACAATCAAGAGAAGCATAAGATTACGGAGGGAAAAAACATAAAAGGAGAGTGGTAGACAGTCTTCGCCAGGAGCGGAGAGTTCGTTTGAACTCTACACAAAAGCTTTAACTTCTGACGGAGAGATGGGCGTGGTCAACAATGTAACAAAACAGGACAGTACTTGAGGGGGAAATTATGAAGAAGTGGGCCAGAGTCGTCAGAAGATGTAGCAGAGGGTTGTAACTGCTGGCTTTAATAAGAGTGCGTCAACGAACAGATAACATGAGGATCAACAGTCGTGGACTGTCGGGAAGAGTAAGATGAGCGATGGTATTGCATTTCACTTGACGATGTTCCAAATGAATGGCGAAGACAGGAATGTGGAGCATCATGAAAATAAAGAACTTCAGACTAGTGAGGGGGTAAGGAAACAGAAGACTAAAGGCGCTGATGAAGTTTACAACGAAGGATTTCATAATAAGGGGAAGACGGCAAGGTCTGAAGGAGAGCACAGTGGAGGAAGTCCACTTCCATGAAGAGATAAATCCGGTAGGAGAAAGAAAATTTTCGAGCAAAAGCAATGATTTTCTGTTTGGTCTCGAGACGCAGAGCAGCCGGATCGACGGAGGAAGAAATAGGGGCAACCGAGCGAGAGGTAAAGGCCTGAACTTCCACAACGAAAACAGGATAGTGGAGGCCCATATCGTCGAGGGACCAGGCTTTCGGTTGTGGAACGGAGGACGACGAAGTTTGGAAACACAAGACAACTGGTCGATGGTCGGATGAAACACTGGGAGCGTATGAAACAATTGATGGCAGGGCAAAGAAACTGAGAAACATAAAAGCGGTCCAATCGAGTAGCAACGTGAGGGGAACCAGACGGCGGAAACCAGGAAAAAACACAGTCCACAGGATGTAATTTTTCAAACGCATTTTGCAAATCAAAGTTGAAAATGAGCTGGGAAAGTTCTGAGACAAGAGAAGGGTGGGATTCGTGCGAGTTGTCACGGTTATAGAACAGTTGTAGGGTACAATTAAAATCACCAGCAAAGATGACGAAATCAGACGGCGGAACAGAAGCGAGGACGGTTGTAGAATGAAGCATAAGGGATTCAGCATCAGAAGCACTCCGGGGGACATGAATGTTTAGGAGGTGAAACTTGGCAGAATGAAAACAAAAAGAAGTACACTGAAAAACTCCGGGCTGACTCTGTGACTCGATGACATCTGTTATGAAAGACAAAAAGCGACCACGAAAACCAATTGATGTGTCCGAACCCACATGAGCACAGTAATTATGATAAAAGTGGAAAGGCCAGCACAGCCAGAAGGAGAAATCCGAACGTCTCCCCCAGAAAGAGGATGTAAAATTGCAAATAATGAATATCCTCATACACCGAGGCATTCGCAGCTGACACCGCGAAGCCCCGGCTGTTAAAGCTAACACATGTTAACCTCTACATCAAGAAATAGGTTGCATATAGGTACTGAGGTGGTCGGAGAGGATGGTCAGAACCTACCGCAAACGACATACTGAACGTGTAACAGAACTCCATAAACAGTATTAATAATATAAAACATCTAATTTGCTTCTTCCAAAAGGAAAATTCGATCCACGAACTTCGGTATGCCTTTCGTTATTTCTCGCTGGACGTCCTATAATTGAAAGAAATATCAAAAAGTTTCCATAATATAGCATTTTAGTTTTTCAACTGTGCATGTATTCTTTTGGTGAATATTATTGTTTTAAAAAATGTTAATATTCACCAAAAAAATATTTCCGTTTCCCGTGTTCATTTGCTGATGAGCAATAACAATTGCGTTTTAAAACAGACGTCGAAATCTCGTAGTTGATCTTTTTGTCCCCTCCCTTTTTAAATTTCCCACTTGGCAATGGAAGAGCCGTGTTCTGAAGTCGGTTTCCCTGCAACAAACTAAAGATAGCGATCCATTTAATGAGAAGATGTGGGGATTGTGGATGGGATTGTGGTAGAATCCGTACTCTATCCCCTACTGTCTGCTTAAGTAACACATCCCCTTCGAGTTCGCCCGATTGCCAATTTTTGTCGCAGTGTTGGGAGAAGTTTTCTACTACTTCCTTCTTCTGCAAGCTGGACAACATCAGCTAAAAGTGACAGACTCTTGACTGAGTTACTTTTCATATCAAATTTATTTCTGGAAATGCTGTGTCGTTTTAAAAGACCTCTTTTACATAGCAATTTCATCCAAATAACTGCTGACCAAAAAAAAAAATGGATTCTGAACAGTCCCTGTGTTACGTTTTTGCTAAATAATATTCACCAAAAGAATATTAACTTTTTTTAATAAGATTCACCAAAATAATACATGCGCAGTTGAAAAACTGTGAAATGCTTTATTATGGAAATTTTTTGATATTTCTTCCAATTAGGGGCCGTCCAGCGAGAAGTAACAAGAGGCATACCGAAGTTCGTGGTACTAATTTTCCTTTTGGAGGAAATAAATTAGATGTTTTACTTTATAATTACTATTTAAGGAGTTTTGTTACACGTTCAGTATGTGTATACTATTTAGAGTATAAATAGTATACACATACAGAAACTATTTATTAGTATACTATTTATGGAGTTCTGTTCTGTTCAGTAGGTGTGTGCGCGAATTGTGTGAGAAATAATCATCAAATAGTTAGAAGGGATTGGGAGAATCCTTTCTAAACGATTAGGAGGAAAAAGTAAAATCACTGCGATGTTTACAAAATTAACGGCCAAACGGTATGTAAAAGTTGGGCTTAACCTGTTAGTGAGCAAAATCCTTTTGGGCACACTGCGACATCTAACAGATACGAAAGGAACATTCCATAAAACTTGTCATATGTTCATTCACCCATTAGATGGCGTCACATTCGCTTGAGGAAACTGAGCGTAATCGAAAATTTCTGAGGTCGACATTTCCATTTTTTTACCCCAACTTTCAGATGTTTCATAAGTATTCCGACTTTTTATTAGTGACAAGCGGTCTTTACAAGTGGCAGGATGACAAGGTGGGGAAAATATCTGAGGTCGGCATTTTTTATTCCCTCGTGCTCATGTTAATCCACACGTCTGCTACGTGATTTTCTTCTGGGTCTTTTTATGACGTTTCCAGACAGTACGATGCACCGGTGAAAAATGTCAGTATGCGGCGCCTGCTCAGGAAAGTGAAACTACGAGCCCGGTTCGAAAAAAAACCGGTAATTTGAAATTTTAGTAAAAACTTTGGGAATTACTTTTCTCTGCTGAAATTGTTTGGTAAAAAAGAAAATTAAAATGCCTATGCAGTCAGTGATGATTAATGACGTGAGTTTATACTCCACAATAAATGCTTAACACATTCTCTGACCTATATATATTGAATACATTGCTAACAACTTCGCGAGTTTGACTTTTTAAAATATGCTTTTGCAATTTACTTTTGAATTCCATATCTAAACTTTGAATATAGATAATAGTTAAAACAAGGTAATCTCTAAATACAGAGTGCTGAGGATAACAGAAAACACGTTTTATTAATTATGTAGATCACGCACGTAATGTATAAATAAAAAATAATAACACACATACAGTATAAATAAAAACATTAATTTAAGTACATATTTTTTACAAGCCCTCTCCTCTAAAAATTACTTCGCACTTGCGCTAAATTGAGTTACTGCAGCACCGGTGGTCGGTAAGGAAATTTTACGAGCAACACAGATACAAAAGTGGTCGGTAGGCATTAAAAGGTTGACGACCCATGGCTTACACAATGCGCCTCCGAGCCATTACATGTTGGAGTGAGGCATTTATCTGGCGAGGACAGACGTGCCTAATAAACTGCCATGCCAGCACGGACGGCAAAAGGTAGGGGACACGGGGGTCTGGACCCCTGTGGAATTAGCCCGCTTACTGAAATTATTCGGTTTCGCCGCCCATGCATCTCAGTGTACATTAGTTGCAAGAGTTTGCTTCCGGATGTTTCTTTCAATAATAAAACAGCCATTAGCTTCAAGTTTAAACTACAGGAAGGAAAAGTAATTAATTCCCTCTCTCAAGCGAAAGTGAGCTTTGGAAGTTAGGAAATATTCCTTACAGGTTGATTCTGCAGGAAATTCGCCAAGGAGGTGGCGACGTGTTTTGTCTTTCGTCGTTTATCAGTAGCTACATTCCCCAAAACGACGCTCAAATTCTCCCTTCCCCTTTTTCGGTTATTTAATACTCTTAATTGTTCATTGTCCTCCGCAGACGCCTGAGTATGCTCATACAGAGATAATTTATGTATCTGCTGCTCGGTCACTTCGCCACACACTGCTGTAAACTTATGTCATGTATAATGTTTTGCAATTGTGGGACACTACTTGGTAATCGCATTAACGGTCTCTTATGTAACGTCTCCCATTTCACCAATGAGACGCTTTGTTAGAAAAGTTATTTCCTTCCACTGTGATTACTTGTAGGCTTTACTGCTGAAGTTTTCTTTTTGTTTTCAATTACTGCGTGCGTGGTTTGAGTTGATAATTAGCTCAATTTAGCTGTTAAAAATAACTTAAAATGAATTTTGGTTTTCGTTACTCTATTAATGATTATTTTGGATACGTTTTTTCGTTAGAAGATGCTTTAAACGTTATCAAGAACTTCAAGATTTCTACTAATATATATTATATTAAAAAACGTGGTGTAGTTCACAATCTTGGGCAAGACCAGTTTAGTGATATTAAAGGTGTAAAGAAGGATGTTATGTTCGAAGGTAAAAAATTTCCAATGTTGAAACAGGATACCATTTGGTGGCATGCCATTTATTTCCTTTAATCACTGTACATTAGCGAGTCATCACGGTCGTTCATTGAACAAAAGTAAGTTGAAAGCAATCCAAGATAATGATTAATCGTGTGTAAAAGCAAAGTTCAAACAACTGCAACAACAACAAAAAATAATAAGAATTGTTCAGCCGAAATCCAACTTAAAGAAATTATCACCGACCCCTAAACATCTCCGAAACCATAACCAAAACTTGGGGTTCAATCGGAACCAAAACGTCTTACTCAAAACTTCTGCCGCACATTATATCATTTACATTCCTTCATTTATTTACATTCCCAGACATTTTTACAATAAAAACAAAAACATTTAGCACATTTCTTTATTAATAATTAATGAAACATTTCTGAACTACTTCTTCTTGCACACGATTACACGACAAATCACACTCCTCTTAGACGTACACCCACTCTTGTTGTATTCTTCCGCGCATTTGGGCCGCGGGTGGCCTAGTGGGCAACGATCGTGGCTGCCACGGGAAGGACCTCAGGTTCGATCCCAGGCAGGTACGAACGTTCGATCTACTAAATATCCGCCTTGCGTCGGATGGGCACATTAAACGGTCGGACCCCGGGTACTGGCCCCCGATAATAAATAAGGGCGTCTTCCTCTCCCTTTCTACTTCGCTTCCGTGTCACTTTCCTATCGGGCACTCTAGCCCAAATCTCCTAGCTTCCTATTTCAAAGAGTTGTTTAAGACCTGGGGTCAGACACTCCCTTCCTAAAATCCTCTACAGATGATCATTTGATCTTCCGCGAATTCATTACCAACTGTAAGTCTCTTCCGACGCACGGACCCTTAACGTCGAGGCCTTTAGCATCGCTTTAGCCTCCCGCACCAACTGCTGCATACCATCGTACTCGTAGGTAAGTTCTTCAAAAAAAAAATTTTCTTTTATGTAAAACTACTATATTTTTTCACCTTTCCCCATTATTTTGCATGCTTACAAAATTGTACGTAGCACTTTTCCCACTCAGTGAAAATTTTCCGACAAAATAATTTAGGACGCTAAACTACACATTTACAGAAATTTTAAACGGATTTTTTCCCCACCCGATTTCATGCTTTTTCTGGTGAGAATGGCAACCTGGTGAAGTCCAAACAAGCTTCCACACCTGCACGGCCGTGGGACAACTACAGAACAAGTAGTACCGGTCTTCATTGAGATTGCAAGAGGCGCACTTGTTGGTGATGGATGGGGGGGGGAGTTCCCAATTTAAGTTGAGAGGCCCGAACCCACAGCGCTATGCGCCTTTTGGCAGGTGAAAGAGAATTAGGAGCAGGTTGCCCTAATAGAATAGCACGAAAGAAAAGTATGGAAATATTTGAGTACAAGAAGTAAACGGTTTCCCGTTAAGTAGTGAAGTTGTAAGCTGCCCCACATACTTACTTGCAACAACAAGCCGATCCGAGCGATATTTTTTTCTGCAGAAAAATGCCCGGTACACCGCTGCCACAGATGAGAACAGGGGGGAAGGAAGGGAAGAACACGGGAAAGGGAACCTGAAAAAAAAACATCACACATAGAATAAGTTTCCCAGAGGAAAATCGACGTTCAACACCGGATAAAACAAAACTGGCCGTTTGCTCAGTGTTCCTCTCGGGTCCGCTATTTGCTTCGTTACTCATCAGCGAATGAGAGAAAAGATTTTTCCCCATTTGTTTAAAATTTTTTCTCAGGTTTACTTTTGTTGATTCTTGCCTGACATGTCAGAGTAACCATAGCGGAGGTGGTGTGAACACAAGATTACACCGATCGAGGTTTAAGTTACTCATTTTGAGTAAACAACAGAAAAAAAAGGCCACAATCGGGGTTATTATTTTTTTATTCCTTATTTAAGGAGCCGGTAGTATAAGGGCCAATCATTTATTTTTCTCGCTACTTGTCTGCTTGTTGCACATATTTAAGCAACAGCGCAGAAACTTAGGTCCTGTTTCTTTTTTTTTAGTCAGAACTAAGGCGTGAAAATTTTAATAAAAAAGGCAAGTCAAACAACACCTTGTTTGTTAGGAGAAGAGGTATTCAACACAAAAAGATAATTCTTTTTTTGCAGCATTTTGCTCGGCTTTTAAAAGGACTGTTTTTTTTGTTTTTTTTACCAAAACTCCTGATAGTAAATTCTTGCTTTCTTTCGCTGTGTGAAGAAGATCCGGTTTTCTTCCCATGTGTGAAGAATACCTTCGTTCTAGTCCCAGTTATTTCTGATTTTTTTGGAAGTATAACTGTGAACTAGGTTCTTTTCAGGTATTTTATTTAAAATACCTTTCGGTCTTTTAAATTTGTCACTATCATTGACAACATAGCTAAGGGCCTCCCTGAGAAGAGGATTGGGATGTTCCTTAGCTTTCTCGTAATATCTCTGAGCTAGATCATACATAGTATAATGTATAGAGTTGATATTTAGCATGCTACGGATAGCATTATTGGATGTTTTACCATCGATTCCTACCATCATACGAAGAGTTTTATTTTGAAACGAGGTAATATTATTTTTTTGCTGCTTTCTGCAGTTACCCCAGATAGGACAGCCATAGGTAATCACCGGGCTGAAGCACGCTTTCCATAACAAAGTTTTATTTCTTTTGCAAAGCCTTTTATTTTTAATTAGGTGTTGGAGATATCCTCTTATTTTAACAGCTTTAGCCAAGGTCTCCTTAATATGCTTGTTCCAATTCATATTATGGTCCATAATGAGGCATAAATGCACTGGCGGAAAGTGAAAAAGAACACCGAGAAGGAGACGTCTGATACCAACGAAATTTCTACAGCATAATAATGGAATACAGTGGATAACGTGATCAAAATATTATGGCAAAATACAGCTGTATTTGCCGGTAAGCTGAAAAATAACATTTCCATGTAACATGGTTAGTACGAGGTTGAACCGCCATGAACTGCATCATACTGTGCAATTCTGGCATGGAGTCTGTCGTACAGATGTTGGATGTAAGTTTGGGGCATTGAGTTCCAAGCATCCTCAACCTGGACGCTTAAATCGGGGATGGCCGTGGCTGGCCGTGGAGACCGGATAAGTCTTTGTCCCATAAAATCCCAAACACGCTCACTGGGGGACAATTCCGGTGAACGTGCAGGCCATGGAAGTTGTCTCACACCTTAAAGTACATGTTCGTTGCACGTGCCGTGTGTGGGCGTGCGTTATCTTGCTGGAAAACAACACGATGGACCGACCTTACAAATGGCACAACAACGGGCTGAATGATGTTGTTGATGTAGGAGGTGCTGTTTAACGTACCCGGTACAAACACTAGTTGTGTACGGGAGTGATAGCTGATCGCTCCCCACACCAGGAGACCAGGTGTAGGCCCTGTGTGTCGCTGGCGGATGCAAGAAGGGTGGAGACGCTCCCCTGTGCGTCTGAGAACACGCATACAGCAATCGGAGGCTCCCAAGCAGAATCTGCTTTCATCGCTGAACACGACAGATCGCCATTGCGTTCTCCAGTGCAGACGTTGGCGACACCCCTGCAGCTGTTTCTGACGGTGGGCTGGAGTCAGAGCTACACATGCCAGAGGCACACGTGCACGTAGTCCTGCATCCAGTAGGCGGTTGCGGATTGTTCGCACAGTCACCTCATAACAACGCCACTCTTCTTATGCATCTATCGGTCCGCTCATCAGTCCGTCTGTGACTCCCGGTTCCACGTATTCTTGTGTTTGAATGTTCCTCGGACCATTTACGCCACCGTCGTACCACCAGTGATACTTCCCGTCCAATTCGCTCCGCAATACGACGATACGACCACCCGGCTTTGCGGAGTCCGTCTAGACGACCTCGCTCAAAGTCCGATAACTGCTGAAATCGTACACGTCTTCCATGCCCAGGCATTGCAGCTTCTTCAGGGTCTTCGCACGTGTCCGTACGCCAACGACTGATTACATTCACTTCGTCGTACTCCTTAAATAGCACCGGCGATAATTTGCATGTGTAACGTACCAGGAGATGTGACGTACCTGCCAGAAGGACGCACACGACAGAAAGGCAGATAGGAATCAGAATAAAACGTCCGCGTAGCTCAATTGGTAGAGCAACTTATTCCAGAATGAGGGGACCCGGGTTCGAATCCTGGCGCGGATAAAAATGACGGAGAAATTTACTTCGTTATAATGGCGCCCGAACTATCTGGATGACCCGACCGTTCAAAATCTCACAATGGTGTGATGTTATTTCCACACCGCGATATAGGAAAAATAAGAGAATCCCTTCTCCAGCACTTCAACAAAAAAAAAACTAAGGGGGAGTTGATGTAACGTACCAGGAAATATGACGTACCTGCCAGAAGGACGCACACGACAGAAAGGCAGATAGGAATCAGAATAAAACGTCCGCGTAGCTCAATTGGTAGAGCAACTTATTCCGGAATGAGGGGACCCGGGTTCGAATCCTGGCGCGGATAAAAATGATGGAGAAATTTACTTCGTTATACATGTTATGCCATGCTGTGGCGTAAGCGCTCGCCGGTTGGTCCCGAACTTAACATCACACCTACGTAAACTCGACCCCATTAACATATGTAAATTTCATGATCGTCCGGCAATTCCTTCTTGGTGTTCTTTTTTACTTTCCGCCAGTGTATTTAACGTGCTTTACCCAAGGGTTTTTTTGCCATACAATTGAATTTCGAAGTCAGGATGGTAATTGTATATTTTGCGGGAGAACATAATTGCTTGGGTCTCGTCAGTATTAATTTTCATTTTTCAATCTAGGAAGTAATTCTCCAGTTTTTCCACATAGTATTGCAACATAAATGTTGTTTGATTTTATTCATGGAAATATAGGTAAGTGCAGTGTCCTCAGCATAAAGTGCTGTACTCAGATTCTTGTTGTTAAAATTTGGAAAATCTGACGTAAAAATAGAGTATAGCGTAGGAGAAAGTACACTGTCTTGTGGAACACCAGCTTCAATTATTTTTTTTGAAGATTTTTTTCCATTAATTTTTTTACAAAAAGTTCTGTTTGGTGCTTCAGTGTTATTTTATTCCATAATTGTTTCCATCAAAATAGACTTACCTTCTACATAATTTGCTCTTTCTAAAAAGCGGTATAATTACGTTTTGTTTGATAACATCGGATTTAATTTTCTCAAATTATATGACAAAAAATTAGTGTTTTCGCAATGCGAAATGTACGATCATATAACTCTTTGTACTCATAGCCGAAAGAGATCATAGTGTTTCTTTGACTCCAAACGAAACGGCTCATTACGTGTAGAAGCATGATCTTGAAAAGCTACAGCAGTTAGTAAGTTCAGGATGAAGCCTTTTTCTAAAATGAACACGCAAGTGTAAAAAGCGAAAATTTTAATTACGAACCATACTGTATGAACTAAGCGTATCTGACCAGAACATGATGTTGGACATTCATGTGTCTCCAAAACGTCTCTTACCCGGCAGAAAAGCATTTCCCAAAGGCTGCTTGTGGTATCTGATACCAACAGGTTACCAGAACTGTAAGTAACGTGGTTGAGCCGCCACAGGTGGAATTTGCAGTTCCAACACAAACTACAGATATCCCACAGTACTGATGTCTGTGTATATCGGGGGCCAAAACAACGCCTAAAAGTCTTACTTATGTTCACCAAATCTCTCTCGAACATTCAACGGAATGTAACATGGCTCATTATATTTCTGCTGAAAGAAGGCACTACTAGAGGCGAGTACCATTGACATGAAAGGATGTATCTGGTCTGCAGTGATTGTTATGTGCATGTAGACATCATAGTTTTGGGCACATGAATGACTGGAAGCAGGATTCCACTGCACAATATTGCCTTTCTTCGATCGGTATGTTTTCGTCCCGCAGTGTATCCTGGTGCCAACACTTCTCCAGAGGAACGAAGCGCACCACGCGTCCGACCACTAGTTAAAACAGACTGCGAGATTAATCGAGCCAACGACTTCTTTCAATCATTCAAGAGTAAGTTACGACATTTCGTTGCTATTATAGGGCTTTGGACGATTAACGTAAGTTAACATTGCCACTCGGAGAGGTCTGTGGCTAGCAACCATCATTTTTGGTAGGGTTCAAGCAGGGAATGTTTTGGCACATTATTCTCGTTACCTGCTTTCAATTTACCCGCGAGTTACAGCACAGTACCCATTCTGTTGCCTCATACCAGAAGTTCCTGAGATTGGTAATGTTACCAATAAGTCAAGACGACCGGTATTTTGTCTCTAATAGCACGCTGCCATAGGGGGTCGGCATCCAGACAATTCTCCTCTACAAGGAAACTGCGATATCGAGGCAAAGAGTTTCCCAAAGACTCCAAGTCAAGGTTCTGTCTACATGGACGCCAGTGGAATATATCCAATTCGCCGTATTTCACAGTAGGCATCCCTTTATGCCACACGCCAGTAAAGTAGTTCATTACGCCGGAGTGTTGTCGAATTTTGAAGCTGTAAAATCGTGTAACTTTTTTGTTGGTATTTTTCAGCTTAGCTAGCGTAAAAGAAAAAATAAGTTATTTTGGTAACTGAGTGAACAGACAGAGCACAGACAGAAACTGTCTGTGATAAATTCACTGAAAGAGGAAAAAAGGAAAACAATTTCTGTGAAGGAAATGGTGGAAATGAGTATATCGCATGTTTTACAAGATTAGTCACCTGTACTTACTTTGATACAAATCAATGCAGCAGAACAATCACTCTGATCTGCTACTTAACGCAAATTCCTTTATTTGGGGTCTTCCAAGAGATGCGTACCTGACTAAGTAGATGGCTCCCTATGCTTTATAAACAGAAAATGCCGTAATTTAGGTAACATTTTATTAACAGGAAACGACTGTGTAAGCGATTATAGCTTTACGCCCATAATTTGTTAGTGTAAACAGCTGAGTGGCTGCGAAGAGTTCTTCTGGAACGGAATTTAATCACCGCAGTTAAACCAAGGATTCAATATTTCTTATTAAAAAAATTCTTCTCATTCGGACCTATCGCGAAAGCGTAGGTATTTTTTTTTTTTTACATTACCATATCGATAATGCGTCAGTCTGGGAGAATGGTGTGAATAACCATATTTTTCACATATTCCCAAGCAGGACATACATTCATGGAAAACATATATAAGTAACAGCATTCAGTTATATGTTTGTAAAATGATGTTCATAAACGTTTTCTCTGTGCAGTTTATATTGCATAGCGTATGATAACACAAATCCTGTGTTTTGCGAGGTTTAAAGCATAAAGCAAAATTTAGAAATCTTGATTAAAAGCACGTATGTGTGGTTTAAAATTTAATGGAAGTGGTTTTCGAATAAATTAATGTAACAGAGGCAGAACGCCTACTGTGGTATCAAATCTTAGTTCAGTAATATTGTATTCGAGTTATGTTGCATGAAGTTAGAACACTGGTAAATGAGTTATATTGTATTATTATCCATTCTAATTCTATTCATTTTCCGGAGATACTTTTAAAGAATATCATTTAGATTCAGCCTTCAACAGACAAAATCCCCCGATTTTCAACATGCACGGAATGAACGTTAAAAAAATATTAACCTATTGAAAGGTGTCTTACGTTTCAACCTGTTGAAGTATTAGAACATTAGTAAATTTTGCTAAATTTTACAAAATTTATTTTAAAAATAATGAACTGCAGCTTTTAACAGCTTTAATTCGGCGTTAATCGAATAAATGTCGTGGTTTAAAAAATATTTGATTAAACAGAACATATTTAAGAATTAAAACTAAAAAAATATCACGCATAATGATGAAACAAAACCCAGCAATAATTTATTTGTATGGACAGCTGAACAAAATATATCAAGGCATTGAAGATTTAAAGGAATGTCACATGCAAGGCTTTATTTCTCTTTTCCATATTCACATAAGCTTCTCACAAATGATAATTGAATTGCAAAGATTTTTCCCTATAAATGTATCATGGAGCAGTAATCGCTTTTCAGTTCTTAAGGGGTGCTTATTTCACCCTGCCTTTCAATACATACTATCACAATAATGACTACGTGAGTACTTTTTTCCTTTTCTAGTAAACAGTGTCTAGAGAAAACAACGAGCGAAGTGGGGCAAAGGCCTTACAATTGTTCTGCGGTTCATTCCCCTGGGGTGCGACCAAAGGCTGTCCGGAGAGCTGTATGAGTACTTCTGGCTAAACACTAAGGAAGTTTGCTCTTAAATGTAAAGCAATCACTGAGGAATAGTTTTTACTTTATGTAACAATTCAAGATCTTATTAGTAAGGCATTATAAAAAGACAGGGCTTTAGCATCCGTGGTGCTCGATTTGAATTTATTTAATGACCGTAATGCTGTTTTTTGTAGAAGTTTGCAGAAATTTGGCATATGAAATATGTAAAATGTAAATACTTCATAAACAAAAGCTTTGATCACGAGGTCAACGCCATGAAGTACGCTCATATTTGCACTTTATTGAAACAATACTGTGTTATGGTGGTTTGGATTGAAAAGTGTGACTCATACTTTTCATCGTCTTCAGTCATCATTCCAGTTCTAGTAGGGCATATTCTCTTTTTTTCAAACTTTATTATTTTGTAGAAAAGGAGTTCATCTGGGCGCGCCTTTGAAGTGAGTGTCTGGTTCGAATGCACCTCCCGCAGCAGCCGAAGTTCGCCCCGCCATTATTGTTTGTTAGTTGTTTTTTTTTTGTTTTGCACACTGCATTAATTTAATGTTCTCGTTTTTATAACTAAATAGGTAAAATAATCCAAAACAAACAGGGAAAGCACCTGACTGACCCAAAGGAGAAAAAATTGAGGTGGAAATAATATGTGTCAGAATTATACGATGAGGAGAATGAAAAAGAATCTAATCGGTCAAATTCGTATTTAGTCAATGATGGAATAGAGACGGGTCAGTAAATTAGAATAGAAGAATCTGAAGAGGCGTTAAAATAAATTCCAAACAATAAAGCTCCAGGAGTAGATGTGATACCCATCGAACTACTTAAGGAATCTGGTGAAGTTTTACTTAATAAATTATTCGTCTTTGTAAATTGTTGCTATCAAAAAGGAATTTGGCCTGTTGACCATTCAACCTCCATAATAATTCCTATACCAAAGAAACCTAAGGTAAAAGAGTGTGAACAGTACAGAACCATAAGCTTAATTTCACATGCATCGAAGATTCTTCTGAAGATTATTAAAAAGAGATTGAATTTTAAGGTGGAAGAGGCGTTGGGAGAGTACCAATTTGGATTTAGAAGAGGAAAGGGTACTAGGGATGCGATTGGCACACTGAGATTCCTGGCAGAAAGAATGATTGACAGGGGGCACTAACTCTACATTTGTTTCTTTTTTTTTTTTTTGATTGGAGGTTTAACAACCACCGTGAGCAACTCAATGGGCTATAAGCAGTCGGCCGTCCCTAATTTAGGGTCACTGGTTCCAGGGAAGGGAGAGAGAGCCAGTGCCGTAAGACAAACACAACATCCATGCCTCACCGGTATTCGAACCCGGACCCCGTTCGGACGAATGATCAGAGGCCATCGCTTAGACCACTGCGCCACCGGGGCGGCTACATTTGTTTCATTGATTATGAGAAGGCCTTCGACAGAGTGACTTGGACAAAACATTTTCCAATCCTAGAGAAACTTGGCATGGATGATAACAGTATCCAGCTTATCAAAAGTCTCTATGTAAATCAGGAAGCATTGATTTCAATTCAAAAGGGAATGACTGATCCAGTCTCAATAAATAAAGGTGTAAGGCAGGGATGCTTGTTGTCACCTGCCCGGTTTTGGTATTTATGCCGAAGTTATAATAGATCAGGCCTTGGGGAGCGACAGCGAAGGAGTTTAGGTTAATGGAGAGAGACGTAAGGCCATTAAGTTTGCTGATGACCAGGCAATTGTTTCAGTATCAGCCAAGTCATTACAGCGCATGATGTCAAAAATACACAAAAATGTGGATATCTATGGAATGAAGATAAATAAAAATAAGACAAAAATAATGGTAATAGGGAAGGATCCAAAACAGACTTTCCTTAAACTTGAAAGACAATGCATCGAACAAGTTAAATCATTCCAATATTTGGGTCAAATTATTACTGAAGATGCGAGATGTGAAAAAGAAATTAGAATGAGACTGGGGATTGGAAAAACGGCTTTTAGAGAGAATCAAAGACTACAGACATCCAAAAATATAGACCTAAAACTGAGGAAGAAAAATTTAAAGGCATATGTTTGGTCAGTAGCTCTCTACGGTTCTGAGACATGGACATTGACCAAGAGGGAAGTGAAGCCGCTGGAGGCATTTCAGATGTGGAGCTATAGAAGAATGGAGAGAATAAGCTGGCTCGATAGAAAGGCTAATGACAAGGTCCTTAATAGAGTGGTAGAACCCAGGAATCTGATCAACATGTTAAAAAGGAAGAAGAATGTTATGGATGGGACACGCATTGCGCCATGAAGGCCCGATTCTGAATGTTTTGGAAGGTAAAACTCAAGGCAAGAGAGGAAGAGCACGACCAAGGAACGGTTTGTGGCACAATTACTCCAAGACACTAATACTAGGATATACTATGACTTGAAGAGAACGTCGGAGAATAGAGAGGAATCGAGAGACAGAGTACAACTACTGAACCACCAGTCCTTGGACTGAGTAACCAAGAAGAAGAATGGTTCAGATACGGATTGTGTTTTTGGTTGTGTGACCATTTTACTTGGGTGGATCGAAAAGTAACGCACACTATTTTTTTTCCGGCAACACAACAGTTTAGTACACAGGCAAAACAATACATATACTCTGGAAACTATTTTTCTTAGCTATTTTTTAACATAACAACTGAGAAGCTCAAGACATTTCTCACAGCGCGGTAGAAGTTTCATAATACCTTCTTCATAAAAGTCCGTTTATTGGGCGTATTGTCAACTGTGGACAACTGATTTGACTTCGTCAGCCGAACCGAAGCTTTGGGCGCTCAGGAACGTTTTTCAAAGACCAACCAGATAAAAGTCCGAAGAAACCAGGTCCGGACTGCACGGTGGGTGCTGGACCAACTCCCAGCCAATTATACAATTGTATCACCAATGTTGACACTATAATTCGTGCATAAATACTAATATTAAAAGAAATCCGTCTTGTTGCACGATGATATTTATTCAGCTAAAAAATGAAATCTATATACAGTTTAAAAACACATGAGCACTTTCGGTGTCACATTGACACCTTCATCAGATGTAATTTCACCATGTGGCTACATGCTGGTCTTAAGTACGTGGAGTAGATGCATCATGGGAAAGGTAATGTCAATGTCACATGATATACCAGATAACAAGACAATAAAAAAAAAGGCATAGTTAGCCAATGATCACTTAACAGAAGCAATTGCTATTGTGCTGTCCTTCCCAACAAGATTGCTCCAAGGTTCAGGTAAAACATAAGGATAATAGTCATTACAGCAACTTGTATTATAAGCCGAAATATAGAGGCTTTCTGCAAATAACAAGGAATGAACAGAGTTAGGTGTGTTTATGATTTTAGCGTTGTCCCAGTCTGGGATGGAATTTCCAGCACTTATGGTTCTTGCAAAAGAGGTGCTTTGGTGATTCATTTTTAGATCATATCTGTGTTCATTTAATCTTAAATCCAAATTTCTTTTGGTAGAACCCACATAATGATTGTTTAGTTCACCAGAGATAGTGTCAAGCATAGGAATAACATACACACCCCATTTTTTCCCTTTGTCAATTTTGTCACGATCATTGCGGATAATGGTATATAGATTGCATGATCGTATTCCAAATTGTATTTTATGACGAGAACATATGTTGGTAAGGAGGTTTACAATATGTGGATTAAAATCAACAGATCCAACATACTTTTTAGGCACCTGCTCACTAATTAAAGCAGTTGACATAGAAAACCGTACTTTATTGTGCACTCCCTAACAACGTTGTCCGGGTAAACCATAGTTTTTAGCAAGGGATGATATCCATTGTAGTTCTTGAGCTCTGGCGAAATGGCTAGAAGAATGTGAATATGCTCTTCTAAATAGGAAGTGCAGAGCAGAAATTTTATGCTGAAAAATGTGAGCAGAGTTGTACGGAATTAGAGTGGGTGTGGATGTAGGTTTTCGATAAACAGCAAAAGACAGGGAATTGTCAGAAGGGGTACGAGTAATTTGAAAGTCAAGATAAGGTAAGACGAAATTATTTTCAAGTTCTATCGTGAGTTTGATGGAGGGGTATTGAGCAGACATAGCGTTGACAAACTGCTGTAACTGATTTATGGTATATGGCCAAATTACCAAGATGTCATCAACGTAACGGATATAGAGACTAGGTTTTTGTGGGAATTCTTGTATGACTTTATTTTCAATATGCTGTAGAAGAATTTCCGCTAAGACTGCGGATAAAGGTGAACCCATGGCTGTCCCGTCGGTTTGTTGGTAAAATATGTTCTGAAATTTGAAAAATGAACGCTTTTTAATGAGATGCAGAGCATTCATTATGAAAGCAATATCATTGGCAGGAATGTCAATGATATTGCTTCTTCTACAGCATATTGAAAATAAAGTCATACAAGAATTCCCACAAAAACCTAGTCTCTATATCCGTTACGTTGATGACATCTTGGTAATTTGGCCATATACCATAAATCAGTTACAGCAGTTTGTCAACGCTATGTCTGCTCAATACCCCTCCATCAAACTCACGATAGAACTTGAAAATAATTTCGTCTTACCTTATCTTGACTTTCAAATTACTCGTACCCCTTCTGACAATTCAGTGTCTTTTGCTGTTTATCGAAAACCTACATCCACACCCACTCTAATTCCGTACAACTCTGCTCACATTTTTCAGCATAAAATTTCTGCTCTGCACTTCCTATTTAGAAGAGCATATTCACATTCTTCTAGCCATTTCGCCAGAGTTCAAGAACTACAATGGATATCATCCCTTGCTAAAAACTATGGTTACCCGGACAACGTTGTTAGGGGAGTGCACAATAAAGTACGGTTTTCTATGTCAACTGCTTTAATTAGTGAGCAGGTGCCTAAAAAGTATGTTGGATCTGTTGATTTTAATCCACATATTGTAAACCTCCTTACCAACATATGTTCTCGTCATAAAATACAATTTGGAATACGATCATGCAATCTATATACCATTATCCGCAATGATCGTGACAAAATTGACAAAGGGAAAAAAATGGGGTGTGTATGTTATTCCTATGCTTGACACTATCTCTGGTGAACTAAACAATCATTATGTGGGTTCTACCAAAAGAAATTTGGATTTAAGATTAAATGAACACAGATATGATCTAAAAATGAATCACCAAAGCACCTCTTTGCAAGAACCATAAGTGCTGGAAATTCCATCCCAGACTGGGACAACGCTAAAATCATAAACACACCTAACTCTGTTCATTCCTTGTTATTTGCAGAAATCCTCTATATTTCGGCTTATAATACAAGTTGCTGTAATGACTATTATCCTTATGTTTTACCTGAACCTTGGAGCAATCTTGTTGGGAAGGACAGCACAATAGCAATTGCTTCTGTTAAGTGATCATTGGCTAACTATGCCTTTTTTTTTTTATTGTCTTGTTATCTGGTATATCATGTGACATTGACATTACCTTTCCCATGATGCATCTACTCCACGTACTTAAGACCAGCATGTAGCCACATGGTGAAATTACATCTCATGAAGGTGTCAATGTGACACCGAAAGTGCTCATGTGTTTTTAAACTGTATATAGATTTCATTTTTTAGCTGAATAAATATCATCGTGCAACAAGACGGATTTCTTTAAATATTAGTATTCATGCACGAATTATAGTGTCAACCGTCATACTTCCGCATTTTTTATTGTGAATCACAGTCTTCTTCAAAATTCATCATGTGGAGCCATGCTATGCAATCATTTAGACGTTTTCGTGGAAAACTTTTAAGGGAATCGGCACATTTGTCATTTTTACTAAACTGCAGAGATTTAGATGTCATTCCACGACATCTGCGTATCTTCAATTCTCCATTTACCAGACGAGACGCCAGGATTATAAGGACTGCCGAAAGGAAGAGACTACTTCAACAGATCAGAAGTAAGCGCAGCAGTATTGACTTCTTTAATAAGAAATGCTATACCTGTTACTCATTCCTAGCTGATTCCTCACACCCAATAATTTTGGACCGTACATTATTCATAATTACAGCAATAATCGAAAATGAAATGAAGGTTTTATATAACACCCATGTGAAAAAACTATGATTGTTGGTAGATTCTGAAGTTCGTAGTAGAACGCATAAGCTGTTCGGATTTCAAACAAGACATCCTATCGGCCTTTCTGAACAAGGATCATTACATGGATCACCTAATGTGGGTAATGGATTGGATTTGCATGAACTGGACCATGACAGCTGTAACTCTGATTCACATAATGGAGTCAGAAACCTAAGTGATAAAGTTCTGAATCCCATTCAACTAAGAGCCTTGCGACGTGGTTACAAGTTCGCTTACCCTAACCAACGTAAAGTGGACTTATTCAAAACAGTTCCGCAAATTGAAAAAATTCTATATTCACTTCCAATAGAAGATAGGAACTTCGCAAGAATGAAAATCGCAAGGTCTCTTCACAAACACAATCCACGACGGTGTAAAACCACCGAAGAATGCCAGCTTCATGAGGAAATGCAGCAGCTGATTGAATTGAAAAAGGACCCAGATATTGCCATTCTTTTAGCTGATAAAACTAGTCAAGTTGTGCTCTTAAATCAAAGTGATTATATTAAAAAAATGCTCAATGCCATTTCTAGTGTCCCTCATGTAATAGTGAAACGAGACCCCACCAGGGCTACTGTTAGTGCTTTAAGCCGCCTAAAGAACTCTTCAGCTCCTCCGGACTCCTTTTCAAAAGCCTTCAATCCACCCCCCGGCTGCAATGTGCCTGATTTATTTGGTAGATTAAAACTACACAAGGAAGGGTACCCTATTCGTCCTCTTGTATCAGGTTACATTGCCCCCACCCGACCTTTGGAAAAAGCTTTGGCAAGTTATCTCACCAAATTTACAGTGAATTCTTCCTACTCAATAAAGAGCACCACACAAGCTATTGATAGGTTAAAGTTAATTCAACCACTACCAAATTCCTATTTTTTGGCGTCCCTAGATGTAGTTTCGTTATACACGAATGTACCTATGGAAGCTACATTTCCAGTTGATTCAGGCTTTGCTCATTGATTCTGACATTCCTGCCAATGATATTGCTTTCATAATGAATGCTCTTCATCTCATTAAAAAGCGTTCATTTTTCAAATTTCAGAACATATTTTACCAACAAACCGACGGGACAGCCATGGGTTCACCTTTATCCGCAGTCTTAGCGGAAATTCTTCTACAGCATATTGAAAATAAAGTCATACAAGAATTCCCACAAAACCTGGTCTCTATATCCGTTACGTTGATGACATCTTGGTAATTTGGCCATATACCATAAATCAGTTACAGCAGTTTGTCAACGCTATGTCTGCTCAATACCCTTCCATCAAACTCACGATAGAACTTGAAAATAATTTCGTCTTACCTTATCTTGACTTTCAAATTACTCGTACCCCTTCTGACAATTCCCTGTCTTTTGCTGTTTATCGAAAACCTACATCCACACCCACTCTAATTCCGTACAACTCTGCTCACATTTTTCAGCATAAAATTTCTGCTCTGCACTTCCTATTTAGAAGAGCATATTCACATTCTTCTAGCCATTTCGCCAGAGCTCAAGAACTACAATGGATATCATCCCTTGCTAAAAACTATGGTTACCCGGACAACGTTGTTAGGGAGTGCACAATAAAGTACGGTTTTCTATGTCAACTGCTTTAATTAGTGAGCAGGTGCCTAAAAAGTATGTTGGATCTGTTGATTTTAATCCACATATTGTAAACCTCCTTACCAACATATGTTCTCGTCATAAAATACAATTTGGAATACGATCATGCAATCTATATACCATTATCCACAATGATCGTGACAAAATTGACAAAGGGAAAAATGGGGTGTGTATGTTATTCCTATGCTTGACACTATCTCTGGTGAACTAAACAATCATTATGTGGGTTCTACCAAAAGAAATTTGGATTTAAGATTAAATGAACACAGATATGATCTAAAATTGAATCACCAAAGCACCTCTTTTGCAAGAACCATAAGTGCTGGAAATTCCATCCCAGACTGGGACAACGCTAAAATCATAAACACACCTAACTCTGTTCATTCCTTGTTATTTGCAGAAAGCCTCTATATTTCGGCTTATAATACAAGTTGCTGTAATGATCTATTATCCTTATGTTTTTACCTGAACCTTGGAGCAATCTTGTTGGGAAGGACAGCACAATAGCAATTGCTTCTGTTAAGTGATCATTGGCTAACTATGCCTTTTTTTTGATTGTCTTGTTATCTGGTATATCATGTGACATTGACATTACCTTTCCCATGATGCATCTACTCCACGTACTTAAGACCAGCATGTAGCCACATGGTGAAATTACATCTGATGAAGGTGTCAATGTGACACCGAAAGTGCTCATGTGTTTTTAAACTGTATATAGATTTCATTTTTTAGCTGAATAAATATCATCGTGCAACAAGACGGATTTCTTTTAATATTAGTATCACCAATGTGTTGTAGCAAAATGTGGAAGGAGTTGTCATGAAGGAGTCTGACATTTGCAGCGTCTCTGTTGGGTCTTTTGTCACGAATTGCACGAAGCAACATTGTGAATGTGTTAGCATAGGATTTTGCATTCATTGTGGTCCCATTGGATGAAACTTCACAAGGAGAAAGTCATGCATTTCTCTTTACACCGTGATAAGGACTTTTTGGGCAGATTGTGTTACTCTGAATTTTCTTTGTGTCGGGGATTCGGAATGCTTCCACACCATACTGGCCTTCTTTGTTTTGGGAGTGTAGTGGTACACCCAGCACTACACACCTGCAGAAATTGGAGTGTTCGACCGTCACTACACTTTCCAGAAATTCATGTCCTTGTGCGTAACTCATTGGATGATCCAAATATGACATCATTCTTTGTCCCCTCTTGTCGTCTCTCCAGTTATTTGGCGCCCATCGGTCACTGACCTTACGAAATTGCAATTTTTCCTGTACAATACCGTACGCTATACCGTACAAAATGTCGAACCTCTGTCCCAGTGTGCGCAGATGGATCCGTCGGTCACTCAGAATTTATTGTTCAATGCCTCTCAAAGTGGCAGGTGATGAGGCGGTTACAGGTCGGCCGGAACGTGGCGCATCGGTAAGGTTGTCAGAACCGTGTAAAAGAAACTGCACCCCATCTGGAGATTTTGCTGCTGTCCAGGCAATCACCACCACAAATCGACCATTTCTTTGTTAATTTCCATTGGAATTTTCTGCTTTGCACACAAAAATCGTACTACACCGCATTGTTTTTCATTCATAGACTATAATAACAAACGCGACATCTTTGTCCATCATTAACACTGTCTTCCACCAGAGAAATACCTGATGCAGCCAAACCGGTCTTGGCGTGATATTCAAATTCGTTGCCTGCCAAATTACGACCTGCTATTTACAACCTGCAGAGAGAAAAACTGCTGTGCGTTACTTTTTGATCTTCACTCGAACTAGAACATTCAATGTGTATGTTCGATGTGATAAATAAAAGAGTTTGTATTGAAGTACGAGGTACCATGACCACCCATTGGCATCAACAGCAGTGTTAGCTTGGGTATTTGTAGGAACATATTTTGATTTTTGGCGAGGACAACGGCTCCTGCGAAAAGAGAAGTTGTTCCATGTGTGATGCTTCATTTTAATTTATATTTTGCGGAGTACCATTTGTGTGGCTTCATTACGCGTAACTGTGTTAGCTTGGGTATTTGGTCCAAGCATTTTGATTTTCCTGCTCTATTTTCGTATCTGGCAGAAACAGGGATATTGCGAACGGGTTAATTTGTTCCATTTGTGCTGATTCATTCGGACAGAAAAAGAATTAAAACAAGCGTGTAAAAAAATTCCAATCCACTAGAAAACACTTATTCCAAATAGTAAATCTTATCTCCAAGTGACATCCTTTATCAGCTTCAGAAAAATGATTTCCATCGCATGCAGTATGATCCACAAATGCATGTGTTTACCCTTTCAAAAGGTTTAGAACTCCAATCTTACAATGGGAAGGAGAAAAGATCGAGTCAGCGTTTTTTTTTCTCTTTGCCATGTTAGCACTTGTGTGAAACAAGTGAAGATAAGTGAATAATTTACTTGGCATTACGCCGATGGGTGTAAACGTTAAGCACGCATTTAAACGTCCATATGAAGTGAGTTGTAGGGATGTAAGGTCAGGTGATGCGCAACATCACAGCCTCTCCTTGACAAATGTCAACCCCGCCTTCTCGTGGTACATCCTGTTCCCACTAAAAGGGCTCTGACGACCGCCAATAGCGGTAGAACTATACCATCAGGATTAGAGGAAATGCTATCCCACACTCACCAACCCGCTAGTCCAGCGTGGTGAGTTATGGCCAAACCCTTCCAAAATGATTCCACAACTTAAATCTTGGCCCTTAGTCTCCGGCAGCTAGAATGTAGCTGGCCAAGGAAGCGGCCAGTGCGACATGAAGGCAGAGGGTACTAAGATACCCTGGGGACCGGACAAGGCGTCCATCTGATGCTGACCTTGGCTACGTATAATGGACACTCCCTATCTTCTGATTCAAGGCTTCTTGAATTGGAAGAGGAAGTACAAAGGATCAAGTGGGACATCGTCGGGCTAAGTGAGGTAAGGTTAAAAAGGAGAAGATCTCATTGAACTGAAAAGTGGACATCTCTTTTACTATCGTGGGACAGATACTGGCAAAACTAGTGGTGTTGGATTTATAATAAAAAAGAAACTGAAGGATAAAATTGTAGAAGCTGAAAGGTCCTCTGACAGAGCTGCACGACTCGTTATCCAACTCTCGAAAAGATACCAGGCTCAGATTATTCAAACTTATGCAACCACCACAAGTCATCCTGAAGAAGAAATTGAAGAATTTTATGAGGAAAATCGTCATCTAAATAATAAAGGTAAGCAGCACTTGAATATAATTATGGGAGATTTCAATGCAAAAATAAGGCAACGGCAACAGAATGAAACTTCAGTAGGTAAATTTGGTCACGACATAAGAAACCAGCGTGGAAATACTCTCGTAGAGTTTGCAGAGGCAGAAGGGTTTTTCATTTTGAACTCCTTCTTCAAGAAAAAGCCACACAGGAAATGGACATGGAGACATCCAAATGAGACGACAAGTGAAATTGATTGTATTATGTGTAACAAAAAATTCGTCATAGAAGACTGCAGTGTGCTAAACAAGTTCAACACAGGTTGTGACCATAGATTGGTGAGATGTAAGATGCACCTCAACACTAAACTTGAACGTGGCAAGCACATAAGACAAACAAAATCTATTGACATAACCAACCTTAAAAAGCACCATAATACCTTCAAGTTGAAACTGAAGAACAGATTCTCGGCTTTAGAAGGCCTAATATCGGAAGATGTGGATATTTCTGAAGTTAACAGAAAAGTAACCAAAGCTCTTATGGAAACAGAAACAAAATTAGTTGGGTCTAAGACCATGTTGCATGTGAACATATTATCAGGAAAAAACAAAATGTTGATGCAAAAAAAAAGAGAGATGAGGACAACTAAAGAAGATGTGACTTTCAAAGTGGAATATAAAGAGCTATGCAAGACAGTAAGAAAAAGTGTCACTGAAGACGTACGAAAATTCAACTGTGAACTAGTGAGGAAAGCAATTGAAAACAACCAAAGCCTAACGATAGCAAAGAGACATCTCAGTAAGGGAAGAAAATAGATTATGGCACTGAGAAAAGAAAATGGTTCTGTAACAAGAAATAGAGCCGAAATGTTGACAAGAGTGAAAGATTTCTACTCCAAATTATATGAAAGGGATGATACATGCACTCCAAACATCATAAAAGGTACCAGTACCAGAGTTTCTCCAGTCCTTCCAGCAGAAGTTGCACATGCAATCAAAAACATGAAGCGGGGGAAAGCTCCAGGAGAAGATGGAAGTACTATAGACAACATAGGAGAAGCAAGTGGAGAAATCGAAACAGTACACGCCCAAATTTCTACTCGATGCTTTAATAAAGGGAAGATTCCTGAGGATTGGAACAACGCTACAATGATCCTGCTACATAAAAAAGGTGACATTGAGGTTCTCGGGAACTACAGACCTATCAGCCTCCTATCAGTGGTTTATAAAATCTTCACTAAAGTTCTTTCACACCGCTTGAAGGTAACACTGGACATGGCTCACCCGAGAGAACAAGCTGGATTCAGGAGTGGCTACAGCACAATAGATCATATCCACGTACTGAGAGAACTAATTAAAAGAGCGAGGGATAATGAACTTCCATTGTGCATGGCTTTTATCGATTATGAAAAAGCCTTTGATTCGGTGAAACCATCAGCAGTTACAATGGCTCTGAAATCCTGCGTTTTGAAGATGCATACATTAATATTATTAATAACATCTATGAAAATGCAAGTGCAAAGACTCGGCTGTTTGAAAATACAACACACATAAAAATTGGAAAGGGAGTGAGACAAGGTGACACCATATCTCCGAAGCTCTTTAATGCCACATTGGAGGGTGTTTTTCAGTCGCTGAGCTGGGAAAGCAAAGGGATAAAGATTAATGAAGATTATCTAACCCACCTTCGTTTTGCTGATGACGTAGTCACTTTTGCAACTACCCCATCAGAGCTGCAGAGTATGATGCAGGAACTTGCTGAGAAGAGTAAAGAAGTGGGATTAAAAATGAACTTTCAGAAGACAAAAGTGATGTTCAATGCTTTTACAAGAAATGAAGATTTAGCGATTAATGGAGAAAAACTGGAGATAACAGATACGTATGTTTATCTTGGACAGCAGATATCAAGTGAGGATCACATTGATGAATAATTTAATCGGCGTACAAAACTTGCCTGGAGAGCTTTTGGAAGAAACAGTATATGTCTTAAAAGAAAAGTGTTTGATCAATGCATCCTTCCAGTGCTTACGTATGGTGCAGAGACGTGAACCTTAACCCTTTAAGCGGCTCGAACGAAATAACTCGGGTTACGTTTCTGTGGCCCATAACGGGTGGCACGAAATAACTCGGGGTACGCAATCTGTCCACTGCACAGCTCGCCCGAGTGACCTCGAACTCCGGATAACAGTGAACATTGCATTCCCCCTTTGCTTTGTTATTCAAACTGCTCGTTTACGAGGACGGTTGACACTAATCCTTTCTGACTGATTACAGGCTAAAAGGGTTCGGACAATGGCATTGAATCTAAAAGGAGAGACGTTTGGATGTCATTGCAGTTTCTACATTTGTCTTGGAAAGATAAATTCCCGAAGTTTGAACTGTAGTTATGCGACAATTAAAACTAAAGGAAAACTTTAGAGTATTTCAGTAATTCTGTGTAATCAACTTGGCAAGAAAAAATATTACTTTCGGGAACACAATCTGTTAATTTTAAAATATTAAATTAACGCGATTTTATTTAAAGAAATAGGAAATCCACTGTGAAACTGATTTTTCGGTTTGCAACAGCAACCTAAAAATAATTTAAATAATATGACATGAATTTTTTTTGCATAAAATTTCTCATTAGGTATTACTAAAATTGGGGAGAAACAAAATTTAAATTTCAAAAATTACTTTATTTTAAAATTCCTCAAAAGTGCTTTGCTATTTTAAATGAAAACAGCAACGATTTGAACTATTAGTGAGAACAGATAGTTACAAATAAGTGAGAGCAATAAAAAAAAATAAAACAAAAAAGACACAAAGACGATTTTCTTTAATTTAACAGGAGGAAACAGTAGGTCGGTTGTCAATCAGCATGCTTTGTACGAAGACAGTTGATCTAATTCTTTTGAAAACATATGATTTCGGATTCGAGATGGAAAACGGTTAGCTAGAAAAAATCGCCCTATCCTTGCAGAAGTCCAGTCAGACTCTCCTTCATTGTATGTTATTTAGAATTCAATAATATTACAAGGTATGCTTATCGGAAAGCTTAATATCGAGTTGCCCATAGTTGGATTTTTTGAACCTGCATATTTTGAGGAGCGAGATCAGACTGGATTAGTTTTTCATAAATACAGTCATGTAAACACTTGCCTTTATTTTAAAAACAGCCAACGTCTCCTAATGCACAATGTCGTGACTGTTATGTTTAATCCGATGTGAATAACGAATGTGCGCAGAAATATTGCTCACAGAAAAAATCGCACTCCTCGAAAATAAGAAAAAAATGCCCACGACTTGAAAATAAGATAATACTCAGATGTGTGTTGTTTTCTTACGTCTGTTAGAAACAAGAGGTAATTTTTAATTTCCCGAAGAAATATCTTTACTTTAACTAAGCAATCGACAAAACTAGTCAGATCATTTCCTCTGCTGAGCGGCAGAACTTTACCTAGCATTACAAGGAAATTGAACAGTACTGCAAACTTTACAAGTCTTGTCGAAGAAACTCAGCAGTTTTAATATCTCGTAAGTGTGGACTTCCAATCAAATGTTATTAAGAAGCAAGAACGCACTGAACCTAAAACGCTTGCAAAATTCCTATGCCTTGGACTTTTCAACAAAATTTAGCTTTTACATTGGAGTTTTAAGGTGAGGTGTATTCAAATATACATTCTAAAATTGGGATAGGAGAAGTAGTACATGAATCCTTAGATGCCTGCATGAACAAAAAGACATAAATTCTTTTTACGACGTTTTCCGTTAAATGCTTGATATTTCATTTTTGTATCATGAATGGAATACAGGATTACACCATACAATACAAATCTGGAAAATGTGAATCCTTTTTTGGTGTAAATATGACATGGATGGTAAGTCAGATAATATCCGAAAACTTGAAAATTTCGTCGTCCTGCTGCGGGAATTGAAGCCGCGTCACCCGGATAACGCCCGAGTATATCCGGGAGACGCGGATTTGATTCCCGCTCCAGGACGACGACATTTTCAAGTTTTCGGATATTATCTGATTTACCATCCATGTCATATTTACACCAAAAAACGGATTCACATTTTCCAGATTTGTATTGTATGGTGTAATCCTGTATTCCATTCATGATGTACAATGCTTTTACAAAAAATAAAGAATTACTGATTGATAGGGAGAAGCTGGAGATAAGGGATACCTACATTTATCTTCGATAGTAGATATCAAGCGATGGTCCCTTTGATTAATAAATTAATCTGCGTATAAAACTTGATCGGCGTGCTTTTGGAAGAAACAGTGAATTTTTAAAGAGCAATATGCTATTATGTTTTAAAAGAAAAGTGTTTAGCTAATGCATCCTTCCAGTGCTTACATATGGAGTGAAGACGTGAACCTAAACGAAAAAAGGCTTACAAAAATACGGACAACTGAAAAGAAGCTTGATGTAACCAGGAAAGAAAAGAAGAGCATCTCATGAATAAGGAAAATGACATGAGTGGAAGACAGCTTGATCAGGGCAAAATCCCTAAAATGGCAATGGGCTGGATATATTGCCAGAGGAACGGACCACCGACGAAGAACTGGAATTTTAGACTGGACTCCACAGGACTAGAAAAGACCCAGAAGGAGACCGCATGGGAGATCGATAGATGAAATTCGAAAGCATGCGGGAAGGACATGGAGGAGACTGCCTCGAAACAGATCGTTATGGAGGAAAGTTAGGGAGACCTTCATCCAACAGTGGATGATAACGGTTGACAATGATGATATAGGTGCGAGAGAAATGGCCAACGGAGATTGGCCACCCAGAGAACTGAACACAAATATATAAAGGGACCGTATAATAATTGTCCATTTGACTGCTCCATGTAAACATTCCCAGTTGTACTCATAACGACCCTCATAATTTTGTGTTCCTTTTAATTGAGATATTTAGTGTATTATAGTGATGTGAGACTCTTCTTCAGTTCTTTTTCCTGTGATATTACTATGCCGTTTGTCCCAAAAGTGTAAATTACAAAGAAAACAAAAGAACGACAATTCTGATCTTTCTTTTCTTTCTTTCTTTGATTGAAGGTTTAACGACCACCGTGAGCAACTCGATGGGCTACAAGCTGTCGCCCATTCCATATTTAAGGCCACTGATTCCAGAGAAGAGAACAGTGGCTTGAAATCAGAATGGTCTCATGCAATTTTTGAATAGATAAGAAATCAGAATGTGGCCCAGTGCCGTAAGACAAACGCAACGTTCATGCCTCACCGGGCGGGATTCAAACCCGAGCCCTTCACGGACACGTCAATGGGAACGTAAAGCCATCAGTCTCCGGGTATTGGACCCCCGGTAATAAATAAGGGCGTCTTCCTCCCCCTTTCTACCTCGCTTCCGTGTAACTTTCCTATCGGGCACTCTAGCCCAAATCTCCTAGCTTCATATTTCTAAGGGTTGTTTAAGAACTGGGGTCAGGCACTCCTTTCCTAAAAACCTCTGCATATAATATCATAGGATTTGGGTAAAATTACCCCCTGGAAAAAAATATTCCCGGAGAAAATACCCCTCAAAACTTGAAAGCGGTAAAAATACCCTAGGAAGAAATTCCCCTGAAGGAAATACCCCCAGAACAAACTGTTCACTGTAAACTGCCACACAGGAACACTGATGTGTGGCAGTGTTCCGATGTGACATTTTACCGGCAACCCTGCCACACATCTTTCAGCAACTTGGAAAATTGCCCTGTTTTTCATTAAGGTGCCGGGCACAAATAGTTGTTCCTCCGAAAGACACTTTGAATGTGTGACAATTTTTCTAATGGGGTAGTTTTCCAAATTCCAAATATATTCCGAATTATATGTGACAGTAAAGAAAATCCGAATTATATGTGGCAGTTTTCCAAGGTGCCTAACAAGGGGAAGAAACTCTTTTATTTGTCTGAATTTCCATGCGGGTTCTTTAGGGCAACTGGCCACAAAAGTTCAAGGGGGGCTATAAAGATTGCCGTTTCTGTGCCTATTTTGAGAACTGAATTGAGTACTCCAAACGAATTTCGAGAAAACGTTCCATGTCAGCCAAGCAAGAATTGTATTTTAATTTGAAGAAAAATAAATTGCCGAGGATCCGAGGTACACGTAGTTTGGGGGGGTCCCCAACTTCCGTAATATTATATTCTGGGCCGCTTAGAGCGCAGACAGGTGTTCAAGGTAAGGGATTTGCTCGTAATTTCTATACTTCATGTTGTGTTTGGTGGCAGACTATGTATGCTCTTCCCCGCTGCCCCGGTAATTTGGTGAAGTCTGTAAAAGGGATACGAGGTGTTTGGTTTCGAGGGCTCAACCCCAACTTCCGTAATTTTATATTCTGGACCTCTAGAGTTGGTCAGTGTATCCTCGATGTTACCCCTGAAGAGCTCTTAGACACGGGAGGGGGAGGGGCTGAATTCACCCCACCCTCCTGAAAATTCCTGGTCGTGTACAGAATCATTATATAAAACATGGTACTGATGTTTACAGCTCTACGTCCATTTTAACATTTTGTTGTAACCACTCCCCCTAAGCTCGCAGACGCTTCAAGAGGAACATCCTGGATACACTGACAGAGTCCATCGGCCTAGAATATAATATAACGGAAGTTGGTGGTAGAGCCGCTCCCAAACCAAGTGTACCTCGAATCCTCGTCAATTTATTTCTTCAAATTAAAGTACAATTCTCGCTCGGCTTACATGGAACGTTTTCTCGAAATTCGTTTGGAGTTCCCAATTTAGTTCTCAATATAGGCTCAGAAACGGCAATCTTTATACTCCCCGCCCCCCTCTTGAACTTTTGTGGCCAGGTGTCCTAAACTCGTATGAACTCGCAGAAAAATCCAGACAAACAAAAGAGTTCCTTCCCCTCTTTAGGTACCTTGGAAAACTGCCACACATAACTCGGGAATTTAAAAAACTGCCCTACTGGAAAAATTGTCACATATTAAAATTGTTCTTCGGAGGAACAGCAATTTGTACCGGAACCTTTAATGAAAAACGTGGCAATTTTCCTCTGCAGAAATTTTCCAAGTTGCTGAAAGATGTGTGGCAGGGTTGCCAGTATAATCGCCACACCGGAACACTGTTACACATCAGTGTTCTTGTGTGGCAGTTTTCAGTGAACCGTTTGTTCTGTGGGTATTTCCTCCAGGGGTATTTTTACCGCTTTTCAATTTTCATGGGTATTTTCAGGGGGGGGATTTTTACCGTTTACCGATATGATATGGTGTGATCGGTTTCCGGAAAAGAGCATAGGTAATTCTGGGTATCCCTTACACTTCGGAGTCCCACTAGAGATTAATCTCCCCCCTACAAGAAAAAAGAAAAAAAAGTTTTACTGAAATGTATATTGTGTTTTCTTAAGAAGGGTTGGAACTGTTTCTTTTTCATTAAGGTACAATAACATCATTCTTTCATTAAAGAAAGAAAATAAAAGGGAAGGTGAAGAAGGGAATGAGATATTTTTACTCGTACATCGTTTGCATAATCTAAGAGCTACGGTTCTTGTGGAATTCATAGTAATGCAGACATGTCGAAATCAATACCGTTTGTCACTGTTTAATTTACAAATACGAAATATCTAGGTTGCAACTTAAAATCTTTTCAAAAGGCCCGCGGCCTAGGTGGCTTGTAAATAGGTGAGAAACAGTCCGTTGTGTGCGCTTCATTAGGTTCAATAAAATGTTTACAAATACGGAATATCAAGGTTGTAATTTAAAATCTTCTAAAAAGATCAGCACCCTGAATATCGATTCGTTGAGCCCCTGTTAATTAGCCTTTACTGCTTGTTATCACATGAGAGATATTAAAATCATAACTCAAGATTAAAGGAGTCACAAAGGTTCTACATAAACTTTGAGCCATTTTGATCTTACATACCCATTGAGATCCCTAGGAAAGCTGGTACATTCCGTTTTGTTTTGTTCAGCTAGGAAAACTCGTACACTTTGTCAAAATCTCGGACCGAAACGCAATGTGTGTATATCCCCTTACTTGAAAGGGTGTACGAGTTTTCCGCCCTTTGCACTTTTCTCAGCGGCATGAGAAAGTGTTTGAGTTTTCCTGGATCCGCTGGATTAAGGTAATTTAAAAGTAATTTTTGTTCCTTCATCTGAGCAATGGACAAGAATTTTTGGAAGGGTGGGGAAAGGGGACGACCTTATGGGTTTTGCCCGGGTGTGCGCCACTCATAACACACATTGGTATGAAAACAAAAGTAACTTTATATCGATATATTTGGTTTTAGAAAAATATAGAACACAATTATTTTGAATTAAATTTAAAGTTTATAAATACAAAGTTTTGAAATTAAAAAAATTAGGAAAGAGTAATATGTTATGTGAAAAATTTTATTCAAAAATTCAGGGGGTGTTTTCGATAACGGAAGTTGAGGGGAACACGTGTTCCCGTCTACATACGATTCAACCCCTATGGTTAAATCCAATGTATGCGGATGTAAAACTGTTTTCTTTTTTTCCCAATGTATTGTGCATCACTGTCTTTACATGCTAATTCTTTCCTTTAATTTTTTTCTTCTGACCGATTCAGCAAGAATTGTGTTGGAGGAGACTGGCCTTCCTGTTCTCGCCTTGGGTCATAGAACGGAGCATAAAGGACACTTGATGGCATCGTTAATCCCTGTCACAGGGTTGCGTTCCACCCGCTGAGGTGAGAAGGGGTACAGCAATCGCTATATTGGAAAAGCTGAAATCCTGCCGCAATTGGACCAGTTTTTTCGGAAGAGGAAGGTGAATTTGGAGACAATACGCGTTCAAGCTTCGGGTGATTTTTGGTGACATTTTGTTCACGTAGACCGGCCGGTTAAAGGGTTAACTAAAAGAGACATACAAAGGCTGCAGACAAATCAAAGAATCATGGAGAGGTGCATGCTTGGTGTAACCAGGAAAGACAAAAAGAGGAACTCCTGGATCAGAAAAATGACAACAGTGGAAGACATCATGATCAGAGTTAAATCCCTGAAATGGCAATAAGCCGGACATACTGCCAGAAGGACAGATCATCGATGGACAGCCGACATTTTAGATTGGGTTCCAAGGGACAGGAAAAGACCCTGAAGAAGACCACGTGGGAGATGGGTGGATGAAATTCGAAAGTATGCAGGGATGACATGGAGGAGACTGGCACAAGGCAGACCGTTGTAAAGGAAACTTGGGGAGACCTTCGTCCAGCAGTGGATTGATAATGGTTGACAATGATGATGATGATGATGAAGTGAGTGTTTGCACAAATAAGAGGAGTTATTAGGACAAGCAACGGACTAACAGCACTAAGAATGAACACATGTATTAAACTCATCGTACCTCGAAATTAAATACAAACCATTTTATATATCCCATCAAACGTACACAGAAACTTAACAACTGCGAAGGTTTATATGCTAGTGCTTTGCTGTAGTTCATCATCACACGTCAGACCTGTATTTGAAACTTTCCAAGTCGTTCGCCAAATGGTGGATTTGATTTTTGCTCCTGGCCAATGAGATAACGGAGTGGGTGTTCCTGAGGTGCTTGCCTTGGCGATCTCCAGATACTAGTCCTAAACTACTGTAATAAAGTAAATGCGATTAAAAACCCGGGTTTATGAATTCACGATGCGGAATAATCGATGGGGGACTTATGAAACAGATTATGAGAAACAAATTACGCAGGAAAAAAGTTGCCCCCTTTTTTTATATTTCATTTTTCATTGATTTTAGTGAAAATATCTTTTATTGCAAACATACATCACTTGCACAATATCTTTCTCGGGCTATTTTCCTTTTCGATTCAATTTTCACACTTTCCCTATAATTTGAGGAAATCATTCCAAATCTTTTCTAAACAAAAACTTAGAATTCTTACTGCTTCACAATGTTACACTGCATTCCTTTCTAAATAAATATAGATTTCCTGTTTTTTCTCACGAAAAGTTTCGGAAATATTTTTCAAGTTTCTCTTCTCTTTAAATATGCTTCTTTTAAAAAATCGTAAATAACAAGCTCTAAAATTCTGAAGGCCGTTTCTTTTGGGAAGAAGGTGCTTGGTGAAATGACAAGAGTTGTAAAGAGATACTGCTTTTAGCTGCTTTATCGGTTATTTCTGCATGTCATTTGAACTGGAAAGCACCAACAACGAAAGTGTTTACTACGCATCAGGTTGTGGAATCCTTGTCTTGCCGTGTGTAGTGTTAAGCCGTGACCATCGAGACGGTTAAACTTTAGGTACTAAACCCAAACCTTCGCGGATGGATGCATGCACTTTCAAAAATGGTTGAAAGTGCCTCATTTTAAGGGCACTTTCAAAAATCGATTTCTAGTACCAGGAAACGGTAGGTTAACGACTTTCATCAAAGTTCTTAGAGCCGTTTTTAAAATAAAATGTACATACATACATACATACAAGAATTTCTATTTTAAGGTGGACGTCAAGTAATTTTGCTTCCTATATTTCCAATGGAAAACCTTTTGTACACATTTCCTTCACAATTAGTGTGTTCCCAAGGATGGAAATTTGAACATCGATTAAAATAACTTCACTCTATAACTTGGAATACTTAATATTTTCTAAACCATAACCTTAATAATATTTTCTAAACCATAACCTTAATAATATTTTCTAAACCGTAACCGTAATTATGCAATCCAACATTTATTTGTCCACTGACGTCATCAAAGTACAGGTCGCACCATCTTTTTTCTGGTTTCAACACACCCAAAGGAAAGGTTATTGTTTTTTAATATAATTATGCTTATGTTTTAGAAAATGTTAAGTATTCCAAGTTATAGAGTGAAGTTATTTTAATCGATGTTCAAATTTCCATCCTTGGAAACACACTAATTAAGAAGGAAATGTGTACAAAAGTTTTTCCATTGGAAATATAGGAAGCAAAATTACTTGACGTCCACCTTAATAGTGTGTGATAAGGGAGATGGAATGGATACCGATCGTATGTCCTGACTTTTGACTCCATTTGTCCCATTTTAATAGGGTTCCTCTGCAAGTGGTCCCTTACCACAGACTAAAATGGCATCAAAATCGAACCATTTTTACGCACCTTATGACGCATGAGGGCAATGGAATGCCTCCCGCTCCTATGTCCTGACCTTTGACTCCACTTCACCCATTTTTAACAGGGTTCGTCCACAGGTGGTCTTCTACCACATACTAAAATTTCATTGAAATCGAACCATATTTACGCAAATTATGACGCATAAGGGCAATTGATTGGATCCCGCTCTTATGGCGTGACCTTTGATCCCACTTCACCCATTTTCAATAGGGTTCTTCCCCTGTTGGTCCCCTACCACATACTAAAATTTCATCGAAATCATCGAACCATTTTTACGTGAGTTATCGTGCCGACAGACGGGCGGAAAAAGCTGGAGCATATACGCTTCTTCAGCCTACGGTTGGAAAGCGTAAAAAACTAAAGGTTACGTCGAACACCATTGGAGAAAAAGTTTCTGAATTATCGAACCAGTCCTCTCGCTTAATTTTGTATCGTGCAAAAGCTTCTTTAAAACTTGCATTTTTTACGCTTTCCAACCGTAGGTTGAAGAAGCGCATATGCTTTGTCCGTCCGTCTGTCGGCACGATAACTCGCGTAAAAATGGTTTGATTTCGATGAAATTTTATTATTAGGTGGTACGGGACCAATGGGGACGAATCCTATTGAAAATGGACGAAATGGGGTCAAAGGTCACGGCATAGGAGCGGGATCCATTTCATTGCCCCTATCCGTCATAACTTGCGTAAATATGGTTCGATGTCGATGCAATTTTAGTATGTGGTATGGGACCACTTCGGAATGAAATCTATTAAAAATGGACGAAATGGGGTCAAAGGTCAGGACATAGGATCGGGATCCATTCTATCGCCCTTATTCCATACAATTAAGGTGGACGACAAGTAATTTTTCTTCCTATATACTTCCAATGGAAAAACTTGTACACATTTCCTTCACAATTATTGTGTTCCCAAGGATAAAAATTGGAACATCGATTAAAATAACTTCATATTATAACTTGAAACACTTAATATTTCCTAAAACATTACCATAATTATATAAAAAATCAATAACTTTTCTTTGGTGGTGTTGGAACCAGAAAAAAATGGCGCGACCTGTACTTTGATGACGTCAGTAGACAAACAAATGTTAGATTTCATAATTATGGTTATGTTTTAGAAAATATTAAGTATTCCAAGTTATATAATTAGGCTATTTTAATCGATATTCAAATTTTCATCCTTGGGAACGCATTAATTGTGAAGAAAATATGTACAGATGTTTTTCCATTGGAAGTATAGGAAGCAAAATTACTTGACGTGCACCTTAAAAGAGAAATTCTTGTATGTATGTAAATTGTATTTAGAAAAAGGCTCTGAGGACTTTGATGAAAGTCGTTAACCTACAGTTTTCGGGTACTAGAAATCCATTTAGCTTGATTTCGACTTTAGGAAAATTCGTTTACTGCGTTAAATAACCACACCGAATTAACACGTTTTTAGTGTCATGTCGACGTCCCATTGATGTTATCCATGCTTAGAAATCTTATGACGTAACAATCTCGCGATTGATATGTTGGCGCGCGGTCACACCATCTGTCTCATTACGTCACGCGTTTTGCGTGGATCCTATTTTAATGACGTCACACTCGTGGGAGCAAATGGTCGCGATTCTCATCTACCTCATTACGTCATGTGTTGTGTGCGTATGTCCGTCCGCACGATAACACGCGTAAAAATCGTTCGATTCGGATGAAATTCTAGTATGTGGAAAGGGCACACCTGGGAAGAAACCCTGGTGAAAGTGAACGAAATGGGGTCAAAGGTCAGGACATAGGAGCGGGATCCATTCCACTGCTCTTATGCGTCATAACTAATGTAAAAAAGTTTCGAATTCGATTAAATTTTAGTAACTGGTAGGGGACCACCTAGTGACAAACCCTACTGAAAATGGACGAAACTGTGTCAAAGGTCAGGACATGGGAGCGGGATCACTTTCATCGCTATTATGCGTCATAACTTACGTAAAAAATCTTCGATTTGGATGAAATGTTAGTATGTTGTAGGGGCCTGCCTGAGGACAAATTCTGTTGAAAATGGGCGAAATAGGGTGAAAGGTTAGGACACAGGAGCGGATATCTATTCTATAGCCCTTATGCATCATAACTTACGTAAAAATGCTTCGATTGCGACAAAACTTTATCATGTTATTTCGGAGGTATACTCAACCGGTTCTGTTCAATATAATCGAAATGGGATCAAAGGTCAGGGCACAGTACCAAGATTTATTCCACAGCCATTATCCTCATAACTTGAGTAATGATTTCTGGTATGCTGGAAAGCATATAATAATCAATGCATTGCATGATTTTACTAACTTGTTTATTTTAAAATCGATAGATTTATTGCTTTGCTTAACAATACTTCGATATGACTTATTTCTCACACATTGAATGCAAGTAAGCTTTAAAGGTTATACCTGAAACAGAAAGCATGTTTTAAGTGTCTTAACCATAAATGAAATTAACGCACAAGGCTTTGGCCTTGTGCGTTAATTCGAAAGTGTTTACTGTGGGAGTCTTTTTTCCCCTTATTTTGCAACATGCTTGATAATGCGAAAGACACTCTACAAGGCGTTCATTCACATTGCTAGAAATTCAGTATGTGACACCGCAGACATTTCCCCCTGTTTAACCAATATTCATCATTTCTGGATAGTCGGGATAGTGGCCATCGGTATGAGGTCAAAGAGACAGCTATAAGAAAGTTTAGTTCCTGGGGAAAAACAGTGTGAAATACATATCGCTGGTTGATTCCTACAAAATTAAATTGTTCCCACTCCATATCAAGTTGGGCTTTATGGAAAATTTTGTCAGAGCTATAGATAAAGGGCCATTGGATTTCAGTATCTGAAGGAAAGTTGGCAGATTAAACGAAGCAAAATTAAAATCAAAAGTAATTTCATTGGACTACCAATCCGGACTAATATGGGGACCTGTGTTCGTGACAAAACTGACTGAAACTGAAAAAAACAGCGTGGTTTGCATTCAAAAGCGGTTTGAGTATAATTTCTGGAAAATGTTCGAGCGAAAAGCTATTGTAAAATAGCGGAAGCTATGATTGAGGCATTAAAAGATATGGGATTGCGTTATGTCTCTTAAAATGAATTCCTTTTCCTCGCATCAGGAGTTTTTTTTTTTTTCGCCAAACCTAGATGTCGCGTGTGACCATCGCGGAGAAGGAATCCACGAGAATACTGCATGTCTGAAAAGGAAAAGAGATGTATGTGTAGGTGGTCAAAACGCATGCTTGCTGACTATTGCTGGTTTCTTTTTACAGATGTTTCCGAATCCAGTTACACGTGGAAGTCTTCCAGGGAAAAGGTTTTAAAAATGTGAATCTAAACTTTTATTCCATTATATTTTAGACATGTTTGTAGTAATCTATTTTATTTGCAAACCTTTCCTGGCCACATATCTGGATTCAGCATATCATTCTTAGCTGCAATGACCAATATTCAAACCCATAATGTGGAAAAAATGGTAAAAGAGCTGCGAATAAATTGTACTTTTATGTACGTATATATATATTTTTTAATTTCTTCCTCAAAACTTCAACTCCAATTCCCAAAATGCTGATAGGCGATAAAGCACTTTGGATTTCAGATACGAAATCGTGTCCCTTAATTTGGCATAATCACAGCCAATTTTTACCATCACAGACAATGGAATTGTGATAATTCATGATTGGGTCTCTTCTGTTGAATTGCCCTGTCATGGAAATAGCTCGAATATCTTGAGTTTTTGTATTTATATGACTATGAGTCAATCCATACCACAGTTTTTTATTTTGTCATGCAACTTTCCTTTTCTATAACACTTTATTTACCCTGTAATGGCAAACGTGCCTGAATCGAAATTGTAAATAAAACTATTCTGTTTGCCAATATGCGCTATCCTGCTGATCAATGCATATCTAAATTCTCATTTCATGTTATTAAATATTCTAAAAGTGCGACGATATGTATGTGTGACATAGTGAAAACAAGCATTTGTGCTCGTAACGGTTTGTCGACACCGTGGACCCTTTTACTGAAACATTCCATATCATACTCAAAGCTTCCTAAAACCTGAAAAGGATAAAGCTACGAATAATTACTACACGGAATTTCAGTTCAAACGTTGTTAATATTAACGAACGTCGTAATACAAACTCCCGTTGTCATCTCAAGTCAAAATTTTAATTAAAATTATTATTTATAAAAATGTTTGCAATAAATACAGCTTAAGCTATTCATTCATATAGTGGGTTGTGAGAAATGTCAGTGTACTGACCAGATTTCTTTATTACTATGTTTCCATATCTCTAAGATTTTATATATTTTTAATGTAATTTACGTACAGTATTTTTAAGCATTTCTGGAATAACAGCGGTTGTTAAAATAAATTTCCAAATAGCAGAATCAAATCCCCAAATTTTTATTCATGTACATCAGCTATGCAGCTCCGATTTGTCATATCAGGTATAAAAATATCAGAGATCAAAATCATTTTGCACATTATGACGTTACACAATTTGATAAAGGTTTTAAAATAATAAATTTAGCAATGCGAAGAAGAACAGAGACGTTTTTGGCACAGAATAATTTTGCTAATGAGGTTATTTTAGTAATATGTAACATGAATCAAATAATTGTTGTAAAGAGAGGCTAATTAATTTTTCAAATGGGTTGCCTGATGTTGTAGCAGAAAAGTTTTTCAAGCAGAAAAACTTGTGAACCAGAATCTTTAATGAGCGGGTTTCAGAACATCTGCTGTTTCAATTGTAATTCGAATGCCACATTATCTAATATTGAACTTAAATATGCTTGTATAAATGGAAAATTCATTTTTAAAGAATAGCAATCGTTACTTTTAGTTTGCACGAAATTTTGTCTTTTATAAACTCTTTCTTATCTCATGATTTTACACAGTTTTTTTACTCCTCTTCCTCTTTCGTAAACGGTTTACACACGAAGAAATGTGAAGAATCTCGCATAAATAATATCATGACATTTATGCCTTGGAAATGCTTAAATTCTAAATAAATTTTTCCATTAGCTGGATGGACTTGAAAATTTGCTTTTCGTTAGAAAGCATAATTAGATCATTTATTTCGTATGAGAAATAATTGGGGAAATGACAGCAACATGAAATCGTTTTACCATTTACATGTTTCTCTGTGCGCGACGTAAGTAAGGAAGAGCAAAGACTAAGGTCAAACATTGAAAACGCAGTTTTTCGGAAATCTTTAGGTTTACTTTAAGTTTAAAGGTTTTCTAAAGGTGTTTCATTGACGTTCTCAGAGAAAGAGAGAAAATATTCAATTTATTTAAGATGTATATTTTTATTCTACATAATTCTGCTTTGTTTAAACAAAGTAGAGCGTACTATCAATATTTGAGCTTGAAAGTGATTGAGAGGTGAGAAGCTTTAAACAGAAGTTCACCAAAATAGAAATGTGAATTTCTTGTTGTTGCTTTTCCTTTTTGTTTCTCTCCTCTTCTCCGGTCGTTGGATGTATTGAAGAAAATTCCAGACGCGGCTCCAATTTTCTTTTGTCATTTCAAAAAAGCACCTATTTCTCTGGCATCTAGCTTATCACATAACGCTAAAACATGATTTATAAATGGCGGTATAGCTTATTTTTAAACACTTATGGTTACACAGGAGTTCCGATTTATCTCAGGTGCCGATAGATGATGCTGCGTCTGACCTGTAAAGAACGAAGAGGTGTTTTTTGAAACAGTGGAGTTTCTGCTTCCGTGTTGGATGGACAAACGCAACTTCCAAAGTAACATGCCGATTGACATGAGTGGAAGAAATTCTTCAGCCGACTTATTTTCTATACCGTTTCAACAATATAAGAGCACGTAGAAGGAGGAGACTCACATTTTTCAATATTACTATTAGATGCGGTTTATTGTACACAATTTTAATACCCTCAGAGCCAAGATAATTTCACATATTCTGAATTACTCCTTTAAAATGCCTGCGGGAAGAATGACATTTATTATACAAATAAAGAAGATAGCTGTCTAAGCACGAACACTTTAGCTCAAACCAATTACAACACTCAAATGAAGCTAAGACGTATCACCGGTATCAAAAGTATACACAGTTAAAACCATGACGACACAAATAACTCATTCCATTGAGGTTTAAAAAGGTTTAATGTTAAAAACTTGCGAGATCTTTCGAACCTACGACTTATAGGTTCATCATCAGGCACCAAAACTCGCAAGGTGCTCATGAAACGTAGTGGTTATATACACGTGTGGTTATGGGCAAAGACCGCGCATGCGTACAAGTCGGGACAGTATGAGGTCATAAAATACATACATTTAAAATAACCTGTAGGGTAAAAAACACATAATGGTTGTCATAAATATAAGAAATATAAAAGTGAAGGTCAAAGTTCCCTCGCCTGAGTTTTATATATGTACAATAAAATCAATGGTTGTCTAATCTTGTTTCTTGGTTTTTCAGTAGGTATCGCCAAGGTGCTGGTAAATTGGATGGAGCTTCATCATTACAACATTGTTCATTCAAATGATAAATATACAAGCTCTCGAGAAACAACCGGCCATTTTTAGTTTTGGTCGTCGATAACAGTTTTACATTGTCCCAGTCAGTATAGTGCTCTCCTTTTAGTACCTCTCGCGCTAAAGAGGTTGTTAGGGCATGTGTACGAACACTGTATTTGTGTTCTGTAATTCGTGTCTTTAATGATCTACAAGTGGATCCCACGTAAGAAGTAGACTGTGAGGTAGTTGAGAAAGAGTTCAGTGGTACCGAATAAACGCCGTATTTATCAAAGATTGATGTCGGATCTCGGTCTGATTTGGTTAAATTGAACAAACTTTCCGAAGAAACACCAAAGGAACAATGGTATTTTTTGCATGAATTTTGTAAGATCGGTACAATGGTTGGATGGAAGGGAATGGATGCCACGTATTTTATGGTTACTTCATCACGTATTGGTTGTAACGTTGTGGAGATCCGTCGTTGATACCTGCGTAACAATTTTGTAAATAGATATCCGGGATAACCGGAAGCCTTTGTTAGATTGAAAATCCTGTGTAATTCTAGTTTTAAAGATCTTTTGGTGGATGAATGACTATAAGCCCTACAGATTAAAGATGAAATAGAACTATGTTTATAGGGAAGTGGTGTGTACGAATTATATGGAATGAGGGTAGGTGAACAAGTGGGTTTTAGGTAGACGGAGGTTTGAATGTCATTAGATGGGGTGCGTCGTAATAAAATATCTAAGAACGGAAGGGAGTTGGAGGATTCTAACTCTTGGGTGAAGGAAATAGTGGGAAAGACGGCTGATAAAGAGGCAGCAAAAGTGTCTCATTCACTCAGTGAGTATTGCCAAAAAACTAAAACATCGTCGACATATCGTATATAGAGTAATGGTTGGAATGTACCATTATGAAAAACTGTATGTTCGACGTGTTGCAGTACTATTTCTGCCAGGACGGGGGAAAGAGGTGACCCCATTGGGGTACCGAAATCCTGGCGGTAGGTGATGTTATTAAATTTAAAATAAGTCCGGTTCTTGATAAGGTTCAGGGCTGAAACTATAGCAGTGGATTCAGTAGAAGAGAGGTTTAAGGATGGAAGTAGTGGGGTAATCAGGTCAATGGCTACATCCACAGGGACATTGGGAAACAGGGAAACTACATCGAGACTGGCCATTTTAAATGGAATACCCGATGTAGCGGAATGGATCCGTTCCAGGGCGGACTTAGAACTCTTAATTGAAAAAGGTGAAGATGTGGTTAAGGGGGAAAGGACTGAGGCAAGTGATTTTTCCAGATTTCGGGTGGGGTTAGTATAGCCTGATACTAAAGGACGGATGGGGTGTTCCGGTTTATGAAGTTTAATTTTGCCAAACAAATCTGGTATACGAGGACCAAAAGGAGGTTGCATATTATTTGAAACGGCTGGGGGTAGTGTATTACTATTTTTAAGTTTTGCAAGAGCAGTAATAGTAGCTGGGATAGGGTTACGAGATAATACTGTATGTGGGATCTGATTTATAACTGCGGTCATCTTGTTAATATAGGTAGACTTATCAAGTATAACTATTTGGTCCGATTTATCTGCAGAAACAATTGCTAATGATGTGTCTCCGGAAAGAGATAACAAAGTAGTACGCTCATATTTTAATATATGTTGAATTTCAGTTAGTGGTTGAGTGGATTCCTTTTCAATAGTACGAGAGATTTTATATCTAAGTGGGTCCTGAGCATGAATCGGCAATGACTTTATGACCTGTTCAAGTTGGGTAATGTAATTGAAGGTCTTTGGTTTGAGCACCGGAAACGAGAACTTAAATCCTCGGTTTAGTGCCCTGCATTCGTCCTCTGTTAATTGTCTTGCACTCAAATTCACAAAAGCATTCGTTGAGGTCATTAGATTAGATTTTGTCAAGGAGTTTTTTCTAGTTGTAGACTCGTGCACCAAGACCCTCAATTTCCGTATTTGTCTCTGTTGGTACATTTCCACCTCGTGAGTAATCTTGGCATAGTTTACTATCATTAATTTGTCAAAAATAATTAAAGAGGTGTTGTGAGCAAGGAAACCATACGCGTTATATGTTTTTCGGTTAAGGGAATCAATCAGGCCGTATTTTATTCTTATCTCTGTAGTTAAGCGCCTAGATTCAGTTCCTTGTAATAACTTAGCATCTGATAGTGAACGTGGAGCGGTTCTCAGGCGTAGGAAATTTGGGATGACGCCCAAGGAACGGCAGTTTTGTAGAAAAGACAGGTGTGTATATTCCACAGCCAACTTTCGAGATGTTTTATAAAATATTTTTATGGCACGCTCCATGTGGCACTTTGCTGTTCATAGGTATCTTAGAACAATTGGTAACTAACTTACCGGGAAATAACGAGGCAGCTTGTTAGTAGATATGATGAAGAGACTATCGTGCTGATTGATATACAAATAAAGAAGATAGCTGTCTAAGCACGAACACTTTAGCTCAAACCAATTACAACACTCAAATGAAGCTAAGACGTATCACCGGTATCAAAAGTATACACAGTTAAAACCATGACGACACAAATAACTCATTCCATTGAGGTTTAAAAAGGTTTAATGTTAAAAACTTGCGAGATCTTTCGAACCTACGACTTATAGGTTCATCATCAGGCACCAAAACTCGCAAGGTGCTCATGAAACGTAGTGGGTATATACACGTGTGGTTATGGGCAAAGACCGCGCATGCGTACAAGTCGGGACAGTATGAGGTCATAAAATACATACATTTAAAATAACCTGTAGGGTAAAAAACACATAATGGTTGTCATAAATATAAGAAATATAAAAGTGAAGGTCAAAGTTCCCTCGCCTGAGTTTTATATATGTACAATAAAATCAATGGTTGTCTAATCTTGTTTCTTGGTTTTTCAGTAGGTATCGCCAAGGTGCTGGTATGTATTTTATGACCTCATACTGTCCCGACTTGTACGCATGCGCGGTCTTTGCCCATAACCACACGTGTATATAACCACTACGTTTCATGAGCACCTTGCGAGTTTTGGTGCCTGATGATGAACCTATAAGTCGTAGGTTCGAAAGATCTCCCAAGTTTTTAACATTAAACCTTTTTAAACCTCAATGGAATGAGTTATTTGTGTCGTCATGGTTTTAACTGTGTATACTTTTGATACCGGTGATACGTCTTAGCTTCATTTGAGTGTTGTAATTGGTTTGAGCTAAAGTGTTCGTGCTTAGACAGCTATCTTCTTTATTTGTATATCAATCAGCACGATAGTCTCTTCATCATATCTGACATTTATTATTTTAATTTTCCAGGCTTCCTAAAATGTTTGGTAGAAATGCATGTCAGTTTGCACACTAGTGCTTCTTAGCTTCGACATAGACGCGTACAAGAGATTTTAAAGAATGCTAATGGCGAGGAACTCCTTTTTTTAGAAATAAATATAATACTTTGAAAGTATGATTGTGCACTTATTAAACGCTTAGGCATTTTTAATTAATATTCTAGCATTTTAAACTTTATATTAAACATACATTCAATGCGATCACAGTGAACCAATATACAAAATTAAAAATTATTGCATGTCTGCTTCAATACTTGTGGTTGAAATCGTTGTCACTGTTCAAGAGAAGAGTCATCATTACTTTTCCTGTGTTTTGACATTATGCCCTCCATGTCATAGAAAGCTTAATGTCAAAACACAGGAACAGTAATGGTTAAAATGTTCTTTCATATAATATAAAACCTGGAAAAGAGTAAGGCCAAATCTCTGATATTTGTGTGTTTTTCAGTGAACAAGGAGTAGTTCTGCTGCTGTTTCTTCTCGAGATCTTATGCATTTATCTGATTAGGTTCTCATAATTACCTTCGTTTCCAGTGTCACCATTAAATGTATTGCTAAACAGCCGTGTGCTTGTTCAAAGTACGTGAACTTATTCATAACTTTCATCTAAATTCTTAATGACTGTGCGAGGTTCAGAAAAAATCTTTTGACGTCTATAATATCTCGAAGTATTGTCAAGAGATATATGTTTTAAGTAATTTTATATGGAACCAAATTTGTGTTTGCAAAGCATTTTTCAAATGTTTTTGCTTTCATTTCCTAATATATATTACTTAATAATTCTGTGCTATATTCTAAGCGGATTTGTACATATTTTGTCTTTTTCATGAGCTAAGATTTTTCCGAACGGGATGATTGCTGTACATTCCCGATTTGTTTTACAGCTTACGCATGGATTGGGTGGGAAGGATTTGTTGCTGACCTTATTCGAAACCAGGGTCCGTTTCTCCATTTATACGGAGAGTTGTTTTCCAGCATATTCCTCTTCACAGGACGTGTGAAGACGAATATGCTGGAAAATAGCTTTTCAAATTTGTTCTCTATGTCACATTTTTGCTTTTTGTCTATGGTATATTTGGATGTCTTATATTCATAAGAAATTTTCAAAATTATTACTTTTGTGATGCAAGAATTTTCCATTTTTTTCTTAACCCGGTCCCCCTAACAGTACGCGTGATTCTCTGTGATACAGGGATTAAGTACCATCGTCTGCAACTTAAGCGGCTATGAGCGGCCACCGTCCCTATTTTAGGAGAGCTGGTACCCTAAATTAAGGATGGCGACCGAACTCAGGGAAGGAGAGCTAGAGCGCAGCAAGATAAGCACAATATACATGCCCCACCGGGATTCGCATCTCGAACCTCCAGGACGAACAGCCATAAGCCAGCTCTTAAACCAATACTTTACCAGGAGGAAGTATACGCAATTAGATCTTTTATGAAATTATCATAATCCGGATTTCGTCCATATTTGAGTAAGTTACCGGAGACGGATATCTGAGGTACCTTGTTGTATGCTCATTACGACAAATAATTCATAACGCTAGCTGCCCGTGTGACATACACGTAGAGACTTGTGCGCATGTAATGATGTTTGTTATGATTTTGTGGAAAGCTCTGGCTCCCCTGGTAGGGGTGTATAACATTCTGTAGGACACGGTATACCTTCTCACCGTCTTTCATTAATGTTGACAGTATTTCTAGATTGCAATCGGATATTTCAAGAAGATATCTTGTTGTGTCATAAAGATCGTGTCGTCCAGAATTGGTTTGAGAAACACCTCATGGAATTCCACCGACCACTGGTTATGAATAACAACTGAACATATTTGAGACCACACTGATCGGCAGCAGGAGCCCATCAACTTTCCCTAAGATATACACGTGCGTGCAAAAATTAAGGACGAGACGGTTTTCCGAACGTAACGCCGTGCAGAAGTGCTCCACATTGACTCAAATCATACCATAAGTTCCCCAAGATGTAAGAATATAGGACACGCGAGCAAAACAGTCCAAACAAGGAATCCAAACGATACAAAGGCACTTTATTGAAAAGGTAGCTTCGAGCACAACTGGACAGAAGACAGAAACGTCCATGTGACAGGTGGCTGCCAAGAAAAATCCAGTCTTTAGTAGGGGATATGATCACCTTTGACTGCGTTACAGGATTTACAACGTCTGTTCATGCTGAGGCCGAGGTTGTCAAGGAGCTGTTGAGGCATCGCGGCCCATTCTTCTTGTAGCGACAATCGCTGCTTCGGAATCGTTGCTGGCGGCTAGTGACGTGCTGCTAAGCGTCTCCCGAGAAGGTCCCACACGTGTTCGATTTAATTTAGGTCCGGGAACCTTGCGGGCCAATCCATGCGTTGAATATCATCACTCTCCAATAGCTCTGCGACAGCCACTGTACGATTAGGTGTAGCGTTGTCGTCCATGAAGAGGAACTCAGGACCCACAGCACCTCTAAACAGACGTATGTGAGGCAGCAGAACCTCGGTACAATAGCGGGCACCAGGGACTGAACCTCCTTGGAAGATGTGGAGGTCAGTACGGCTACCAAGCATGATACCGCCCTAAACGAGAACTCCGCCACCTCTAAACCAGTCCCTTTCAATGATGTCGGAGGTGTGAATGTGTGTTCCCTGCTCTCTCCAGATGTGTATACGTCCAGAATCGCTCGTCAGACTAAATCAGCTCTCATCCGTAAAGAGAACTCGACCCCATTGCTGATGTATGTAGTTCTAGTGTCCCTGGCACCACAGAAACCGCCGTCTCCGATGAGCAGGCGTTAATGGCACATATCGTAGTGGTCAACGTGCAAATAGACCACCTTTGTGCAACCTCCTGGCCACGGTAAAACGCGATAACGGACGTCCAGTTGTCTGTTGCATGTGCCTCGCGATTTCTCCCGCTGTCTGCCGTCTGTCTATTCTCGCCTGTAGGACAATATATTGGTCGTCCGCCGTCCTGGTTGCTCGTGGACGACCACTGCTAAAATCTCGGACAGATGTTCCTGTCGTTTGAAATGCTCTCCAAGCTCGTGAAACGATGCTGTGAGCGATCCCAAACTCCTCGACCAAACTAGTCACACTTCGACCTTCTTCCAACTTCCCAATGACGCGACCTCGGGTAAAGTCATCCAGATGTCGTCTACTGGATTGCCTGATGGCCATATCACACGGTGGCAGCAACTCCACGTCGTTCAAACCGATGTACACCGTGCAATAGCTTTCACCGAATTGCTGAGCGTACACCGCCCGTGTGCTTTATACCCTTCCGTCACTCCCCTCCCAACCTACGTCATGCTGCATATATACACATGCCCTATCGTACCGGACCCTAGTCTATCTCCTGAGTGGTCTTTCGGTCCGTTCTGCCTGCTCGTTCTGCTGTTTTGCTAATTTCTCCTCTCCGTCCTTAATTTTTGCACACCAGTGTATTTATAGACATTCGGCAGTCCTTACATGGATAGACAATGTCATAACAGTGAACACGTTTTCGGAACATGTCGACCCTGTTTTCTTAGTGACATCACAACTGTCGCGCGCTTCTCAATGAAGATGATCCTGAAAATACACTGTAGGTGGTAATAATGTTTCTCTCTCGCTTATAGTTGAATGCTATTTTTCAGGTCTGTTTTGTGTGACACTTTCAACATATTACATGTTATTGCATATACTGAGAAATAACTGAATATTTATTAAACAGTTTCTTTTAGAACTTAAATTAGGTTTTGAGTAATTTATTGGAATAACTCTATTATTATTCTTAACATTAAGTGGATTCGAAAGCTTATGCTTATCGTCAAGTAATATGAAAATATTTCGCCTTTTACTGAAGATTCTAGGGAGGGAAATCGTCTAGAGAGATTTAAACAATTTTTGGAAACACATCTTCGGATGTGTTTAAAATGAAGATTAGCTGTAACTTCGGCCTACATAGCATTGCTTTCTGAAGGCAAAGGAACAGCCGTTGTTCTAAAAGCAGTGTTCATATTATGCACAATTCTGTATTGCTAATTTGCATAGTAATTTTCAAAAGTTATATATGGAAAAAGCTGTTTTCCACTCTGATCGGAATTAAAGTTAGTGTAACTATGTTTTTAATGTGTTTTATTGGCGTAAAAAGCTCACAAAATGTTTGCAAGCTTTCGCACATCAACAAGACAGCTTTTTCAAAGAAGGTAGACAGAAAGCTACCTTCTGAGAAACAGTTCGTTTCAACAAATTGAAGGCTATGAGGTGACTAGACAGTAAGAAATGTAATTTTTTTCAAAGGAACTAGACTTCACGATGGTGGAACGCACCATCTTGTAAGGTAAACCGCGTTATTTGCAAATTGGTTCCAAAATCATTTCAACACTAGAGAGACGCCATCATTCCCTGCCTTGCTGTAGACAGTTATTACCAATTTTGCCATAGTAGCTGTATATTTAGTGATTGAGAATGAAGTTAATTTATTTTTATTTTTCGATTACATCAGTATTACCAAGGATTTGTTTTACAATCCAAGTCATCATGCTTAAAAGATACACAAAGAATGGGAAAATAATCACACTTCTATGTCCAAGAAGCACACTGATGTCCGTTGCTCGTATGTGAGATGATAAACAGAAATCAAATCCTTACTACAGCTATAACAATGCAGCTGTTCGGGAAGCTTTGGAAATCATTACAACAGCAAAGGTTTTAATGATAGCGTTTCGTTTGTGTTGTCAATAATTTGGCAGCATTTATTCAAATAACATCTTTTCCCTCACAAGAAACTACGTGTCATCAACGTGACCTTTCATATCTGTGAATGAAATTTGGCTTGCTACTGTCTGTTTACTGTCTGGTCAAGTCACCGCGGTAAAAATGTTGAAACTATATTACTCCGATCCCAGTTTTCTGTTTACTTTATTTGAAAAAAACTATCTGGTTCATGTGCGAAAGCTCGGAAACGTACATTTCTGTTTTTGAGCAAATAAATGTAATTACTAATATAATTTTGTAAAATTGTAGACGGCTTTCAAAGAATATTTGGCGTGTCAGTATCATTTCGTGAAAATCAAATACATAAGGTCATTTCAGCATATATTATGCCCATAGAAAATGTTTTTGCATTAACTGATAAGTTGATCTGGATGTAATGATGTATATCTTCGGTTGAGGGACGCCACTTCTTTGTAATCTGGTGTATCCTATAATTATTAGCAAAAAACAAAGGACACGGTAAATATCATAATATGGAATAGAACATAAAATTTTTCAGTCTTTTTGACAAAAAACACAGAATTTTAATAGTGCCAGGTAAGAGATAAGCCAAATTGTAGTGTTTTTGACCTCTCTGAATTGGTAGTGGGCTTACATTTCCAGAACACTTGAAATCCCCAGAACATGGTGCTCTTAATGCGTAATAAAAATTAAAAGAATGCTGCTAGCTCGATTAAACTATACGGCGTAAACATATCTTGAAAATTAAAATATGTTTATATCTCGACTTTTCGTTGTGTACTTTTAAAAATCCTCTAAAGAGTTTTATGTCTTTTCTTAACAAAACATATTTACTTTATAAATTCGTGCGGTGTGGTTGGGGTGGAGAACAGAAAATTTCTTCCCGTGTGAAAGAATAGGACGATTTAATTATATAAGCAACTGGCTTTAAGCAACTGGTTCTGGAACAAATTCTTGTTTTCACCGAGACCATTTCTCTTTAGGTAGCCTATATACACATGTATATTTGCCTTGTTTACGGTCATTACACAGTGTTGACGTGCCGCGTGGGTGAAATGGGAAAGTAAATTTTTCTTACAGAAATATTATGTTCATATGAATATGATTAAATGCAATGTGCTGAAACTATTAACGAATTGAGAACTTTACTCAAACTAGTAGGACACTCTATGCACACTTTTCTTCATGTGAGAAGCAAAGTCCAATTCTGTAATGGCTATAGGCAAAGAGCGGGAATTAACCCAAAATTATGGAAGTGAATGTTGCAAAAATTTTTCTTATAGAAATATTATATTCATATGAATATGATTAAATGCAATGTGCTGAAACTATTAACGAATTGCGAATTTTACTCAAACTACTAGGATACTCTAAGCACATTTTTCTTCATGTGAGAAGCAAATTCCAATCCTGTAATGGCTATAGGCAAAGAGCGGGAATTAACCCAAAATTATGGAAGTGAATGTTGCAAAACTGAAGCACTATACACAAAAAATATAATGTTTAAAAAGGTGCCTTAAGTCCGACAAACAACATATGTTCTGCATATATGTAATAGTAATCAACTCTGCTTCATTATCCAATACATCGGAATAACACTTCAAAAAGACTAGGTCTCAGTTGCAGGTCGCAGTATGTAGTATAATACCAATCCAAATGCAGCTCCACTGTCCTATACATGGGAATATCCCTTTGCAAAAGTTAGGACTCCGTTGCACGTCGATGTATGTAGACAGTTCAAAAGGCACATCCAAACTCACATTTAGTGTAAATGCATATAACGAATGAAAGCTGAACGAAATTTAACTCCCCAATTGGCTACAGAAAAAAGAGACGGAGACCTCGCTACTTCACAGAAATACAAGCAAACATCGTGCGACATTAGGACACATGCTATGCATTTCAGTACTTGTTCGTACCATTATCAAGCTGTGTTCTGGTGGCTCAGCTGGAAGATCGGGTCATTATATCCGAAGACTGTCAATCAGTGGCTGTCATGCCACTGCCCACGTCATCCTCGAGGTCACATGTTGATTTCGTCCGACCAAGCATCCCGCTGACAGGTTGCCGCACGTCGACTTGTAGATTCAGAACATCAAACTGAGGCTGAATTGTATCAAAAGGAACACCATGCTGGCCTGATTTACATCTTTGTTGATGTTGACTATCAATTTCATTTTTTATAATCTGTTTCCAAGGATATGGAATATTGACAGGGTTAACTTTATTGCAATTGCTCTCAGATGCCTTTTCAATAATTAAAGCCTCGAAAAATCTTATCATTTGTTCGGAGCTTTGTTCCGTAATGATTTAGGCATTTTGAAAATTTGGAATGCACTTATTATCAATATAATATTTAACTAACGCTGTCCGTTTTTCCTGATTTCTGCAATTATCCATATGTTGTTTGATCCGGTATCGGAGTTGATTCTTAGTGCTACCGATATAGTATTTCTTTGTTGCAGTTCCATCTTGGTATAATATTGGGATACTGTGGACTCCTGTCTTCTTTTGTGTTCTTTTTGGTGCCTTATTCTTTTAAAGGATGTCACCATAAGTTGTAACACTTGTTCCAATACCTCTCTGAACTTTACTACACTCTCATCGTAGTAGGGAGGAAATAGCAGGGTAATAAGGAAAAGTACCACGATAAACTATTTTTTCTTTTTCCTGTTGTCTTGGTTTATGTTTAAATTCATAAATCAGTTTTTTAATCATTTGACTCCTGTACCCATATTCCTCTGCAACATTGGTGATCCAATTGAATTCTTCATTTCGAAGTCTACCAGTGCTGCACAAAGTAAATGCTCGCTGTGTTAAATAGCGTAATGCCGAAATCTTAGGGGCCCACGGATGACATGACTTTGCAGGTATAATATCGGAGTGTAAGTATTTTTTCTAAATACTCGGAAGTAAACACTTTGTTCTCTTTTGGACACTACAACATCTAGAAATAACAGTTCTTTATTTTGTTCTACTTCTTTAGTGAAATTAATAGTTGGGAAGTAACTACTAAACGTTTTACGAACTGTTTCAATTATTTCTTTGTTTGATTTTCTGAAAATTAAAAAGGTATCGTCTACATATCGCCCATGTAGAGCTATATGAGCAGCACACATACACACATTGTATACTCATTCTTGCAGCACAACATCTGCAAATAGTGTAAACAGAGGGGACCCCATCGGTGCACCGGATTTCTGCCTGTAAATCTATCCAAAAATTCAAAGAAGTTTTTTTCTTGTATGTTTGATAACGCTGAAATGAAATTGTCAATTTCTTTAGGTAACAAGTCATTACATCCAGAAAGTCTATTATATACACTGGCCGAAGGTGAAAAAAGAACACCAAGAAGGAATTGGCGGAACATCATGAAATTTACATATGTTAATGGGGTCGAATTTACGTAGGTGTGACGTTAATTTCGGGACCCACCGGTGAGCGCTTACGCCACAGCACGGCATAATATGCAAATTATCGTCGGTGGTATTTAAGGAGTACGGCGAAATGAATGTAATCAGTTGTCGGCGTACGGACACGTGCGAAGACACTGAAGAAGCTGCAATTCCTGGACATGGAAGACGTGTACGATTTCAGCAGTTATCGGACTTTGAGCGAGGTCGTCTAGTCGGAATTTTCGAGGCCTGGTGGTCGTATCGTAGTATTGCGGAGCGAATTGAACGGGAAATATCGGTAGTGGTTGATGGTGGCGTAGATGGTCCGAGGAACATTACCACACGAGAAGACGTGGAACCGGCAGTCACAGATGGACCGATGAGCGGACCGATCGACGCATAAGAAGAGCAGCGTTGTCAAGCAGAACATCCCCTGCGACGCAAATCCGAGCTGCCGTTGCACCTGAAGTGACTGTGCGAACAATCCGCAACCGTTTACTGAATGCAGGACTACGTGCACGTGTGCCTCTGGCATGTGTACCTCTGACTCCAGCCCACCGTCAGGAACGGCTGCCGTGGTGTCGCCAACGTCTGTACTGGAGAACGCAATGGCGATCTGTCGTGTTCAGCGATGAAAGCAGATTCTGCTTGGTAGCCTCCGATGGCCGTATGTACGTTCGCAGACGCACAGAGGAGCGTCTCCACCCTTCTTGCATCCGTCAGCGACACACAGGGCCTACACCTGGTCTCCTGGTGTGGGGAGCGATCAGCTAACACTCCCGTACACAACTAGTGTTTGTTTCGGGTACGTTAAACAGCACCTCCTACAACCACAACATCATTCAGCCCGTTGTTGTGCCATTTGTAAGGTCGGTCCATCGTGTTGTTTTCCAGCAAGATAACGCACGCCCACACACGGTACGTGCTGCACAACATGTACTTCAGGGTGGGAGACAACTTCCATGGCCTGCACGTTCACCGGATTTGTCCCCCATTGAGCACTAGTGGGATTTTATGAGACAACGACTTATCCGGTCTCCACGGCCAGCCACGAACATCCCCGATTTACGCGTCCAAGTTGAGGATGCTTGGATCTCAATACCCCAAAACTTCTACCAACATCTGTACGACAGACTCCACGCCAGAATTGCGCAGTGTGACGCAGTTCATGGCGGTTCAACTTCCTACTAACCATGTTACATGGAAATGTTATTTTTCAGTTTACCAACAAATACAGCTGTATTTTGCCATAATGTTTTGATCACGTTATCCTCTGTATTCCGTTATTATGCTGTATAAATTTCGTTGGTATCAGACATGTCCTTCTTAGTGTTCTTTTTTAACTTTCTGCCAGTGTATATATATTGTATAGCTGTTGTTACTGGAGTATTTGAAAACAGTGATTCTACGTCCAAGCCAACACAATATGAGGAAGTAATATCTAAGGAACATTGCTTAACTCTTTCAAAAAAACTGTACTGTTTGGAATATTATAACGAGAGTTCATCAAAAGTGGTGACACAAATTTAAATAAGTTCTTCTCTAAGTGTATAAGAGGGGAATTAGTTTTTGAAACTATTACCCGCATTGAGCTGCCAACTTTGTGTAGCTGTATTTTTCCGAATGCCTTAGGGATTCCGGCACCCTTTGGTGGTCTTGATTTTCTGATGTTGTCCGAAAGGCGACTGTGATAGCAGAACTGTGCAAGTTTACGTAGTAACTGGTCTGTCGGGTCTTTATTAACATGGTTACAGCTAGTTGATCTATTGCAATTTTCATTTTGTTCTTGTATTCACAGTGGTCTAATACAACTAGCTGATTGGATTTATTGTCTTTAATTATATTAATGTGAAAATGTTTTCGCAATTTCAATAGTTCCTGCCGTTCATATAAAAAAAATATGGTAAATCTGATCTCTTGTAGTATGTTGTTCACGTATTTTACATTTTATAAGCCTCTATATTGGATATCTCACAGGATTTCTTTGGGTTGGATTCAAATTAAACATAACATTTTTTTTTAAATATGATATTTTACCCTGCTGTTCCTACCCTGCTATTTCCATCCTACTACGGAGAGAGTGTAGTAAAGTTCAGAGAGGTATTGGAAAAAGTGTTACCACTTATGGTGACATCCTTAAAAAGAATAAAGCACAAAAAAAACAACACAAAACAAGACAGGAGTCTACAGTATCACAATATTATGCCAAGATGGAACTGCAACAAAGAAATACTATATCGATAGCACTAAGAATCAACTCCGATCAAACAACATATGGATAATTGGAGAAAGCATGAAAAAAAGACAGCGTTAATTGAATATTGTATTGATAATAAGTGCATTGCAGATTTTCAGAATGCCGAAATCATTACGAACCAAAGTTCCGAAAAAAATGATAAGATTTTCCGAGGTTTTAATTATTGAAAAGACGGGAGAGTAATTGCGATATAGTTAACCCTGTCGATATTCCATACCCTTGGAAACATTATAAAAATGAAATTGATGGTCAACATCAAAAAAGATGTAAATCAGGCCAGCATGGTGTTCCTTTTGAAAATCTTCAGCCTCAGTTTGATGTTCTGAATCTACAAGTCGACTTGCAGCCACCTGTCGGCGAGATACTCGGTCGGACGAATTCAACATGTGACCTCGAGGATGACGTGGGCAGTGGCATGACAGCCACTGATTGGCAGTGTTTGGATATAATTACCCGATCTTCCAGCAGAGCCAGCAGAACACAGCTCGATAAAGGTACGAACAAGTACTGAAATGCATAGCATGTGCCCTAATGTCGCACGATGTTTGCTTGTATTTTTGGGAAGTAGCTAGGTTTCTGTCTCTTTTTTCTGTGGCCAAGTAGGGAGTTAAATTTTGTTCACCTTTCAATCGTCATATGCGTTTACACTAAATGGGAGTTTGGGTTTACCTTTTGAACTGTCTACATACATCGATTTGCAACGGAGTCCTAACTTTCGCAAAGGGATATTCCGATATATAGGACAGTGGAACTGCTTTGGATTGGTATTATACTACATACTTCGACCTGCAACCGAGATAGTGTTTTTGAAGTGTTATTCCGATGTATTGGATAATGCCGCAGAGTTCATTACTATTACATCTATGCAGAACATATGTTGTTTGTCGGACATAAGGCACCTTTTTAAACATTATATTATCTTGTGTAAAGTGCTTCAGTTTTGCAACATTCACTTCCATAGTTTTGTGTTAATTCCCGCGCTTTGCCTATAGCCATTGAAGAATTGGAATTTGCTTCTCACATGAAGAAAAATGTGCACAGATGTTTTTACTATTTTGAGTAATGTATGATATACATCTCAATTGATCAGTTGTTTAAGCACATTACAATTGACCATATTCATATGGTTAGAATATATAGTTTTCGATAACTCTAAAACGTAATTTGGCCGCTACTGTCTTCAACCTACTGTTACAAAAGATTTTGCCTCGTGGGCATTTCGCTGAAATAAGATATGTTTCGGGAATTCAGGAGGCTGCGATTAGGACTATGCCATGAGGAGCGCAAGCTACAATTCCTCATAAACGGCCGTAACTTAGATCTCATGCCAATATCACTAAGAATAGTTAACCAACCTATGAAACGTAAAGACAAAGATATATTGAGAACTGGTGAAGTAAAGAGGTTGACATTCCAGATAAAAACTCAACGTTCTTTCATTTTTGGCCTTTATAGAACGTACCTAGATGCTTATTTTATAAGTATGAATTAGGGAAGTACTTCTGCTTCCAAGAATATCCTTAACAACAATTTTAAACCATTGGGTAAGCCTTTTTTATTTTTTGAATAAAAAGGGCTTACCCAATGGTTCAAAATTGACTAGTACTACTTAACTAGTAAATTTTGTAAAACAATTGGACTGGCTATTGGGCGAATATGGCTTTCTTGATACCCATAAGGAATCAACTCATGCACTTGGTTTAATTAATTTGTCTACCTTTGTGATAACAGAAAATCAACTATTTGCTGTTAATAGAGGGATAAAAGTTGCCCCTCCATACCATCTACCAAATTCTAAGAATTATATATCCTTATTGGAAAATATCATGTGTAATTTGAATCCAATCCAAAGAAATCCTGTGAGATATCAAATATATAGGCTTATGAAACGTAAAATGCATGACCAACATACTACAAGAGATCAGAATCACTCTATTTATCGATATGAACGGCAGGAACTATTAAACTTGCGAAAAAATGTTAACATCAATATAATTGAAGACGATAAATCCAAACAGCTAGTTGCCTTAGACCACTGTGAATACAAGAACAAAATGGAAATTGCAATAGATCAGCTAGATGTAGACCATGTTAATAAAGTCCCGACAGACCAGTTACTACGTAAACTTGCACAGTTCCGCAATCACAGTTTCCTTCCGGACAACATCAGAAAACCGAGACCACCAAAGGGTGAAGAAATCCCTAAGACATTCAGAAAAATAAAGCTTCATAAAGTTGACAGGCCAATGCGGGTAATAGTTTCAAAAAGTAATTCCCCTCTTAAACATTTAGAGTAGAACTTATTTAATTTTTTGTCACCACTCTTGATGAACTATCGTTATAATATTCCAAACAGTACAGTTTTTGTTGAAAGAGTTAAGCAATGTTCCTTTGATATTACTTCCTCATATTTTGTTAGCATGTACGTAGAATCACTGTTTCCAAATAATCCAGTAACAACATCTATACAACTCATATGCACTATCTACCAACAAGCAATTCGACACCTCTGATAGCAAAGGAAAACGAAGTTTATTGACCTTCAATAGTTGTTGGAGCCTCCACGAGCGGCGATTACTGCTGCAACTCTCCGGGGCATACTCTCAACCAGGCGTTGCACGAAGGCTAGCAGTATTTTCTTCCACTTGGCTTGGAGAAGACAGGTCAGTTCCTTCACCGATTTCAGACGGTGGGTGCACCCTTAAGTCGACGCTCCAACTCGTCCCAGAGGTGCTCGATAGAGTTAAAGTCAAGGCTCTGCGCAGGCCAGTCAATTCGATTAACCCCATTGTCACCATACCAAGCCATGGTGGACCTCGCAACATGACAGGTGGTATTGTCATCCTGAAAGTAACATGGTCCCCCCGTAAAACTGCCACAACATAGGAAGCGCATGGTCATCCAAAATGGTGCAGTAGGTCTCGTTGTTGAGTCTATAAGGAATTGCGACCAGGTGTCCCGTGCCATACCAGAAGAAACACCCCATAGCATAATTCCACCGCCACCGAACTTCACACTTGGTACAATACATTCCGGCAGGAGGCGTACTCCAAGCAGACACCAAACCCATACCCTGCCATCCGAACGGTAGAAGGTAAACCTTGATTCATCGCTCCAGAGAACCTATTTCCACTGTTCAACGGTCCACTGTCGACGTTTTTTGCACCACGTTAGCCGAGCAGCGCTGTTGGACTTGGTGATCAATGGCTTGTGGGCGGCAGCACGTTAATGATAACCAAGCAGATCGGCTTCCTTACGGGTGGTATTCATCGAAAGAACACTCTCGGATGCCTGTTGAAACTCCTCGCGGATGTGACCCATTGATTTAGGGCGGTTCTTCCGAATTTCTTTGGCCAGCACCCGTCGGTCTCTAACTCCCAGTTTTGTGGGTCTGCTGGGTCGGGGCATATTACGACAGTCACCTCTCATCTTCCACTTGCCAATCACGTAGGCCACTGTCGATTTTGGGTACTTCAACTCGCTCGATATGTCACATATGGATCGGCCATTTCTGTGATACCAGACGATTACACCTTTCTCGAAATCAGAGAGCTCCGAACTGCGTGGCATCTTGCATGCTACTGGTTGCGTTGTTATTTCCCACACGATATTTAACAGCGGCGGCCGTAGCGTGTATCAGGATCACAGATATCTTCGATTGCAGGAGTGTCCAATTACCTGTTAGTAGATATTGTATAATAGACTTTCTATATGTAATGAATTGTTACCTAAAGGAATTGACAATATCATTTCAGAGTTATCATACATACAAGAAAATAACTTCTTTGAATTTTTTGGTAAGATTTACAAGCAGAAATCCGGTGCACTGATGGGGTCCCCTCTGTCTACACTATTTGCGGATGTTATGCTGCAAGAAATAGAATACAATGTGCTCCCTATGTTTGCTGACGATATAGCTCTATATGGGAGATATGTAGACGATACCTTTTTCATTTTCAGAAAGTCAAACCAAGAAATAATTGAAACAGTTTGTAAAACTTTCAGTAGTTACTTCCCAACTAATACTTTCACCAAAAAAGTAGAACAAAATAAATAACTATCCATTTTAGATGTTGTAGTGTCCAAAAGAGAACAACGTGTTGACTGCCGAGTATTAAAAATAATATTTACACTCCGATATATATACCTGCAAAGTCATTTCATCCAAGGGCCCATAAGATTTCGGCATTCCGCTATTTAATACAGCGAGCATTTGCCTTTTGCAGCACTGGTAGACTTCCAAATGAAGAATTGAATTTATCACCAATGTTGCAGAAGAATACGGGTACAGGTGTCAAATGATCTAATGATTACAAAACTGATTTATGAATTTAAACATAAACCAAGACAACAGGAAAAAGAAAAAAATAGTGTTATGTGGTACTTTCTCTTACTACCCTGCTACTTCCTCCCTACTACGAAGAGAGCGTAGTAAAGTTCAGAGAGGTATTGGAACATGTGTTACCACTTATGCTGACATCCTTAAAAATAATAAGGCACCAAAAAGAACGTAAAACAAGACAGGAGTCTACAGTATCCCAATATTATACCAATATGGAACGCCAACAAAGAAATACTATATCGGTAGCACTAAGAATCAACTCCGATACCGGATCAAACTGCATATGGATAATTATAGAAAGCATGAAAAAAAGACAGCGTTAGTTGAATATTGTATTGATAATAGTGCATTCCAGATTTTCAGAATGCCGAAATCATTACGGACCAAAGTTCCGAACAAATGATAAGCTTTTACGAGGCTTTAATTATTTATTAGTATGTAGACTTGGAAATTACAAAAACTTATAGCAAGGGCGTAACAAAGCTGTAAATGTGTAGTGTAGTGTCCAAAATTACTTGCCTGAAAATTTTGAGAAAACATTGTATAAATATCTTAAAGTAACTGATTGGATATAGAATGGTGAGAAAAATCAGTCCTACAACGCATTTTAGAGATGTTACGGTAAAAGTTTCCTGCTAGTACGGGAATGTGAACGCACGCTGCACTGAGCTTACCACCAGCACCCAGCTTGCCACCAAGCACCGCCACAACGCCGTGCGAGGCTTTGGCGAAGCCATGAACTTCGAGTGGTGCATCATCGGCCGTTTTGTGATCTTGTGCAAGGGCCGAAACGTAGGTCACTATCATGTTTTTTTTGATACGCTTAAAAACTGAATTTCAACGCTATTTCTACAGACAATAATGGTTAATTTAGAACTCTTTTCCAAGCCACGCAGATTGTTAAAAGATGCAAAGATTCTGTCTTGTTTTCCGCCGACAAAGTGGCTGCCTCATCATGAGCATATTGTTTCGACGACGCGGCAATATTTTGGCTAACATTGCCGCAGCGTGTGCTCACATTTCTGTACTTGTAGGAACATTTTGAGGTAAATATTTTCACAATGCGCTGTACAGTTGAAATTTTTTCAACAATTCATATAAAATTTCACGCTTTAAAATATGTATATATATCTTTTCCTCGAAAGTTTTCTAAATATTAGCAAAATAGTTTAGGACGCTAAACTACACATTTTCCCCAAATCGTGCTTCTCTGGATTAAGGTAGTTCACGACTACGCTTTTAGCGCCATCAATTGGATGTATGCAAAGTTCATCAGGGACACACGTTACTCTAATATAAAAATAGTTGCAAGTATTTCCCCATGGTTCAGCAACCGAGAATGCCATAATAGTCGTCTTCGAAACAAACCACCAGATTTCTTCCCAATAGATATGCGACACTAAAATACTTTTGCCTCTTCTTAAAGCGAAGTAGCATAGATCCCTGTTGGATGTTTAATGTTAAAACAGCAGGTTAAGTCCACGCTGCTGTGAGACGACTAAAGCGAAGTGGTGCGAGTGTTTGCCTCACGGATCCTCTAAAGCCGTAAAACTCCCAAAAATTATTTTTGTTTCTTCGTAATGCAAAATAGGTTACATCCCTGCTAGATGCTTGGTGGTCCAACAGCAGGTTAACTCCAGCTGCTGTGTGGTGATGAAAGTGAAATGGCGCGATGTGCTTTGTGCTTGCATCAGAAATCACCCAGCGCCCAACCGCCACCCGGTACTGAGAATTCTAAATCTAATGTGTTCGCCTGGGTCATACCGCGGGGCACTGCATTACTGAGTTCTTTTCGTAATTGCGCATCACTTTTGATTTCTCAAAAGACGTATGCCAAGTTTTTTTCTGTGTCGCCCATGATTTTAGATCATAATGCAAAAGTTAAGTGAAATGTTCTCTTCAGGTCGTTTGGTTCCTCCTTGTAAAGAGATTCATCCAATAACTCAAGATGATTCCACCTCAGAAGGTATCACAGAAAAACTGCGCCAGTTTCTGCATGGGATCGTACTTCAGTGCAACACCAAGGAAGATTGTCAGAAAGCATTTAGTAACCGTAATGTCCATTTCATTGTTTTTGATTCCTCCTCATAGTTTTCAAACCATTCTGCCTTTTCCTAGCTCCGAAACGTAATTTGTTCTCCTGCTTTCGAAAGTGGAATCGTTTTCTCTACATAGTCAAAGTCAATTTACTCTACTGGCACATGAAATATATTTTATTATAAAGTTACAGCAGACAACTTATATATAAAACCAGTGGTTTATATTTTTGTTTTCTAAATGAAAATGGATATTTCTCAGATCTTTATCAGATGCAAAAATTGTGAGACATAGAGTCACGTATTTAAACTAAAATTTTTGTTTTGATTTAGTAAGCGTGCATATGTTTTATGTTAATATAAATCAAATACGTGGAGATAATGTGAATGGACGATGTCATCGCTCTTTCTACGTTATTTTTTAAACAACGCATAGCGACTGAAAAATTCTTTTGCGGCACCGCACCCCAGAACTCTCGATAACTAGTCGAGTGCGTTCGAATTTACGCTACAGCGCCAACAATTCACAGCGCCATGCGTGGTATATCAGTCAGCAACTGACTACACGAATACGTATTGATGGTCTTAGCAACTGAGATGGCGTCATCTGGTGGCATTTAACACAACAGCTATTTAATTCTAGCTGATAAATGCAAAGGGCGGTAGAAATGGTTAATATAAATCAAATACGTGGAGATAATGTGAATGGACGATGTCATCGCTCTTTCCACGTTATTTTTTAAACAACGCATAGCGACTGAAAAATTGTATTACGGCACCGCTGGGATCGAACCCCAGAACTCTCGATAACTAGTCGCGTGCGTTCGAATTTACGCTACAGCGCCAACAATTCTCAGCGCCATGCGTGGTATATCAGTCAGCAACTGACTACACGAATACAATTTTTCAGTCGCTATGCGTTGTTTAAAAAATAACGTGGAAAGAGCGATGACATCGCCCATTCATATGTTTTATGTGTTTAGCATCCGAAAGTCTAAGAATGTCCCATAACACAAAGTCGGAATTATATTCCCCTGTTCTGTGTCCCTCTTTCGTCTTCCGGAGCCTGGTAAATATTCTTCAAGATTCTTCCTATGATATCAATGGTTTAATTTTTTTTCAATTTTTGATAGTTTCTGATTTTTTATTTATATTATCTATTGTTAACTTCCCCTATTACCGGGTACTTACTTTTCCAATTACATGTTTTTCGCGAACGCGCATAGATCTCCATCTTGAGGATTTGAAAATAACGTGGTGTAAAATATGTCGCTGTTGAACTGCCCGTTCAGCCCAAAGATGGTGCTCTATGCGCGGTCGTGAACCGTACTTAATGGGAAGAAAAACCTTCAATATATATGAACCTCATGAATATGACCACCGCAGATTTAAAATGCCAGAAAAGCCCTAAGGACTGTTAATTAATGTTCTCTTGACGAGTCAAAGCACAACTTTATTAAAATGATTTGTTATATAAACATGAAAATGAGTACGCCGCATCAAAAAAGTATTCTGAAGTGGACTAAGGGAATTATGATTAATGTTTTGAGCCTGAGAAAAAGTGTAACATAATTATTTTGGTGTTTAATTTAAACTTTATTAAGATGAGTCAGTTGTGTTGAAGCTTTTAAATTAGCTCAATCAAAGGCCTATTAACGTCTAAGAAGAACAAACTTATGAGAAGTTACGGACTGTAAAAATATCTATAAGAATTACTAATCAATTGAGATGCATATCATACATTACTTAAAATAGTAAAAACACTCCATGTACATTTTTCTTCATGTGAGAAGCAAAGTCCAATTCTTTAATGGCTATAGGCAAAGCGCTGGAATTAACACAAAATTATGGAAGTGAATGTTGCAAAACTGAAGCACTTTACACAAAATAATATAATGTTAAAAAAGGTGCCTTAAGTCCGACAAGCAACATAGTTCCGCATAGATGTAATAGTAATAAACTCTGTTTCATTATCCAATACATCGAATAACACTTCAAAAAGACTATCTCGGTTGCAGGTCGAAGTATGTAGTATAATACCAATCCAAAGCAGTTCCACTGTCCTATATATCGGAATATCCCTTTGCAAAAGTTAGGACTCCGTTGCAAGTCGATGTATGTAGACATTTCAAAAGGCACATCCAAACTCACATTTAGTGTAAACGCATATAACGAATAAAAGGTGAGCAAAATTTAACTCCCCACTTGTCAACAGAAAAAAGAGACGGAGTCCTCGCTACTTTACAAAAATACAAGCAAACATCGCGCGATATTAGGGCACATGCTATGCATTTCAGTACTTGTTCGTACCTTTATCCAGCTGTGTTCTGGTGGCTCTGTTGGAAGATCGGGAATTATATCCGAACACTGCCAATCAGTGGCTGTCATGCCACTGCCCACGTCATCCTCGAGGTCACATGTTGAATTCGTCCGACCGAGTATCTCGCCGACGGGTTGCCGCAAGTCGACTTGTAGATTCAGAACATCAAACGTAGGCTGAATTTTATCAAAAGGAACACCATGCTGACCTGATTTACATCATTTTTGATGTTGACTATCAATTTCATTTTTTATAATCTGTTTCCAATGGTGTGTGATATTGACAGGGTTAACTTTATTATAATTACTCTCCCATGTCTTTTCAATAATTATTGTATGAGTAAGAGCATAATATTACTAACTTGCGATGTGAACCCTATAAAAGTGATTACGAGGAATTAAACTTTTCCGTAAAGTTATAGCCTATTATTAGATAATGATGTTCTGTGTCAGTAGAAAGGCAGTCCTGTAACATGGACTTGTTATGCAAACTACATGAATATGATCTCGATGCAGTAAAACTTATGAAAGTAAGCACGGCATGTAAAACGTAGGAATATAAACACGTCTAAAGCGGGTTTCGTGTAGTGACATGTTTACTAAACTGAAAGCCGCTGTTCGTGGAGAGAGATCATGTTCAAGTTGCCGAAACAGGTATTTAACACTGACAAAGTCTCAGCAATTTCATCCTTCCGAATAAAGGAAATGAAAAATCCCACCTCACTACCATAATCCGCACATAGCACGGCACAATGTAATTCAGTTATTCCACCGAACCCCGAAGCTCCGAAAAAAATATAGAAAATCACGGCAAATTGTTTCCAAAAAGAAAGTCCAATTTACATATGATCTCTTTACCTAATTCAACAAAGATCGTTTTCCAATTATATTAGAATACTTTTTTCTTATTTCAGTTGATTTAAGATTCAATTCTGATTTTCTAAGTGATCAAAAATAATATGACATTTGTTGTGCACGTCAGATTTGCACAAATATATATATCATCATCATCATTATCATTGTCAACCATTATCAATCCACTGCTGGACGAAGGTCTCCCCAAGTTTCCTCCACAACGGTCTGTCTTGTGCCAGTCTCCTCCATGTCACCCCTGCATACTTTCGAATTTCATCCACCCATCTCCCATGTGGTCTTCTTCTGGGTCTTTTCCTGTCCCTTGGAATCCAATCTAAAATTTCGGCTGTCCATCGATGATCTGTCCTTCTGGCAGTATGTCCAGCCCATTGCCATTTCAGGGATTTAACTCTGATCATGATGTCTTCCACTCTTGTCATTTTTCGGATCCACGAGTTCCTCTTCTTATCTCTCCTGGTTACACCACGTATGCACCTCTCCATGATTCTTTGAGTTGTCTGCAGCCTTTGTATGTCTCTTTTAGTTAAGGTCCACGTCTCTGCACCATACGTAAGCACTGGAAGGATGCATTGATCAAACACTTTTCTTTTAAGACATAATGGCATATTGCTCTTGAAAATTATGCTGTTTCTTCCAAAAGCTCTCCAGGCAAGTTTTGTACGCCGATTAATTTCTTCATCAATGTGACCCTCACTTGATATCTGCTGTCCAAGATAAACGTACGTGTCTGTTATCTCCAGCTTTTCTCCATCAATCGATAAATCTTCATTTCTTGTAAAAGCATTGAACATAACTTTTGTCTTCTGAAAGTTCATTTTCAATCCCACTTCTTTACTCTTGTCAGCAAGTTCCTGGATCATACTCTGCAGCTCTGATGGGGTCGTTGCAAAAATGACTACGTCATCAGCAAAACGAAGGTGGGTTAGATAATCTCCATTAATCTTTATCCCCTTGTTTTCCCAGCTCAGTGACTGAAAAACACCCTCCAATGTGGCATTAAAGAGCTTCGGAGATATGGTGTCACCTTGTCTCACTCCCTTTCCAATTTTTATGTGTGTTGTATTTTCAAACAGCCTTCAAACAGCTTATGTGTGTTGTATTTTCAAACAATCTTTGCATATATATATATATATATATATATATATATATATATATATATATATATCATCATCATCATCATTGTCAACCATTATCAATCCACTGCTGGACGAAGGTCTCCCCAAGTTTCCTCCACAACGGTCTGTCTTGTGCCATTCTCCTCCATGTCACCCCTGCATACTTTCGAATTTCATCCACCCATCTCCCATGTGGTCTTCTTCTGGGTCTTTTCCTGTCCCTTGGAATCCAATCTAAAATTTCGGCTGTCCATCGATGATCTGTCCTTCTGGCAGTATGTCCAGCCCATTGCCATTTCAGGGATTTAACTCTGATCATGATGTCTTCCACTCTTGTCATTTTTCGGATCCACGAGTTCCTCTTTCTTATCTCTCCTGGTTACACCAAGCATATATATATATATAGGGATGTAAGGTCAGGTGATGCGTAACATCACAGCCTCTCCTGGACAAATGTCAACCCCGCCTTCTCGTGTTCCCACTAAAGGGGCTCTGACGACCGCCAATAGCGGTATAACTATACCATCGGGATTAGAGGAAATTCTATCCCACACTCACCAACCCGCTTGGCCAGCGTGGTGAGTTATGGCCAAACCCCTCCAAAATGATTCCACAACTTAAATCTTGGCCCTCAGTCTCCGGCAGCTGGAATGTACCTGGCCAAGGCAGCGGCCAGTGCGACATGAAGGCAGAGGGTGCTGAGAATCCCCGGAGGACCGGACTAGGCTGCCATCTGATGCTGACCTTGGCTACGTATAATGGACGCTCCCTATCTTCTGATTCAAGGCTTCTTGAATTGGAAGAGGAACTACAAAGGATCAAGTGGGACATCGTGTGGCTAAGTGAGGTAAGGAGAAAAGGAGAAGATCTCATCGAACGGAAAAGTGGACATCTATTCTACTATCGTGGGACAGATACTGGCAGAACTAGTGGTGTTGGATTTATAATAAACAAGAAACTGAAGGATAAAGTTGTAGAAGTTGAAAGTTCCTCTGACAGAGCTGCACGACTTGTTATCCAACTCTCGAAAAGATACCAGGCTCAGATTATTCAAACTTATGCACCCACCACAAGTCATCCTGAAGAAGTAATTGAAGAATTTTATGAGGAAATTTGTCATCTAAATAATAAAGGTAAGCAGCACTTGAAAATAATTATGGGATATTTCAATGCAAAAATAGGGCAACGGCAACAGAATGAAACTTCAGTAGGTAAATTCGGTCACGGCAACAGAAACCAGCGTGGAAATACTCTCGTTGAGTTTGCAGAGGCAGAAGGGTTTTTCATCTTGAACTCCTTCTTCAAGAAAAAGCCACACAGGAAATGGACATGGAGACATCCAAATGGGACGACAAGTGAAATTGATTTTATTATGTGTAACAAAAAATTCGTCATAGAAGACTGCAGTGTGCTAAACAAGTTCAACACAGGTAGTGACCATAGATTGGTGAGATGTAAGATGCACCTCAACACTAAACTTGAACGTCGCAAGCTCAAGGGACAAACAAAATCTATTGACATAACCAACCTTAAAAAACACCATAATACCTTCAAGTTGGAACTGAAGAACAGGTTCTCTGCTTTAGAAGGCCTAACATCGGAAGAAGTGGACATCTCTGAAGTTAACAGAAAAGTAACCAAAGCTCTTATGGAAACAGCAACAAAATTAGCTGGGTCTAAGAACAAGTTGCGTGAAAACAAATTATCAGGAAAAGCGAAAATGTTGATGCAAAAAAGAAGAGAGATGAGGACAACTAAAGCAGATGTGACTTCCAAAGTGGAATATATAGAGCTATGCAAGACAGCAAGAAAAAGTATTCCTGAAGACGTAAGAAAATTCAACTGTGAACTAGTGAGGAAAGCAATTGAAAACAACCAAAGCCTAAAGATAGCAAAGGGACATCTCAGTAAGGGAAGAAAACAGATTATGGCACTGAGAAAATAAGATGGTTCTGTAACAAGAAATAGAGGCGAAATTTTGACAAGAGTGAAAGATTTCTACTCCAAATTATATGAAAGGGATGATACATGCACTCCAGACATCATGAAAGATACCAGTACCAGAGTTCCTCCAGTCCTTCCAGCAGAAGTTGCACATGCAATCAAGAACATGAAGCGGGGAAAAGCTCCAGGAGAAGATGGAAGTACTATAGACAACATAGGAGAAGCAAGTGGAGAAATCGAAACAGTACTCGCCCAAATTTTCACTCAATGCCTTAATGAAGGAAAGATTCCTGAGGATTGGAACACCGTTACAATGATCCTGCTACATAAGAAAGGTGACATTGAGGATCTCGGAAACTACAGACCTATCAGCCTCCTATCAGTGGTTTACAAAATCTTCACTAAAGTTCTTTCACACAGCTTGAAGGTAACACTGGACATGGCTCAACCGAGAGAAAAAGCTGGATTCAGGAGTGGCTACAGCACAATAGATCATATCCACGTACTGAGAGAACTAATTGAAAGAGCGAGGGAATATGAACTTCCATTGTGCATGGCTTTTATCGATTATGAAAAAGCCTTTGATTCGGTGAAACCATCAGCAGTTACAATGGCGCTGAAAACCTGCGGTATTGAAGATGCATACATTAATATTATTAATAACATCTATGAAAATGCAAGTGCAAAGATTCGGCTGTTTGAAAATACAACACACGTAAAAATTGGAAAGGGAGTGAGACAAGGTGACAACATATCTCCGAAGCTCTTTAATGCCACATTGGAGGGTGTTTTTCAGTCGCTGAGCTGGGAAAACAAGGGGATAAAGATTAATGGAGATTATCTAACCCACCTTCGTTTTGCTGATGACGTAGTCATTTTTGCAACTACCCCATCAGAGCTGCAGAGTATGATCCAGGAACTTGCTGACAAGAGTAAAGAAGTGGGATTAAAAATGAACTTTCAGAAGACAAAAGTGATGTTCAATGCTTTTACAAGAAATGAAGATTTATCGATTGATGGAGAAAAGCTGGAGATAACAGACACGTACCGTTATCTTGGACAGCAGATATCAAGTGAGGGTCACATTGATGAAGAAATTAATCGGCGTACAAAACTTGCCTGGAGAGCTTTTGGAAGAAACAGCATAATTTTCAAGAGCAATATGCCATTATGTCTTAAAAGAAAAGTGTTTGATCAATGCATCCTTCCAGTGCTTACGTATGGTGCAGAGACGTGGATCTTAACTAAAAGAGACATACAAAGGCTGCAGACAACTCAAAGAATCATGGAGAGGTGCATACGTGGTGTAACCAGGAGAGATAAGAAGAGGAACTCGTGGATCCGAAAAATGACAAGAGTGGAAGACATCATGATCAGAGTTAAATCCCTGAAATGGCAATGGGCTGGACATACTGCCAGAAGGACAGATCATCGATGGACAGCCGAAATTTTAGATTAGATTCCAGGGGACAGGAAAAGACCCAGAAGAAGACCACATGGGAGATGGGTGGATGAAATTGGAAAGTATGCAGGGGTGACATGGAGGAAACTGGCACAAGACAGACCGTTGTGGAGGAAACTTGGGGAGACCTTCGTTCAGCAGTGGATTGATAATGGTTGACAATGATGATGATGATGATATATATATATATGTTATGTAGATGTAACATTTGTAAGAAAGTGCAAATTTAAACAGCCCGAATTCAACAAACACGTTAAATAATAAAATTTTGGGCAAATATCGTAGAAATATTTAAAAATTCTTAACTATTAGAATATTTAACATGGGCATTAAACACGAAAAAAAGACCTGGACGACATGCAAGGGAACTTTTTTCTGGCACACTGGGGAGATCATTTGTCCTGCACCGCCACCCACCTCCCAAAGCACTGAAGTTATCTTGAATTAATCATTATACGAAAAAAAAACGTATCCTTAACCAATTTACACTTTGTCATTCAAGGGGCTCCAGTGAAACAAAGGCCGTTGATACTTGCTAAGTTCGTATGAAAGGAGTATACATTTTTCAAACAAATACTATTTCTGGGAGAAATAGTAACATATTAGGTGTGCAACTTAATTCTCGTCCCCTAAACTCAGGCCATCACAGAACTTCGGAAAATGCAAATAGCTAAGTGCGATAATGGCTATTTGCAGCGCCATCTAACAGCTTTCCAGGCAACCGTAACCGCTCACAGCTGTAGTGACAGAAGGGACAAAAGTTGATGGTGAAAGTCATGTCGTTCGAGAAGCAACATTTAAGGCACTGCCTCCTGTCGGCATTACAGCTGAAACAAAGTGCCGGGAAAGCTCAGAAATTTATCTGTGCTTCTTTGGGTGAGACCGCTGTGTCCTACAGTACGTGTAAAACGGGGTACCAGCGGCTTAAGCAAGAAAATTTCAATCTCCGTGATGCAGAACGTCTGGAACAGCCACATAAAGTTCACGATGGGGCACTAGAACAGCTGTTGGACGCGGATCCGTGTTAAACATAATCAGAGCTCGCGCAGGAAGTCGGAGTAACACGGCAAGCCATTGCAAAGCTCCTGCACAAGCTTGGACGGATTCACAAGAAGGGCCGTTTGGTGCCCCAACAACTCACAGCTGCGAGCAAGTCTAGGCGCTACGATGTTGCTGCATCCTTGCACTCTAGATTCAAGGAAAAGGATTTCCTCCACAAGATTTTGACCTGTGATGAGAAGTGGATCCTCTACGATACTCCTAAGCGGCGCAAATCGTGGGTTTATCCAGGTCAGCCTACCACCAGTATCGCCAAATCGAATATCCATGCCAGGAAGTTATTGCTGTGCATATGGTAGGATCCGCGCCGTGTCCTACACTCTGAGCTGCTCGAACCTGGTGAAACGGTCAATGATGAGCGTTATTGTCAGCAACTCATTCGTGTGAGTGCGGCAATGGGTGCTAAAAGGCCATACACCTGCAAGGGTAGATAGTCTGTCCTGTTGCTTCAGGATAACGCGCGTCCTCACACCGCGAAAACGATTTTAAACAGGATCACCGACTGGGATGGAACATTTTTTCCCACCCGGCGAATTCTGCAGTTTTCGCCCCGTCGGTTTATCACCTCTTTCGCTCCCTGCAACATCACCCGAGTGATCCGCACTCAGGTCACGCACTCAGGTGATGTATTTTCGCAGTGGCATTGGGCAGCTCCCTAACCGATGGCTCAAATGTATCCAACAAGACAGGGATTATTTCCCTAATTAGGTACGTATTCGATTTGCTATAATTTGCTGTTAACGTGTCGTGCCCCTGTGGCCGAGAATTAAGTTGCACACCTAATAAATGACGCTTGTAAGGACTTTTTATAATTTGAATAAATTTACGGTTATTATACGAAAAAATGAAGAATAATAGAAAGGTCTTTCTTTTTTAGTCTTCATTTTCTTCACAGTTATTTCAAAAGACCCGTGTTTTTTAACCCTGTAACCTGCTGGAACGAATTAACTCGGGGTAAACAAATTAGGCAGAAATCAGCTCGAACTAATATACTCACTGTCTAAGAATTGGCCGTATGCGGCTGGAACCAGTGCACATTCTCATCAGAAAACGTTGCTTTCCCCTTAGCTTCGTTATTCAAAGAGGTAGTTCAGTGAGATGATTGATGCCAATCTTGTCTGTTTTATTACTTCCTGAAAGAGATGGAACCATGGCGACGAACTAAAAAAGGAAAGTGAAGATGTTTCTGTTACTTGTGTCAACCCAGCAGCATGATGTCTGCGTCAGTGGGGACTAACCCTTTATTATGATGCCTTGGTTCATAGAACAGACAGATAAAAAAGGACTGAGGACGAGCTGTTAACACTAGTAGCAGGTTTATGCTCAATGCTGCTGAGATGAGAGTAGGGAAATTAATTCCTTTGCGGTAGTTTTCGTAAAACCAGGCCTTAATGCGAACACTTCTGTGCGCGGAGCTCAGAATTTTTGGGGCACAAAGTGGTTAAAGTACTTCTTCGGCTTAATGGGTTTTTGTAGCGTGATTCGGTATAATTACGAAATATAAATACGATAGGTTTCAGTTGCAGACATTATTTCCTTTAAAATATATAATTTAGGAGTTCTATTGCTTTTCATATTAAAGGAATCGGAAACAAAAAATAAGAATTCGTACCTCTGAGTCGCATAAATGATATAAGCGTTGACTTCTGATTATTCGCCCGAAAAAAAGAAAATCCCTGGGATGCATGAAAGTTGGGTTTGTCTTACGACACACAGGCTCTCACTTCTCTGAAACCCGTGACCCTAAATTAGGGCGTGCATCGTAACCATTTTTTGATAAATTGAGCAAGATATCAGGATGTGCTTATTCACTGAGTGGCCACTTTATTATGACCACCTGACAGTTTTGAGCAAATGAGCTATGGCTGCACGCTGTTGCCACCAGAGGGCGAGGCTAGTATAAAAAGGGAAAACCTAGTGCTCCTGACAGTAGTAGCAGTGATTTTTGGGTGACGAGATAGGTAAAAAAATGCGATTTGACGGACTTTCCACGTGGGATGATTGTAGGAGCTCGGAGCCATGGAGCGAGTGTTACCGAAACCGCCACATTCGTGAAATATTCCAGAGCAGCTGTTGTTAAAGTGTTTAAAGACTAGATTGTCAGCCAGAAAACTGGATCTCTACGTGCAACGTGTAGTCATCATCGAATAGAGACTACTCGGGTGGAACGGAGAGTGTCCAGACTGGTAACAGTCAACAGAAGGGTCACAGTGCCGAAAATTACAGACCACCTCAATCAAGGATCCCCGCAAATGATCTCTGTATGCACTGATCGTCTTACACTGCATCGGATAGGATATGGCAACCGAAGGCCTGTTTGAACACATTGCTGTCTGCAGTTAACAAGAGAAAACGTCTCCAGTTAGAACAGGAGCTAACTGGAGAGGACAGTCGATAATTGGAAACAAATTATGTGGTCCGATGAATTACGTTTTCAGTTGCACCATGCCGATGGCCGAGTGAGAATTTGGCGGAAACAGCACGAAAGCATGGACCCCAAATGCATTGATAGAACCCTTCAAGCTGTTGGAGGCAACGTTATGGTTTAGGGAATGTTTTCCTGGCATGCTTTGGGCCCTTTAATTCGTGTTGATCAACGTCTGAGCGTTGCGGACCAAGTGCATCCTGTCATGTGGATGGCTTATCCCAATGGCGATGGCTACTTTCAAAACGATAATGCGTCTTGCCATAGTGCTCGTATTGTACAGGATTGGTTTCAGGAACATGCCGGTGAGATTACTTTGCTTAGGTGGCTCCCACAATCTCCAGATCTTAACCCTATTGAGAATTTGTGGGATGAAGTTGAACGAGCCATCATCCAGCTGGATCAACAACCCTGCCATCTCACACTCCTGGAAAGTGCTATTCATCAAGCATGGTCTCAGATGCCACAAACCACCTATGTATCAACATCTCGTGGAGTCCATGCCACGAAAAATCGACGCAGTATTAAACGCAAATGGTGGCCCAACGAAGTACTGATGGGATGGTCATAATAAAGTGGCCACTGATTGTATATATATATACACTGCCTGACATATAAATGCCACACCATGAATTTAAGGTTATTATGCGAGAAAATGAAGAACAATAGAAAGGTCTTTCTTGTTTAGTCTACATTTTTTTCACACTTAAAACATACCAAACTGCACCCTCACAGATAGCCAAATGGGTCCTTTATAAATGATGTAATTGTCACATACAGACTAGGCTCCAGTGAGCGAATATACAGGATGATCTATAACGAATATGGCCCCCATTTTGAGCAATACAGCGTTGCGGAGGGGTCGCTCCGTACGAGTTGTGATATTCTACGTCGTTTCCGGCCATTAATGGTGTGTGGTCGGCCACCGCTTATACTGCGATACACGTGTGATACCTTTTCCTCGGAAACCATTGTCATCTTTTCACCTCAGATATACACTGCCGGACAATTGCTAAGGACGGATGACAATAGCAACGATAGCAACCATGAAATGGAAGGCAGGAAAATGTGGAAATTAGCATAAGTGCGGGATACAGTAAGACCTGTTGTGCGTATGCAAATTTTGGATTGCCGAACTTGTTCGTGGTTTCATAGCGCTGATAAGAGATATAAAGGATTTGACGCGTATTGACCGTTGTTGTCCAAACGCAAAGTTGAAAGGGAAATAATCAATTGACGAACTTGCAATTTTCAGTATGTCTTCCCGACATTACCTAGATGATTTTACGCGTGGCCGTATTATTGGCAAGATTGAAGAAGGGCGAAAAATAACAGATGTTGCCAGGGATTTCGACGTCAGCCACAGTGTTGTTTCAAGGCTTTGGAAATCGCTTTAAACAAATGGAGAGTGTAGCAAACGTCACGGGGGAGGTCGTGTTTCGCAGTACGACACCTGCAGAAGAACGGTACACGGTGCTATCAACAAAAAGACACCGGCGCAGCACAGCTAGTGAGGTAGCAAATCAGTTTATGGCTGCTACTGGCAAGCGGATCTCCCGAAAAACTGTCGCCAGACGTTTGCATGAAGGAGGACTATACGCCCGCCGTCCTGTTGTGTGCATCCCATTGTCCAGACGTCACCGTACCGCCCGTTTGCAATGGTGCCATCAACATCGTAATTGGACTGATAACGACTGGTCTGCTGTCCTCTTCTCAGATGAGAGTAGATACAGTCTATCGTCTGATTGTCGACGACAACTGATCTGGCGTGATAGTGGTACTGCATATTGTCCAGCAAACATACAGGAAAGGGACCGATATCCGACATGTAGTGTCATGGTATGGGCTGGAATCATGATCAATGGCCGTACGTACCTCTATGTGCTTCCAACTGGGACCATGACTGGCCAACAATACATTAATGGTGTTCTGCTACCCCATGTTCGCATGTTCCGTAGTGCTGTCGGTGATAGATTCATTTTCATGGACGACAACGCAACATGTCATCGAACAGTCACTGTCCAGGAGTGTCTTGAGAGCGAGGATATTCACAGCCTCGTATTGCCAGCACGTTCTCCAGATCTGAATCCCATTGAAAATGTGTGGGATGCTTTGGGGAGGGGTCTTGCTGGTCGCCAATGCTCTCCAATAAACAAGAACACGCTCATTCGTGCACTGACAGAGGAACGGGATGAATTACCCCAACAGCTGCTTGATAATGTTGTGCAAAGCATGACACGACGTGTGAAATCTTGCATCACCCTCCATGGTGGCTATATCCCGTATTGACATCTTACGCCGGAATGCCTGCGGACGGTAATTGAATTTCTTTCACGTTTACGTATTCTGCACAAAATGGCCTGTTTGTCCCCTGAACACGTTCCAAAGCCTTCTGGATTTCAGAGCACAATAAATTGTCTTTCTTGTAATGTCCTGGCATTCTGATATTATTTTATTTCACTTGGTATCCAACCACACTTACTTTTTTATGCGCTATATAGCCGTTTATGATCCATCCTTAGCAATTGTCCAGCAGTGAAGAACGACCCATATATCTTAGGCCAACAACGCGATCGTGATCAAAATCATTCAGATCACCGCGCCTATCCACGTTCGTAGATTGCGAAATATCGTTTGGAAGCCATGCAGTCCTTCTATTTCTAGCTTGCGTACAGTGTAATTTTACTCTGTGAGGGTGATGCCCATATCAATTGCGCACCACGTCTGTCTCTAATGTTTTTGTCCACTGATTGTATATGGTGGTACATATCTCAGAATCCGGCATTTTATTTATTTATTTTTTTATTTTATTTTTTGCCAAGGCAACTTTTTTCAATTTCAGATTTGAAATAAAAAAACTATCAAAAATAGCCACTAGGAGAACATATCATGTTACGAACGAAAATAAAATTAAATCCTTGGTTTCGGTGGTTGTGATTTTCAAAGGAAATATGCTCACAGCCACGTTTACTTCAGTTGCTTGAGTTTATTTTGCATACTTGACTGTTTAACGAGCAGGGTCATGAAATCTTTTGTCGTTCAGAATGCCACAACGCCCGAAATTATCTGTCTCTCCTTTCAAAATTCACCCATACCCTCTACTAATTAACAAAAGAAAGATTAGTGGTCTGTCACCACAAGAGACTTCCGATTTCAATATGCATTGACCTTCAAACAATTTCCTGTAACGATCACTGCCATCTCCTGCGGAGAAAAAATCTGATGTACTTTTTCCAGGGAAGAAGGATCTGATTTACTTATTTTTTTACATATATATAAATTATATAAATTTTTAAATCCAGTGTCCGCCTCCAGGAAAAAAAAACACAGTGATCTCAAAAATTATGCAACAATATCCTCATAATGCACATCTTAGAGAGACATAAATCGGGCAAAATTACACTGCTGTACATTACTATCTTAGCTTAAGGTGGACCGTCAAGTAATTTTGCTTCCTATACCTCCAACGGAAAAACTTTTGTACACATTTCCTTCACAATTAGTGTTTTCCCAAGGATGAAAATTTGAACATCGATTAAAATTACTTTATATTATAACTTGGAATACTTAATATTTGCTAAAACATAACCATAATTATATTAAATATCAATAACTTTTCCTTTGGTGGTGTTGAAACCAGAAGAAAAGATGGCACGACCTGTGCTTTGATGACGCCAGTAGACAAACAAATGTTGGATTGCATAATTATGGTTATGTTTTCGAAAATATTAAGTATTCCAAGTTATAAAATGAAGCTATTTTAATCGATGTTCAAATTTTCATCCTTGGTAACGCATTTATTGTGAAGAAAATGTGTACAGACGTTTTTCCATTGGAAGTATTGGAAGCAAAATTACTTGACGTCCACCTTAAAAACTACGAATTTGAAATAAATGATATTATATTAACAACAAATAAATCCAAGCAAAATTGTAGATCCATTTATCTGCAACCTTTTGATATTTTCACCTTCCTTGTAAATAAAAGAAACGTGTCTTTTACTCTTTGTCATATTTAGGCAATTCTGGTTTCGTTTAATGCGCAATGTTCTCAACAATATTTAGTAATTTTACATTTATTTAAATTTTATAGTATACTTAATTTTTTAACTTACACTTCGCTCAGATTCGATTTGTATAATATTTGTACTGGACATGATTTTCACGTTAATGGGATCACATACACAAAGAAATACATACTACTGTGGAAAACAAAAGCTATCTAACAACTTTCAGTAAACTATAAGGAAAATTCTTTTATTTAAAATATTCATGCAGAGAGAAACATTCTGCATTTCCATACCAAAAATTTTCAACATTTAGCCTTTTAGTAGGCCTATTTCAAAAAACCCGATTAATTTCAAAGAATAATTTATTTGGATTCGACCCACTGAAATGCTTTGCTCGTTTGACTCTTATCGTTCACTGAACTATTGTAGCCCAGCCAGTGACTCTCGGGAACCATTTCAGAGTCGGATTCCAACCGTTCGTTTCGTTCGCTCTCTTTCTGAATTGGATTGTCGGCTTGGTTTGGTGAAAGGTTTACACCCGGTATGTTCAACAAACGGCTGTTGTGTTTCGAATTCGACTCTTTGTTTGATCGGATTGAAACCATTTGTTGGAAACTGTTTATTCCTTCGATACTGGCTATTCCTCACGGTTCACAGATGATTTGCACGACTATAATGCCATATGTGGTAAAACTAATATAAGTATACTAAACGTTTCACAAAATCGATAGCAAAACTATTTCCTGTTGCGACCCCAGATGTATATTATCAGTTTTTCTTTTGGATAGCCATTGCGTTTTATCAAATTCTTTGAATACTGGCTTATAACACAATTTTTTGAAAAAAACAATATTCATAATAAATTTCAAAATTAATGAAGGACAAGGCTAGCAGATCCAGGGTTTTTTGCATAGTGTTATTTAATATATACACATATATTATTTAAAAAACAAAACAAAGCTATGTACCATGTTTTTTTTTTAAGAGGGCCAGATTTTTGCACTTATTTTAGTTATTCTGGTGTTTGTTGTTCTTCGATTGGGAGTTTAAAAACCATTGTGAGCTATTCTTTGTGCTATAAGAAGTCGCTCTTCCCCAATATAAGGTCACTGGTTCCAAGGAAATGAGACAGCCAGTGCGCTTAGGCAAACACAACGTCCCCATGCCTCACCGAATTTGAACTTGGACTGACCTTAGACAAATTGACAGAACCCAACGCTTAGACCACCCAGTGGCTTTTTGGTTTTTAAAGCATATAATAAATATACGTAATATAAGTTTTAGTTTTCTAGAGCATTTGGACTTTGTTAAAGTAATGCATCTCTCTCGTGACTGATAATAATCAATAGGGCTAGCTGCGATTTATACGGAATGAATATTTAAAAACATGTACGTAAAATATTTATAGAAAATAAGGTAATGTGTAGGAAAAAAAGAAAATTAACAAAATACGTGATATATTTCTTTTTGTATTTTTAATAACTTTCTGCAATTTCTTTGTGCACATAGTCAAAAGAAATTAAAAAGTCACTTTAAAAGTTTTAAATAACTTTTCTCCAAACCAGGGCTTTCAACTAACCGACTGCTATTACAACTAGCAGCAATATGGTACTTGAGGTTGTCGAAAACGAAGCTCTTCTTTTTTCTCTCAAAATAGCTTTAAATTGGCTAAAAGAAATGTCAAAGTAACTTCGGTGAAAACTTAAACCCCGCTATAACCGATGCCGAGAATTCATTATCTTTTCAAACAGCGCAACTTCCAATTGAAATTCTCTGGAGAAGCAATTTTGTATAGCTGTAATGGTTTCTAGGGCTGAGTTTTTTAAAGCAACTCGTAGTTTATAATTTCTCCAATGTGGGCCCGGTTACATCTTCTAATATTTCAATCGTCTGAAACACCACAAAACAAAATATTTCCATTAGTTCTTAGTCTTCTAAGGGCCATTCGTATGATGTTCTAACAACTTTCAGTAATCTTACGCTGTCTTTGCATATTTTGAATTTTTGGGGTGCGGTTTGGTATCCTGCATTCGTCACTGAGCTAATTTTTATTCTACTAGAAAATATATCATTACCGATTTTGATCATACATTGTGGTTTATTTGAAATTTCGGTGCACAAAAAACTTACTGTTTTCTTTTATTTATTTTTTTTTAATTTAAGTCGCAGCTTAGTTGCTTTTGGGGGCCTTATTTGGATTCCATTTTTTCTGCTAGAACATTACAGCTCTCTGAAAATAGTATCTCTCAATGAATTGATATTCTGTTACATTTGTACAAAATAATTTTTTCTTTTCTCTCCTTAATTTTCATTACTCTTTTGTTGTATCCTGCGTAAAGTTTTAAAGTAATTGAAATATTACCTACCTTTAGAATTTCTTTCATATATTTTGGGTCATGTTTGTTCTCTAGGAGCTTCATTCTTTACAGGATTTGCAACTAATTATAATATCTATGTGGTTCGTTTTTGTTTGCAAAATGTTTCCTTTTGGCTTAAAAATATATTTTAGGTTTTAAATTTTCAGGGGTAGAACAATTCTATGTTTTAATTTATTTTAATTCTTTCCTCGGTTTTGTGTTCAGTAATTTTATATGACCCCAAATTTTTGTTCTGCCAGCTCCATTCTCAGATTTTTGGTTTAACTGATCTTGTTGATGTTTAGTACGATTTATTCAATTAATCGTGTGTCTCCTGATTCAAGTAACATATTGTACAGCACTACATTCAGCAAAACTTTTCTCACTTTCTTTCGTGTGGGTTTAGAGTTATCATTCTCATTTGCCTCGTAAAATGATTTATGGACTTCTTATGTCTGTATTTATTACTCTTAACATTCCTGTTCTCTGATTTATTACTCTTTCCACGGATTGTTATCACTTGAAATTATGAACATGCTTAGTTTATCAGCGCTCTCCGCCACGTGCCTTGTGAAGACAATTTCATTCGTATTCATATTCCTTCCCTATTTATTGTAATTTCAAAAAGCCTAAATTTTAAATTGCTTCTTTATTGCCATTTTCTTTCTTTAGCAATGTCGCAGTATTTACTGTTTTACAATATATACATCCAGCATACACAGTTGAACGGTGTGCTACTAAACATGTAAGGGATCCAAAGGGCAAATGCTGGCTAACTGAACGAATATTAGTAGCTGCCTCTGCATACGTCTTGCACTTTGAAACAGCTTTACCTTAAGACTTGAGCCTACTGAAAGGCAAATTGCTAAGTTAGACCCTATCCAAAGAAAATTAACGATTCCACTAATTTTAGGTTCATAAGATTTGACTTTCGAACAATAAATTGCAAATAGTTCTACGACATATGCTTAGGATATAGATCTTAACAGTGCTTATTACTGCAAGGCAATTTTAATATCCACATAATTTGTGAAAGTATTCTTTTATGAGTTGTAGTAACATGATTATTGTTATCCGCATGAGAAGTGCCGTTTAATGTAGAGGCATGAGAACTAGAGGATATATTAGCCGGTGATATCGTTAAATCTTTGGAAAATTCACTTTCCTGAAAAAAGCAACGTTAATGTGTCTAGAAACTCGGAAGACGCAAAATGAATTGTTGCACCAATAAGCTTTAAATTATAATTACGCTTTAGATCTTTCCACCAACATGATATTTAATTATGGCAATTTATTTGGAAAGCCATGAAATTTTACGTTTCCAATAAAATGATGCATGCAGAAAAACGCATGTTTTGCTTCTAGAAAATATTGTTTGTACCCGTAATAAAATATTGCAAGGATGAAAATTTTGGAAATATGAGATACGATGGAAATTTGAGTTTGTTCGAAAATAAGCTGTTGTATTTTTGTGGAAAATGGTAAATTTGGGACACACAGGATTTGTTTTCGTTATGGAATTTACAAAAATAATCATTCTTATTTTAAAATTACGTTTTTCGGTTTTAAAGGTAAAATAAAAGTATTTCGGCAAGGAAAAGTTGCTTTAAAAATTAAAGTCTTATTTAAGCATAATTTAAATATCCTGGTTAAATTAATTAACCTAATACTTTAATGTAAAGTGAATATTTTTTGTAAAACGAGCTTATCATTCATCTTCACAGTAAGATTTGCTCATGTTCCGTTTTTTGTATCCACGGGATGTTTGTCATTCGAAGCAGATTAACTTTCATTTTTTATACTTCTTACATATAGAAATTTGTTGAAAAACTCCAGGTAAAGTATGTACGTAGGCCTTGTCTTTACCCAAGTATTTGATATCAGCTTGCAATACATCAAAGATAAACACAATATGATTCAAACACAGTCTATCCAAAGTCAGTCAAAGAAGAAATTACACCTAATTCTGAGACATTATACTTGTGTAAGTCAGTGTTTATCCGATGTTTTGAGCATAATATAATCAGGTGTTCCACGAGACACCATAAAATGAATATATATATATATATATATATGTTTAAAATACCGTGAAGAATTGTAAATGTTGTTTGCAAAATTTTGAATATATATATTAGGAAATAGGTAAAAATTAAAAAAATTCTAAGTAGGCAAAAGCGTCTCTGTTTTATTTGCATAACAACTTTGTTATGGCCATATTTGGTAACCTTCAGAACGTATGCCGCTATGTTTTGTAGCTTCTGTCGCCATTCGGTGTTTTAGAAACCTACGTCAAGACCGCTCGTACGACATTAATGATTTTATGCTTTCTATTTTCATAACTGTTTATTGTCACCTACTCTCATTTACTAGGTATACCTTCTTCTGTGTAGGCATCGATACGAATAATAAGTTGTAAGTTTGATTTGCTATGGGATAACTTCTGCTGCGGAATAAGATGTTTTGCGCTTCACGAGAAATTAGTATTCTGTGATACCGCGGTTCTTCTTCCATGGCACAATATAGAAACATCATTCCTTTCATTATCCAATTTAGTACTTCGGCAGCATCAGGCCGTGATGCCACACATTCGTGCACACGTTTTACTTCGTGTTTGTCAAATAACGCGTTTCCGTAGTCTTAAATTATTAAATAAGTCAGCATTTTTCGTCATTACAGATAATCCAAATATCAAGGATGTAAGATTTGTAATTTGCAGTAATAAGTATTTTTACTCTTTCTGGGTAGCTAACACATTTTTCAGAACATCCTAACGGCTGGGACAGAAATCCAAGTTCTTTCCTCCAAAAGTAAGAAAGCGATACTAGAATCTGCATGTCACAATCTAGGTATCCCTGTCACCTTTCGGCTTCTAAATAGTCCGGTAGTTTTCAGAAGATCTGTGCCAGATTTTTGAAGAACGTGATTTTCTATAATAAACAAATAGTATCCCGAAGGTAGTACGTTTTCTGTTTCTCATCGATGGTGTTACCGCAAGGTAGGAATTTTCGCGAGCGGTGTTAGTACGAGTAGCATGAGACTAAAATCCGAACTGGTCTTATATTTTGAAAATTAAGACTGGCTTTGCAAATTAAGTTACTTAGCGGACATTTTTAACAAACTAAATGAAATCAACTTACAACTCCAAGCACTGGATCCAAATATTTTTCAGACACACAGCACGATCAATGAGTTTTATAACTAAGTTTTATTTTGGTTATGTAAATTTTATTAGAGATGGAAATGTTATGATATTTCCAACCGTGGTGAGAATCCTTAACTGCTACTTGGTGCTGCTGAGTGAACCATTTTTGAAATAAATTCCACAGATTAAGAATGTGGACAAACACAAGATTGGTGTCACATCCCTTTCATACCCTTGCATGCACTTCATCTGATTTTTCCATCAAATTTAAAAAAAAAGTTAACTGAAATGTTAGCTGATAGCAAAGATGACAGCTGTTCCTAAAAGCAATTTTCGAGAACATGTCAGTCTCCGATTTTTGGACAGCAGCTTAAAAAGTGTTCATGAAAGTTATCTTGCTGTTATTACAAAGCTTCTTCCATTTCCACAGACATAATTGTATGAACAAAACTACTCTGCACGACCATCAATCAAAAGTTAAGAGAATAATTACATTGATCCAGAGCCGGGCCTTATCGTTTAACTCATGAACAGTAGTCCACGAATTGAACTTCTAGCTTTGAAAAAACATGCCCAGCCTTCTCACGGAATAGATATTTCATAATAAGTTTAATATTGCCGTTGTTTTGGAGTGATTCATAATAAGCATTGCCGTTACCAATTCATAGATATTTATATTAATAAACACTGTCGTTAGTCAATCCATATGTACTTTTGGTATTAAACTATTTCGCATAGCAATTCATATATTGTAAAACATATTGGTGATGCGAAGTTAAGGAAATTTGTATTGTTAGGTACCCAAGCAACTGTGTCGCACTGTTTTAATAGAAACAAATTGTTCATTAAAACTTCTTTCAAAATTTATTGTTGCCATCAAAATGATTGTAAAACACTCTTTGTGCTTTAGTTTGAACCTGTTTTTTCGAATACAATGAACGGTAAAGTAAATATTAAAGAATTGCAAAATTTCATATTATCTTCAACTGTATACATTTTATTTTATATTGCTTAAATATAGTTTACCGTTTATTATTTTTTTAAATTTTCTTCATAAACAATATTTTGTTGGTTCGAAGGCACAGGCTCTGCAGGAGTTTTAACAATGTGCATTTCGAACAGGCAAAGAACGTGTATTAAAAAAATTGGAGTTGCTCTGGTACACTGGTGTGTAGGACCGACTGCGGATTGTGACCTTAATAAAGATATGTTTATCGATCTGGACTGCTCTTAAGGAATCGAGAAACAAATTGAGTTTAGATGGTGATCAATATGTTAAGCCGACCATAATTAACGTGTGTTTCCTTCCAGTATTTGATGGTTAAATAAATCACATAGTTTACATTTTCAAGACAAGAAGAAGAATGGGAAGTAGAAACCTTCCACCATAAATAATAATCAGAATAAAACCAATAGCAGCAAAACTTTGCTTGTTAACACAAATTACACTAATATTTACATCAACACATTGTCTTGTTAGACAAAAGTAAAAAAAAAAAAAAAAAATCCAGTCAAGATATACCGTTACTTGGTAGATTACTTTTGTGCGACCACAATATTCAACACACACAATATAATTGTTATCTCAACAGAGAGCATCTATTGATATTAATTAATAACGAAGAATAACACACCAATTGTACTTAAATAGTAAATCACTTGGCATACAATAGAAATAAAAATTTCCAAGCTTTCGCACATCAACCAGTTGGCTTTCTCGTAGAAGTTAGACAGCTAACTGCAAGCTGTATAATAGAACGGTTCAACAATTTGAACGTGGTGACATGACAATAATGAATAGATGCGAACGAAATCAGGTATTCAAAGACACGAGGCGTTTTGCTCGTTTTGGCACGCGGAATCCTGGAAGAAAAACCAAGAGGCAGTCACTATTTGAAGAACGAGTTAAAAACTCGTGGCGACTCCATTCAGACGCAATCATTGCACGACTCGCTGTTGGTTATGATCTCCAAAGTTTAGAGAACTTAGATTTTGGTATGGAGTAGGGAGCTAATTTCGTTACGACATTCCATATAGAATCAGCGGACTTCAGCTTGACTTCTTTGGATAGGGCCGTGGTTATTTTGCCGTTCTTCATGTCCCTTTTATGTTCGTTAACTCTAATTCTAAATGAACGCTTAGTCATTCCAATGTAGTATCTCACCGATCCGTCCGGATATAGCAGAGGAAGGCCATAAACACCTGCTTCATTGGAAGGTGCGGACTTTTCAGTGTTTCCTTTATGCATGGCACATAAAGATGTCGGAGAACTGATCCCAACACCGAGGTTCATCTTCTTGAGCGCGTTCTTGAGCTGATAAGAAACTTGTGGTGTATAAGGAATTGATCCCAGGTAGAATATATGCGGCATCAAAAGTTTAGAACGACAGCTTCGGGTTTTCTCGATGTAGCGATGTGCCAGGTTTGGGGTGTATCCTGCCTTAGTAGCCAGCTCGATAACGTTTCTCAATTCGCATTGTCTAGAAGGAACATCTGAGGAGACTGCAAAGGCTCTTCGGAGTCGAAAACGGAATAAAGCTGTCTTGTAGTCAGCGGGGCAGAATGAGTTTCGGAGCATCAGGTTAGCTATGGATGTGGGTTTATAATAGATGTGTGTGCGAAGCCGATTTTCTGATAATTCACTGAGTAAAACATCCAGATAAGGCAAGGTGCCATTGCGTTCGAGTTCATTAGTGAAATTGATAGTAGGATGAATATCATTAATTTTATCTCAAAAAACCGGGACGGTGTCCATTCCGTGTGGCCATATGAAGAATATATCGTCCGCATATCTTAGCCAGGTGGTAGGTCTTGGGGTGATGTCGGTGAATATATATTGCTCAATTGGACGAAGTATTGCTTCCGCGAGTACGGCTGAAAGAAATGATCCCATCAGAGCGCCATTTATCTGTTTTTAAATTTGTCCTTGGAAACTGAAGTAGCTGTAATTTGAGACGAAGTCGATTAATTTGAAGATGCTGTGACAGGACTCCTGGGAATAAAGTGACGAATTAGTTATGGCTTCTTTTAACGGTCCGATGGCTTCCGGCACTGGTACCGAAGGGTAAAGAGAAACGACGACGAAACTGCCGATAATGTCGCTTTGTTGGGCAGAAATTTGCTTAACTTTCATGATAAAGTCTACTGTGGAAGATATTATAAAGTCCGATACAAGGAGTTGATTAGCTCGAAATTTGGATAGTGCCTTTTCTAAACAGTACGTCGGTGCGGACCTCCATGACACGATGAGTCTCAATCATGTTTGTGATGTTTAATTCTTTCGAAGAGCCTCTGTATCTGATATCCTGGGGGTAATTTGATGGTTTTCTTGAGATCGTCCGGGATGGCAGGCAGCATGGCTTTGTACTTGAGCATTCCAACAATTTAGTGGGTTCTTATGCAGTACTGTGGATCCAGAATATGAGATGAAGTCTTGCAGTTTCTGTTTGTAATCTATAGTGTCCATAATTGCTATCTGGACGGATTTGTCTCTTAGTGATAATATTATGGAACGATGATTTCTGAGGATCGGAATCGGTCTTGTAATTTTAAATTTACTATGTGTTCGTTTAGAATTATACCACGATCGTAACCGAGAACAAAATAGTTGGAGCAGTTCATCTTTGGCGTCCTCCGGAACTCGTGAAACCTGAAGCAACGCTTTTAGAATTCGGTCTTGTTTGGAAGGAGAATTTTGGTCAAAGTTTCAAAACTTTATTTTCTTCTACTGTGAGCGTCCAGCTAGATATATTGACGAATGGAATGATGAAATCTTGATTGCAAGACGTTAGGCTTCGAAAAGAAAAAGTACTAATTTCTCCGCCAGACCCTGTCAAGGATAGCAAATCTGAAAAGAAAGAAACGTCATTTCTTTGGAAAACAAGTGCTACTCTTTATATATGAAGTTACATAGTTTTTGTCACCCGATCACTTTTAACAACCTGACGCTCCGAGTAGATATGTTGGTTGACAGAGTTCAATCTACCTTCTGGTCCAGACACAAGAAAAAGCTAGATTTCTTGAAATCATCCCAGAACCCTAAATCTAAATATCTCATCATTCCATTCGTCATATTCAGCCGGACGCTCACAGTAGAAGACAATAAAGTTTCGAAACTTGGATCAAAATTATGCTTCCAAAGAAAACCGAATCCTGAAAGCGTCGTTTCAGATTTTGAGAGGGTAATATCAAGAGTTCCGGAGGACGGCAAAGATGAACTACGCCATTTCTTTTGTTCTCGGTTACGATCGTTGTATAACTCTAAATGAACACATAGTAAATTTAAAATCCCAAGACCGATTTCGATACTCAGAAGTGAACGCTCCATAATATTAACACTAACGGACAAATCCAGCCTGCTAGCAATTATGGATGCTATAGATTCCAATCAGAAACTGCAAGACTTCATCTCATATTCTGGATCCACAGTACTGCATAAGAACCCTACAAATTGTTGGATTGCTGAAGTGCAAAGAACTGCCAGGCTGCCTGCTATCCCGGACGATCTCAAGAAAGCCATCAATTTACCTCCAGGCAATCAGATACCGAGGCTCTTCGGAAGAATCAAACATCACAAGCATGATAATCCATTGAGACCCATCGCGTCACGGAGGTCCGCACCGACGTACTGTTTAGAGAAGGCACTATCCAAATTTCTGGTTAATCATCTCCCCGAATCGGACTTTATAATATCTTCCACAGTAGAATTTATCACGAAAGTTAAGCAAATTTCTCGTCGTTTCTCTTTACCCTTCAGTACCAGTGCCGGAAGCCATCGGAACGTTAAAAGAAGCCATAACTAATTCGTCACTTTACTCCCAGGAGTCCTGTCACAGCATCTTCAAATTAATCGACTTCGTCTCAAATTACAGCTACTTCAGTTTCCAAGGACAAATTTACAAACAGATAAATGGCGTTCCGATGGGATCATCTCTTTCAGCCGTACTCGCGGAAGCAATACTTCGTCCAATTGAGCAATATATATTAACCAACATCACCCCAAGACCTACCACCTGGCTAAGATATGCGGACGATATATTCTTCATATGGCCTCACGGAATGGATACCGTCCCAATTTTTCGAGATAAAATCAATCATATTGATCCTACTATCAATTTCACTAATGAACTCGAACGCAATGGCGCCTTGCCTTATTTGGATGTTTTACTCAGTAAATTATTAGAAAATCGCCTTCGAACACAAGTGTATTATAAACCCACATCCATAGCTAGAATGATGCTACGAAACTCATTCTGCCCCGCTGACTACAAGACGGCTTTATTCCGTTCTCGAATCCGAAGAGCCTATGCAGTCTCCTCAGATGTTCCTTCTAGACAATGCGAATTGAGAAACGTTATCGAGCTGGCTACTGAGGCTGGATAAACCCCGAGCCTGGTACATCGCTACATCGAGAAAACCCGAACCAGTCGTTCTAATCTTTCTATGCCGCATATACTCTACCTAGGATCAATTCCATATATACCATATTTTTCCTATCAGCTCAAGAACGCGCTCAAGAAGATGAACCTCGGTGTTGGGATCAGACCTCCGACATCTTTATGTGCCATGCATAAAGGAAACACTGAAAAGTCCCCACCTTCCAATGAAGCAGGTGTTTATGCCCTTACTCTATTATATCCGGACGGATCGGCGAGTTACTACATTGGAATGACTAAGCGTTCATTTAGAATTAGAGTTAACGAACATAAAAGGGACATGAAGAACGGCAAAATAACCACGGCCCTATCCAAAGAAGTCGAGCTCAAGTCCGCTGCTTCTATATGGGATGACGTAACGGAATTAGATTCCTACTCCACACCAAAATCTAAATTCGCTAAACTTTGCAGATCATAACCAACAGCGAGTCGTGCAATGATAGCGTCTTAATGGACTTGCCAAGAGTTTGGAACCAGTACTTGAAATGGTTCCAAACTCATGGAAGGATTTCGCGTCCCCAAACGAGCCGAACGCCTCATGTCTTTAAATACTTGATTACGTTCGCATCTATTCGTTATTGTCATGTCACCACGTTCAAATTGTTGAACCGTTGTGTATTATCCAGCTTGCAGTTAGCTGTCTACCTTCCTTGAGAAAGCCATAGGGTTGATGTGCGAAAGCTTGGAAACTTTTATTTCTATTCTATGCCAAGAAATTTTGTTTCACTAGGATAGTTATACTATTTAAATCTATTGATATTTTGTTATTAAGTGGAAGATGATATCAAGAGAAGAAAGAAAAACAATATATTGGAAATTACATTATAAGATACCCGTAATAAGTCCGGGTTCCGTATATTTTCTCTAGTTCTTGGGCTTTTGTACCAGTTTAAGAACTCGATGTAATCTGAAAGCTGGTTTCCGATATTCACCGTGGTAGGTGTGATTTGGGACAGGATGTATGTGGTGCATTTCACTGTACTTTGGAGTGCAAAATTGTAGTGAAAACGCGAATGAAAGTATTTTGCTGCGATACAGGGAGATTAGTTTGATGCTACTTCTGAGGTAGATGTTCTGTCATCTACCGAAATTTGTATACACCACCATGTAATGCTACCAACGTTAATCCCTTGCATTGTAATTGACAAAAACATAGCTAGACGGTGACGTTGTAAAAACAATATTTGCAACACAATTATGAGTGGGTTCGTTTGGGAGACGATTGTGTAAGCAAATGAAAATGTTCTTCAAACATTTAAATTATTCTCCAAACTTTTTCACGATTCCCTGCTTTTATAACAGCTAGATGCAGTTATTTCCCAATTCGTAACGAAATAGCTTGGAATTTACTTTTTAATTATGATTTAGCCTTAACAAAAGTATACGAAAGTTCATATACAACAATTTTGCATGCATAATTCATATACAACAATTAACCAACTCAAAACATTTCTCATGAAACATGGAGTAAAGAAAATATGCGTTTGGTTCGGCTGTCTCATATTAACATGCAAATATTGCATTTACTGACATATTTTAGTATTTATGAATCTTAATCACTTGAACTTCAGTCCGTATTTTTAGGACTGTAACCATTTAGTGGTGAAAAACAATCAATTTTCGACCACACTTTGAGGACAGCTCTGGTAGGTTTTTGCGATATGTAAACCTGGGAGTCTAACGCGGCGTTTTGAGTCACACTTTGTAGAAACAAATTTTCTGCCTTAAATGCAAATATGTTCATCAGACCCGGTCATGAATTTTTACGTTGTGTTCAGGTGTAACACACCAATTTACTAAAAAATATACGAAAAACCCACTTAAGTAAAATAACGATATACCACAAATCTCGTTTTTTTTTGTTACAAATATGCAGGTTGATAAAACTCTTTCGGAAATCGTGCAACTAAACCCTGCAATTTTTAGAACGTTGCGTTTTTAAAATTGCGTAGGACTAATAGTGATGATTTTGGATTCGGGTTCCAAAAAAGAGCAGCACTTCCTTTCTGTCACGAATATCAAAAAATTGCTCGATGAATGGTTCTCCTCGAAAGAACTTGCATTTTTCTACCGCGGAATCCATTTGTTACCCCGACGGTGAGAAAAGGTCGTAGCTGACAAAAGACTCTACTTTGAATAGACTAACCTGTACCGTTTTGTGGCAACACACAGGAGTTTGTGTGGTAAAAAACAGCGGGAATTAATTCAAGCACCAAATAGTTCGCAGTTTCGTAGGTACCTCATTAAAATGCATGAGATGTTCCACAAGATCATATTATTATTAAAAATCAGGTACTACCTGCTATATGCTATATATTATTTACTACATGGGATATCTTATGTTAGATTTTTCATGATTGGCGTCGATACATGCAACCGGGCATTCAATAAGGAACATCACGATTTCCAGTTGATTGTATTATGTAGTAAGAATTCTGTCCCTGAAAATCAGTTTTATGAACATTGTAAAAATGAATTTTTGTTATAAACTTTGCCTAGTTAATCAAAATTTAATAAGTAATAATTTTGTATTATATTCTTTTTGAAGCGTTACTAGTTTGATACATTTGGTGTATTATGACGATACATGAAAAACTGTGAGCTCCACTTCAAAGCAGAGTATTTTTTTAATAATAAGAAATATTATAAATTGATATGAAAATTTCTTGCTGCTCATTGGGAAAACCTATTTTTACAAAGAGCCGTAGCTCCCATTGTGCGAAATATAGCCACAAGATATTTGTTTATTCAGAACAATTTTACGGCACTGAAATTGCAATGTGGCCAGTTCTCCGGTGACCACTTCTCCGCTGTCCACTTCGCCGGTAGCCAATGCTCCGTACCCGAGTTTTCATAGTTGAGATTTTTATCTATTCTCTTTTTTCGATTAGAGTTCCTATACATTATTTACAAAACCGTGTGCCTGTTTTTGTGCAAGTGTGTTACTTTTAAACTTTAAAAATAAATAATATAAATGCATTCCTGAAATAAATTTGTTAATCTAAAGAATAAGGTGACATCAACAAGCTTTTCATGGATTTATTACCGTCTATTCGTTCTTAGATTTAATTCGTAGGCTTGTATATATGATTTCAACAGCATGGTTCAGCTAAGATCATTATTCGAGGTGAACATGTTTATGCAGACTTATAACAATTTGATTTGCCCAAAAATATCAAACACTATATTTTACTAAAGTAAAGTTGATTTCTCATAGAAAAATGTGGAAAAGAAAAACAATTTTCTCAAAAATTATCTCTTCCTTTTCTTTCGGAGACAGGAATATATCAAAGTTCTCCGATGTTGATGGGAAACACCACATTTATAACAGTGTATTTTGAAATTCACCTACAGATTATTTATTTTTACGTTTGGCGATCTCCACAGAAGTATAACTGCCAAAAATTTCCAGACACCCCTATTTGCTTCGTTGAGAGCAGGAAAATAAGGAAACATAAATCATAAATATTCTGATATTTTTATATTACTTACTCTTAATTGCTAGGTTGTTTCTATTTATACATCCGAACTAGTTTATAATTTTTCTTCTGAGGCAAAGATTCAACATGACTAGCTTATATGACTGAGCATAGAAAACTTATGCTTTGCATCTTTCCTCAGAAAACGCATGCTTTGCATCTTTCCTCGGAAAACGTATGCTTTGCATCTTTCTTCAGAAAACGTATGCTTTGCATCTTTCATAGCTCACAAAGCAAAGGTGCACAGCATAAGACTCCGTTTCTCATTCGTTAATTTTTATATTTGGACGCTTAAAGTGACAATATCTGAATTCATAAGAACATACCAAAATGTACTGTTTCTAAACCATGGGAAAAAACAAATCGCATCTATATTTACAATGAATGTTTTGTGTATAAATACTATTTTATTTAAAATACAGCATTAATTTAAGTGATACTGTCTGTAGACTGTATCAATACACTCTAATGTATTGATTACTCTCAAGAATGTAAAATAAGTTTTCGAGTATTAACAAAAATAATTTTTAGAAATGAGCTTTGATATCTGATATATATATCTTTTTGTGAAGCCCGGCAATGTGCAAATGCAAATATGAAAAACAAAGAAATAAATGTCAGTACTCTCACTTAGGCAAACGTATTCACGTTTGAAACGAATAATTCTCTGCCATTTTAACCAAGGATGTTATTCGCGAAATTTGAAGCATATGGATGTACACGTAAAAAGTTATTTTGTGAATGATGGTGATATTAACACTGTGCTTGAATCAAGCACTTCTCATTGCGATAATCCAGCATTTTTTAATTATTTTAATATGTCCTCCTTGCCCAGAGGGCATAAAGTGCATTCTTATATTAATTACGTTCGCTAATGTTTGTAGAAAAACCTAATACTTATTTTCCTTTCACATAGTTTATTCCTGTAACCAGAAATTTTCAGACTGTTAACAGGTTTGTGAAACAACGATGTACAGTATGTGTTTTATGATGAATTGCTTAATAAATCTACGATTCAAATGGATTTCGTTTAATTCCAAAGAGGAAATTATTTTGTAGCTTTTTATTGCAAATTGTTTGTATAATACAAATAAATACAAATTTCGCTGATTATAAAATGCTTGAAACAATAGTAAATTAAACGCCTCTAATCAGGCCTGTAATTCTGCTGAAATAATGGTTGTTAGTGTGATCAAAGTGGGACCCGATAGGCGTTCCAACGTCTTGAATGAAGTTCAATACCTGCTAGCTGAATAGCATTTTAGCTCGGACGTTACGTGGGAGTCTTTATTTTGCGTACTGACTTTCGTGGAATAGAACTTCAAATTTAAATTGCAGGCTATTTTGCACGTTCTCTATTTTTATTCATAGTAATGCCAATAATTTTCTCCCCATGGTATTAAGAATTAGATGCCATCAACTTGGGTAATTGAAGTAAGTGGTTCAAACCGGCTATATACCTAATTAGTATAATTATTATTAATTCTACGTCTCATATTTCTCTTTTACAAAAACTGAATTCTTGTCGTCACAACATTGGTGTTTTGTGTTATTGTACATCTTTTGGAAAGGTTTTGCCGCAGGTTAATGACATTTTTCTTAATATGTTAGAACCTTAGCTGGAAAACATTTTGTCCTGTTAAATTTTGAAGTCCTACGAAAGCAAGCGATTTTTCTATAACTAAAGTGACTGCGTCTGTAGGTGAAAATCGTGCTGAAAGCGACTTTTCCTCCTTTATCATTATCCAGGGTTTTTACGTAAGTCGATGAATTTGTGTAATGATATGTGTTCCAAATGCTGATTTTCGGCATTTCTCCATTAACCTGCAAGTTAATGGAGAAATGTCAAAATCAGCATTTTGGAACACATGTGGTGATACACAACCGTCCTTGTGATTAGATCTAACAAAAATCATAGATAAGAAATATGAAAATGCTATCCCAAAGGGTGAAACAGCGGAGGCGAAAAACAGAAGTATCATAGCTTTAAGAGAGGATGCTTTAAAACGTTGAAGACTAGTATACGGCAAAACAGGAATGGTTATGGACACCTAAATGCATTTCTGGGGGCAAGATGTCACGCATCCGGTATGAATATAAACACCCTGCCTTGCGAAGAGAGGAGAGAGAGAGAGAGAGAGAGAGAGAGAGAAAGAGAGAGAGAAAGTTTTTACCCTCCATTTTGCACACTTGATCTTTACTTATCCGGCCACATCTGCCCTTCCGGGAAATGCATATTTGTATATGAAAGATATATAACTCATCATGATAGAGATAGTCGGAACCGCAGAAGGAAGATTTTGTAACAAAAATTTAATTCCAAGTATGAATAATGTTATGCATTAAAAGGTTGGTGGCTTGAATAATTCTTTCATTTCATGTAAATGGTTCCGTGAATGTTTTGCTAGGTTCTCCCGGAATACTAGACCTCGAAGGAAACTGGCACAGTATGTAGATAGATGTCCCCGCAAATCACACCCATGTGTACTCTGCGAGTGTTCTAGGAATGACTCTGCCAGTATTTCCGTAGTTACAGAAGATTGGCGAATTCTGATGGCCCAAAAGTTGACGATTCATGTTGTAACAGCTCCAAAAACGTCCACCAGATTTGCAGTGGTTTTTCTAGCAGTATGTTTTTCCTAACAGTAAGTCTCCCGTTATAACTAAACTTTAAAATCATTTTACAGCACGTTTTAATTAAAATTGTATATTTAGGGCGCATTGTTCCACAAACATCTTCTAGGGAGGCTATACTTTTTATAATTTAGCTTCCTGCGTTACATATTTATTTTCTGGATGAGGTGCAAAGATTATTTTGTTTTTCTTCTTGGTTCCTCAATTCTCCATCAGATGGATTGGTGTGTTTCGCTGTTAGAATTTTCCCAAAATTCCATTTTTTTCTTCCTTTTTCCGGGACTTTGCACCATGGGTAGTAATGTGATTACCAATCTGATTGTGCTGTTATTTCCGGATATCTTTTTTTTTTTTGCAGGAACGTTTACCAAACAATAATTTATAATTCTGGGATTCTCCAAAATCAGCAAGGTGTCATTCCATTATTGACGCCACCATTATTTTCTTATTTGCATTTTATTTTCATTGGAACAGCTGTAGAAATTAGAAATGTGTTGCAATGACTCTGGATTCTCCACCCCGAGGGCCATTCGGGACTCTCTTGAGAACACATCATTTCTCTGGAAACCTCCTGAAGCAGTTATGCCTTCCAATGGAAAATTCACTCACAGTTTAACTGTGCCCTCTACACTGGCGGAAAGTGAAAAAAGAACACCAAAAACGAATTGGTGGAAGATCATGAAATTTACATATGTTAATGGGGTCGAGCTTACGTAGGTGTGATGTTAATTTCGTGACCAACCGGTGAGCGCTTATGCCACACCAGGCATGACATGCAAATTATCGTCGGTGGTATTTAAGGAGTACGGCGAAGTGAATGTAATCAGTCGTCGGCGTACGGACACGTGCGAAGACCCTGAAGAAGCTGCAATGCCTGGACATGGAAGACGTGTACGATTTCAGCAATTATCGGACTTTGAGCGAAGCCGTCTAGTCGGACTCCGCGAGGCCGGGTGGTAGTATCGTCGTATTGCGGAGCGAATCGGACGGGAAGTATCGGTGGTGATACGATGGTGGCGTAGATGGTCCGAAAAACATTTCCACACGAGAAGACGTGGAACCGGAAGTCACAGAAGGTTTGATCAGCGGACCGATCGACGCATAAGAAGAGCGGCGTTGTCAAGCAGAACATCCACTGCGACGCAAATCTGAGCTGCCGTTGCACCTGACGTGACTGTGCGAACAATCCGCAACCATCTACTGAATGCAGGACTACGTGCACGTGTGCCTCTGGCATGTGTACCTCTGACTCCAGCCCACCGTCAGGAACGGCTGCAGTGGTGTCGCCAACGTCTAAACTGGAGAACGCAAAGGCGATCTGTCGTGTTTAGCGATGAAAGCAGATTCTGCTTGGCAGCCTCCGATGGCCGTATGCGTGTTCGCAGACGCACAGGGGAGCGTCTCCACCCTTCTTGCATCCGCCAGCAACATACAGGGCCTACACCTGGTCTTCTGGTGTGGGGAGCGATTAGCTATCACTCCTGTACACAACAAGTGTTTGTACCGGGTACGTTAAACAGCACCTCCTACATCGACAACATCATGCAGCCCGTTGTTGTGCCATTTGTAAAGTCGGTCCATCGTGGTGTTTTTCAGCAAGATAACGGACGCCCACACACGGCACGTGCAACGCAACATGTACTTCAGGGTGTGAGACAACTTCCATGGCCTGCACGTTCACCGAATTTTTCCCCCTTTGAGCACGTGTGGGATTTTTTGGGACAACAACTTATCCGGTCTCCACGGCCAGCCACGACCATCCCCGATTTACGTGTCCAGGTTAGGATGCTTGGAACTCAATACCACAAACTTACATCCAACATCTGTACGACAGACTCCATGCCAGAATTGCACATTGTGACGCAGTTCAAGGCGGTTCAACCTCGTACTAACCATGTTACATGGAAATGGTATTTTTCAGTTTACCAGCAAATACAGCTGTATTTTGCCATAATGTTTTGATCACGTTATCCTCTGTATTCCGTTATTATGCTGTATAAATTTCTTTGGTAACAGACTTCTCCTTCTTGGTGTTCTTTTTTCACTTTCCGCCAGTGTAATTTGTTCTTTCTGTCAAACATACTTCCTAAATATGCAAACACATTCTCCTGGTCAATCACTGTGCCCTTTAGACTTATCTTTCATTCAGTACTAACAGTTTCTCGCTCAAAAACCATAACTTTGGGTTTCCCTTATTTATACCCACTTTATAATTCACACACATTTCATACATCCGGGCCAGCATACTCGGCAACTCACCTTCGCTCTCTGCCAACAGGACCGTAACATCAGCATATAGCAATCTGCACACATGGATATTACCAAGACACAGACCAGTATTGTTCATCCTGGCATCATGTACGAACGCATCCATAAATACATTATTGAAACAATCATGGTTACATTACCCAACCTTGTCTGACACCAGCGTCAGTAGAAAACTATCTCGATAAAACACCATTCACTCGTACACACGTTCTACTGCCAGCATACATGGTTTTTACAAAGTTAAGTAGATTCCCAGTAACACGGTATTCATTCAGTACCTTGCACAGAGTATCTTATTTGCTCAGTCGTAAGCTTTCTCTAAATCTATGATGGCAGCAAAAACTTTCTTACCAGCAGGCATGTGCTTTTCAATCATCATGAATAAAGCAAAAATTTGGTTGGTGAAACCTTTACCAGGCATAGAACCATTCTGAACATCCCTCACATTCTCTGATGTAAAACGTCGTACCTTTTCAATAATCACCTTACTGAACAATTTTCCTGGCACACTCAGTAAGCAAATATTACGATAGTCCTTGCAGTCATTCTGATCACCTTTTCCATTATACAACGGAAGAATAATAGCATTTCTCCAATCTCGAGGAACCAATCCTAAATCCCAGCACAACTGGCAAACTTCACTTAACCAGTCAATTACACAGTCGCCACCATATTTCAACATCCCAGCAGTTTTGCCATCAACCCCCGGAACCTTACCATTCTGAAGAGATTTCAAAGTTTTACACACCACTTTTTTATCCCTCCTGTGCTTCCATCTTGCACTGTGACATCGGGTTCTGCCTCAGAATCACCTTTCTTTTCTTGATCTAATAACTTACAGAAATATTCACCTCATCTTTCACTCAATTCACTGGGCTCCTATAGAATTTTCCCGATCCAAATTTGTTTTCCACAAATTTCCTGAGTCTCATGTTCCTCCAGAAAGTCTTTCCAACTTTCCAAAAAGCCAATTCATGACTTTTCTCATCTTCCTTTGCATCATTTGCTTTACTCTGGCGAACCAACTTAGCTGCCGCACGCTTCTTACAGCGATATTCAACCTCAGAAACTCCACACCAACATCCCCCAGGTGGCGCAGTGGTCTAAGGCGATGGCCTCTGATCATTCGTCCGAAAGGGGTCCGGGTTCGAATCCCGGTGAGGCATGGATGTTGTGTTTGTCTTACGGCACTGGCTCTCTCCCTTCCCTGGAACCAGTGACCCTAAATTAGGGGCGGGCGACTGCTTATAGCCCATTGAGTTGCTCACGGTGGTCGTTAAACCTCCAATAAAAAAAAAAACATCCCCCAATATTCTTCTTTCTTTCTCTTTATTGCTCTTTGATATCGCTATTCCACCAAGCATCACTTCTAATGCTACACACTATTTTGTTGCCACAGTCTTCTTCAGCAGCAGTGACAACACAACTCTTAAAACATTCCCACTTCTTTTCTACATCCCTCTCACATGTATTCAGCTCCTTCGGTCGTTCTCTGAGTAAATTGCAGTAACGCTGAGGTTCTTCAGGGAGCCTTTCAACCTGTATTGTTTTCATCCTAGGCCTCTTCCGATTCCTTTTCCTCCAACCAACACTAAGTTTCCCTCGTGACTCTACCAAGTAATGATCAGAGCCAGGAACGGCACATCTTATCACGCGAGTATCAAAAACTAAGTTCTTCAGATTCTAATCGTAAACAACAAAAATCGTAACATTCTTTTGACAAAGAGTACGATATTCCCAAGTATATGTGTGGATATCCTTGTGGTTGAAAAACGTTATAGATACACACAGTCGATTTCATATGCAGAGTCCAATTAATCTTTCACCATAGTCATTCACACAACGATCGTTAAACTTCTCCAGAACATTAACAGAAATACTGTTCTGCAGACCTACTCTAGCATTGAAATCCCTTGCTGTTGTAACATTTGCTTTAGCACTAAACTGACACAAACCAGCGTTAGCTCCTATAGAAATCTTCCTTCCCATCAGAAGGTTTCGAGTCACAAGGAGCATACATTACAACAATTAACAAATATATATATACGATCGATGAAGAAACGGGTTTCTGTACGCCCAATTAATGTGAAAGACGACAAAAGTGAACTCCGTTTATTAGGCGTACCAAATAAAGGGATCAACAGATGCTAGCTTTCACTACCTCCGGGTAGCTTCGTCAGGTATTTAGTAGCTAAAGACCGCAGAAGCAACTGGAAAAAATATATTTCTAAGAATATAATTAAATTCAAGTTTTACTTACTTTGAATTTAATTATATTCTTAGAAATATATTTTTTCCAGTTGCTTCTGCGATCTTTAGCTACTAAATGCCTGACGACGCTACCCGGAGGTAGTGAAAGCTAGCATCTCTTGATCCCTTTATTTTGTACGCCTAATAAATGGAGTTCACTTTTTATCGTCTTTCACAATACAACAAGTACTATCCTCTGAAATATTACTTTCAAACTAATCTAAAGAATACTCTCATTTATCCAGTTAAGTAAATCAAGTGTTTTTTTTACTTAAAATCACATCTACACTAGCATGTCCTCTCACATTATCCAATACTCCAGACCACACACTCACCGCTCCATTCACTTTATGTATCCCACTTTCTTTCTTTTCTTTCTTTTTAGTTTCACTTACACACATCACATCCAATCTATACTTATTCATTACTTTTTTTTTTTTTTTTTTTTTTTGATTGGAGGTTTAACGACCACCGTGAGCAACTCAATGGGCTATAAGCAGTCGCCCGTCCCTAATTTAGGGTCACTGGTTCCAGGGAAGGGAAAGAGCCAGTGCCGTAAGACAAACACAACATCCATGCCTCACCGGGATTCGAACCCGGACCCCTTACGGACGAATGATCAGAGGTCATCGCTTAGACCACTGCGCCACCGGGGCGGCATTCATTACTTCAATCACCTCATCCGTCTTTCCATTTATTCCTCTAGTATTCCATACACCAATCTTACACTCACTCAGCCGAGAGGTTTTTCTCATACGCCGGTTGGCATTTCCGTATTGTGTTTGTGGTGGATCATTCATTTCAAATGTGGTAGGTCCATCATATTAAACACTGGAATCCGTAAGAATGATTTTGTGTGTATTTTTAATATGTAAAGTACATCAGTGTGGGTGATGATTCCACAGCTGAGGGTTCTGGAACAAAATCCTGTGAGTTGCTGCAGAATAACATCATTGGAATCGGTTTGACAGCATACACCGTGTATCATTAACAAATATTCTTCATAAAAGAGAAGCGGGAAGATTTCTGATTTTTTTACTTATGTTTCTTACAAAGCTAGTGGAAATAGATTATTTCACTCGTACAAGGGTGTCATTAAGTTTCTATAGGAAAAAAATAATCTTGTCGAACATTTAAAAAATTGATACTTATAACTCACCTCCGTCTGTGTTACTGCCAGGCCAACGTACAGTGCCAATGTATTTGAGGGTTGTTTTATTCACCCTGAAAAAAATTATTTTAGCATTTAACAGAAGTTTCACCTTCAATGGTACGATTATTATATTCCGGAAATTTCCGATCACGTAATTGTTCTTCATTTTCTTGATAAGAAAAGAGTTTGTTTCCAGGTCCTAACAATAATTACTTAAGTTTCTATCCACATATTATTGTACATTTGAATATGGGTGACTTTGTGCAAAGTCGTATATTATTGAATTCATGGTTTAGACTACTATTACAGTCGTGCATAATACGCTTAATAATTACCCTCGCTGTAACTTTACATAGCTCCAAGTTATCACAGAGTGCGAGTATAGAGCAGTGCTGCAGAATTGCACAAGTGCTGATTGGGATTACCAAAGCAGATATTTTAAATACCTGAATGATTTTGTGGGACGTAGTAAGGTGGACTGGGCACACTATTTTTGTCTTTTCACTGATAGAACTGTAGGCATGACTGCCGTAAGGAATGGCATTTTTTCAATCACTACTGTAGTTTATCATTGGTAACGGCAATGCAATGCTACATTCATGGTGAGTGAATTGCAGGGAAAATTGCCGGATAGCTTTAAAACAGTTATCAATGAAGCAGAAAAAATGGTACTCCACATCAAAAGCAACCCACCATTTCAATGCATATATTTTTAAAATCTTACGTACAAAACGTAGTAACGACAATCCTCCTCTGTGTGGTTTGTACTCACGTATCGAACTTTGCTTCATGTTTTCATACAATCTTTAGGATCTTTTATGGAAACAGTGTTTTCTTCATTTCCAGAATTTGCTTGATTTGTTTATTCCGGCGCATAACATTTTTTAATAAGGCTTTCATTTTTAAACATCGGCCACAATGTAATACATTTCCTTAAATTTAAATTCTGTACATCAATCTAGATCTTCATATTCACCTCCTTCCTTTAGAGAACGTTAAAAGAAAATTCAGCATTTTATCTTATTTTAATTAACGGCTCTGGACTTTGACCGTAAGCATTTCGTTCCACCTTTTTTCGTATTACCATTTTACAGAAAATACAAATTAACTGATTTTGAAATGTAGGTTAAGGAGTAGTTATGTAATTAAAATACTAGGCAGTTGTGGTGACATATATAATGACTTATTGGGTATTCATTCTCCATTCAGGAAAAAGTGTCATTCGCGAATGACCATTTAAATGAATTGTCATTTCATTTCCACCACTCCCAATCGTTGCTCTACACTCACTGAAGAAGGAACTAGTAAATCTGAGTAAAATACTACAGTAGAAATATGAGTTGGAAACCATTCACTATGCACAAATGAATGCCCACTTCGCAACCACACCATTTCCATTTAAAGCCAATGTGGAAGTAGATAAACTACGAACAGAAACATTTATCGACTTCCACATAGTATAGAATGTACTTACTGTTCATGAATGAATCTGCGTTCACATTGGGCACGCTGTCCACAGATAAGGCCAGGATAAGAATTTATCAACTCCCGAAAGAGCGTACACGTAGACTGTGTAACGTATACTCTAGATTCACTTTCCTTTTGATTTTTACTATCTCTGGTTATTTTATTTTCCTATGTAAATTATCTTCTTACTGAACGAGATGTTATTTCTCCCGCTGAATGAGATCTGTCAATGAGTGTAAGTCATGACGTGATGGTAGCCAGTATAAATAGGCGCGTTCAACGATACCTAGGAGAGCGGTTGTTTATGTGCGAGAGAGCCTTTTGTTGATGTGCGTAGGGAGAGCTGTTGTTTATGTGTCAGAGAGCTGTTGTTGTATGGTGAGAGCTTTGTTTCGTGTGTAAAGAGATCTTCGTTTATGTGAGAGCCAGATATCGAGTAGTTGTGTGACCGATGAAGTGAGTGTGGATAAATAACAGAAGTTTGCCTAATAAAAGATTGTCTTAGTAAGTACGTCTTTCTCAGTTCATAGTTTTGTCAGACCTCTGTCTGGCTGTTAGGTTAATTTCATTAGTTGATTATTATTAACAACCAGCATAAGACTTTATTCATCTTAATTACTACTACAACATTACTAGCAGTTAAAAGCTTGTTCATCATTATTACTACACTACTAGCAGGAAAGTTTATTCATGATGTAATTAATAACACAACAAGCATTAGAAGAAGCTTATTAGTAGAAGAAAGTATTAGTAGAATTCATTATAATTGTAGGAAGTTGAATTCATTATAATTGGCGCCCGAACTTTTCTCGAACACGAGGTCTGGACAATTATTACCCATGTCTTCCTTACCTGAGACAACTTCCATTTTTCACCCTAAATCAAATTTCGATGGTGATGGTGTTTTTTTGACAATCTGCAAGAAGCCTGTGGGGCTCACTTTACTGATAATGATTTCCAAGTGCCCAGGCATTCTTCACAATTTCGTAATTCATTAGCTTCCTATTACTCTGAGTCGCGGGTCGTACCTGAGGGAGTTCAATCCTCTCAGCGAAGCAGAATGCTTGCCCATTTCGTGCCACATGCAGGAACAATTCATTTCAATGGGTTGGAGGAATCCTTAAAATTCCTCGAAGATTTGTAAGATCATTTTGATCTCTACAATATTCCTCAAGACTGCAAAGTACAAATCGCAGGCACTTGCTTGAAAGATACCGCTAAGACCTGGTATCGGCAGTGAAGAGTGTCGAACCCGGATTGTCATTATGAGAATCTCCGTGCAGATTTTTTGGAAGTCTTTCCTTTCGGCTTCAGTCGGGCTAGCCTTGCACAACAACTTTTTTCTCGTCAGCAAGGACCCAACGATAGCCCTGTTGCATTTGCGTTGGAAACAACACGCTTGTATAAATTATGGGATCCACATGCTAGTCATGTCGACATGTTGGACACCCTATTGCAACAGCTCGACCCATTTCTACAAGATTTTCTTGAGGTTCGACACCCTGCTACAATTCATGAATGCCTTCGCCTCATACGAACGTATGAAGAGCGACACGGCAAACATGGTCCAACTCACCATGCTCGGGCACCCCGCGAGGCTTATTACGAAAACCCTCAGCGGCATAATAGGGCTAATAACTTTCAACGCGAGCATACACAAGTGCAAGCCCAAGCTTCATACGTCCCATCACATAGAAGAGGGGTACACCAACCGCTTGTTTCTGAACAATCTTCTGGGTACCGTACAAATGCACAGTATGCTCGACCCCGTTCCAATCCGCAGCATTCGGAACGTTTTCATGCTCAGGGCAATGATGATTTTTCTGCCCGTGATGAGGGAAGAAGTAATAGATATGAAAATTTCAACAGAGATGCGGAGTTCCAGACGCAGGTTTCACGAAGTTTTCCTCATCGTGAAAATTTTCCCGATACCCGGCAGGGTCGAGGTTTCAGACCGCATGATAATCCAACCAGGAATCCTTTAAACTTCCAAAGGAAGTAGACCAAGGGTAGGTCCTGCTTCCTGATACCAAGCATTCTGACCCTAAAACAGTATTAGTGACTGTCCAAATTCCTCCGTTGCCTGATGTATTCTTGACAATTGAAGATATTATTGTCGAGACAAAGTTCGACACTGGTTTTGAAATATCATCCCTAAATACGAAGTTTTGCACTGACAATTTTCCTGCAATACACGTTCAGCCTGCGACGCAGTATTTGCGAGGTGCAAATAACGAAATCTTCAGTATCACACGAACTGTCACATTATCTCTAGGGCTGGGGAAGGCTCGTTTTATGCATTCTTTCCTGCTTATAGACGAACTACCTGTTAAATGTCTAATGGGAATGGACTTTATTAATACGTTTCAAGTTACTCTGAATTTCGTACAACATGTGATTTCCTTTCCGGAACCTATCGAAGTGATTCCTACGGTTCCTATAGATATAACGAGTTTGTTATTGAGTAACCAATTGAATGAGAGGAAACGAAACCAGCTTTCTCTACTTTTGCAGGAAAGCCCTGGTTTATTTTCTGATCAACCTGGTTTCACACAGCTGGTTTATCATGTCATTGACACTGAGGGTTCGAAACCGATAGCGACGAAGCCTTACCTTTGTGCTCCCCATAAGAAACAGGAAATGCAACTTCAAATTTCTGAAATGATTAAACAGGGCATAATAAGGGAATCAAAAAGCGCCTGGGCTGCTCCTACCTTTTTGGTTCCAAAGAAACAACCCAATGAATTTCGTTTCGTGACAGATTTCCGCAACTTCAACCAAGTCACGAGAACGATCAATTATCCACTACCTGTCATGTCGCATATTTTGCATGACCTGTCATCAACTAAATGGATGTCAACTTTGGATTTGGCGAGTGGATATTGGCAGGTGGCGGTACATCCAGACTCCGTCCATAAAACAGGCTTTGTGACTCCTTTTGGGGCTTATGAATACCTACGTATGCCCTTTGGACTAGCTTCTGCACCTGCTACTTTCCAAAAGCTTATGGATACGGTTCTCAGACCTGTTCTGGGTCCCCATGTGCATGTATATTTGGATGACAATAGTATTACATCCGAGACTTTTGACGAGCACCTTTCTCTGCTCAAACAGGTGTTCCAACTCATATACAATGCTGGCTTGACGTTAAAACCTAGTAAATGCCAGATAGCGAGGGACGAGATTGTATATCTGGGGTTGAAAATCACTCCCCACGGCTTATTTACGGATAATGAAAAAATTAGGCCTATTGTTGACTTTCCTCGGCCTAAAACAGCAAAAGAACTATCACGCTTTCTGGGAATGACCGGATGGTATCAGCAGTTCGTCTCCGCTTATGCTACAATCTGTGAGCCATTGTATGCTTTGAAATGTAAATACAAGAAGTTTGTTTGGACACCTGAGGCTAACGCTGCATTTGAAACACTGAAGTCTGCGTTGACTCAGCCTCCTGTGTTGGCTTTCCCGGATCATACTAAGGAATTTGATATTTATACTGACGCATCCGGAGTTGGTCTTGGGTGCGTTTTGTCACAAGCTGGGCATCCAATAGCTTTTGCGTCTCGTACTTTAGCCAAAGCTGAACGCAATTATTCAGCTACGGAACGTGAATCTCTTGCTGTAGTGTATGCTCTTGACAAATTTCAATGTTATCTTAACGAATTGACAGTTAACATAATTACGTATCATTCTGCCCTTCAGTATTTGAATTCTGCTAAGGATCTCTCTCAAAGACTAATGAAGTGGGCTCTTAAGTTACAAGAGAGCAATATCAAAATTTCGTACCAACCAGGTCATAAGAATCAATTACCGGACGCATTGTCTCGCGTTCCGATTAGCGGGGTCCCCACAGAAACTACTCCTGAATGTCAGCCTTTACTTCTAATAGCTGATATAACATCCAGATAGCAGATAATGGCAGAATTAATAAATGATCCAGATTTTGGGGATATCTATAATTTTTTGCTTGCGAGTTCGCCCCTACAAAGTGATCCTTCTCTGGCTGGGAGGTCACAGAATTTTGAAGTCATAGAGGGTCTTCTTTACTATACGAAATCTAGGACTACTAGGGCAGAGTTTCGCCCATGTATTCCGCGAACCCTTAGAATGGCCCTTTTAAACGAATTTCATGACAAACCTCTTGCAGGCCATTTAGGTATTCGCAAGACCCGTTGTAAATTGCGGGATGTTGCCTATTGGCCTGGCATGTTCCAAAGTGTGCTCGCATACGTTCAATCATGTCACTTGTGTCAGATTAATAATTACCATAATGTAAGACCGGCCGGTCACTTGAAATCTAGTTCAAGTTCTCATGTTTTTGATATTATTTCAATAGATTTATTGGAACCTTATCCTTTATCTGTTAAAAACAAAGCTCGTTACGTGTTAGTATTAACTGATAATTTTTCTAAATGGGTTGAAGTTTTTCCCATTAAAGCCGCTGCGGCAGAAGTTATTTGTAATGTATTATTTAATGAAGTATTCTCTAGATATGGTGCACCTAATAAAGTAGTTTCGGATAATGGTCCTCAATTTATTTCTGACATTTTTGAAATAATGTGTGCGAGACTACACATTAGGCATAAATTCATTTCCCCATATCATCCCCAGAGTAATCCTGCGGAACGAGTAAACCGCACGCTAGTGAAAATGATTGCTACATTTGTCATGGATCATCACGAGCGATGGGATGAACATCTTGAGCTTTTTTCGTTCGCACTCCGCTCGTCTGTTCACGAATCTACTAAAATTACTCCTGCAGAACTTTTTCTGGGTCGCAAAATTAAAACCCCTTTTGAACATTTAACGGGGATTATCGACGAACTAAACCAGCGACCAACTCCGCAATCAGTACGAATCATGGCAGAAGAAGCTCGTGTTGCAATGCTAGGAGCACAAGCGGCTCAATCAAGATACTATAATACTAGGCGTAGGGAACCAGATCTTGTCGTTGGAGATCTCACTCTCGTCGAAACGCACTTCCAGTCTTCTGTTTCTCATACTTTAGTGAAGAAATTTGCACCCAGCTACGAAGGTCCATATCGGGTGACAAATGTGTTTGAAAATAACATTGTTCTTGAAAAACCTGACAATCAATTTCAATACGTACACGTTGCTCAGTGTCGCAAGTATCATGAACGAAATATCGATTTTATAATCAACCCTACTCAACCTTCTGTTCCACAGGCTCAAGAGTCTATATCTCACGATCAACCTCCAGAAATTTTGGACGAACCGACAAACATTTTTGAAGAATCTCCAGTGATTTTTTCTTCACCCTCCCCTCCTCAAGACGGGCTTCCAAACACGCAACCTGATTCTCCCATGAGACGAAGGCTCGAATCACGTTCTTCAAATACTAGTATTGTTCCTTTCCCTCCAACCATTGCTAAGACTATTGCTGCACCGTTTCCTGATAACTCTGCACCAACACAAGCTCCTACTTCCTTGAATACCTCGTCAGAGAGTATTCCTGTAGGCAGAAATAAACATCGCCCTGCACGACCACTAAATTACAGCAGCGACTCAGAGTCTTCAGATATTTCTGATTTATCAGTTATGGACAATAGTTTGACGATTCCTAAACGTCAAACACCAATTACAAACCGTCCAGTAACACCAAAAGCTGGTCGAAAACGTAACTTGTCTCCCCAATCTGCTTCGCCGCAACAGCGACGAAGGCAGAGATCCTTGCATCCGCCCGGGTTTCGCCCCTGGACCCTACGCTCAGGGCAAACAGGGCCGAATCCTGCTTCTACTCTCATGCCACGAGGGAGAAAGCGAAAGCAAACGATGTGGCCGGAGCCACGTCCGTCCAAAAGAATGCTGGAAGGACACCACGGGCCCCAGCACAAACGGACTACATATCAAAAGCCTGGGGAGCCCGTTCCTGTCAGCCGCAAGGATTTCCTGACCGACAGACTTCAGCCGTTCCTGATCGACGGACTTCAGCCGTTCCTGACCGTTCCTGTCAGCCGCAGGGATTTCCGGACCGGACGTACTTCAGCCGTTCCTGATCGTTCCTGTTAGCCGCAGGGATTTCCGGACCGACGGACTTCAGCCGTTCCTGACCGTCCCTGTCAGCCGCAGGGATTTCCGGACCGACAGACTTCAGCCGTTCCTGACTGACGGACGTCAGCCGTTCCTGACCGTTCCTGTCAGCCGCCGGGATTTCTTGACCGACAGACTACAGATGATCCAGTCACGTCCTTTAAGAGATCTACGCCACCTGAATTTACCAGTCCGATTAGGCCTGGAAAACGTTATCGTACTAGAGTTTTTTATGCGTCCTCGAGATAAGTAAGTTCTCGTGGACAGGTTCTTTTCTCCGTTTGTTGTTTTTCCTGCACGACCAGTTGGCGTGTCAGAATTTCTTTTTTTCGTGTGGGCCTATGCATTCTTTTTGTGTATATATGTGTTTTTGTTTTTGATATTTCTTCTATGTCCATCTTGTAATCCAATTTTTTTATATATCTATGTGCTTAGGGGTAAAATAATAAAAATTGTTACTGTTAGGCAGCTACAGGCAATCTTCGCTTCTGATACAGTTGGTGTGTATTCAACGATAATATGAGAACGTAATTTGAAATTAAAAAAGTGATTCCTGCTAGGCAGAATAAAAGGAAGGTATGCCGATGCAGGTTTGTTTTGTTCAAGTATACAAAGTGTTTCACAGACGAATACAGATTTCTTGATTTTGTCATGCCAAGTTTGAGATTGTACATACTGCTGCCACCAAAACAACAACAAAAAAGAGGTCGATAAACGTCAATCAACGAAGTGTAAGACTTACACTCCAAAATTGACAGGTTTTTCGAAAAACAAAAAAAAAAAAACAGAGAAAAAAAAATTAAGGGGGAGATGATGTAACGTATACTCTAGATTCACTTTCCTTTTGATTTTTACTATCTCTGGTTATTTTATTTTCCTATGTAAATTATCTTCTTACTGAACGAGATGCTACTTCTCCCGCTGAAGGAGATCTGGCAATGAGTGTAAGTCATGACGTGGTGGTAGCCATTATAAATAGGCGCGTTCAACGATACCTAGGAGAGCGGTTGTTTATGTGCGAGAGAGCCTTTTGTTGATGTGCGTAGGGAGAGCTGTTGTTTATGTGTCAGAGAGCTGTTGTTGTATGGTGAGAACTTTGTTTTGTGTGTAAAGAGATCTTCGTTTATGTGAGAGCCAGATATCGAGTAGTTGTGTGACCGATGAAGTGAGTGTGGATAAATAACAGAAGTTTGCCTAATAAAAGATTGTCTTAGTAAGTACGTCTTTCTCAGTTCATAGTTTTGTCAGACCTCTGTCTGGCTGTTTGGTTAATTTCATTAGTTGATTATTATTAAGAACCAGCATAAGACTTTATTCATCTTAATTACTACTACAACATTACTAGCAGTTAAAAGCTTGTTCGTTATTATCACTACACTACTAGCAGTAAAGTTTATTCATGATATAATTAATAACACAACAAGCATTAGAAGAAGCTTATATATTAGTAGAAGAAGTTGAATTCATTATAACTGCATTCAAAGTTCACGTATGAACCATTGCTCACCGCGAAAACGAAGTTCAGTTTTATGCGTTCTAGTTTCATTCCCATTCTTAAGTTCCCTAAGGACGGGAATGAAACTTGTGCGTAATTTTCAATTTTTATAGTGACAGCAAATTTTCAGAAAAATGAAAAAACTGGATTTAAAAGAAACAATAGCAATTAAATGAAGAGAAACAGTGCCGACAATAGCCGTTGGTGCACAGATATAGTAAATTATTCAGGACGAATATTCTCACCAAAATTTCTAAGACCCGTTCCTACGTTTAAACTATATAGTCATTGAAATGTGAGTAGCTCAGATAACATTACGTTGTAATTTTCCCTACAAGATTAACTGCTTAATGAAGAATGATTCAGAGCGGTAGGAAAAAGCTTTCCTTTATAAGCCACCGATGTTTCAATGGTGTAAGCGCTTGCTTATGCACATTCGTCCCTAATGAGCCAGGGTGAGAATTCCCGGGAGCATTATATGCTGTGTATTGTCTTGCGGCACTGACTCGCCCTATTCCAAGGAAATAGTGGCCCTAAATTAGGGAGGGACGGCTTCTCATAGCTTTCTGAGTTGTTCACTGTGGTCGTTAAGCAACCAAGACAAACATTTTACAAGATCGAATTATTCACCATTCTCGAAAAGAATTATTTTTTGTTAAATAATGTATCAAACACTTATGGTGAACAGTTATTTGTTGCAGACAAACCGTTCACGAATCTTCCGTTGCCAGGTGGTTAAATGTAGTTATTAGTTTTTTGTCAAAAACAAATTTATATATTACTTTCTATTACTAGTGGAAGAGATGAGCTTAACTTTTACTTGGTGAATACGGCGCTAACTGTGACTGCTACTCAAAAGTAATAGTGATTTTTAACTGTGATTGGAATCACAGTTTAGGACCTGGTATTTCACTCCGTGCACATGTAACGAATAACGAACGAGTAAAGTAACTGATAGCAGAATCACTTAAAGGAACGGTGGGTTGGCCATAATACAGCGGATCGTGGGTTATATGTTTTTTACTTTTATACCTAAATTTGCGTTAAACCCGATATTTTGTAGTAGTTTTTATGGCCTTTTCAGTTGGGTTATGCGTAATTATTTTCTGCGATTTATAGGTTAAATTTTGAATTCATATTATCCAAAATACACTTATTTTATACCTAACATGGTTTTACAACTTTGAAAAAAACGAGACAGCATTTATTTTTCAGCCTTGAAATGGATGAAGCAAAAACATTACCAACTAACGTTCACACACAGTTCACTATTTTCTCCAAATTCAAAAAAATTAAAACAAGCAAAAATTATTGATACTTTACCCAGCACTAATGCTAAATCACCTAGTGGACTAAATTCTTTGAAAAGTGACAAGTATTATAAGTTAATAGTGTGTTCTAAGCGTGGTGAATATAAGACAAGACATTCGGATTTACTACCTAGTATTTCAAAGGAAAGAGTTCTTTCATTAGTTAAAAATATGAAATCATGCAGAATTGCTTACTTTGTTTTATAATGAAATTAAAATAAAAAAAATAAAGTTCAAAATAGACAGGCAAGAACAAAATAGAATAGACAGGTAGCGAATTAAAGAATTCATTAGCATAATTTAAAATTGCGAGCCCTCTCCTTTTTTTTTTCTTTTTTGGAAGCATTTAAAATTTTACAATAGTATTTAATACTTTGAAATTTCAGTCATATGTTTTTTAAGCCATTCCATAGTAAAATTTATAACTGAGATACTACTGTCTGCCACAGTTTACAAAATTATAACTTTATAATTTTCCGACAGAAGACGTGGACACAGCCCACGTAAAGTTGTCTGACAGAAATTTCCGTTAGTAAGTACCCCTTTGTTATAATTCTTAATATCAGATTGTGTAAAGTGGGTTAATAGCTGATGATTTTTGTAGGGAATGGAGGGGTGGGAATCATATAATGTGTAGACAAATATAAGACTAAATTTGAGCAACTCATTACCTCCCTGTTGGGGACATTTCTGTAAAGGTATATCTATAGGTTGCATGAGTGTGTATTATTTGGAGGGAATTGCCACACTGGCAGAAAACTAAATCGGCAGTTAATTTTTAACATAAGAATTGTGTTACCGAATTGTGGACTAGATCTCCATACGGAAGAATGCAGAGTCTAGAGGAAATAAAGTAACTAGCATTCTAATAGCACATACTTGAGCCTTACAGCAGAGTTAATGTCAAAAAGCCGCCCCGGTTGCGCAGTGGTCTAAGTGTTGGCCTATGTTCATTCGTCCCCAAAGGGTCCGGGTTCGAATCCCGGTGAGGCATGGATGTTGTGTTTGTCTTATGGCACTGGCTCTCTCCTTTCCCTGGAACCAATGGCCCTAATTTTTTTTTATTGGAGGTTTAACGACCACCGTGAGCAACTCAATGGGCTATAAGCAGTCGCCCGTCCCTAATTTAGGCTTACTGGTTCCAGGGAAGGGGGAGAGCCAGTGCCGTAAGACAAACACAACATCCATGCCTCACCGGGATTCGAACCCGGACCCCTTTCGGAAGAATGATCAGAGGCCATCGCTTAGACCACTGCGCCACCAGGGCGGCGGCCCTAAATTAGAGACGACCGACTGCTTTATAGCTAATTGAGTTGCTCACAGTGGTCGGTAAACTTCCAATAAAAAAAAACCCTACGCTTCCTCAAAAACTACACTATAGTAGATGTTGTCATTCGTGAGCTAAATTCCAGCTAAGGTCGGACACCTAAGGAAGATTTAGCTCACGAATGGCAACACCTACTATAGTGTAGTCTTGAGGAAGGGTAGGGATGCTACCTGAAAATTCGACTGTAAGTAATATCCTTTTATTTTTAAGTAAATCTTATAATTTAGTGAAATTTATAATACATCAAGTCTAGAAATAGCCATGACATCAAATTATTACCTGTTCATCAAATTCAGGGGGAACCCTGAGCTGAACTACTTTTTATAATTTTCAAATACAGAAAAATGAAACAAAATAAGAAACTGTGAGTACTGATATTATGATTGTAAACATCACAATAGAGTATTACAATAATTAAGCACAGCAAAAGACTTGTTTTTGGCATTGACTTTGAGATCAACGCGCATCTAAAAAAATTATGAAAACACAATTTACTGTAAAAACTATAATACTTATGAGTTTATTGATATAATTAAAAATGTAAACCATGATCTACAGGATTATGGCAAGTATGGATGTCAAGGCCTTTTTTTCCAAGTACCCTGTACCGGAAGTAATTAAAATCATCATTAAAAGTTAAAACAGGACAAAAAACTTAATAACACAAATTTCAAGAATTAAAAGCAGTTTTATTATACATTTATGAAACCAATATTTTCAAATTTGAAGAGAACAAACATTACAAACAAAATTATGGAGGCCCAATGTGCTCCCCTCTGTCAAATCTATTTGCAGAAGTGATTATGAGGAATATTGAGGAACAAATAATCTACACAATGGAAGAAACTCCTTTGGTTAACTGTAGATATGTGAATATTATTTTTATTTTGTCACGAATGAGTATTTATGAACTTCAATCATTAACTCAGCAATTTGGTAATTTACATCCAACTATTAAGTTGACAATAGAACATGAGGAGGAGAATACTTTGCTCTTCCTTGATGTTAAAGTTATCAAGCAAAGAGACCAACTACTATACAGAGTACATAGTAAACAGTCATTTATTCCTGTTCTTATTCCATATAATTCAACACATCCATAAACACAGAAATGCAATAGCATTAAAACTTTAATCAAAGGAGCAATTACACACTCCTCAAAAGAAGAATTCTTTACAGCCATTCCATGAAAAAGTGGACAAACAGGGAAAAAATTTAATTGTGTCATATTATTATTTGTGATACATCAAATTGAAGCTACATAGAATTTGAATTCACAACAAAAAATGCTATATAAATAACTGTTTCCTTGCATTTCAGTCTTAAACATCCAGAACAAAAGGTAGAATTTACATTTAGTAATTAGACAATTCCAATACCAGTTCTGTAAATGTTTTGACAACTGTTTTTCACTTGCAGTTGTGTTTCTTAGATGTAGCAGAGTCCAAACCACTTTGTAACAGCCTATTTTAAACTTTAAAGTAATTTAAAATTTAAAAAAAAATTTTTTTAGTCTGCTGACTGTCCCAACCGTCACTGAAATGAACATAAATATAGTTTACACTAACATACCCTTTGTGTAGAAATTAAACTTTGTGGAAGTTTGACTCTTAGCAGTCTGAACAAGTGTCGAAAAATTCATGCAGAAAAAATTAATTCTTGGACCTCAACTGAGGTGTGACGTGTGTGACATTATTGAAAGTCTTCCTTAGATGTCACACTTTGGTACTGAGATGTTGCCTGACTTTGCCACAACTCTGTTTAATGAAAAAGAAAATTCTTTACGCTGTATATCAGATAGCACAATGAAAAAAAAATCAAATTTTTCTGCCATAATGATATATTGTAAGTAGACAGGTACCAGGAAAGATGTGAAATAAAAAAGGACTCACTATCAGGGAGGCACAATTTAATAAAAAAAAAAAGACACATGCTGATGACCATAAGTGATGCTTTCACACAGTTCAAAAATGAAAATTAGAACTTTTTTCAAAAACCTAAGTTTTTCGACCTGTGTCCAAAATATGTGACATTAATTTCCTAAACCCACGGAATTATGTGCTTGCAAATATCATGCAAATTTACATTTTTAATACAATCCTTGGCCAGAAAAATTCCAATTTCCCAAAGTTTCCTTCAAATGAAATATAACTTTTGAGTGTTTTGCGCTGCAGCATTCAAAATGAGAACTGCATGATTGGATTTTGCACAGACTGTAAAAGTGATTTTTGCATTGTGTGTTGAAGAGATACATACAGACACATTTGTAACATGGAAAGATATAGATGGTTTCGAAAGAGTGGTTGAGATTGATGGTTCTGTTTGAAGAACTGTGCTTCATAATCAGTTCTATTATTATAAAATTCATTCTTTTGTAAGAACAGTTCAGTCACCAAATGGAGGTCTGCTCCAAATTGATTTTGCTGACAATTACAGTACTATCTCTCAAGATGAAATCCCGAGTGGACACTGGAAGCACCAGCAGATACCTACTGTATATTTAACAGTTATGCATGAAATATTAAGCATACTTTGGCTGTAATAAGTGATGAGCTCAACCATGACAAAAATTCTGTGTGGGTCTTATTAAAAATTGCTATAGCTTCATTAAAGGCCGAATTTCCAGAAAAAGAAAAGTTAACATTTTTTTCTGATGGAAGTGCAGCTCAATTTAAAAACCAATTCACTCTGTAAAATCTTTATTTGAAGCAGGACTTTGATGTCACTGGAGAGTGGAACACTGAAACGCAAAGTAGAGACAGTGAAATCTAAGGTCATGAAAGTCAATTCTGCAGGATTTTTCCTAATGTGTAAATAAACACATTATATGAGTTTATTCTTTAAAAAAAAAAAAAAAAAAAAAAAAAAACTAACCGTCTATTCAGATAGGTTTCGTCTAGTCTCTTTTTATCTAACAATTTCTTCATTGTCAAGCGATGACGATAAATTAAGTATACGACTGGACGAAAATTTCCGTTTTCATATGACTCACTTCCGCAAAGAGCAATGCCCTGCCTAGCAAATGTTCTGGCAACATCAAATAAAATATTTAAAACTTTAGTATTAAATTCTCTATCATGTTCTTCTTGAAAATTACACTAGCCCTTTTATTTTTGTCTAAAAGAATACCGACGTGTTTATATTTTTGTGAAAAATGGCAACAATCCACTAGTGCAGCTTTGTGAGCTTTAAAAGAGAAAAGCTGGGAACATTTTCCTAATTTATATTTACCAACACTCTTCATTTTGTGTCATTGACTTACACCTGTTTCATTGCAAGTATAATCTAGTTTCTCCCTGTCTGGACCTTCAGGGAAAAGAGAACAAATTCAAAGCAATAAGCAGTATCTTTAACAATGCTTTAATCTATATCTAGATATTGTTTATACACGAAGGAGAAAAGCGTCTCGAATTACCACAGGCCTGCAAAATTTGAGTCATGAAGAAGTGTTTGCAATGTAATGACTGATTTTTATATTGTTTGGTGCGCTGATTTCAAATATGGCATCCATTTTTCTAAATCACGTAGGGAATGTTCACAAAATGGGCTGGAATATATGGGGAAGAAAGCCTATTTTACATATTCTGGCGAAAAGTAGGTCTTTCCAAAATATTTTCAAGTGTTTTATTTACAAATGTATTATTTATCAAACTATTGGAAATGATTTGCTAAATTATATTAATAAGAGCAGTTATCATTGTTAATACATCCTAGTATTCATAGGTCCTTATGCTGTCTTTTCCTTTTCCCCTGAAAGCTCCTTTTGGCACTTTGTCTCTTGTAAGCAGTATGCGGGTCATATCTGTGCAGCATCCCACAGTAGTCCGCCATAATATTGACGTTCCACCTACCTTGGTATCTACGCTTCATCTCCTTGATATCTTGGTGAAATCTTTCTCCCTGTTCTTCACTAACAGCACCAAGATTTTCGGGAAGGTAGTCCAAATGCGATTTAAAAAATGCACTTTGAAACTCATCGAACAACCCAAGTCTTTAAATTTCGTTAACATGTTTTCCACGATACATTTAAAGTTGGGGTCCTTAAAGTTCCCGAGGAATTTTTTGACGACTTCCTTAAAAGCTCCGCAGGAATGTTTTTCACTCAAAACCATTTTACTTTCAAACACTTAATCTGTAAAACGTTTTCGAATATCTGGACCTACGAAAACACCTTCCTTTAGTTTTGCTTCCGACAGTCCTGGAAACGTGTTGCCAAGGTATTTAAAGCACTCTCTATGTTTTAATAGAGCCTTAACAAATTGTTTCATCAAGCCAAGCTTAATGTGAAGTGGAGGCGAGAGAACTCTACTGGGATCAACCAAACTTTCCTTTACTACATTTGTTTTTCCGGATTTAATGCTTTCCTATGCGGCCAGTCCTTTTTGATCCCGTGATTGCCCTTATCCCGACTGTCCCATTCACACAAGAAGCAAGGGTACTTAGTGTATCCTGCTTGTTGTCCAAGAAGCATGGAAAGCAATTTTAGATCACCGCATATCGTCCATCCAATATCTTTATTTTTCAATTTGGTGAGAATCAAGGCTAAATTCTCGTAACATTCTTTCAGGTACACATAATGCCCTAACGGCACTGAAGCATACTTGCTACCATTATGCAGAAGCACTGCCTTGAGGCTTCTTTTTGACAAGTCAATAAAGAGCCTCCACTCGTTCACGTCATGCTGTATATTAAGCATCTCCATCAATCCAGGGACATTGCTACAGTAAACCAAGCCACTATCTTGAGAAAAGTATAGAACAAAATATGTTTCTCTCTTTCTGAACCAGGAGAAAGAGGTACCAGGAGCCAATAAATTATTTTCCTTTAGCCTAGAGAATAAGAGTTCTGCAGATTCTTTAGAAAGGCCCAAATCTCTGACTAAATCATTCAATTCCAGCTGGGAAAAAGGTTGGGGCTCGCTGCTATCTAAAACACCGTGAAAGTCCTCGTCATTAGCCTGACCTTTGTCTTCAAAGTGTTCAGCAATGTCTTCTAGTTTCTCAGTAGGGTTAGATACAGGTATTTCTGAGCTATGAGGAACAGGGCGTATTTCCGACGGGAGGTTTGTATAAAATATTTCCCTCTTATTAATTAAATTGTATCCCTGCACGTTACATGAACAGAAGTAGCAGTCATCACTATGATTTTTAGGTTCCCTCCAGATCATAGGGATTCCAAAACGGAAAGACTTGTTCGTGCCTTTTGACCACTTTCGCAATTCTTCTACACAAAGGTAACACACTTTATGTGGGGCCTATGACTTATTCTGGTCACCAAGTTTTACACCGAAATATGCATAACATATTTTCTTCACAAATGCTGCTATATTTCTTTGATGCTTCTTCACTACAAATTCCCCACAAATATAACAAAAGGAATCAGGTGAATTAAGACAAGCCCTTGCTGTCATTTAGTACATTTTATAGGTTAAAACTTTAAATATGAAAACTATAAAAATGAGTATACTCATCCGCAGCGGGACAAACATTTTAACCTCTACAGATATAACACCTTGAGAAAAACTGCACTGCTCAGCAAACAAACGTTTCACTCAAAGATCAAAGTACAACTGAGCAGAGAGCGGGAAGCGTGGAATAGGGGAGAGGAAGGAAAGGGAGTGAGTCATCAACTAACTCATTTCCGGTCACACTTGATGTACCTGGAATTCTCTTTATGATAACGACTGGTGAATCATGGTGATTTTTAACGTAGGCTCTCGACGAATAAGAGCCATTTTGAAGTAAAATCTGTCCAAACAAAATTTTTTTGGACATATTATTAATTGAAAATTGTTTTTTTTTCGCACCAGAGACTGCCCTAAAAATCTCCAGTTTTCGCCAGTAATGACGACTTATGACACTAAATGCTCATCACCTTCCTTAGTAGATTATAACACAATGGATTGGTGGCTACGAAAATCAAAATTTTCAATTTGTGAAAAAATGGTACGTGATGAAATATTTTGACTATTTTTCCTGAAATCAGCATCCAAAAATCTATCAGAATCAGCTATTGGTTTCTAAACACTTTTTTGGTTGCAGGCCTGTATATTATCTGAGGGCATCTGCTGCCTCAGGAAACCTGTCGGGGTGAGGGGGATATCAAAATTGTAAAATATAAAAAAATTCTCGTCCGATCTGGAGATTTTTGCGGCATTTACAAGCTACAACTCGACACATTATCTGAGGGCATTTGCCTACTCAGCAAACCTGTTGGAGCTGGGGGTGGGTAATACCAAATGTGTAAAACATGAAGCATTCCTCGTCTGATTGGGAGATTTTCAGCATTTGCCAGCTACAGCTCAACAAACTATCTGATGTGTACCTACTGAGGAAACCTGTCGGGGGGGGAATATGTAAAAAGTGTATAATATGGTAATATGGCACATACGTTCAGACAGTGTGTCGAGTTGTAGCTGGTAAATGCTGAAAATCTCCCGATCAGACCAGAATTTTTTCATATTTTACATTTCTGGTATTAACCCCCCCCCCCCCCAACAGGTTTTCAGAGAAGGCACATGCACTCAGAAAATTTGTTGACTTGTAGCTAGTAAATGCTGAAAATCTCCCGATAGGATCAGAAAGTATTTATTTTTCATACTTTTGGAATCCCCCCCCTCTCCCGACAGGTTTCCCGAGGCAGCATATGTAGTCAGAAAATTTGTTGAGTTGTAATTTGTAAATGCTGAAAATCTCCCGATCGGACAGGAAATGCTTTATGTTTTACACTTTTGGGATTAGCCCCCCCCCCCCCGGACACGTTTCCAGAGTAGGCACATGCGCTCAGAAAATTTGTTGACTTTTGTATCTGAAAAATGCTGAAAATCTCCCAATCGGATCAGAATTTTTTCACATTTTACACCAGTGGCATAACCCCTCCCCCCCGCCCGACAGGTTTGCTGAGTAGGTACATGCCCTCTGATAATGTGTGGAGTTGTAGCTTGTACATGCTAAAAATCTTCCGATCGTACGAAAAATTCTTGTTATTTCACACTTTTGGTATTATGCCCCCCCCCCCCCCGACACGTTTCCAGAGTAGGCACCTGCGCTCAGAAAATTTGTTCACTTTTGTATCTGGAAAATGCTGAAAATCTCCCAATCGGATGAGAATTTTTTCACATTTTACACCAGTGGTATAACCCCTCCCTCCCGCCCGACAGGTTTGCTGAGTAGGCACATGCCCTCTGATAATGTGTAGAGTTGTAGCTTGTACGTGCTGAAAATCTTCCGATCGTACGAGAAATTCTTGTTATTTCACACTTTTGGTATTATGCCCCCTTCCCCCCCGACAGGTTTTCAGAGTAGGCTCATGCGCTTGCTTACAAAATGTGTCAAGTTGTAGCTTGTAAACGCTCCGATCGGACGAGAAAATTTTCATATTTCACACTTTTGGTATTAACCGGTTTCCAGAGTAGGCCAATGTTTCCCAACTCCCCCACAGGTTTCCAGAGTAGGCCCATGTTTCCCAACCTCCCCATAGGTTTCCAGAGTAGATCCATGTTTCCCAACCCCCACAGGTTTCCAGATTAGGCCCATGTTTCCCAACCCCCACAGGTTTCCAGATTAGGCCCATGCGTTTAGTTAATGCGTCGATTTGTAGCTTGTAAAAGCTGAAGATCTGCCGGTCGGACAAGAAATTTGTTATATTTTACAATTTTGGTATTACCCCTCCCCCAACTGACAGTTTTGCTGAGTAGGCACATGCGCTCAGATAATTTGCAGACTTGTAGTTTGAAAAACCTGAAATCTTTTGTTGATATGCAGATCAAACATATAAAGGATTACATTAATTATCGCAATGAAGAAAAGACGAAATGACGGAAACTTTATATGACTTAGATTACCAACCTCTGGGGGTCGTTGGCTCAAAGCCGTCAAAAACGTAATTATTATACGTCCCCTTAAAATGTTTGTAGTCAGTTCTCCTACACCCAACTTGAGTTGATACGGTATTTTTATGAATGTCACAATGATAGAACAAAAGCTGTTAAAAAGGTCTTGGCCTCGGGCCTGTGAAACAACATTTAGTGCCAAAGTAACAGTGCTACTAACTTTATTTGAATCATATACGTTGCGAATATGACATTGGTTGAGTAATATTTCGTGCCTAAGTAAAAGCGGAATATAATTAACTTCACTTGAAAAGTAATAGTTGTGAATATGACATTAGTTGAATAAAAACTATTAAAAAGGCCATGGCCTAAGCCTAGGGCCCATGAGAAAAATATTTGTGAAAAATTAAAGGCGGGATATTATTAACTTGAGTTGATACGTAGTTGTTATGAATGTGACATTGATAGAACAAAAACTGTAAAAAAGCCTAGGCACTGTGAAATAATATTTAGTGCTTAAGTAAAAGCGCAATATTATTACCTTGAGTTGATACGTAAACTTTATGAATATGACATCGGTAGAAAAAAGACTGTTAAAAAGTCCTACGAATGAGGCATAGTAATGTCGGGCCTAATTAAGCAAGAGAGAAATATTAATAACTTGAAATGTTACGTAAATATTTAGTACCTAAGTAAAAGTGCAGCGCTACAAAAAAATCCCTCCTTGTCGTCCTTTTCCGAACATAGTATGAGCTCCGGTGTAATTGCTTTGTTTCATTGAAACCTAAGAAATGTGTTATGTAATCATGAATATGGTGTAATCCATATTCATGATTATGTGCTACGTAATCCCGATCCAGGACGACGAAATTTTCAAGTTTTCGGATATTATCCTTGTCATATTTACACCAAAAAACGAATTTTCATCTCCAAAATTTGTGCTTTGTTATTTTTTTTAATTCAATTGTAATGGTCGTTGTCTTACTGGGAACGTTTTCTCTATTCAATTCCCCTCAGAGCGCCAAGAAACTACAATTTTTGTACTGCTCCTCAGGATTTGTGCCCAAAAGTCAGTTGCCCAATTGTCCTAAACTTGTTTTAAACTTTTATACGTAATTCTGCGCTAATTCTGATATTTTGCTGTAGTTTTTACGGCTTTTTCAGTTGAATTATGCGTAATACTTTTATACGTTTTATTGCGGTTAGTAAAATTTTGAATTCAGATTATCAAAAATACACTGTTCTTTTATACCTAACATGGTATGTTACAACTTTGAAAGAAACGAGGCAGCATTTTTTTCAGCCATGGAATGGATGAAGCCACTAAAGATTTACTAAGTAACGTCCACTCCACAATTCACTATTTTCTCCGAATTAAAAAAAATGGACCTCAGTCACTGCGAGAACGATGAGCTCACAAACAACGCTGTGAAAAAATCACGAATAGCAGGCAGCTGCCAAATTCGCAACAGCAGATAACGTGTAACAGCTACAGAAGCAGAATTCACTCGGTAACAGTTAAGACGGAGCTGTGAAAAATCACGAAGAACATGATGGGTAGCAATGACAGAGTGAGAAACGTTTATTGGACGATCACAGTTACTCACGGTTTTCAGTAGCAGGCGCTACCTGTGACTTTTCGGTAACTGTGATCAAATCACAGGTAGTAAAATAACGCTGATCTCTAACTGGTAGTGTATAAGTCACGATATCTAGGTTAAGAAATTTGTTTTCACCTTTAGCAAGGATTTATTTGCATTTAGATATAAAATTGTTGTTAGAGCTGTAGGATTACCAATAGTTATCACATCGATAATGATCACGGTAGCGTGCTGCTAACAATTGCTTGGGAAACATGTTGCTCTTTGTGCTGAATAATGATTAACGGGAAGAATGTTGCTTATGTTTCTACATTTTCAAAAGACGAGATACAATAACTATTGCAGCGTATTATTTGACGATTCACACCTTCTTAAGTAAATGATAACCACGAAAAAATACTTTTCATGAAACCCAAGAAAATCTACTTTTACTTAATTATCGACTGGTCACTCTGATGCCGACCGGGTGAGAGTTCTCTGTGTGTGATTTGGTTGAGCTATACTGCAGTGTCAAGCAGAACTGACGATTTCAACCGCGAGACGGGTTTCATCCCGATCTCGCGATTTTTTCTTTAAAAAATAGGTGAACATTATGTTGCCTATCAATTAGAGCAGTGACGGGACTTAGTGAAAACGCCCTTTTGAGGGCGAAGTTCCGTTCAGCCCGCATAGAGACTCTGGCATCAGTTTCGGGTACGTCGACGCCGTTCCGGCCCCGCTGACGAAGAGACTCCTTGATCCCTTGTTAGCCCAAAGCCCGAGGGCCCGGTTTCTAAGGTTAGACTTGAGTGGGAGAACCCCAGGGTACCCACTCAGTACTTAGAAAAATTTTTGTGTTTTTTTTTTCATCTCTCTCACAGAGATGTCAACTACCCAGAAGGGTAAAGTGAAATCTTAGGGGTCAGTCCCCAAACCGTCCGGGTCAACCCGGACACTGAAGGTAGCGGCCGAAGCACTACCAAGCGCTGTCGGCAGTGCTAAAGGGCATAGCCCTGCTTCCGAGAACAGCCGGAAGGTTGAGCCCAATGCCAGGAGGAAACCGTCAAAGACGCTTCCCCCAGCGAAGGGCTCTAAAGCCGCTACACCCACGAAGGGAGCCTCGACAGAGCCTTCTCAGTCAGCTAGAGGTGTAAGCACGCCCTTGCCAGTTCCGCCCATGGCAAGGAAGGGTCAAACACCACCCCAGCCCGAACCCTCTCGGGCTTCTGATGGGTCGTCCGCTGGTCCCCCAGAGATACTTTTGGTGGGATACAAGCATCCCAGGACACCCCCGGTGCTTACACCCGAGGCTTTCATGAGCTGCATTTTCACCCTCAATGGGGGAGTTGAGTCCGTTCTCTTGGACTCGCGGGTCACTTCCTCAGGGAGAGAAAAGGTGAAAGCGGCCCTGAATTGTATCAACAAGGCTTGTTACGAGCAAGCCGATAGGGTAGCCTATATTGAATGCAGGCTGTCCGTTCGGCAGGAGTCGAGCTGCAAAGCCGACGCCAAATTGGTTTCCTACGCCGAAGTGGCTAGGAAAAGGGCTAGCACGGCGAAAGGGTCTTCGCCCGCCCCGATAGAGAATAAAAAGAAGAATAAGGAAAAGTCGGGAGACAGGAGACACGTGCTTTTGCTCTACCCGACAGTCTAGAGTGCGTCCTCAGAGGACACGAAGAAGACTCTGAAAACTGCAGTCAACCCAAATAAACTGCAGATAGGGGTCAAGAGAATTCGGAGCATTAGGAAAGGTGGGGTCGCGGTGGAGTGTTTCCGTCCCGGGGAGCTCGACCGCCTTGCCCAGGAGTTGAGGAGCAATCCGTTGACGAAAGATTGCACACTCCCCACGGCCCCACGAAAGAGACACCCCCGGTTGATAGTTTACGGGGTCGACGGGGATCTCTCAGGGAATGAGTTCGAGCAGGCTGTTTGCGGGCAGAACCCAGAGCTCGAGAACGGGTTCAAAGCCTGTTTGCCCATCAAGGGCAAGTGAGGTAGGGTCCACTGGGTGGCAGACGTGGAGCCCAAGGCCTTCAAGCACTTGGTGAGGCGGAAGACACTGAACTTGGGTTGGTCAGTGCTCCGCCTAAAGGCATTTTTGAGGGAGGTCAGGTGCTTTCGGTGTAATGGCTTTGGTCATTTCCGAGGCAACTGCCCCGAGTCAGAAGCAAGGTGCGGCAATTGCGGTGAAGTTGGGCACCAGCACCACCAGTGTGCAGCCGCACCGAAGTGCAGCAATTGCACTGCTGAGAATGCCAAGTTCCGCCTGAAGCTGGACGTCTCTCACTCCAGCTTCAGTAAGACATGCCCTAGTCTTATTAGGGAACTTGAGCAAAGGAAGAGCCGGATCAACTATGGTTGACAGAGGATTGTACCTTTGGAGGTACGTTGCTCTCGATATTGAGCTTTTGGGTCTATTGACCAAGGTATTTTTGATGACCCTGGCCCGGGATCATCACCACAGCACTGGCCCTAGCGCTGTGGACCATGTTGATTTTGTGATGTGTTTTTATTATTTCTCAGTGTTTGAATGTTTGTGAGAGGGGAGCATGGGACCCTCATAGTGAAATGTGCATGTTTGTAATCCACTTTAATACCAAATAAAGGACTTTAGTCCCAAAAACTCGCGTTGGCAGGCGATCTCCCGGCCACGAGATGGGATACTTTTTTTAAAAAAGTTGCTTGCCCCAACTGCCAATAGCACGTCGCACACACGGGTTGTGACAGAAGGGTGTAAGTTACCAGTCCCGTGGGGGAGGCAGATCCCCACAGGTCTCTAGACCGAATCTGTCCGATTGGAAGACTGTGGTTTCCGGTGACTGGCAGGCTAGCTGTCGGAACGCCGTCAGGGATCCTATTAGTCCCAAACTATTCGAGAGAGTTCCGCATTTCCCTGCGAGGTCTACACTAAGACGGTGCAGGTAAAGTCATCAGCCTAGGTTACTTAATGATCATAATTCTATTTTGCATTGGATGATATTTTCTTAATTTTTTCTTTAAATAAAGTCTAAATAAAGTAATTTTGCGGTTCTACTAAGCAACGGAATTAAAAAAAAATCACCTCGGGGAAATCATCCGTGAAATAATGAATAAATAAATGTATTAAGTGGGGCTGCGGCACAGTTATATCTCAGTTACTTTATTTTTGTTTGTCCAGTATTTTTCGTAAGCCTAACCTAGTTGAGTTAACATGTAGAATAGAATAGACAGAGCCGCACCGATGGCGCAGTGGTATACGCGCTGGTTTATGACCATTCGTCAAAGAAGGGTCCGTGTTCGAATCCAGGTCGGGCATGGATATTGTGTTTGTCTTACGGCACTAGTTATCTATCTTCCCTGGAAACAGTGACCTTAAATTAGGGACGGGCGACTGCTTATAGCTCATTGAGTTTCTCACGGTGGTCGTTAAACCTTCATTACAAAAAATAAAAAAGAATCGACGGAGCCGAGGTACAAGCGGAGGAGTGTGAATGCGTTAGTTGACTGAAGAATCCGACATAGTTACCTCAGCCCTCAAAATGTAATAAAAACTGGAAGTAAAGTACAGAAAGAAATGAATACGTGGAGTATCCAATTCGAAAAGCGAGGAATACCTTGACACTTTCAATCGCACTTGTAGCTGTTCAACCGTTACCAACTTTTCAATTGGCATCTGCCCACGCTACAAGATTTACATTAGTTAACATTATTAGATAATGATATGTAAATCTTGAAACGTGGGTGGTACTGGAAACGTGGTCAAGTTTGAACTTGGAGCGATCAGCAGATAAGGCAAACACCAATATGGAGGACCAAGGAAACCACATATATTGGAAGCCCCCGGGGAGTATACGTATATTGCAAATTTCAAAATAAATTGCAGCAAAAACAGTGCATGTACCTTACTTGTGTCATGTTTGCTGACACCTAAGATCGCATTTAAAACATTTCAGCAATACAAAATTAGAGAACTTATTCACGACATAAAATTGCAGTGGTACTATTAAAAGATGTGTGCTACTAGCTTTATTTTCTAATGTATACTACAGCTTCTGAAAATGGCAGTACCACGAAAGACTGCTGGTATTAACTTGAGTTTTTCAGGATAAGTATATCAGGTTGTGACATGCAAATGATTAAAATATCAGTGAAAAGTGAAAATACATTTGGGGTTTGGGAGCTACGTTTTCGGAACTGTCCGCTCTTTTGCATGAAAGGTGGCTCAATCGAGATATTGAAATCAGTGAAGAGCCGACACTGAGTCAAAATAATACGACCGAATAATAAACACAATTTCATGGTGTATGTTAATTTTTAAATCACCTTAAATTTGATTACGTCGCTTTGGGTTTAGGGACACATTGTTTTGGAAACATGTACGTGTAAATGAAGATCCACTGGATGAAACTTCTTTTAATAAGCTGAGGTGAATAAATACTTCTCAATCCTTTGTAACATACACTGTTGGCCACCCAAAATGCAACACTGAGAAGGAAGCATCCGATTGGCCTGAAATTCGCAGCATGCGTCGCCCGCGAGAGTACATGCAAACGATTAGCATTGCAGGGCATAAGCAAATCATGGGCGCTCGGCACGCAACCGAGAACACTATAAGAAGGGTGCACAGAAGGCGGTGTGTAAGTAGTGGAAGTGTGTTGTGCTGCCGGACTTGTGCGTGAGAAGCTTCCTGATGCCTCATCGCAGAATACGGCATGCATTCCACCACGTTTCGGAGTTCGACAGAGGACGAATAGTGGCTTATCGCGACAGCGGTTTATCGTACCGAGACATCGGCGCCCGTGTAGGACGACATCCAGCCACAGCAAAGCGAGTATGATTCGGTGGGTGCAGGAGAGATGAAAGGACCGACGTGAGCGATTGTCGCAGCTGCGGCACACCACCGAACGAGAGGACCGGTATGCTGTGGGCGGGTATTGACGGCTTGCACCACCACATCACGAACGTTAGCGCAGGAATTAGGGTGTGTTGCGCAACAACCTGTGTCCGCACGTACCGTTCGACGACGTCTGCAGGAGCAGGGACTTTTCGCACGGTGCCCATTGCTACGATTACCATTGACGTTACACCAGCGGCGAGTGCGGCGGTAGTGGACGGTTGAACGCCTCACCTGGACTACGGAATGGCACGACATTGTCTTCTCCGACGAATCCCGCTTCTGCTTACAACACCACGATGGTCGGATCCGTGTGTGGCCGCACCGCGGCGAGAGACTGTGTGACGCCTGCATTATGCATCGTCATACCGGTCCGTCGCCTGGCGTTATGGTTTGGGGCGCAATTGGATATGACACCCGCACCCCTCTGGTAGGCATCGCCGGTACACTCAACTGCCACCGCTACATCTCCGACGTTTTGGAGCCTGTAGTCCTCCCTTACCTGCAGGACCTGCCAGCGGCCACGTTTCAACAGGACAATGCGCGCCCGCACGTGGCACGCGTCGTGCAACAATTCTTCATGGCGCACTAGCTGTCACTGCTGCCGTGGCACGCCTGTTCTCCCGATATGTCGCCCATCGGACACGTCTGGTCTCTGATCAGCAACCGAGTGGCACGGCAAGCACCACTCACGGCTGCGCCTGATGAACTGTGGCAACGTGTGGAAGCAACCTGGACCGACATACCCCAAGCCCACATCCAAAGCCTCTTTCTCTCGGTGTCGCGGCGTGTTGCGGCCGATATTGCCAGCACTGGGGGCCACACGAACTATTAATGTCTGCGTGTTTCGCAAGTCGCACGGGCTTGAAAGCTCAATCGTTTTATCTTTGTATCTGTTGTTAGGGGTTCAGTATATGTGGCTTTGCTATCTCGTGTCCTTCTTGGTGTTGCATTTTGGGTGGCCAGCAGTGTATTTATGATACCCAGGAGCTTCCAATAATCAGAGGTTAGTGATTCGTACTTCACTTGATCGGATGTCCTTCTGATTGGTATCTTGCCACCTTAAAGTGTAATATGATGTAGAGTTATGCTTTAGAACATATGAAGCACAATTGTTAATTTATTGGTACAGTCAGACGACTGTTCAATATGTGAGCATTTAGAAGTATGATATTTAGAGAATAAAAGGAAATCTTAAAGTTATTCTTAGATTTCTGTGAGTGATTGAAAAACTGGGAATTTTCCAAAAAAAAAAAAAATATAAACTTCAGGCAAAAAAGATAAGCAGGCTTTCAAAGTGGAAAAAATCTGCTTAATTTGGGGTATAAAAAATTAATTTTATTCAGCATATTTTTAAGGGTCCTTTTAAGGGTCCTTCGATTTCAGTAACTTTGCTCATTTTTGTAGTAGATATTGTGACACAGAGAGTGAAAGACCTAGCGTTCGAGAAACTCCGGCAAAACGGTACTAAATAATGCATATATCTAGAATAAACATTAGGAATTATGACTCATCTTATTTATCGCATCCTCTTCATATATAAGACGGGATGCCATTATATTCCTGGATTATCTAAGCCTAGGTCTTGCTAATGGGCCCGGAAAGACTTAGTCGTCCTGAGCTGCGTTCCAAAAAAGCTAAGTTTTTTTCCCTGGCACTTAATATATAAAGAATTATTCTAAACTTTTGCCGGCCAGCATGCATCTCGTTGATGGGAAACAACCAGTGTAAGAACAGTTAAATGAAACCATATGAAAGTCAGCACTCTCTGCTTTATGCGCAGACCTCTTTATCCGATGGTAAGGAGTGAATATTAAATATCTCTTTGGTCCTTCTGCGGCATACCTCTCCAAATCCATTGTCGTTGTTACGAGTTACTGCTTTCTGGAATTCCCCAACTCCCAGGTGATAGAGGTCCACGTCTGACGCAAATCATTGAGATTGTTAGCACAGTGGAAAAACAGATATTTATTGGTTGTATGGTATTTTGTTTTCAGAAGGCTACTCTATTGTTAACTTTCACCGATAAGCCCAAATATCAAACCAGCTTCGTATGCAAATAGACGCAAGGGCTGGTAAACCGCGGCCTGTGTGATAGTCATTAAACTATATGAATAACACCTGAAACTGAGCTCTGTTAATCAGAGATATTCTTTCTTTAAATGGGATGGGCGGCGCACTTAAACAAGTTGACTAACGTCAAATTCTTATGGCCAGACGACTGGGATAGAGCATTTCCGGGACTTCAAGGCTTATCGGGTGCTCCTGGTTGGTAACTTCAAAAGGTGGTATAAAGAGAGAAACACTGCACATCGCCTGCAAGATGTGGGCTAACAGAAGGATACCAGCAAAGTCGTCTAACAGAAGGATACTGTGGCGCAGCTCGCCCGTAATTTGAACGCTGGTGATGGGAATAATGTGTCATCACAACACTCGGTACATCGAACCATGCTGAGAATGAGGTTGCGCAGCCTCAGGCAGAATCTTTAAATATCAGTCAGAATTATGTGGTTCGCATTTACTGTTAATATGAACTTCACTTTAACTTTTATTTCTTTTTATTAGAATCATAAGTATCGAGACGTTAGGGAAAACCTTTATACGTAATACTCTCTAGGTGCGCTTTTTTTAAGTTGAGTAAATAAAAGTGAGGACATAACACGTGCAATAGGAAAGCTGCGGACTATGCACTGGATATATAGTTTATGCAGCAGTTTCTCATAAAAACGCCTGAAAACTATAGTCCCTCGAGCAAGGGTGATGAAATGCGCAGAGAAATTACTCTTTCTTTCTCTCCTCTTTTTATTATTTTTGGAAATAATGTATCGAAAAGAACATTCCGCTTTTAATTTGAATGCGGCACTCCGCTGTTAAGTAAAGGAAATGCATCAGAAATTGTAATCAGCATTGATTTTTGTCTCGAAGATAAATTTTCGCAAGAGAAGCTAGCCAAATGAGAAAAGAGGATGCTATTAACTACGTGTTACTTAATTAACTGTTGAAAGTGCAGAAAAACGTGCTGACTGATCTCAGAAATATCTTTCGGATTACTCCATCGAGTTGGATTTCTACCGTAGTAAAGCTTAAATGGCGAGCTCATATTACAACACTTGTTCACTTACTTCTCTGGAAGAATGACCTTCAAGTTGGGATGGGCAATTGCTAATAATCCTCTCTCAGTTGCTTATCTCGGTTCTTTAAGCACCAAACTAAAAGTGGGGTTTGATAGTTTCTGCAAGATGTAAAAATTTTCAAAGATTTTCAGCAATTCGAAAGACAACCGATCTGGGAGGGAAGGTAACAATACCGAAGAGAGAAACCTGTGTTCCCGGGCTTAACTCCACTGATTATGACTTCTGCTCCGAAATTTGCCGTAGAGCACCATTGATTTTGCTATATTCTCTACGACATAATCGGTGACAGTGCTCAGACGATTGTGAACTAGCAAGTGGTACCAAACGATTCTAACGCCTCACATTATCCCCACTCTGGAAATGGAAACAGAAGCGCGAAGGCCAAGGTGTCTTCCAAACAAGAGAATCAGCAAGGATTTAGCAGATGACCTTATTTATTGCGTGATTTCCATTGTTGTCGCAGTGACGGCTTAACGTACCCTTCCCACCAGTCTATGTTTCAGAGCAGACAGCTGGGATCAATGATAACTGTTTAAAACATTAAGCCACTTGCTGCTTATCCTAGACGAAAAAGTAGATGGCTTATGAGTTCTCCAATATTTCGTTTTACTGAGTTATGAATTTCTTATGAATTGTATCTTTTGAACGATATTTTCCTGAAACAAAAGCAGAAGCAAACCGGTGCACATGCTGCTTTCATCAATTGTGAAAAATTAGTATTAAGTTTACGTCTGACATTTTACTGAATACATTAGAAAGATGAGTTTATTTCCAGTTCAATATCCAAAGGCTTCGAAAGAGCAGGGTGATGTGCTTTTCTGATTTAACCACCTGTTAGTTTTTCATATTTATTATAAAGTGTTCATTGGGAAAAATTGCGAATGTTGAAATAGCACGTTTCAACCTAAAGTTAACATGAGTGAAATCCCACAATTTTGGGCAAACATCGCTCTTTCGTACTCTCATGTATGATGCCTGCTTTTGCGATCATTTTAACGTTCGAAAAGAATCCGTAGAGAGAGATGATTTCATCTGTTTGTACTACAGACATATACTTCTAAGATATCCTTTCGTTTCAGTCATTAATGACATTTGTGAAAAATTGAAATTGTAAACTCTGTTTCCAAATCACAGTTTGATTAACATAAGTTATCAGCAAATGCATATTTACGTGAACTTAAATTTCTTGATCAATGCGAGTACCTGTATTTTATTGTAAACTACAGTAATAGGTGACAGAAGGATGTTTTTTTTTTCGAATCATGTACATTTCTGTCTGAGCGCCTTCAGTTTTGTGAACATCCAAAAGATAATCTAATTTATTCCCAGTGCAATAAAAACTATATAATAAAATGTGTAACATATATCCTTACAAGAAACATCTAGTGGGATTTCATCGAAGAAATGAGGCAGGTGAGAGATCGGCACACTTCTGCCAATCCAAATGCGCATAAATTCCTTGTCAAGAAGCTCTCATTCAACATGTGACGAGAGAGCTTGGGGCACGTCTTTTTAGAACTAGATATCTGGTTACGATTTCTGAAGGTTGAGTGAAACGCGCTGTTGCAAATGTTAAGGTAAACAATTCCATTCATTGTCATTTCGATCAAAAATATAAGACTGGTTATCCAGACATGAATGACACCACAACAGGTGTTCAATTTTGCTCTGCTTTTCTCATGATCGCTTATAAGATGTGGGTGCTCACGTACCCATTCAAATGTCAGTTACAATGGTCAGTGCTATACAAGAAAGCCATTCGCTTCCGAAATATCCTATTCTCCGAAAACCCTTCATGATGCAGAAACGTGTGTTCCGTACCAATATTATCTGAAAGCTATACCCCAAATGTAACACGTTTAGGTTCGCCCTTTGCGTATGGTGTTCAGAAATTTTCACTTCAGAAGGAAATAATTTTATTCTTTTGGAAAACACCTTATAGACAGTTCAGTGTTTTTTGATGTACCGGAAATGCCCGTCTTTTGTGTATGCCTGAGCTGCATTTAAACGTTTGCCTAATGGATTCCACAATCGCTTACGCGAAGGTGTTTCCTGTGATGTATTCGAGATCCTTCCTGGGAGAGAAAAGGAACCCTTTAAAACCCTAACCGTTGGTACCAAACTATCACGCCATTTCTTTACATCTTGCCTTGATAGTTGATAAAGAGGTGGCTTACCCAAGTGGTGGTGGGGTGAAACCTTTCATTATTTCAAAAACGCAGTTTTAAAAGGCAAATTTTTATAGTATTTGAAACTTTTTTTATGTCTCATGGCAACAGTTGAACGGGTTTCCTCCATGAAGACGAGGAAACGGCAGGATGTCCCATTCCAATGAAAAGCCAATATATGGGTGTGCTGAAAATTCATGGGGTGACAAATCAATGCCAAATTTGAGTTCCATGACTTATTCCAGATTAATCAATAGCACGCTGAAAAGCAAGCAGCTTTGATTAAAATTCAAATAATCACATCAAAACAAACCCAATGCTGTAACGTAAACACAGAAAACCCGTAAAACTATTACAGGATTACCTTTTATCTACCAATTTTAGACATGTTTACTGGTGCTTTGGAATAGATTTCTCTCACACATATCGGTCTTATAAGGATTCCAGTCACTTTTCCCAAGTTCTTTCCTGCACAGATTAATAGCAAAATATAAGTTGTCAACCGTTATGAAATGATAAGAATGCAGATAATAAGAATATCAATAATAATTTCCAGCAATATTTATTTTAAGATTTCTGCGTAATTGTTGCACACAGTTTAAAATTGCACTCATGAGACATTTAGTTTTTTAAATAATAAATTTTGTAACCCCGGGAAAAAATTCCTCGGCATGCCCTTGCTATTAAGCACTGCAAATGCTCGCCAAAATACCGCTGTACATACATTGTTGATTTGGTCTGCATGAAAAATTTCACACACATAATCTTCCGCTGTACGCATAACGCAGCTTCTAACGGAATAGTCTTTTGCTTTTGCTTCTTCACCTATGGTTTATTTCATACAGATATCGGAATCCTTTTGCACCAATATATTACTCCCATTCATGTCTTTCTACTCGCAGAAAGCCACGTGACAAGAGCTGCAACGATTTTTCCCCTTGAATTTTTTTCATGAACTTTTTCCCTTTGTTACATTCTTTTACGTACTCCTATCCATTATGTGCAGATTCCATTTATATTTTCATTAGATATTGAGACATCGATTTGCTTAGTGTTTTATTAGAACGTCTTTGATTGTAGAGAATAATTTTCGAAATATTTGACAATATGAGAACAGGTTTTGTGGACACTCACGGAATAGTTATCGTTATTTACTCTCTTGCTACATTTTCTAACGTAATCGCATGTCATCCTGAAAATTTCTATATGAAATTTAGGTAACTTTTCCAACAGAAGGAAACCAAATCCGAAATTGGTTGCGAAACATGAAACGTTACATTAACATATATTCTTACTCAGCTGTTTAAGTCAGCAAAGGATACTGCTGTTTTTTTTTTAGATTTATGAAGAGATATTGTAAGATATTAAGTATTTTCTGTAAAGGAAACAAACCTTTTGTGTGTACATCGTTACTTTGCAGTAATAATTTTAAAAAATAAATTAATAAACCATCTAATATTAGAAAAAAAAATGATATCTTGTATTTTCCTAGGAATCTTATTAAAGCTAGATTTAGCTGTCCCTTGACGACATTTTCTTGCGTTTATGCTCCACACCTTTGGGTCAATGTATTTTAAAGAACTTCAGTAATCAGACAATTAACCCACTACTCCGTATTGTTTTATACAGTGGTTCTTAACCTTTTCTACAGTATTTCTCCCCATCGAGGCTACCTTGCAATGGTGTCTCCCTCCCCCCAGCATGCGCACAGGTGTTCATTGCTCTATAAGCCGTATTTATTACGAATTCAATGATACCGGTAAGGCTTGATTGAAAATGTTAAGCAAAAATACAACTGCACTACTAAAAATGCAATTATACCTACAAAAAGCACTTTGCACAAAGAAAGTGAATACTTTCTGTACATAGTATACAACAAGGAGTTTATACCTCCTGAATAAAGTTATAATAATGTAAATTAAAAAAAAAAATGTTTTCTATGTTTTCACAAACTGTACACATCATTGCAAAACTTGGACATGTTTCGAATTGCACAAATGATCGATGTTTTTTTCTACTATGTCAATCCTACACGCAGGTCCTTCTCCATATCAATACGATTTCTGTACTTCGTTTTAACTGCAGCTATTGACGAAAATCCGCGCTTTGCATCGGTAGCTTGTTAGAAATTGAAGGATTATTTCCAGTGCACTTCAAACTGGTTTTCCAGGTGCACCGCTACTCTTTTCACAACGGAAACTACAACAGAGCTATCAGCAGCTTCCTGTGCTATGAATTTGCAAACAATGGAAGTATTTCAGTAACCCCAAGGTCGATAGAATGGGTTGTCTAAAGGTACGCTTCAAAAGTTTATGGGACCTCCTCTTTTCAAAATATAGAAGGGTGAAAAATAGTGTTGCTAGAAGTCAGTTAAGCATAGAAAGCATAATTTCTTCTAAATAACTGTTATAAATACGCTACCAAAAGCAGTAACACTAGTTCACCACATTTTCCTAAAAATCGAAAATAGTCCGTGGTAGGAACTATACATTCTTCTCCAGTTCTACCTGCCTTAGGTGAAAATTACCGATATCCTTATCTTAAGAAACGAAGTCTAATTAAAGACGATTTTGATTGATTGCCACGAAATTCTAAATGAAATATTTTATGATAGAAAGAATATATAAATTATTTTATGGAAATAATACTAAAAACAAAGTTTACGTTTTAGGAATAAGATTTTCAAGCACACTTGCCTGCGAAATAAAGCATTTTAAAACGTCTATTGCTAATTCTTATCTACATAACATTTCAGTGATAATACTCGCTAAGTAATTTCGCTAGAAAGGTAGTTTGAATCATTAGAAAACCAATTAAGTTACATTTTGTTCACAGTAGCACTTAAAGAGCAACTTTTCGCTGCAGTTTGGAGCTAAAGATTTATATGCACAGTTAGCTCATTTTCCCATGCACGTTTCGTGGCACACGTCCCGTCGGTTTTTGGTATTTACGGAATTACCTAATTTTTTACACACTTAATTGCATTATAAGAAATATCACTAAATCTATACTCTGGCGGTGCAAATAAGGTTATATAGACTAAAGCTGGTGCTACATACTCTTCATTCATTTCTCATACGTAACGTTCGGTAGATATAACCTGTTATATATAAATTGTCTCTGTTTACAGCAGTTTATTGCTTGAGGGATTTTGAGGATATCCTGTCAGACAGAAAGAGACAAAAATTTGGAACTAGGGGTAGTTTGCATGAGTAGGAACGAAACTCATTCGGCCCAAGTGGCAGGAAGAAATCATCAGCTGACGTCGTCGAAAAACATCACAGAGAGAACGGGTTAGACAGAATTTTATTTTTCCTAACCTTGCTATTATAAGCTAAGTACAATTCATGCCAAAATTTGCAAGTTTATTTTTATGCTCATCCATGTAAAAACTATTTTATTTCCTGAAGTAGGTCAGGCTCAAAGTGATCAGTAACGATTTTATCTTAAACTTACAGAAACGTTTATTAACAACTGAACAAGTCCAGTCATTTTAAGGTGGTGAATCCTATCTATAGCAACGGCTGTGTAAATACAGATTGAGAGTCATTGGTAATTTTGAAATGAAAAAGCCGAAACCTTTGTGTTCAGTTTGATACCTAAAATTTTGTGTTCACAGAATTACCCACAGCTAATTTAAGATAAATGTAGAGCTCATTCCGAAGACCCATGTGTGAAATCAATGCTATTAAAAACGTACCCGAAAATTGAAAATTACATGTGTTTTTAAGTGCAAATATATGCCACCATGTAGAAGAGAAATTATGGTCATAATCTGGCACAAAGCCTTCTTGGCGAGGTTCAAGTGTGAAGATAGAGTAACGTATGTATGTTTATCGATCATGTTGGAATGTATCTGTATTTTACCATGAATCGGTATTTCTCCATGGTCAATTAACTATACGCAGTGCTAACTAAACTGGTGTGCCAAAATTAAGGACGAGACGGTTTTTCGGATGTAACGTAGTGCAGAAGTGTTCCACATCGACTCAAATCATACCATAAGATCCCCAAGATGTACGAATATGGGACAAGTGAGCAAAACCGTCCAAACAAGGAATCCAGACGATACAAAGGCAGTTTATTGAATAGGTAGCTTCGAGCACAACTGGACAGAAGACAGAAACGTCCATGTGACAGGTGGCTGCCAAGAACATTCCAGTCTTTATTAGGTCATATGATCCCCCCTGACTGCGTTGCAGGATTTACAACGTCTGCCCATGCTGAGGACGAGGTTGTCAAGGAGCTGTTGAGGCATCGCGGTCGATTCTTCTTGTAGCGGCAATCTCAGCTCCGGAATCGTTGCTGGCGGCTGGGGACGTGCTGCCAAACGTCTCCCAAGAAGCTCTCACACGTGTTCGGTTGTACTTAGGTCAGGGGACCTTGAGGGCCAATCCATGCGTAAATGTCTTTACTCTCTAATATCTCTGCGACAGCCACTGTACAATGAGGTGTAGCGTAGTCGTCCATGAAGAGGAAATCAGGACCCACAGCACCTCTAAACAGACGCATGTGATGCAGGAGAACCTAGGTGCAATAGCGGACACCAGTGACTAAACCTCCTTGGAAGATGTGGACGTCAGTACGGCTAGAAAGAATGATACCGCCTAAAACGAGAACTCCGCCACCTTCAAACCGGTCCCTTTCGATGATATTGGAGGTGTTATTGCGTGTTCTCTGCTCTCTCGAGATGTGTATACGTCCAGAATCGCTCGTCAGACTAAATCGGCTCTCATCCGTCAAGACAACTCGACCCCATTGCTGATGTGTCCAGTTCTTTTGTTCCTGGCACCACAGAAACCTCCGTCTCAGATGAGCAGGCGTTAATGGCACACACCGTACTGGTCGTCGTGCAAATAGACCACCTCTGTGCAGCCTCCTGGCCATGGTAAAACGCGATAACGGACTTCCAGTTGTCTGTTGCATGTGCTTTGCGATTTCTCCCGCTGTCTGCCGTCTGTCTCTCCTCGCCTGTAGGACAATATACTGGTAGTCAGCCGCCGTGGTTGCTCGTGGACGACCACTGCTAAAATCTCGGACAGCTGTTCCTGTCGTTTGAAATGCTCTCCAAGCTCGTGAAAAGATGCTGTGAGCGATCCCGAACTCCTCGGCCACACTAGTCACACTTCGACCTTCTTCCAACTTCCCAATGACGCGACCTTGGGTTAAGTCATTCAGATGTCGTCTATTGGATTGCCTGTTGGACATATCACACGGTGGTAGCAACTCGACGTCGTTCAAACGGATATACACCGTGCAATAACTGTCACCGAATTGCTGAGCGAACACCGCCCGTGTGTTTTATACCCTTCCGACACTCACGCCCCGCTGCATTTATGCGCATGCCCTACCGTACCGGACCGTAGTCTATCTCCTGAGTGGTCTTTCGGTTGGTTCTGCGTGCTCATTCCGCTGTTATGCTAATTTCTCCTCTTCGTCCTTAATTTTTGCACACCAGTATAATTTCTAAATCACGGGAAATTTTATGTCAAAGTAACGCCGTTTCAGAAAAACATGCAGAAAAATTTGAGACGTTACTAATTTGTTAAGAAGATTTTAGAAAGAGTCCAAACATGCTCGATGTTTTGATAATTTTTTTCAAATTAAAATTTTCGTTCAAATGGTAACGTCGGAGCCGGAACTTGTGGCCACAACAAATCAAAATACAATAGTTTCTTTGAAGAAGTACGTATAAATGTCTAGCAAATGTACAAGACAAACGGAATTGTATAAAGCGCTGTTAAGAAATATGAACACGACTGTGTTCCATGGAACTTACGGGATTAGCAGATTTTGAAATCAAGGTTTTATTTTTAATATCTTCCCAGGTCTCTGTTTGTATAACAGTTTTTTTAGCAATAAAACATAGACCAAACCTGAAATGCATCACAACGTAGAATATACCAATTTAATATATACGTACTCCGCCAAAGAATGTTGTTTTCACCTGCGTTAAAAACGCTTCCATATTTTTAAAACTGTGAGTCTACATGGGACTAAAAATCCATTTTTCCAACTTTCGTTAATTGACAGAGAGCGTTAGATGAATGTTTGTTCCCTTTATGTGCCTCCTGGTTTAAAATGGTGATGATTCCAGTATATCAGATATATTTAGAAAATTATAGAGCAAATCCCTCAGTTTTAAATCATACCTATTCTCATTATTTGGAACGTGTGAAAACAAAAATTGCTCATTATCGACTGCTCCGTCGTCGCACTGATTTTCATATTGCTGCTAAGGAATTTGGTAGAAATTTGTAGACAAAAAAACAATCGTTTCCAGTTTGACAATAGAGTGTTCCGCTTTTTTATCATTCGCCCGATATTCTTATATTCTACCGTTTTACATTATTTCTCAGATATATGCTCTGCTCTCCTGACACGCAGACGTATCATACTGACAGTCAAGCATTTTTTTAAGTATCCAAGCTCAGCAATATCTCGAAACCCATTAAGTGACACATTGTTCGTTTTGAGCAAGCCTTATGGGACACGCTGGACTTGACATGTAACGCACGAGGGAGCGTGTGATGGGAGGAATGATCCCTGGTGTGCTCGGATAAAAGTGGAGGTACTATCGATGGCACTATCGACGGTTTTGTCCAACTCAGTACATCGATAGTGTATCGATAGTTTTTTTTTTTAACGATCGATAGGTTTACGTTTTCCAATGCTCTAATTGTAAATCACGATGCTGTGAACTATTCAGCATCCGACGATGGCTTTGATGACTAAAACGCTCATTTTCACCTCATTTTCACTGGTGTCGAAAACATTGAGCCTAGTTACATTGATACATGACGACAATGCGAAATTAAAGTTAACTGTAATCAAAAGAGTAAACCGTGAGGGTATGTGGTTTTTGCACTCTGTTGTATGTTTCAATCGGATTAAGGCGAAGTCAAAAGCATTACTCTTGTTATTTGTACTGGAAGTTTAAAGGGGCGTAAAGTGATGAAACCGTTATTTGTTGAGAGTAACTAATTAGTAATAATGGATAAACGTAAAATATTTTTTGTGCAACTTTATTTTTCTTTTGATAAGAATAATGTCTACACAAAATGTAGCCATTGTGGAAATAATTACAAAACGTCTGGCAATACGTCAAATCTCAGTAAAAAACAATTGAGGAACAAAAACTGTATTTATTGAATTTCTCGGGAATTTTTACCAGGATTTTGCTAAACACTATAAAAAAAATATTTTTGCATACAAAACTGCAGAATTTTCTCCTTTAGCTTTTGTGAATAGAAACATTAAAAAATCATACAGAACCAACAGAAAATGATGATTAAGGAGTCACGAATTAGCCCGTTCTTAGGCGAAACATTTTTTCGTGAATTTTGCTCACTCACTTTGGGAGGATATCTTCAAAACATAGACTCCCTGCATCGGTGGTGCGTTTGTCTCAGGACTAGTGTCTGATCATTCTTCCTAGATGGGCGCGGATTCAAATTTCGTGAGAAACAGATGTTGTGGTTGTGTTTGTTTTACGCCACTGTGTTCTCCCTTCCCTAAAACCAATTGCCCTAAATCAGGGATGGGCAAATGCTTACATCCCATTGAGTTTCTCACTGTGGTCGTTGAACCCCAAACAAAAAACAGAAAAAAAGAAAGTTAGTTTCAAAGTTTATCGGAGCTTAGCTTTGTGACAATGTAGACAAGAAAATGTGTTGTCAGAAATAATTTTTCATCCCGGAAAAAAACATTCTCCCGAGAAACTTTGCTCAGACTATCGATGGTACTATCGATAGTTATCTATTGTTATTTTTTGACTATCGAAAATTGTCGATAGTCATAACTATCGATAGTTTTGCACCTCTATGCTGCGATCTATCGGGGCATTGAGAGAACTATCTCTGCGTTGAATTCGGAGATATACAGTAGCGACAATTCACAAAAAAAAATATATATATAGTTTCGAAATTCAACTTTTTGCCGAAAAATAGAATGAGGAAGTTATGTAAATGTCCCAACTTTTTATATTCACTGGAGCATTGCAAAAATAGTTACAAATTTTTGAATGCTAATTGCTTTTTTAGCTTCGTCTTATACACAGATAGACTTATCTATGAATGGAGGTAACGACATTGAGAAATATAAACAATTCAATTTATGCTGTGTATTGATTTATAAGCCGAAATATGTAGAACAACAAATTTCTGAAGCACGACCCCTAAACCTAATGTGCGTATCTTTTGAGTAAAAATTAGATATTGAATTTTAGAGCCCCGCCTAGAGGAATTCTTTACATTACAATTTATATGAATCAGGAACATTATCACATTAGAATTTCTGATTCACGATACTGAAAGAATCATTTATGTTACCAAGCCGTCAAACCGGATATTGTTCAGCATATTAATTATGCAAAAACTTTTGTGTTTTAGCTATTAAATATTTTTTTGTGTTTTTGGAAGTTTATAATTCTAGAAGGAAACAGACACTCTATTAAAAAAACTTTCATAATGAATATATAAAAATATAGTGCAAGCAGATATTGAGGTTATCGTTGGAAAGCTTGTTCAATAATACTGACATCTGTTTTTATTTCATATAGAGTGCGATTGCATAAAGAATTAGAAAAATATACATCATTTTCCACATTCCGTTAACGGTATTTTGGATACAAACGTATTGTAAGCGTCGTCCGCGATCAAGCAATCGATTGTTAATTTATCTAATTTTAATGTTGTAATGAACACATGCGGACGGATGCTTCATTCGGCCATTTTGTTTTTTTAACAAAGAACTGTGAACATTCTTCATCACCTGAAGCATTTTAATCCTATGTTTGAGCAAGGAGTGGTGCATGAACGCCTGGGACCCCTGGCTTTGAAGAGTCAGCTGCTCGAGGTTTTCTGTTAAAAAAGTTGTCTTACCGCTATTGTGTACGTACAAGGTTCTAATCACCTGCGGGTATCCGACGGCATTCCTGGGTTCAGGTATTTCACGTGCTGCCCGGGATAACTAGTTTTTTCTTGCGCATACGTAGTAGAGTGCCGGAAAAGCCAAGACAGTCTAGTAGGAGCACTTCAGCTTCGTTCGTGAAGGAGAGAGGGTCTAAGTTCGGACACCGGTTTGACGTAAGGACCTGCGGTATTGCAGGGTTACAGCGTGGTGGACGGGAAGGATGATTCCTTTGCCAACCGGGCCTCGCGAAAATCATTGTGGATAGGCAGGACGTGGTCAGCGCGAGAACCCTGAGCGGGAGGCTATCGGAAATCCGCGAAGCAAGTAGTTAACGGAATAACAAAGTTTTGCTGTTTCAATTTTTATCTACGTGTACTGGACTGAGTTTGGTTGATGTAATAATTTTTCTCAGCAAGGACGCCTTCAGCCGTCTTGATAGCCAGATCTCATAGTAAAGGCGAGGCGGCAGCTCGCTATACGGTGCGAATCAAAAGGTATAATCCAGGTATTATCTAAGATATGCTCAAAGATTTAAGAATTGATATGTCTGGCCCTACAGATTTAATTAATTTAGTGTTTCCCTAGTCTATGCTTTTTATTTTTAACTAGTCATATCGTTCCCGCTGACCCCCGATTTTGATGTGCGTACGATTCTCCGCAGTTCCGAAGTGTTTTCAATATCAATACTTCAAAGAAAGTTTGAAGAAATTTCGGATGCAGGGTTACAAAAAATGTGGTTTTTATTGTGTGAGATTCTTATAACCTAAACAGAAAGCCTTGATTGTGTCGACGTGGGAAATCTTAAACTCGAGTTCAAAAATCAAGAAAGGGGTGTAAATTGTAAGACATGTGTTGCTAACCACCCTGATCAATTTTACCAGGCACACCGGTAGAAATTTGACGAGTTAATAGTATTTTGAAGATTTTGGAGATAGATAGATGTTTTGCTTATGAATTTTCTGGATAACACAAAAAAAATTATGTTAGCATTTAAGAAACGTTACGTTGAATTTCTTATGTGCATTGCGTATATTGTGAACGATTACAACTATTAACAGTTGTTCAGTGTTCAACTTCAAAAGTAATTCTTCTTCTTTGATATATGCTGCACGAGTATTTTATTCTTATTTCTACATTTTGTAAAGCTTGATGAATTGACAGAATATGAAAAATTATGTTGAAAAAAAATTTATTTGTAGCGACTTTTACAGAACAAATTTTATAAAAGTGTTCACTGTGTCTTTCGTGAAAAAACGTTTTATATAGAAAGAAAATTTACTGGTTCAGGGTTTATAACTTTATCAGCACAGTTACGCCGCCTTTGAATATGCTTTGAATTCCAAAATGTGCTTCGTGTTACTCTAAAGCAATGTTTTCCAACTGGGTTGTGGTACGGCTTCTGGAGGGCGCTTGATATTTTCCGGGGTTTCGGATTTGTAAATTTCCCCCTTGGGGGTCTCGTATTTTCACTTGCAGGTTTTGAACGAAATTAATAAAAATTTATAAAATTTACTAAATACATAATAATTAGTTTGATATAATTAAATACGAATGTACGATGCGAACTTGGGAGGATGGGGTTATAAAAATTGGTTGTATGTTTAGGGAAGTGATCCCAACCATTCTCACACTAGCGCCCACTTTACAGTAATTCTGCAAAGCGAGCGCTAGTGTAAGAATGGTTGGGAACACTGTCCTAAACATACAACCAATGTATACATAGTCTAGTCACATTAGTGTGGCCACCTCCAAATGTTGCAGTCAACAGCGCGTAGCAAGTGAAAGAACGTACCTGTCGTGAGCTGGCATGGAGGGTATAAAAGGTGTGCTGTAGGCATTTTGAAAACATATCACTAGTTCCTCTCATGGGTAAAATGAGCGATTTATCAGATTATCAAAAGGAATGATTAACGGCTTTCGGGCCAAGGATGTCAGTATTTCTGAAACAGCACAGTTTGTGAGCTGATCGCGTGCTGCTGTGTTTAAAGCGCATCGTGATTGGAGAAATGGCAGCATTGCGAATAAGCGATGTGGAAACAGCGGAGCACCACGTGCCATTAATGTGAGATACGAACGTCGGATTCGAAGGTGCGTGATGGCTGATCGACACGCTGCAGTGGAGTAACTAACTGGCCGAATGAACCACAGGGCTACCAGAAGTGTGTCCAAAACGACAGTTCAACGAACCCTGCTGCGTATGGGGCTCCGCTGCAGACGGATGGTCTCTGCACCTATGATGATCACGGTGCATCTGAAGTAAAGGCTTACATTTGCACGGCACTATCGGAATTCGACCGCCGCTGATCGGCAAAGGATTGCCATCTCCGATGAGTCAGGTTTCCTGCTTCATCGAATGGATAGGCTTTGGTGTATAAGGTGAGAAACATCGGAGGACAACCAATCTTCAATAATTGCTGGAAGAACACAAACTGGTGGGGACAGTGTTAGGGTCTGGTGGATGTTTTCGTGGCATTCTCTAGGTTCACTCATAACTGTGGAAGGCGCGATGGATCGAATTCCTTATGAATCCATTCTTGCAGACCACGTACACCAATACACGCTGATTATCTTCCCTCTGGCTGAAATGTGTGAGAGTGGCTTTAAAAGCCCGATGAAAACTTCAAAGTAGTTCGCTGGCCTCCTAATTCCCCAGACTTAAACCCGATTGAGCATCTGTGGGACCACCTGGATCCTGTTGTTCGTTCTATGGGTCCTCCACCACACACCCTCCAGCAGCTGTCAGATGCACTGCATCATCACACCTTCCAGCACATTATTGAGTCACTCCCAGCCAATCTAGCTGCTGTTCGCGCTGCACACTGCAGTTTTTCTGGATATTAGCTGGAGGTCACGATAACGTGACTTGACCTTGTGTATTTAGTCCACACCTTTTATACGTTCATTCGAATGCCGTCCGGTGCCGCATATTGATGACAAAGACTTCCCATGAAACTCCACGAGATAAACGTATTGCAAGCCATCCCTGGGTCTATTGCTGAAAATAAAGACCAGTGTCCAGTGCTTACTGACCAATCTGCAGGAAACCGACTCCAGAAATAAACGATACTTCATAGGTCGTGTATGTATTTCTTGCCATAATAAGTAAAGGAAGGCTGTGGATTTGAATGCAGCTCTGCGGTTAAGATAACGTAAAGTATGTTCCGTACAGAAAATGAATGAGTAAGAAATACTATGCAGGTAAGTGTAATGAGTCTTTAAATCTACAATGTACGTATGTGTCAAAACTGGATGCCAACATTTTGTTTGATGTTCGGTCAGTTTGCTCCTCTTATTTTCACGCTCAAAATTTTCAAACAAGTGAATGATCGTTTTTCTTCAGACACCTAAGTATAACTATTTAGAAGCTGTGGAAAGGCAATAGTGGTATATTTTCTACAGCCCGAATCAAATGAATCTTCCACTGACACAACAATGATGTTTTAAAAAGGCGTTACAATGTGATTTATGATTGTTTCCGACCGCAGGGACATTAAACTTATCACTCGGGTCTGTAGAAATAGAAGAACCATTTTGAAATTTGAATAACTCGAGAACTGGCAGATAAGAAAATATGAACTGGGTGTTGCAATAACTTCAGTAGCTTGTGCAGTAAAAAGCATGTTTAATATTTTACCCCCCTTTTTAAAAAGAATATTGCATAACAGTGACATTTACTGTACTTAGCTGTTCAAAAATGTTTCCCTGCTGTTAATATTAAGAGAATGTACATAAAATCCACAGCATCAGGTTTATTCGTTGCGGTGTTACTTGTCACATCACACAAGTAGTGACGTAAATTTTCCGAAAGGTGTTTAATTCTCTAATTTCAAGTTTTATCTATGTGTCATGCCAACCTTACTTCACATGATTTCTTTTTTCTGAGGATACTGGACATCAAAAGTGGTAAAAAGAATCCTAGTAGTGGAAAATATTTAAAATATAAAGCTCAGTACTCAACTGAAATCCTGAACGAAAACACAGATAACTACTATAAATATGGTTATCCTTCGATGAAGAAGTTGCATTAAATCTCAAGGGATACAAATAAGCAGTTTTGTTTCTAACGTAAATTACTATAAGAACTTCGGTCATCTGCTGACTTAGAAAATACATAGTATATGCCCATTCCATAACCTTTCGAAGAAAACGACTGAGCAGCATAGCTTCTAAACGGAAGTGAAAGTTAGTAACTCACAACATCTCTGAGTATTTTCATGAGAAAATAATCGTTATAACATTAAAGCTGCTATCTAAATTCCAAAACTAAATTATTGAAATTCACTAACGGACAATTAAATTTGTGCACAAAGAAGGAACCATTGTGTTGAACTGAAATTTTTTGGGCGTGATGATACAGATGAATGATACACATGATGGCAAAAACAGAGCTGCCGGACAATTACAGAGGGTTATCTGACACACATTGCTGTCATCTTCAACGTATCGTCGCACCGCCTCGTGCGACGATACATTCTGCCATACGGTCCGGCATGAATTTGAACAGACGCCTGATGTAGTCCTGCGGCAGATTTGCCCACATATGTTGGACGGTGTGCTCCAAATACCGGAAAGTGCTGCACGGCGGCAGGTGGCGTTTCAACTGGTCCCACGCATGCTCGATAGGGTACATGTCCGGGGAGCGGGCTGGCTATGGAAGTTTATTTTGAACGGAGGGAAGTAAATATCTATCGAGAATAAGATTTGTTCTGTAGAAATGTAATGTAAAATAATAACTAGCATATTATTCATTTCTAGTTTCTTTACAAAGTTTATGGAACTTCTTTACGAGTTGCTAATCAGGACGGTAATATGTACAAACACTATAGCGATAGTTTTATTCAGGTTTTTTTTTCGAAAAATAAAATTTAAAAAATATCGACAAAGCAAGTAGGGCTAATTTTTATTACAATTTAAATTGTGGTTTCCGTTACTTGCCTCTGGTAGGTAAAGGAAGTGTAGTTTGATTGATCTTACTACTGTAGCAGTTGAGCCTGTTACTGTTCTCGTTCGAAGCTCATTGTGGTACTCAAGTCTCGTTGGAGTCGTTATCTAAGAAATCAAACCCTAATGTTTTGTTCCATGGATTCCATTCTGCTGATGTATCCGTACGAAGTGCAGGAGCATAACAATATTGTTACTATTACTACTTTTAACGTAATTAGATCAAACACAAAAAGAGCCGCCCCGGTGGCGCAGTGGTCTAAGCGATGGCCTCTGATCATTCGTCCAAAAAGGGTCCGGGTTCGAATCCCGGTGAGGCATGGATGTTGTGTTTGTCTTACTGCACTGGCTCTCTCCCTTCCCTGGAACAAGTGACTATAAATTAGGGACGGGCGACTGATTATAGCCCATTGAGTTGCTCACGGTGGTCGTTAAACCTCCAATCAAAAAAAAAAAAGACAAAAAGAAAGTACAAATTTTGTATTGAATTGTACCACAAAATAAGCTTCAACGTAAAGTTCGGTGATCGACGAGCCCGGTGAAAGATTCCACCAGGATATAGGGATTTCTTTCATTTTCCGAAAGTAGAACGTTTCGATTTAACCTTTCTTAAGCAGACATGGCGTAAAGAAAATATGCAAACCTACCGTTAATTTATTTGAGAAAAATTGTAGGAAGGATATGATAAAACACAGCAGATTGATAAATACACATTTTTTCCATTACTGCATGCCGACTAATGCTAAATAACACATAACACCTAAAATAAAACTAACATATAGTAAAAGCAGGAATTATATGATAAAATACAGCAGATTGATAAATACACATTTTTTTCCATTACTGGATGCCGACAATGAGAGACCACTTTGCTTCTAGTGGAACCAATGGTACCTCGGGCAGCTTTCAAGATTCTGTCTCTCTATGTATAAATACTGTGAAAAGTAAACGGGAAAGCCCAATGCCCGCATAATGTCTTTATTTCGTTCACCACGCTGGAAATGCTTCATTATCTCTAGTTTTATGTTAACCATACCAACCTTACGAACTCTCTTAATCTTTTCTCATACCTTTGGGCACATCTTGCTAACGGATGTACTAAATAAATCGAGATAAAGCACAGTTGCTCACAGACCCAGCTAAAAGCTACGTGTTAAAATGTTTACACTGGAGACCAAAGTTTTTGTCGCATTGATACCAGCATTTGTTATTCCCTAATTTGAGTGTGCTGAGTTTTTTTTTTTTTTTGATTGGAGGTTTAACGACCACCGTGAGCAACTCAATGGGCTATAAGCAGTCTCCCGTCCCTAATTTAGGGTCACTGGTTCCAGGGAAGGGAGAGAGCCAGTGCCGTAAGACAAACACAACATCCATGCCTCAGCGGGATTCGAACCCGGACCCCTTTCGGACGAATGATCAGAGGCCAGCGCCTTAGACCACTGCGCCACCGGGGCGGCCTGTGCTGAGTTTAAATCTGAAGTTAGTTTTTCTCTGAAAATTTTTCACAATTCAACATTTTCATTTTTCGCGAAATTTCGACGTCTCTCGCATGATGACATGGTTTATCTGATCAATTTATGGACACGCAGTCTTAAACTTAGGCGTAAACAAACGTCTTGCAAAGATATTCCTTATGTATTCACAAAAACGCTTAGCTGCATAACAATATGCATTAAAGTTCAAAAAAAGACAAAAAAAAATGAATTGTGTGGAGTAAAATATAATCGCCACTTTTCAAATCAGAAACATTTATCCATTACAGTCAAATATGAGTACGCACTAATAATGCTTTTTACGGTAAATTAACATATATCTCGACATAAAGATGATAGGTGATTCAGAAAAACCGATGACGATGGGATTCAATGTTCAAAAATGTCCTATTCGTGCGAGAATTTGCTTTGCGCTTTTAGTTGTGGCGCTTGCGGATTTCTTCATGGCAGTTTCGTTTCATGATTCAGCAGTCGTCTGCCATCATATTTTCGTCCCATCGCCATTGAGAGTGCTGTTCCATCGTCATGAGGTCTTCATGGAAGCGATCTCCCTTTTCATCACGAACAGCCTCAAGGTTCTCGGGGAATTGATCACGGTGACGATTCAGGAAATAGATCTTGACACTCATGTTGCAACTAATGTCGCGAAAAACCAAGAGCATTCTAGTAACGAGAGCCTCATAGGTATCTGCCTTTTTGTTCCTAAGAAAGTTTTATTCAACTGCCACGAAAAAGAGCCATGCTGCTTTCATTTTTTTATTTTTTGATTGGCGGTTTAGCGACCACCGTGAGCAACTCAATGGGCTATAAGCAGTCGCCCGTCACTAATTTAGGGTCACTGGTTCCAGGGAAGGGAGAGAGCCAGGGCCGTAAGACAAACACAACATCCATGCCTCACCGGGATTTGAACCCGGACCCCGTTCGGACGAATGATCAGAGGCCATCGCTTAGACCACTGCGCCAACGGGGCGGCGCTGCTTTCATTCATCTTCCTGACAAATTCCTCATCACGTACAAGGGCACAAATTTGAGGTCGATCGAACACACCTGCTTTGGTCTTCTCGAAAGACAAAGCACGAAAATAGGGAACTATATGTTGAAAACATTCACCATCAGTACTTAATTCCTTCAGGAACTGTTTCACCAAACAGAGTATGGTAGAAGTTGGGGGGGGGATAATCTTCTCCTTGCTGACGACTGGGTCATTCACAATGTTTGTCATGCCTGCTTTTAAAGTTTCACGGATGGGCCACTCCTTGTGGTGTGGGTCCAGTGTTTCTCTCGAGCTCGGTTGTCCCACATGCAGAGATAGCATGAAAACTTTGTGAAGCCTTTCTGTTGACCATTTTTAGGTCCACACAAATGATCAAGTTGTGTTCGTGATATTTGAATAAGTCAATCACCATTTTTATGTCATATGTTGTTCTCGCAAGTGCACTGAGTGACCAACTGGAACCTCTCCATGAACATTGCCAATGTGCAAGAGAACACATCTGAGGGTTCGCTTTGAGCTGTCTAAAAATAATTACCATTGTCTTGGACTAAACGAGGTAATACCTAATTGCCTGAAAAGACCTGGGATAACGTGGCTGTAAACAAACTGCTTGTCTTCTAACAAAAAGTCCACAAAGTTCTGGTCCCGCTTTCGGAATTAAGAAACTTTTGTAGAGCTGTCAAATAGGGGTTTCCTTGCAGTCTGGGGACTAATACCTTAGCTACTTTCTTGGAGAGCCTGAAATCACGCACTATGTCATTCAATTCCGGTTGTCTAAACTGCTGAAAGGCTGATGATTGTTTTTTATCAGATGAGGAGTCTTCGGATTCTGAAAACATTTCTTGAAGCTCGTTATCACAACACCCGTGCTCTTGCTAATCATGTTCACTGACTTCATATTCAGACAAGGCAGTCAATATTTTGATCATTTACACTATTACCCTTTCAGTCAATTGTCTTTCATCTAAAGATCTTTTACTTTTTACTTAAAGTACCAGATTTTTACTGTGCACACTTCTTCACGAATCCAGTTGATGTTCGTGCAGGCACATCTTTTATATTTTCCATAGAATATTACTTCGTACATTTTGACCAAAAAATCTACAAAATCTTGTATGACAATATTTTCAGAAATTTAGGTTAAACATGAAGATGTAAGTGCGATTCATTTTAAGAAAGGTAGGTAAAAGCTCGTAGATATCGTAATAATGAGGAGAAAGAATTTCCGTGATATATACAATGTGAGATTATTTCCAAACTACCATATATCCTTTATCTTTCATATTCACGACTGTAAAATGGCGAGCAGTTCCTTTGGATCTCGCTTAAGGGAAATACACTTCTAATCGTTATCCAAATTCCTTACAAATTTTACACGCTTTCCATATTCCGAAGAAATTAAAGCACAGAATATTCTCATACAGCCAACTCAGAACAAATAGAAAGAAATACATTGATATGCATAAATCGTTATACATAATTATTTGGAAAACTGATAAATTGATTCCTTCTATTTATTCTACAATTGGGTATCCACGCACCAATTTTTTGAGAGGTAAAGCACAGCACGTTATGAAATTATAGCTCCTCATTTCAGGAAGGGATGAAATCAATCATCAGACCAGCAAGACTTCTGACATGAAACCTATACAGAATCTTCGGGTTGAAGTGAATAATTGTCTGTGTGGAAGAAAAGACCTCCCAACAAAAAAGTTCAACCCGTCACTATTTTTAACGCCGATGGAAGAAACATATTTCGTCCACCAGTTGTAGTGCGTTTGTGAAGGGTATTCTACGAGCACTGAAGGCCGTCATGAGGGCCATAGTTTTGACGATACAGTATCAAAAGTTTCGTAAACAAAAATTATTTGTAGACATATACAGTAGATGTAGGTATATTTTTAACAAGGCTGTATTGGGCAATCTAGTGGAATAGGAACCACCTAAGTACAATTATTAAATTCTGACAAGTTTTTTCCAATATAATTGATCTTTTTGCCTTTCTAAAATTCGTACTTTTCCTTTGCGATTAACTATGCACATAATCAGTCTCTTTACGTTTCTCAGCTTTTATATTCTAGTGAAAGAAAGATTGCTGGATCAAGATATTTCAAATACTTTGTTTAGTAAACATGGATATAAAAGAAAATTTAGTTCTACCTACCAAAAGATGTCGTCACTAATTAATTTTGAAATTTATTATATATAAATGACATTAGGTTACGTTTTAGTAAGTCAGTAGTGAACTTTGAAAGAACAAACGAACTGAAAAGTTCCTCAGATATACTTAAATATAAATTAATGTGTTTCGGAGAAGGTGAATTTTGTCCAGTGCTTACATATCATAAAAAATCAATACACAAATTTCAACCCAGGTTACCCCTAAATGTAGTCAAATTACCTTAAATTCGAATCGAATAGCAAAATACTTTGTTTTAGGGCTGTGCTTTTAAATTAAAAATATAACATAAGTTTTCTACCATTTTTATTAACCACAGGCAGTTTTCTACGATAAAGTACACTCACGGACAATGAAACCTGCGCGCTCAGAAGAAAATAAGCTACAACCACGAAACTTTAAAAATAGTTAGATTGTGTGCTGGGTTGCAATTGATCGACGTCTGTTGCGAGTGCGCATGACCGCAGACCCTGTGGTGGTCCTCCAAGCACGAACCGGGATACTTATTACCTGGCGCGTAATCAATGCCCCATGAAAGGGAAAAGCACCGGCCGACGAAACAAAAGTACAAAGTGACCAGCATGCCGGATAGATGCCAGAGACTTCGATTTACGCAACTTACAGACTTTGCAAGAGGCTTGATCATCAGACTGACAACCGCAGGGTGGTCAGCACACCGTATAACCCTCAACGTGGATCGTTCGGACCATACCGTCTGACTGTGTTGGGAGCAGTGGACACGTGACGGCACTGGCACACAGTGGCGCTGCTCCAGACGGACCAGGAGGACCACCGGTAGAGACGATCGACGGTTTTTGCGTCAGGCACGAGCAGATTCCACAGGGACCCAGTCCAAACGTACAGGTAAATGTAGCGGCTCCTGTGTGCCTCCGAACCATTTCCCGACGCCTCGCGGAAGCGAATCTGCAACGCCAGCGCGTCTTACGTGTGCTGCAATTAACACCGGAACATCACCGGCTCTGTGTGCAGTAGCTCCAGGCCAGATAAACGTGCAACGCACACAGAGTGGCGACGTGTGGTGTTTAGCGATGATTGCCGCTTCGTGTTGGGGACAGATGATAATCGTGTCCTGGTGTGGAGGTCCCTGGGTCAACGGCACAATCCCAACCTCGCTTTTGAGTGCCACACTACCCTAACTGCGGGCATTATGGTCTGGGAATCCATAGACTACGATAGCTGATAAGCTCTAGTAGTAGTACGTTGATCATTGACTAGCCAGCGGTATGTGGATGAGATCCTACGGCCCCAAGTGCTCCCATTCCTAGCCAGCGGTATGTGGATGAGATCCTACTGCCCCAAGTACTCCCATTCCTAGCCAGGATTCCAGGTGCGCTATACCAGCACGATACTGCACGCCCGCACACGGCTTCTGTTGCCCAGGACTTCGTACCTCATGCCCAGACACTTCCATTGCCTTCCCGATCCGCGGACATATCCCCTATCGAGCATGTGCGGGACCAGTTGAAACGCTGGTTGCCGCACTGTCCAGGATTTGGAGCATATCGTCCAATACGTGTGTGCCCATCTGCCGCAGGAAAACATCAGTCCTCTGTTCGCCTTCATGCCGGACATATTGCAGCATGTATCGCCGCACGAGACGGTGTGATGTGCTGCTGAAGATGACTAGATAGCGTGCCACAGATCCCTCTGTAATCGTCCTGCAGCTCTGTTTTTTGCCATCATGTGTATCATTCATCTGCATGATTACGTCCATTAAGTGTCAGTTCAATTCGATGTTTCCTTCTTGGTGCGCAAATTTCATTGTCCGTCAGTGTATATGATGAATGTGCATCAATTTTAAATTCTAAGGAATACTTTATTCTTTATATGCAACATTAGGTTACTTACAATAGTACAACACAACTGCAAAAATCTGACAAATGATGTATCATTTACTCACTTTACCCTTACATGACAATTAATATCATCATCATCATCATTGTCAACCATTATCAATCCACTGCTGGACGAAGGTCTCCCCAAGTTTCCTCCACAACGGTCTGTCTTGTGCCAGTCTCCTCCATGTCACTCCCGCATATTTACGAATTTCATCCACCCATCTCCCATGTGGTCTTTTTCTGGGTCTTTTCCTGTCCCTTGGAATCCAATCTAAAATTTCGGCTGTCCATCTATGGTCTGTCCTTCTGGCAGTATGTCCAGCCCATTGCCATTTCAGGGATTTAACCCTGATCATGATGTCTTCCACTCTCGTCATTTTTCGGATCCACGAGTTTCTCTTCTTATCTCTCCTGGTTATACCAAGCATGCACCTCTCCATGCTTCTTTGAGTTGTCTGCAGCCTTTGTATGTCTCTTTTAGTTAAGGTCCACGTCTCTGCACCATACGTAAGCACTGGAAGGATGCATTGATCAAACACTTTTCTTTTAAGACATAATGGCATATTGCTCTTGAAAATTATGCTGTTTCTTCCAAAAGCTCTCCAGGCAAGTTTTGTACGCCGATTAATTTCTTCATCAATGTGACCCTCACTTGATATCTGCTGTCCAAGATAAACATACGTATCTGTTATCTCCAGTTTTTCTCCATCAATCGATAAATCTTCATTTCTTGTAAAAGCATTGAACATCACTTTTGTCTTCTGAAAGTTCATTTTTAATCCCACTTCTTTACTCTTGTCAGCAAGTTCCTGGATCATACTCTGCAGCTCTGATGGGGTAGTTGCAAAAATGACTACGTCATCAGCAAAACGAAGGTGGGTTAGATAATCTCCATTAATCTTTATCCCTTTGTTTTCCCAGTTCAGTGATTGAAAGACATTTTCCAATGTGGCATTAAAGAGCTTCGGAGATATGGTGTCACCTTGTCTCACTCCCTTTCCAATTTTTATGTGTGTTGTATTTTCAAACAGCCGAATCTTTGCACTTGCATTTTCATAGATGTTATTAATAATATTAATGTATGCATCTTCAATACCACAGGATTTCAGAGCCGTGGTAACTGCTGATGGTTTCACCGAATCAAAGGCTTTTTCATAATCGATAAAAGCCATGCACAATGGAAGTTCATATTCCCTCGCTCTTTCAATTAGTTCTCTCAGTACGTGGATATGATCTATTGTGCTGTAGCCACTCCTGAATCCAGCTTGTTCTCTCGGTTGAGCCATGTCCAGTGTTACCTTCAAGCGGTGTGAAAGAACTTTAGTGAAGATTTTATAAACCACTGATAGGAGGCTGATAGGTCTGTAGTTCCTGAGATCCTCAATGTCACCTTTTTTATGTAGCAGGATCATTGTAGCATTGTTCCAATCCTCAGGAATCTTCCCTTCATTAAGGCATCGAGTGAAAATTTGGGCGAGTACTGTCATTCAAAGTTCACTTTTTCATTTGTCGTATTCCTTTCAGTTTTAATAATTCAGCAATTTCTATTATTGCAGTAGCATTTGCTTTAGAAACAGCAGAAATCTTGATCATTGTAGTACTTCGCTGAAAGTGATAGCGTACTTCTTTCATGTACTTTATCTCTGCCATCATGCCAAATTTAGATCTCGAATGGCGACAGCAGTCATTTCTTAATGTAAAGGATATCTGTGTGTCAACCAAAAATGAACGTGGGGTTTATAGAAATGTATTGGAAAAATGGTATTTGATTCAATGTCTTACTTCAGAGACTGTTCGGCTTGTCAATCTTTGTATTCTTTAAAACACTGAAAATTTGTTCAACAGCTGCATTAGAAGGTGGGAGTGTGATCAATGCACCGATTACAACTTATACATTTTTTCAAACAAAAAACTTATACTGCATTTTTGTTTGAAGAATTTTTTCTGATAAATTTCTCTAATCTAAAGTTCATTTTCGATTGTTTCTCAGAAATCCTTTTTATTGCGAAATGATAGCTGCCACCATTCCAGATCTGCTTGTTGCTGATCAGCGTCATTAAGGAGAAAAGGCAAATGCTTGAAAAATGCGCTAAGCGACGTAAAGCATAGGTTATGTGCTTCCTTAGGATCAGTAACGCGTGCAACATAAAGATGACGTCCTTCATCTGGAAACGAGTCTGTACCTGTTCGATAAATTCATCATAAAAGTTACGGCGTGTTTTAAAATCAAAGACTTCTGTTGAAGAAGTAATGGGGTCCTTTTCCAAATATTGTATAATTCGCGTCATAGCGGATTCGAAACACATGCTCATTACACCCTAATATTCGGTGTCAACTTTCTTGTTGTCTTTCCTGCTGTATTTGAGGCATCCTGTCATCATGCCTAAATTTTCAATTTTTTCTGTTAAGTGCTTCATGCTAGCGCAAACTTGGCCCAACGAATTACTGCTTTTTATGGGAGAAGGAAATGGCGCGTTTTTGTTGATATTATTTATTTAATATATTTTGCTGATCAAAATAAATTAATTTTTAAAAGTCCTATTATTACGTAAAAATTACTTTACTGTCAGCAGTTTGCAAAATGTAGAAAGAAAGTTCCCACTATGCTGGTTTTATTTACATATACTTAGACATTGTTTATCATGTGTTAAATATTTTCTTGGTTTTTGTACATTATAAACATGGTATTAAAACCGTATTAAAGAAAAACTGAAAATTACTGTTCGTTTTTTATTCATTCTAAGTTCTGAAATAAATACATTTTTTTCTTAACATATTTGTCTGGGCTGCATTTTTGCAAGTACAATATCTCGTCAAATCTAACGATTGCAACGTTCATTGATTCCTTTTTTTTTTTTTTTTTTTTTTTTTTTGATTGGAGGTTTAACGACCACCGTGAGCAACTCAATGGGCTATAAGCAGTCGCCCGTCCCTAATTTAGGGTCACTGGTTCCAGGGAAGGGAGAGAGCCAGTGCCGTAAGACAAACACAACATCCATGCCTCACCGGGATTCGAACCCAGACCCCTTCGGACGAATGATCAGAGGCCAACTCCTTAGACCACTGCGCCACCGGGGCGGCGATTGATTCCTTCATCCACATCGTACTAACTTGGTTTTTTCTTTTAAAATTAATCAGTAATACATTAAAGGAAAGTGTGATATCGCTGATAAATATTGATATTTAAAGCTTTTGTATTCTGAAGATTTGAAAACGCTTTCCATCGCATTTTCCGTTTACATACGGAATTCAACGTGCAACCCATACGAGAAATGGCTGAGTTATGTGATCGCGTGTTTAAACATTGACATAATTTCTCTTGCCAATAGCTACTTTGTCTTAAGAAACATTCGGAAGATAAATCCATTGAGTCATTCATAACTATCTACAGCACTTCACACAGTTTCTCTGTCACTTTCTAACATTGATAACTTTCACATCGCATGATTAGAATCTGACTTTTCCGCTTTAATGTCGTAGAACCATATTTTACTTAAATTTTGGAATTCATTTAAAAACTATATTTACACTGAAAGTCATATACGTTATATCACATGTTGGGCAATATCTTGAAAGCATGTTAAGATTTTAATACCTACTGAGAGAGATTTACACTATGATAATATTGGTACCATTAACTACCTTATTTTTCATTTTGTTGGATGTTTAACGACCACCGTGGACAAAACTGTGGGCAATAAGAAGTATAATTTCCTGAATTTTAGGCCACAGGTTTCAGGGAAGGGAGAGATCCAGTGTCGGAAGAAAAATATGCGTAACTTAGGTTCGAACCGAGACACATACCGGACAAATGGTTAGCAGTGAGCTTTGAATGACAGGACGGCATACCGTCAATTGGTTCAAAATATTTCATCCCAGCCCTCTCTACAGAGGGCGTGAAAAAAGTGCTCTGGCAAATTAAATTCAAAGAGCTGAAGGATTATCGTGGTATGCGCTTACGATAAGATATCTGACTTTGACGGAGACCGTTTTAATATAATCTGTAGCATACCGTGCACCGCAATTAATAATCCGACAAGCACGAAACTTAACATGCAAATACCTCTGAGCCAGACATGAAAATGGTTCAAAATGTACAGCCAATGAACGCGAAGAGCATGTGTAACAAAACATCGGAAACGCGCACCGAGTCACACATATAAGGTCCATTGCTCGGCGCTGCGTTACTTCGGACGGCTGCTGTGGTACAGTTGTTAGCAGTAGCAAATGAGAATGCCTCGAAGAACCACCCGACGACGTTACAACTAAATGAGCGATTTCGAGAGAGGGCGCATCACCGCATTCCAGGAAGCGGGTTGGTTGTACCTATGTATCGCCCCCGAGGAGGGTCGGAGACTAGTAAGAACATCATAGACACAGTCATATGATGTACTTACCAGTGGTTCCAACAAGGCGTCCATAAAGACAGGCCTAGAATGAGGAATTCGCGTTAGGAATGTGCGATACTTCGAGCTGCTAGACGCTAACCAACAGCTTTGCTATCTGCCATTCAGAGCACCTAACCACTTCTCCTGGACATACAGTGTCACGCAGCTGCGTTGGAAGAAGGCTCGCAGAGGCTGGGCTGCATTGTCGACGACTGCTGCGCAGGATACCACTAACACCTGAACATCGCTTGTAACGCTTCGTTTGGTGTCGCGACCGCACAGGTTGGAAGGTATCGGATTCGAGCCGTACGTTGTTCAGCGATGAATCCCGGTCTTCAGTGGACTCGGATGACCAGAGAATTCGTGGTTGGAGGAACCCTGGCCAACGCTGCTCAATCCATGTTATTGTAGAGGGGCATACGTCCATAACACCTGGCGTTATCGTTTGGAGAGCCATCGCCTATTATACCCTGTCACCATTAGTGATCCTTTGCAGCACCGTAAGGTCCCGCCGTTACGTGGACGAGATCCTGCGACCCGTGGAGGCGACGACCATGGGGCGACGTCTTTATGAGTCAATGGCGGACCAATTCCGTCGAATCTGTCGAGATTCACCCTTCGGCATAATACTACCCGTCCACACACTGCGAATGTCTCCATGGATTGTTTGCGTGGTGGGACAAACGCCCCTTTGTCTGCCCGATCGCCGGGACTCTCACCAATTGAACACGTTTGTGAACTTGTAGGACGCCGGCTCCAGACATCGCACAAGTGCGTGAACTGGCTGCACAATTGCAGCGAATCTGACAGCAACTCCCGCAGGACAGCATTCGACGTCTATATGAGTCCATGGTGGACCGAATTTCCTCATGCATTGCCGTCAGAGCCTGCAATACCTGCTACTAAAATGCAACAGTTCTGAAGCTATATCTGCTCAATAGGATTGCTCTCAAATTTGAATCATTTCGTCCTGCAACTTTCCTCATTGCTCTTGTCAAATCCCATTATGACCGGACCATTTTTTCAGTCATAATGGGATTTGCATTTCCTGTCAAAAAATAAATCAAAATTTCAAACCCTAACAACATGCAGTAAAAAAAATGAAAAATAGTATATTTAAAATATTTTTAAAACGCTTGTTATCTCTGGGAGAGGGTTAATAAAAATTCTTCCTCAAGCATTAAAATGCTCATACCAATAGCAGATGATATGTTCTTCACAAATATTCCCTGTACGAAGTGAAATACACATTATTTTCGTTTCAGCTTTTCACTATGTATTGTAATTTTGAGTGTTTCCGTACACTTTTTACATAGAAGTAAACTATATTGACTAGTTCTGATAAAGAAATACGTGCACATATGAACTATATTGCCTTTCGTCATCCTTCTACAATAAACTTCATATCACATCAATTAGTTGTAGTGCTTAAAAATGCTTTTTATTATATAGGTCACCAAACCATTTCAAAGACGTTTCACAAAATATTTAAATTATGCGAAGCAGAGATATTCAACTTTGTAATATACACCGAAATTTGTGACAGAGTGAAGAAGTGGGTTTAAGTTATAATTCCAAAATATTACTCATTTTGCAGTAAAACAATTATGAAGACCAATATTTTTTATATTTATGATGCGATGGGAATCTTACCAGTATCATTGAAATCTACTGTTCCCGAATAACATATACGTGCACATTATTAATTGTCGTTTTATCGTCATCAGAACAGAAGGAACCGAAAATTCGGCTGATTCCAGCAGCTGAAAACAAGACATACACATTCATGCATTGTGGACAATTGTTTTTTAAGTGTAAGTGTTTTCTGTACTGCGATGTTTGCTCCAAGAAGAAATGTTGAAATAAAAAATCAGTTTTACTTTGGGCATATCTTCCAAAGGCTGTCTTGTCCACAGATATTTAAATATTTTACGTATGTAAACTAAAATTTGTATTGCTACTTATTATTCTACATAAATTTTATCGGTAACACCCTTACAACCCCTGAACTTTTTTGCCTGTTGATACGTCAGATCAAATGTGTACAAAGTGAAGATTAAGAGTATTCACGAACTGATGAAATACATTGCAGCTGCTGTGGAGACCATTGCATCTGATCGTTTGGAACGGGTTTTAAATCAACTGTGCGGCGGTAGCACTGGCACTGAGATTCTCTCATGGCCAGCCGCATCACCATACCTATCGCTCATTGAAATGTGTGGGATGCTATTGGACGTGCTATCCACGCTCCACCTCTATCGCAGAATCTGCAGAAACTGCGTGAGAGGATTCAAGCTGTATGGGATTACTTGTCGCAGGACACCATTAGGAACCTGTGCAAATAAATGCCGAGACGTCTGTCATGCTGTGTGAGCAAACATTGCGGCCCGGCCCTATACTGATAGACACTCCTTATCGGCATGTAGCTCAATAAATATTGCCGATATCAATCTCAATGTTTAATCATTTATTTTTCCTCGTTTCCTTTATCTTCCTTCCGAATAGCATTGCAATCCGAAACGTCCTTCTGGGTGCAACTATTTTTTTGACGATGAGTGTATTAATTCGGAGACGCCCACTACGGTTTAAATGTTCTCCAGTTGTTTTCTTGGTATTATTTGCAAATTTAATTATAAGGATTCACAAAACACTACGTTCCATCCACCCGTATGTACCAAAATCTGTATTTCGAACTGTTATTCTAAATTCCTGGGTGTCAACTGCAATTTGAATGCCCTCTAGCTACTGTTTGAATTCAATAATAGGGATACAAAAAGTGTTTAAAATGATAAAAACTTAGAAGTCAATAGTTATAATTTGTTATTTAAACTAACGGTCACAATGTTTAACACGCGAAAAGGATTTTCAACATTCTGAAGAGCTTTCCAAACAAGCATTAAACTGTTCTATAGGCCCCGTATTTTGTGAACCATGAGTTCAACGAATTACACTTGCAAATTGTATACCTTCCGTAGTACTGTAACATACTACAGACGTAATGCACTTGTCAAGACGACAAATCTGCAGAGATACATTCCGTCCGTGTAAATAAGATGGGAGAGCACCTTACTCCGGATTGAGGGGGCGCCTGTCTCAACCATGGAAAGATATTTCTGAATTATATTCTTAGTATTTTAAAGGATTTACGCTCACACACGAAGACATACAGGATCGTTTTATAAACTGTTACTAGTATTCGACAAGATGACTTTTCACTCTCCAACAATAGATTTTTCCATCAATTTAAAAGGATTCCATTGTTACAAAAACGTTCTTTGTTGGTCACTTGACGTGGGAAAAAGGATGTATATTACAAAATAAAAAAATATTAAAGTCGCGTACAGGTAATAGTAAGTTAAAAATTCACATACTAATTAAAAGTATTAATTTTAATTTTACAAGGAATACGGACTGTTTGGTAAGTATAAACGCAGTTCATAATATTACTGTGGTCATTATTCGTGTAATTTCAATTTATGGGACCAATATCTCAAGAAAATGGAATAAAAGCAGGTTTAGGACGCATTATTTTCCATTTCTAGTACAAACTCTGAAACAAAAATGTATTAGTTGAAGAACAGGCGAAAAACAGCAAATACAATGTTGCTAGGGCGTTCGACGAAAATATTTGAATATAAATTAAGCTTATCATGATAAGACACGCTATTTAACCTCTTACACAGTTTGGCAAAGTGCCGACGATTTAAAATTGACATTTGTAAAACAAATATTTACCTTACTTCTAAGATACGAAATTGCGCCAAAAAAGAAAAAAGACAAGGAACAAAATTTTACTGATAAAGATCGTAGTCGTAGTTTTTAAGCCTTGGAATTTCGAGAATATGTTCTTCTCAAAGTTTCAGTGAAAAACCACAAAATAAGTTTATTATACCAACTTTTCCGTTCTCAGTGTACCAATCGGAATGAAGTGTTTAATACGTAGCTTCTTTAATTTGTTTGCTAAGACGTATTGGATCGCACAATGTTATTCTTTCACTAGCACAACGTCTGATATCAACAGAAGCTTGTACTGAGTAATGCTAATTAATTACGAGGAAGAATTACAAAATTGGGAACAGCTGTTAAAATCTAAGATTTCCGAGTTGTCATATATTTCACACATATATTAAGTTCTCAGGGTATTTTTTTGGTTTAGGAACATGATAGGATCTTTTAAATTTCGACAAAAAGAGATAGCATGTTAGAATAAACTGTTAAGAACTAAAAAAGCATCTTTTTTTTAAGTGAACTTTTTTGTATTGAATCGAATTCATTTTTATGATATAAATAATCTGAAATGCTAAAGCTTTAGGCTCACGTATTTTTCCCAATACGTTTGCGTTGGTATTGTATATATCCTGAACTGTGTGCATAATGTCACACAGAGTTGACGTAACAATATATTAATATCACTATTACTTTCAGAAATCAAAATGAAGTCATTTCTGAAGATGTGAATCCGTCTATCGGTGCCAAATGACATGGATGGTAAGTCAGATAATATCCGAAACTTGAACATTCCGTCGTCCTGGAGCGGAAATCGAATCCGTGTCACCAGGAAAGCGCTCAAGTACGCTTATCAGTACACCGCCCAGAACGATGAAGTCTCGAGTTTCCGATTAATTTGAGTATAACTATCACAGGATTTGCTATTCCAACCAACCGGCATTCATGTTTAGCGAATCTTGCGGTTAATAATCCTATCCCCGGGAGGAACAAAAAAAACATGAATTGTCTGAGCAGGCAAATCAAGAATTCCTAACCTCCAGAATCTCTAAACATGAATGGCGGGTGCTTTGACTAGCGAATCCTGTGATGGTTATATTCAAATTAATGGAAAACCTGAGACTTTGTCGTTCTGGGTGGTGTAGTGGTTAGCATACTCGAGCGCCATCCACGATACGCCGGTTTAGTTCCTGCTCCAGGGCGAAGAAATGATCAAGTTTTCGGATATAATCTGTCTTACCGTCCTTGTCATATTTACACCAATAAAAAGATTCACATCTTCAAAATATGTGTTGTATGATGTAATACAAAATTCCATTCCTGATTAACTAATTTGTTTTAGTTCAGGGTCCATCGTGCAGAATCTCCACAGAAATTTTGAAAACACTTCGTCCTGAAGCTCGTAACTTACCCGTTCAAAATGATATCCTCTCGAACGTATTGCCTTTACACAATGCAGGAAATAAAATTTCACGTTGCTGCAGATTTGAAACTATAACTTCACAACCTGAACAAATTTCAGATCTGCGCAATTTGCAGCATTTGTATGATTCTGCGTTTTGTCCACATTCCTTTCGAATCCAGGAACGCATGCTGGTCTCAAATCCTCTACGGTATCAAATATGAATCACATAGTTTGTGGGAAAAAATATTCTGAAATAGTACTTGACAAATTCACAATTTTCAAATTTCATGAGGAAATATTACATGGTGAACAACGAACTAAAATAACTGATTTCCTCAATCATACAACTGAAAATAATGTTCTTTTGTGCTTAGTCGAATTTGTTAAAAATGTACCTTCTTTATTTTCTCTGATTAAGATAGTCTTGCTTAGAAATTCTTTTTTTGCTTGTTGCTTGTTTGTGGTTTAGCAAAATTATGAACAACTCAAGGGGATATACATACCGCACGTAACAAATTTAAGGTAATTTGTCAAAGTAAAGGCAGACTTCCAATGTAGAAGCACAACCCAATGTCCATGCCTCACCTGAATGCCAACCAGAACCCATCTCGCATGAAATGTCACAATCCAGACTTAGACCACGACGCCACTGACTCCCTTTAGCTGAATGAAGGCGCAACTCTTTCGAAATTTAACTTTTTCATAATTTTGTTAAAAAACGTGTGTGTGTGTGGGGGGGGGGGAGGTTGTATATGTACACAACCGCAGAAGTTTACGTCCTGTTAGAGAAGTGAAAATATTTGAAGATGTTTAAAAAATGAAACATTTATTGAAAGTGTGTAATAGGTTTACAAACTTTTTCAATGTAATGTAAATATAATATTTGAATGAAGATATATTTAAGAATCGCTTTTATTCCATTCTTTTCCTGTGTGAAATTGCAGACTTAGCTATATGATTGCAAATGTAGGTAGGATAATTCCGGGTTAAAACATTTGTAGGTAAGTATCTCTGAAATACAGCGTCGATGCTGCTATTAGAGTCGAGCGCGGAGGACTCTTTTAGACATTTGTTTGAAAGTGTAAGTCCAAATTGTTCCTGCATGAAGACGACGAAAGATTCGTTTTCGGCTGTAGGCAACCCAGTATTTATATCGCCATCTAATAAGATTGGTAGCTTATCTAAATACAAAAAAACGGAGAAAACTGAAAGATTCAGACACTTTAGGTGCATAAGCTAAAAGTCGTCGCAAAATGAAACGATTAGCATTGTTTAACGTAGTTCCTTGGGTTATAAATACACACACTAACAACACTTTATCGGTTTCGTTATCAGCAGTAAATATTGTAACGTATACTCTATATTCACTTTCCTTTTGATTTTACTATCTCTGGTTATTTTATTTTTCTATGTAAATTATCTTCTTACTGAACGAAATATTATTTCACCCGCTGAATGAGATCTGGCAATGAGTGTAAGTCATGACGTGGTGGTAGCCAGTATATATAGGCGCGTTCATCGATAGCCAAGGAGAGCTTTTGTTGTTATAGTGAGAGCGTTTGTTGTTATACTAGAGGAGCGTTGTTGTTGTGAAGGAGAGAGTTTCGTTCTATGTGATTAGTTTGATTCTTCATTATTGTGAAACGAGTTGTGTGTGTGCGTTGGATGATCAAGAGTTACATAATAAAAGAGCTTTGTCGTAAGTACGTCTTTCTCAATTCATAGTTTTTGTCAGATCTCTGTCTGGCTGTTAGGTTTATGTCATTAGTTTATTACTATTAACAACCAGCGTTAAGACTTTATTCATCTTACTTACTGCTACAACATTACTACCAGTTATAAGTTTGTTCAATACTATTACTACACTACTAGCCGGAGACTTTATTCATGTTCTTAATTAACTAGTAACAACAACCATTTGAATTCACTATTTGAAGCTTAGTACAAGTATATCATTCAGTAGCAGAAGCATTATACTTAAGCTCAGTAGGAAAGCTTCATTATTATCATTAGCTAGCTGGTAGAAAGAGCTTATTCATTATAATATATCACCTGAACAAATATCACCGAACTTGCTTTTAGCACTTGCAAGGTAATCAGTTGAATCAGCGTAATAAGTTTTGAGTATTTGTAGTACGATGGAAACTGGAGAATCGTTCTTCTTATACATCGCAACACCACCTGCTCGCTGAGATGGTCGCATATACTGCGAAACACAATTGAATGCCTCGATGGGAGTGGTATTGTCGTCGTGCATCCACTTTTTACAGTCAGGCATAACATTTTGAAAGTTTCTGCACTTTGTTATTTTTCAAAGTTTCTTGATAAGTTCTACACACTGTAAAGTTTGCCACATCTTCATTTGGAAATTACGTTGTAATGTTTCTTTCCAATTATTTTGAATACATCTTAAATCCCCTTGAAACCATAAACGATCGCAAACATCGCGAACATAACCGAAATAGTTAGTAAGGAATAGTGGTCGAAACTGAGTAGTTGCCTCACCATATACATATCCGCACGTGTACCACTTAGTAAGTAGTAGTCCACTATATTTTCGCTGGCACGAAAATTCTTCTTTTGTCGTGTTGTACGCATTTGAGTTGTTGTTTTCCTCTTAGTTTGAAAATTTCTCCGTTTGTAGACCGTTTGGGCTTTGTAGTAGTGGAGGTGGATGGCTGAGTATGCTGCGCTTCTTCTTGCGCTCTCTCCTTCTTCCGCTGTCTGTAAAAATTTACCTTCTCAGATGGGGTCAAAGCATTTTTTCGAACTCTCTGGGCATCGCTCTTCCTCCGCTTTACGTTCTCTGTGGTTTCTTACACGTTCCACGATAGTTTTTCTTGACACCTTTAATTTCTAAAACTTCTTAGAAATTCAAAATTAATTTTTGAAAATTTTTAAAAATTAAAAATGAATGTGGGGTCATCTTACAGAGCTTCGAAAGCTCTATTCGCAGATATTCTAGTTCTAATTGTACGATAAAGAGTTTTCGACATATCATCTTTAAATGCTGACACAACGTGAAAATCGATGTTCAAATTTTCAAGGTCATAGCTTATCTAATCAACAGATTTTCACAAATGAAGCATTTTTAGGTTCCGAAGTCCTTTAGGGTTTAAACACTTTTGGTCCGATGTCAATGGGGTGAACTTTTGCGGCGTACTGAGCGCGAATATGCGTTACAGCATTTCGTAACGCTCCCACTGTAGCATGACACCCCACTCAATGAGACATTAGACGTAATTCCCGTCAAAAATAAAATTCAACTTATGGTAATAATACACGTGATCATGTCCAAAAAGGCTTTTGTTTCGTTATGTTGTGCACTGATTTTGTTTCCTCTGTCGGAAATTTGCTTCTTAGAAAGGCATTACCTCTACGGGCCTACCGGGAAGCAAGGTAATCTAAGCGATGGCTTCTGATCATACGTCGGGAAAGGGGTCCGGGCTCGAATTCCGGTGAGGCATGGATGTTGTGTTTGTCTTAATGCGCTTTATATGTTGCTGTTTTCTCCAGGCAGATTTTTGGAGAGCTAGGGCTCAGCTTTCCCTAAATTTCGCCTGTCGAAACCATCAAATATCTACGCATTCTTATTCCAAGAATGTACTTTCACATACTTACTTTTTTTTGTGGTTCCTTTCAAAATTCCTTCTCGTTTTTTTTGTAGGTATACACGGATGAACAAACACCCATGAGAAAAAAAAGGAAAAAAAGGGACAGGAATAATTCATGTTAATTAAAATTGCTTTATCCTTCATTCGTTTATTCTTGTCAAAATCTAGGCTTGTGATTGCCTTCGTTTTCATCATTTAGCTTCGTGCCTTTTCTTTTTTATTATTCTCTTGGAAAATACAACGTGTGTATGTCGTCATGAATTCAAATTTGTTTTCCGCGACAAATTGAGTAAATTTTGTGTTTTGTGTAAGTGCATTTAATATTACAGTAACATTAATCATAGTGAGGTAGAATACTGATAGTACTTGGATAATTGTAGAAAAGTTTTTTTTGTACTAATGCTTTAATGTATCGTAGTAATCTTTGTGTAGCATAGTGGTTAATTGCATTCATTATTTTAACAAATAAGAAAATTAATATTGCCGTAGGAATTATCATAATGTATTAAAATTCTAAATTTTTGCATATGGCCGGGATATCTGTACATTGGGGAACACAACTATTGTTTCTTCTGCATTTTAATTTCTTGTGTAAGTTGTAAAATTCAATAAGGGAAAAAAGGAGTTCGTTTTACAGCTCTCTCTCGTTTTTCTTCAATATTACCCTGCTAGGAAATTAAGGTTAAAATTGTATTTGCATATGAGATGTAATACTGTATTTATCGAGTGATTTCAGTGCATTTCTTATTTTTAAAATTGAGAAAGTCGTGAATTTTTTTCCGCCATGTATTTCTTTTCATTGTTCCTTTGGGTCGCCAAGAAGTAAGCGTTTCGTGGAAATTCGAGGGTAACCTTGTTTTAACCTTTGCCCTTTCTTGTTAAACTTCAGGAATTCCCAGAACTGACCAGAGGTCAGCCAGTTTAACCCTTACACCTCCGCTGTCGAAACTTGGCGAAGCAGGTTTTACCCCCTTTATGTAGTTGCTAAGGACCAGGTGTCTGCCGTTGGCCTTTGCCCAGTGCAAAAGAATGTTCTCCTGCTTCTTTCTCCCCCTACTTTGTTTTTAAGCTGGGTAAGCGAGAGGGAACTTTTCAGCCAATGAGGGCTCGCTAGCACCCCGAGTGACAGAGGTTAAGAGACGCTGTGGCTCTGACACGCTCTCTCACTCACTCCCTCGCTCTCGCTACAACTTTGCTGCTGGGTGTGCAGAGCAAATTTTTTTTCGACTGATTTTCTTGAATGTGCGGACTCTGGGTCTGCGTGATGTCGTCCGAAGGGGTCAACAAAACTTTCTGCATGGCTTTTGACTAAAGCCAGCTTCGAAATTAATCTACTGCCAAGGGATGTTCTGAAGTTCTTCCTAAGGCAGCGTGGCCTCTCCAACAAAGATAACAACGTAACATAACATCAACATGGCGGTCGTCTAACGGAGAGCCACCCCAAAAGAAGCATGAAGCACCCTCCGGCCATAGTTTGAAGAGGATGACCTCCAGCCAGTGACACCACCTTCCCTGCAGAAAGTTGCGGCGCCTACTTCCACAGAAAAACGAAAAGAATGCAGATGTTACCCTAGTGGCTTTCATACAGGTGATACATAAAATTGTAGCCTTACTGTAGGCACCCCTTTTGCTTCCACCCGAACCCTGAAAGCAAGGTAAAGCAAAATTTTCCTTTTCATTGTTGCCGCCGATAGCAAATGGCGTGAAAACTTCCAGGAGTAAAAGAAATTACAATAAAAAAATCTAAGCTGGTATACAATACAGTATGATATTAGAGTTGATAATTCATTTTAGAAAAGGCTAGGGAAACAGTCAACTTTTTTTCTCTCATTTTGGTGAATGTTAATGTTTATATTAAGGCTGAGGGCATAAAAGGTTGAAGGAAGAATGTTTTTTGAAAAACACCAAACCTGCCAAATTTCGTAAAACAAAAGTGTATTTATTCCTAGTGGTTAAAAGTGAAAGTTTAGATTTGTAGTGAATGCAAGGAATATATATATATATATTTGTAAATTTTGAGACAAGGGTTAAAACAAAAATGTTAGCAAGCAGGAAAAATATAAGAAAAAGCAAACAAACAAAAAATTCAATATGAAGGGCTAGCAGTGCACTGTGGTTTTTTTTGAGCCTGAAAACTAATCATAATTAAATAATGAGTGTGTAGGCATTGTGTATGTGCATATTATGCTGTATGTGCCAGTAAAGAAAAGAAAATTGTTTGAAAACCAACAGTTTTGATTAAGGTTGGCTGTGTTCAAAATTTACATGAAATGTGTTTTTTTTTGTAACGTGAAATAGCAAACTTTACACCATTTCATTTACGTTGGTGAAATATTACAGTGTGCTCCCTTTGTTAACGATAGCACAAAAATGTGAAAACAAGTAACATTGTATCCGAAGCATGAACCTTTTGGAATAGTTCTTCATTATAACCAAATAAAAATTTATTTTGGACTCTAAATACCTCTTGGAAATGTTTGGGAAACTGGAAGAAACTTACTGCTATGATTAGTTGATATTTTCAGGAAAGCAAAATTAAGCTCTAAATCATATTTGCATAAAAAGTGTTTTTGTCAAATAAATGCAGCCGAAGTCGGCTTTTCAAACTTACACACATGAGTCAGTACATGTTTTGTCTTGAATTGCCTGTTCTTTGACACTGCCAGGTGAACAATATCACCCCTGCAACTGGCAGGGCTTTCCATAGGAAACGTTCACTAGGTAAGTATTTTGTCTGTCATTTTCGCCAGTATACTTCCACTATTCTGATCATATGCCGAATTTAAGAAGTTTAGTTAGAACATTATGTTTTTTTCTTACATTTCTGGTGTGCCAAAAAGGCTTACAAATTTTGGATTATTTCCACAAAATTGCTTTTTTTATCCAAAGAGTTTTCAACCACTTTCATTTAATTTTTATATATCTAATGTCAAGAGACCATATCATTTCATATCAAATGGTGCCGAGCTTATCATCATTATATCACACTGGCTCTCCCCTTCCCTAAAACCAGTGACCCTAAATTAGGGACGGGCAACAGCTTATAGCACATTGAGTTTCACGCGGTGGTCGTTAAACCTCCAATCAAAAAAAAAATACCTCTAAAATTCTAAAGCATTCTTTTTATTAATAATATTAATTTCTTGGCGCTCAGGTAAAAGCCCAATATTGATTTTCTTCATTTGATAGATAAAATCATTCTTTGTACAGAATAATAACTGAAGCTTTCTAAGTGCTGTACTACATTGCTTTTTTAAGCAATGAGGAAAGGCTCTCTCATTGCCCATAACTCAAAAATTAAAGCAGAGACTCGTGCATTGCAATAATGGATTTTATGGTAAAAATTTAGAAAGAATGGTGATTTATGTATTCCTTCTTATTCTAAATATCGGATATATTTGCGTTTTTGCGCGAATCATGTCCCGCCATGCATCAAAATTCAAAACATTATATCATCTAATCTATCAGAAATAAAACAATTCATTTTTCAGGGATTTTCTAAGTTGGGAGTACCTACCCATTAAAAAACCGTATGAATCGGAGAAGTGTTGGTGGAAAATTATTTCAAAGTCTGACGATTTCGCGAGGAATGACTCAATCTTGTATCTAACGGTGCTTAAACGGTTAAAAAGAGAAAACTGCAACTGCTTTTCATTCAAGTCAGAGAACCAAGTTGATCTACGAACAGTATAGCTGGGCCCTTAATAAATTTTTGTTAAAACACTTCAGTGTTTCCACAGAAGCTTGTGTGGCAGACATAGGGGTAGCTCCGCTCTCCGATAACTACTGTCATGCTTCGTCCACCTCTTATACGTTTAGGGTTCTAAAATGAATGTTTGTGCTATCCATATTTCTGTACTGAAGAGTTAATATTACATTAGTTGTATATTCACTTTTCTAAATAATTCGGCGAATAATCTAAGTTCAGTTTTTACGGTGAGGGGGCAATGCTATTCGTTCTAAAAGATGTTAAGCAAATAAAAAAAGATCAATCGCGTTTTCTCACACACAAATCAATTCGTGAGTTTTGTAACGCAGGTTACATTAAATATTTTTCTGGTAAAACCACATCAAAACGAAGTGGGCCTCTAACGCTTGTCATTTGGGCTACTCAAGTTTCCCTTGCTAAAAAAGAAGTGCTATTGCAGCGCAATATGTTTTTCTTCACATTGGTGCTCTTCACTGGTAAGTCGAAAAAGTTATCTTCGTGTATAGTAACTTTTGTTCATAAAAGTACCACTGGGCTGGTTCTACCTAATTCATATAAATATCTTTCTGTCGCTAAAAATATATCTATCAAAATATTTGTTTTGGTATCACTTCTAAAATCGATTTCAAGATAGCATTCAATCCGTATACGAGCCCCTAAAAATAATCGTTTAACTACTTTTCTTTTTCAGTACCAAAATATTTTCGTAATAGGGATAAGAAGTGAAACATTAATCATTTCAAGAGAATGTCAAACATTTGCTTCAGACAATCACATATGGTAGAAAAAACTGAAAACTTCTTTATATCAGGGACGAAAATGCAAGATGATTTTATTCACGGCCCTTTGTTTAGTTCAAATTGACTTTTGACACATTAGTTTCAGATCAGTTGCAGTAAGTGTTATGTTCTCTTTCATAAAACTTGAGAAACTAAAATTAAAAATCAAGAACAAATTGATGTTGCCATTTCAAAATGATTGCAGGGAAACAACTTTTGCGTACGTTCTGGTTTGTTGTACTGTATTGGTTAGTGTGTCCAAAGTCTATCGAATTGTTTAATTTGCAATATTTTTATTCTACTATAAAATAATAACTAATAAATTAAGTGATATTTAACACATTAAAAGTTGTTCTTTTCAACAGATTAACTTGAGGATGACAAGTATATGTACTTCCCTTTCCTGCGTATTATTAATGGTTTTAGCTTTAAAATACAGTTAATCTAATATTTCCTGCAAAACATATTAGTTATTTGACATTCGTTTACCCCAAATGGATTAGCATTTACGTAATAAAAATGATTGGTCACCTTAACGTTTTTACTTTATTATTGCAAAAGATAATATTATAAATCTTTATAGATTTTCTCTTGTTGATATTTGTGACGTTACTATAGTGTTAAAAGTCACCCTTAAATGGGCTATATTCTTAAACCTCGAGTTTTTCAGCAAATGCTTTAATTTTTTAGAAGAAAGTGTATGCACTGATACGTATTTTATTTTCTGGTCTACTCCAGGTACGCCGTGGAATGGCTTGACTTAACAAAACTTAATTCTGAATAAATTTTATGTATTTTATATGCAGTAAAATTCCGATGTTACGAAAACTGCTTATAGCAAAATTCCCACTGTTACGAGATTTGAAATGCACCCTAAATTATTAATGTTAAAGATGGGAAAATCTTCGTGTATTACGAGTGGTGAATTTAAGGAGCTCCCTCTGTAACGAGACGCTTTAATGGCCAATCTCTTTTATTTCAAAGATTTGTAACAAATTCTTTCCCTCAAATTCCAGAAAGTGGTAGGGAGATAAATGCAGGGAGATAAATTATATCCCTCAAATTCCAGAAAGTAGTAGGGAGATAAATGCACACAGAGATGAACCACTTGTGGTTATTCCGTTTATCTAATTGTATGTTGTCCCCTGCTTTCTTCAGTAGAAAGGTGAGAATTCGAAACATTTTGATCTGATAAGACACCAGTGGTTAGTCTGCTTGGCTGTTTGGATGCTGTTCCCTGCTTTCTTCCGAAATCCGTCTCGTATATATTGTTTTGATCACTTTTTTTATTATGTAGTACTGTTATGCTTATGTGTTATGTAGTATGTACAGCAGTGCATATATGTACGTAATATTTGTATGATCCGGCTATAACAAGAAGTCCGTTATAGCGACCCTTTTTCCGAGTTTTGTCAGCTCTCATAATATCGGACTTTTACTGTATCTAAACATTACAAATATTGTAGTCAAACAATACGTAATGTCAGTTCCATTTTCAAGCGTAATATGTACATAAATTGATTGAAATTTGCCCCGCAGGATTAAGGTAGAGCGGCTTGACGTACTCTTGAATAGTATCACTTCTTTAGAAAATCGTTTTTCAAAGTATGGCGATTGCCGCTATGTCGATTCGTCCTTTTTCATTTGGTACATCAATTCTGCTGTACAATGCCCATTAAGATGTTTTGGATTCAGAAGCACGCTTTGTAAGGATGTTGCCTAGGTCTTAGCAGTTAGGATAAGGGCCGAAAAAATCACGCCGTTGAATTCGCTAAATATTTCCATGTACAATTTTACTTTTAAATTCTGATTGGAAATATTTGCTATCCCTTACTGCAAAATGTTTTCAAGAACAAAATTCTAACACTTTCTACGATAAGCATTACATTACATGTTAACTATGAACACAAAAGTAATAATTTTTCTATACCCTAGAATCCCTTTTTATAGAAATTCGATATAAAAATGTCAATCTCCAGCGTCTAACTTCCATTTTGTCAAGTGTTTGCCTGTCTTTTCTAATTTCCCCAAACCAATATTTTTATACTAGCAATTTAAAGAACCTAGAAAGCACTTTATGAAATCTTCATCTTATCTTCTTTTTTCGACTGACGAAACGCACAATACGGAAGCAATTAGGAAGTGCAAAAACAATTTATGGCTTATATATAGGAATAAAACCAAGGTCACTACATATCAACGCAACTGCTTGCCGGAATCATTCATGTCCTGTCCATGCAATCCAGGAATTTTTTTCCCGTTGTCTTCTTCGAAATGGGTTGTAAAAGAATGCTGCGTTGTATATGAGAAAGATATTTGCGTTTAAGAAAAAAAACTGCAATTCCTGTACTTAAAAAAACAGCTGGTCAACTTCAGTGGTCAAAAATGCGGCTAATGTTTAGAATGTTCCGCACTTTTTGTATCGCTAACATCGATACAAGGTGCCTTATGAGAATTCCTTCGGACTACTCATATAATATATGTGAATTTATGCATCCATATTTATTACAGCTCGCTGACTTCCATGAGTTACACTCAAGGCTACAGACGTGAGAAGGCCTTGTAGGACCCCGCCCCGCTACATTTTCTGAAGATGGGAAGCGTTCCATGTTGCTGCGTTTTTTTTTATTTTTATTTCTCTATCCTCTTGTACAAAATTCAAAACACATTACTTTGATCGTAAGCATGTCGTTGAAGCTTTGCAAATATCCATGAATAAAAAAAGAAAAAAACTGTCAGATTTCCTTGGGTTGTGAATAAGGAATTTCACGGAGAAGCACTGTTCTCGAAATACACATCGCTACTCTGTACTGCAGTGATGGTTCTGTTTAATCAAATATGTTTTCGTGTTGGTAGTGCGGTATAGCCCTGGACCACAAGTTGCATAAGTTAAAAGCAATGTTATCAGTTTTCTTAAAGGAGAAATTATTCTGCGCTTCGGGATGTACATACCTATTTATTTGGGTTTTGCGTTAGAGATGTTCTCTCAACAAGAGATGATCAGACACTGTCACTCCACCCGTCAGCCAACTGATTCCATACGATGTAGAAGCAGGTGATATCACGTATTTGGGAAGCAAATCGCTTCGGCGTTCTCTAAAAGTTATCAATATTGTCGCACGACCGTCTGCCTTGTTGTAATCGGTCGGCATTCTTATCATTACAAGTAATCGAATCCATAGAGTGTTTATCCAGAACAGTGGTCAGACACGTTTTCTGATTATAGTGCTAAAGTACTAATAAAAAGTACCCCGGTGTTCCAACTCCATATCTTCAAACTGGCTTACTCTGAATTTTCTAAGATCCAAGGAAAGCGGAGATCCATGGAAATTCTTCAATATCAATGCGAATTCTTCTGAAATCCATGGAAATGCTTCTTCAATAATTTACTATTTACACGAAGAATAATAAATCAATCTACGATATATATACTTTTTTTTTTTTTGATTGAGGTTTAACGACCACCGTGAGCAACGCAATGGGCTATAAGCAGTCGCCCGTCCCTAATTTAGGGTCACTGGTGCCAGGGAAGGGAGAGAGCCAGTGCCGTAAGACAAACACAACATCCATGCCTCACCGGGATTCGAACCCGGACCCCGTTCGAACGAATGATCAGAGGCCGTCGCTTAGACCACTGCGCCGCCGGGGCGGTTATATACTTTTCCTTCGCACAATGTTCCAACACTGCGAGTTTCTTTTCTCTGACAATTTTAAGTATGTGATCTGAAATAAACTGTTTTTGAATCACGCTTAAAAATGGCGAATGTTTCGGATAATGAAATGTATATAACGTTGTAAATAAAAATAAAAAGAGTCTAATTATTTTGAAAGAAATTCAATTTTAAAGATTGTTAGCATTATATGAAAGTGTAATAAGGTGGGCTCATTTAACTTTCTTTACAATGTGTTCTTTAATTAATTCCAGACTTTATTTAAATTCACATAAATTAAGTAATAACAATTGAAATAAACGAAAACAATCTTTCTTTACTAAAAAATGGATCTCGTCCTTTTTCTTCCCTAGTTCATTTACATTTGTAGTATAAGATATTTCGTATCATTAAGTACTACAATGTGCAGTTTTCAGGCGCCATTTTTTTGTAATTAAACTATATTCGTGTTTGAAGTTATTTGCTCACAGCATACGTGAATCCAAAATCCAAAACAAAAGGAATGAGAATCTTTTCAAGCAAATGAATTTGCCAGCTTAATTGGTATCCAAATGCAGGAGAGCAGGTGCTTTGTCTAGGAAATATTCCTCACCAATTGTCCGCAGTTTTCGGAATTTCATTCTGCGTTATTCCGCCACTTGGAATTCAATAAGTGGAATTTCGGACTCATATATACCTAGTTCGATCAAAACGATTAAAGTTAGTTCCATCTTGTTGTTACCAATATCAATACACTTGGTCTTGATAAAGAAACAAGAAAGATGACACCAATTTTTCGGGTGTCTTTTGAATCCGTTCTGACGCAAATTAAATTTATCAAAGCTATTCAAAGTCAATGGAACCGGTGGAACCTGTATGGAAAACAATAGATCTGACGAAAGAAAGAAGATTTTCAATCGGGTTTTTAATCCCTTAGACATTGCTGTAAACGGAATCGTGAGCTTACGAAATCTTAGAAACTGAGATATCGATAAAAATAAGATGTGAATTTACGTCCCCTAGTGGGAAAACCATGCATTATTTTAGGAAGAAGGTATTCTCAAAAGGTGTATCCATATAAGCGGTATCGGTCGAAGAAAAAAAAATTAGTCGAGTTTTCAGGAGCACAGATTTTGCTACAATTACTTCAGAAGCAGAAATTAACACTTATGACACCTGGTGGCTAATCCATTCTTTACCAAACATTAGAAATTATGTGAAAAATATTTTCCATCAGGTCTTGTATGCGATACAGGAAGAAATTTTCAAATGAGATCTTTAGGAGCAGAAATAACGCAGAAAACGCAATTTACCTTTGTGCCCCTAGCGGAAAGTCTATGATTTACTCGAAAATTTTGAATTTATAGGAAAAACATTTCGCATCGGAAACACTATCCAACAAAGAAGGAATTTTTCAAAGGGTACTCTTACAAGTAGAGATGTTGACAAAAATAAGATGTAAATCTACGCCCCCTGGCATACAAACCATGCATTTTTTCAAAAGAAAATTTTCTTAAGAGGTTTGCCGACATGAGGAGTAGTATCGGTCAACAAACGACTATTTTTTCAATCGAGATTTTTGAAGCTCGTATTTTGCTGCAAATACAACAGAAGCGGAAATTAAGACTAACGCCACCTGGTGGCCAAAACATTTCTTACAAAAATTAGAAAATATGTATAAACGCTGTCCCATCAGGAGCTGTAAGCGGTGCAGAAAGAACTTTCAAATCGGAGATTTAGAAGCAGAGATATATTGGGAAACTCAATTTTTATTTACGCCCCCTAGCGAAAAATCTATGAGTTACTTGAAAATTTTGAAATTATATGAACCACATGTCACACTCGAAACACTATCCAACAAAGAAGGAATTTTTCAAATCGAACTCCTAGAAGTAGAGATATTGACAAAAATAAGATATACATCTACGCCCCCTGGCGTAGAAACACTGCGCTATTTTAAGAAGAAAATGTTTCTAAAAGGTTTGTCGATATGAGTAGTATCGGTCAACAAACGACGTTTTTTTCAATCGAGAATTTAGAACCACATATTTCGCTGCAAATACAACAGAAGCGGAATTTAAGATTTACGCCCCCTGGTGGCCAAACTATTTTTTACAAAAATAAAAACTATGGGCAAACGATTTCTCATCAGGAGCTTTATCCGGTGCAGAAAGAATTTTTCAAATCGGAGATGTAGAAGCAGAGATACATAGTGTGGCAGATAATTTTTAAGACTGGGTCTGCAAAATGAAATAGAAACAAGAAATTACAATTTGTTTTGGTTTGTTATTCAAAGCAAGTCCCTCCGGCTTCAATACACTTGTTACAGCGATTTGATAATGGTCCGAATGCCTGTTCCTGTTCACTTTGCGGAATTGCCTCCTAAGCACGCATCGAAGCTGTTTGTATGGTCGAAATTTCATCAAAATAACACACTTTTAATGTCATTTTAAGTTTTGGGAATAAAGAAAAGTCGCAGAGTGCTAAATCAGGCGAATACGGTGGATGAGTCAACACACAGACGTTATTTTTCGCCAAAAATATACGAACAAGAAGTGAGGTGTGACTGGGTGCATTATCTTACAACAAACACCAACTGTTTTCATCCCGATATTCTGGACGAATGCGACGAATTCTTCCCATCAAACGCCTCAAAACATTTAAATAAAACTCACCAATAATTGTTTGTCCACTTGGAACAATTTCTTTGTGGATAATACTCTTACTATTGAAGAATGTAATGAACATTGTTTTGATTTTCGATGGAACTTTTCTTGTTTTTTTTGCTTGTGGTGAGGTTTGTGACTTCCATTCCGCACTTTGTCGCTTAATTTTAGGAACATATTGAAAACACCATGTTTCATCACCTGTAACAATCGATTTTAAGAAGTTTGGATCATTTTCAGTGGCTGAAATGATGTCTCTGCAATGTGCACTTCTCCTTGATTTTTGTTTATTGGTTAACCTGTGTGGAACAAATTTAGCACACACTTTTGTTTTGCCCAAATCTTCATGCAGAATGGTTCGAATCGTTTCTTTGTTGATGTTTAAAGACTCTTCCATCATTCTTAGTGACGCACATTGACTGTTTGCCACGAAATCACGCTATTTTACAATAATCTCAAGTGTCCTACATGAACTTGGTCTTCCGGTATGCTTATCATCTTCTAGTGTATCTCATCCGTCCAAAAAACGTTTGTGCCACAGGAAAACATTTAATCTACTTAAACAAGACTCACTGTAAACTTGTTTCATCATTTGGTACGTTTCCGAGGCACTTTTACCAAGTTTTGCGTTAAATTTAATAACAGCCCTTTGTTCCATCTTAATAATTCAACATGAAAAAATTTTTACTTATCTAATAAACGGCCGTTTTGTTTGAGTTACTTTAACAACTGCGCAGTACTTTTGGCAGAAAGCAAGCAGATGGTCACGGTTTTTAACGCATTCGCGATTACACTGGTGGCGCCATCGTAGGCTGAAATCTAGCGCCAGTCTTAAAAATTCTTTAACGCACTGTGTATAGGGGGAAACGCAATTTACTGCTACCCTCCGTAGCGGGAAGTCTATGAATTACTTGAAAATTTTGAAATTACATGAAAAACATGTCACACGAAAAATACTATCCAACAAAGAAGGAGTTTTTCAAATCGGACTCCTAGAAGTAGAGATATTGACAAAAATAAGATGTACATCTACGCCCACTGGCGGAAAAACTGTGTAATATTTTAAGAAGAAAATATTCCGAAAAGCTTTATCGACGTGAGTGGCATCAGTCCACGAACGAATTTTTTCACTCGATATTTTTGAAGCTCCGATTTTATGGCAAATACAGCAGAATCAAAAATTAACACTTACGCCCCCTGGTAGCCAAAGTATTCTTTACCAAAAGTTTGAAATTATATGCAAACGATTTTCCATCAGGAGATGTATCCGCTAAAGAATTTTTTTCAAATCGGAGTTTTAAAAGAAGAGTTATTGAGGAAAAGGTAATTTACATTTACGCCCCCTAGCGGAAAATCTATGCGTAATTTGAAAAAAAGTAACTATATCTAAAATACTCTTCGATATAAATGTAATAGAAAGATGAACTTTTTTTCAATTGGATATTTAGATGCAAATATGTGGAATAAAACGTATTTTTGAATTCGACGTCATCTGCATTTACGCCCTCTACCGGCAAAATTATACATCATAAAAAAAGAACGAAATAAAGGATCATCATTTGCATATTTCAAGCTTCCCAATGCAAAAATAATTTTTAAATCGGACTAATAATTGCAGAGATATCGTGGGTACAGGCGGACGGACGGACAAACCAATAACAGAAGCGCGATCTTTTTTTACAAAAGACGTGCTAAAAACTGAACTGTGGATTTCAAAGCCTTGTAATTCTTTTTCAAATAGTTCTAAGAGGCCATGATGTATTTCTATAGTTATTCTGTATTGATTTCAAAGTGAGTCGAACAGGCTTTTACTTTGGCAAAATTTTGGTTTGATGCAATGTCTGAAATGAGAGTGCCTCCTACAAACCCGCATAAAAGTAAGAATCTCTGCCTACTGGATTAAAATGGTTTCCTTCTACATCTACGTGTTTCTTTCTACAGTTTACGATACTGTAGATCCCACAGAGATAAAATCAAAGGGCATGCAAGACAAACAATGCGGAAATTTCCTGACACACAGTTCGGTTGTTTGGGAAGTGTTCTTCGGTAGAAAGTGAGCCAGATTCTGGAGTAGGTGGTAATCAGTCGGAAAAGTGTTGGTGAAACATGGAAGGTATGGATGAGTTTCGTAGTCCAAGTCATTTCTCGAAATCTCCTGTGGAAAAGATCTCTGCGAGCGTTGCTGTTCTATAGGAGAACCCTATCACATGTTGCACAAAATTAGCAGATTAGTGCAGATCTTTTTGTGCATCTGAATTCTGTCAGCAAACGAGCGGTGTATGTAAATGATCCCACGTGATTGGATATATAGTGACGCATCAGGTAGATAGAAGACCACCATAAGAAATCTAGCACGTTCCACGACACGGGTGGTGTAGAAGCTAGTTCCGTGGTTTCTAACCACTGTGCTGATCGCTTACGATAATCTTAAAATACCAGCTATTCATTGATGGTTACGAACTGATGCAGAAATCTGTCCCGTCTCTTTCTGGTAAGGTGTGTAATGTACACTTTCTGTCGACGTGTCGTGTCGGCTGCTGTACATTTCAATGACACACAAGCAACCAGTTGTTCACGTTTCCAAAGGCCACCATGAGTTGGAAAACCGTCGAGTCATGGACATGGAACGTCCCTGCGATCTCAGGGACACTTTTCTGAGGATCATCGTGCATGATATGCTTCAGCTTCTCATTCGATGCTACTACAGCTGCAAGACTTCGTGCTGCATTTGAAAGAAATGAATTCCCTTCTGCAAAATTTAGGAAACATCGGCTAATGACTCTTTTTTTCTTCATACGCTGCCTAGATGCCGTGTTAATATCTCGTTACGCCATACCTGCGGGACGTCCTATTTGAATTTTCTGCAGATATATTGTGCTGAAGTAGCTTTGGGCATGATCTACTTTGATAGAAGCCTGTGCACTCGCTGTGGAGCTTTTCAATAAAATGAGCCCTACAACGCGTACAGTAGATATTGAAAACTCAAATTTAGTGATGTGTTTAGTGTAATACCAGTAAAATTAATTTTACGAATATATTCGAATATATCTTAGCAACTAGAAATAAGTAGTCAATATCGGTTGCGCCTATACGTAGCTAAATGTCGGAAAGCTAACATACGTAAACGGAAATTGACCTACTATTATCAAGAGGGTTCATTAAAAAATTTTCAATTTCCTTATAAATATTTGGAATTGAGGTACCATTCACACCCATCTTTCCTTCAATTTGTTCCATGCAGACAAAATGGGTGGTTTTGATTCAATGCCTGATGGCTGCTCGTTGTGTGGTTATGGTCTGACACTTCTTTACCTTAGGGTAATAACTTAGGTGTTTTATTCTTCAAAGATCACTAATTTACTTCTGGGTTGCTCACGTGTTGGCCGTATTACAAATCTCCTACTTTCCTATTTCTAAAGGTGGTGTTAGGGTGAATTTAAAAACTTCCTTCCAAGAATTCTTTACCTGATTTCAGGCCTAATTTTTCATTTACAAATGCAAAAGACATCGTTATGTTAACAAAACTAAACTGGGTTATTGAAAATTACAATATACAGTCAAACCCCTATTTAACGGACTGAGATTTAACGAATTCTTCGATTTTACGTACATTTTGTGTGGTCCGGACGAAACCACATTGAAATTAATGCTTGGCGTTTTCCGATTTAACGAACACATTTCCTTAATTTAGCGAAGATGTTTTATAAATCACCAAACTATGTTAACCGGCATTTTCACGTTAAAAGTAAGCTAAAAAAAGAGCTTCGCGGAACAGGGAAATTTTACGCATGCAGTTAACCAGCGTTTCAAAGAATACCATCTGGGACACTGCTTGACGGAATCATAAATCAGGTCGCCTTTCCTCCGGCTATCAAGCGTAAGCTTCTTACAGTGAGAAGCAAAGGACCAACAGATTCCAAAGGAACGCAACGTTTTCTTGCATGGGTGAGAAGCTGGAAAATGAAAGGCAGTGTGTGGGAGGAAATCTGGAGTACTCTGGGGATTCTTGTTTTCAGCTACAGACAGAACATCAACACTCTGTGAAGTCAGGGACACACATGATGCGTACCCATTCCAGAACCTCTGGGATTCCTCGCCAATCCCGCTTTTCAGTTTAAAATCTGCAGCTCAAATAAAACAACACATTTCGTTTATGGACAAAGTTTTGATGAACACAGGTAGCACTAGAAAAGTTAGTCACTGAAACAAAGAGAACATAGTCACTAAAACAAAGAGAACATAGCCACTGAAACAAAGAGAACATAGTCACTGAAAGAAAGAAAACATAGCTGCTTACGTAATCTATTAAGAACACTTGCTTAATTTGAATGTTTCATTCGAAAGGTTTCCTCGATTTAGCGAATTCCCCGATTTTACTTACAAGATTGTTGGTCCCTTGTAGTTCGTTAAATGGAGGTTGGACTATACATAATACATATGTGCTGAATTGCAATACAACGCTAAAAAACGTCATTCTTGAACAATGCATTATTTTTATGAGCATAAATACATAGTATTTCTGAAATATTAGTGCAGAAGAAAAAACGAAAGTTACATTATTTGCAATCCCAAAATATTTTAAACATCATATTTTTTTCTATTTTTAAATTTTAACCAGATTTTCTTAGTTTTCTGCCATCTGGTTCTGATTTCATAGTTAAATTACGTGTTAAAAGCTCTTATTGGCTTAGATCACATCATATTATATCCCCTCTAATATAAGAAATGATAATTTAAAACAATCATTTGTCAGTTTCATTTCCATTTTGAGCAATTCTCTGTGTAGACTGGCCAATTTGGGTGTTACATTTAGAGTAGAAAACTACACCAAACTATACTAAATTGCCTGCTTTCACAGTCTCGCATTAACACAATATTTTACTGACGCGGAGTAATTAGCTTAAAGATATTTATATCTTGTAGGTAATACTTATTATTTTGGGTTAAAGAAGGATATGTTATATTGAAAACAATGTACGTTTAGCCACCAGAATTATTTCGCGAACAATTTGGAGAAAATAATTATATATAGATTTTAAAGCATGTCAATTTAAACAAAATGTTTCAAACGTCTTATTTTAGAAACTTATTTTAAAGATTTTACCGCAAAATTTACTTGCAAGCAAGGAGGTATGAGCGAACGATGAGCACAGCTTTCTCCCAGCACTTTCTGGACGTCATACAAGGCAGGCATCACTGTAACGAAAATCGGGCCGTGTTTTTGTTTCTTTTGCTTTTGAAGTGCACTCAGAACTGAGTTTTAACGCTCTTTGCAGAGAAAACAATAACATATTTGACATTGTTTTTCAGAGTAAAGCACAGTAGTGGCCAAAATTGTGGAAACCTTTTGGAAAAAGTGTATTTTTGAGGTTTGATGGCTTATAACACCAAGTTTTTGGAGTAATACCATGAAATTATATATCAATGGAAAGATAATTTCATCAAGAATGTAATGCAATAACATTTATGAAGGATTTTTTTAGGATTTTGTTGATAAGAACAGCAGTTATAAAGAAGGAAAGTGAAACACATAAAAATGAGATATACCAAAATTTTCACCGTGTCAGTTAATACTTAGTTGGATAATATTTTGCGTTAATTACTGTCTTACAACGCCTTCTCACGGAGTGAAAAAATTTTTTCGTTCTGCAACTGTTATAATGCCAAAACCAAGATTGAAGTATTGCTTCTATTGATTGGGTTTTATTGCTGGGTTTCTTCTGACTAACAAGTTTCTTTTGTCGGCTCCATAGATTTTCGATGGGTTAAGGTCTGGGCTGTTTGCAGGCCATTCCAGCCGTGGAATACGATCATATTGAAACAACTGTTTGCACACAGTAGCAACATGATATGGAGCTGAATCCTGTTGAAATATAAATGCCTCATTATCTTGGAGAAGATCAAGCGCGGAAGGCTTCAGTTTGGGCTCAAGTATTTCATTAATGTATATTTTACCATGTAACGTATACTCTAGATTCACTTTCCTTTTGATTTTTACTATCTCTGGTTATTTTATTTTACTATGTAAATTATCTTCTTACTGAACGAGATGTTATTTCTCCTGCTGAATGAGATCTGGCAATGAGTGTAAGTCATGACGTGGAGGTAGCCAGTATAAATAGGCGCGTTCAACGATACCAGAGAGAGCTTTTTGTTGATGTGCGTAGGGAGAGCTGTGCGAGAGAGCTTTTTGTTGATATGCGTAGGGAGAGCTGTGCGAGAGAGCTTTTTGTTGATGTGCGTAGGGAGAGCTTCGTTTATGTGAGTAGAGCTACGTTATTTTGTGCCAAGAGCTTCGTTCTATGTGATTAGGTTTTTTCTTCATTATTGTGACACGATTAATATGACTAGTGTGTGTGTGTTGGAGGATTCCAGAAGTTTTCCTAATAAAAGCTTTTTAAGTAAGTACGTTTTTCTCAGTTCATAGTACTGTCAGACCTCTGTCTGGCTGTTAGGTTTATTTCATTAGTTGTTATTATTAACAACCAGCATAAGACTTTATTCATCTTAATTACAACTACAACATTACTAGCAGTTAAAAGCTTGTTCATTATTATTATTACTACACTACTAGCAGGAAAGTTTATTCATGATATAATTAACAAACAACAAGCATTAGAAGGAGCTTAGTAGAAGAAGTTGTATTCATTATAATTGGTGCCCGAACTTCTCCTGAACACGAGGTCTTGACAATTAGTACCCATGTCTTCCTTACCTCAGACAACTTCAATTTTTCACCCTAAATCAAACTTCGGTGGTGATGGTGTTTTTTTTTTTTTGACAATTTGCAAAAGCCTGTGGGTCTCACTTTGATATAAATGATTTACAAGTCCCCAGGCATTCTTCACAATTTCGTAATTCACCAGCTTCTTATTACTCTGAGTTGCGGGTCGTACCTGAGGGAGTTCAATCCTCTCAGCGAAGCAGAATGCTTGCCCATTTCGTGACGCATGCAGGAACAATTAATTTCAATGGTTTGGAGGGATCCTTAAAGTTTCTCGAAGATTTGGAAGATCATTTTGATCTCTACAATATTCCTCAAGACTGCAAAGTACAAATAGCAGGCACTTGCTTGAAGGATACCGCTAAGACCTGGTATCGGCAGTGGAGAGTGTCGAACCCGGATTCTCATTATGAGAATTTCAGAGCAGAATTTCGAGCTAGCCTTGCACAACAACTTTTTTCCCGTCAGCAAGGACCCAACGATAGCCCTGTTGCATTTGCGTTGGAAACAACACGCTTGTATAAATTATGGGATCCACATGCCGGTCATGTCGACATGTTGGACACCCTATTGCAGCAGCTCGATCCATTTTTACAGGATTTTCTTGAGGTTCGACACCCTGCTACAATTCATGAATGCCTTCGCCTCATACGAACGTATGAAGAGCGACACGGCAAACATGGTTCAACTCACCATGCTCGGGCACCCCGCGAGGCTTATTATGAAAATCCTCAGCGGCATAATAGGCCTAATAACTTTTAACGCGAGCGTACACAGGTGCACGCCCAAGCTTCATACGTTCCACCACATAGAAGAGTGGTACACCAACCGCTTGTTTCTAAACAATCTTCTGGATACCGTACAAATGCACAGTATGCTCGACCCAGTTCCAATCCACAGCATTCGGAACGTTTTCATGCTCAGGGCAATGATGATTTTTCTGCCCGTGCTGAGGGAAGTAATAGAAATGAAAATTTCAACAGATATGCGGAGTTCCCGCAGCAGTTTTCATGCAGTTTTCCTCATCGTGAAAATTTTCCCGATACCCGGCAGGGCCGAGGTTTCAGACCGCATGATAATCCAACCAGGAATCCTTTAAACTTCCAAAGGAAGTAGACCAAGGGTCGGTCCTGCTTCCTGATACCAAGCATTCTGACCCTAAAACAGTATTAGTGACTGTCCAAACTCCTCAGTTGCCTGATGTGTTCTTGACAATTGAAGATATTATTGTCGAGACAAAGTTCGACACTGGTTCTGAAATATCATCCCTAAATAAGAAGTTTTGCACTGCCAATTTTCCTGCAATATACGTTCAGCCTGCGACGCAATATTTGCGAGGTGCAAATAACAAAATCTTCAGTATCACAGGAACTGTCACATTATCTCTAGGGCTGGGAAAGCCTCGTTTTACGCATTCTTTCCTGCTTATAGACGAACTACCTGTTAAATGTCTAAGGGGAATGGACTTTATCAATACTTTTCAAGTTACTCTGAATTTCGTACAACATGTGATTTCCTTTCCGGAACCTATCGAAGTGATCCCTACTGTTCCTATAGATATAACGAGTTTGTTATTGAGTAACCAATTTAATGAGAGGCAACGAAACCAGCTTTCTCTACTTTTGCAGGAAAGCCCTGGTTTATTTTCATATCAACCTGGTTTCACACAGGTGATTTATCATGTCATTGACACTGAGGGTTCGAAACCGATAGCGACGAAGCCTTATCCTTGTGCTCCCCATAAGAAACAGGAAATGCAACGTCAAATTTCTGAGATGATTAAACAGGGCATAATAAGGGAATCGACAAGCGCCTGGGCTGCTCCTGCCTTTATGGTTCCAATGAAACAACCCAATGAATTTCGTTTCGTGACAGATTTCCGGAAGCTCAACCAAGTCACAAAAACGATCAATTATCCACTATCTGTCATGTCGCATATTTTGCATGACCTGTCATCGACTAAATGGATGTCAACTTTGGATTTGGCGAGTGGATATTGGCAGGTGGCGGTACGTCAGGACTCCGTCCATAAAACAGGCTTTGATACTCCTTTTGGGGCATATGAATGCCTGCGTATGCCCTTTGGACTAGTTTCTGCACCTGCTACTTCCCAAAAGCTTACGGATACGGTTCTCAGACCTGTTCTGGGTCCCCATGTGCATGTATATTTGGATGACATTATTATTAAATCCGAGACTTTTGACGAGCACCTTTCTCTGCTCAAACAGGTGTTCCAACTCATATACAATGCTGGCTTGACGTTAAAACCTAGTAAATGCCAGATAGCGAGGGACGAGATTGTATATCTGGGGTTGAAAGTCACTCCCCACGGCTTATTTACGGATAATGAAAAAATTAGGCCTATTGTTGACTTTCCTCGGTCAAAAACAGCAAAAGAACTATCGCGCTTTCTGGGAATGACCGGATGGTATCAGCAGTTCGTCCCCACTTATGCTACAATCTGTGAGCCATTGTATGCTTTGAAATGTAAATACAAGAAGTTTGTTTGGACACCTGAGGCTAACGCTGCATTTGAAACACTGAAGTCTGCGTTGACTCAGCCTCCTGTGTTGGCTTTCCCGGATCATACTAAGGAATTTGATATTTATACTGACGCATCCGGAGTTGGTCTTGGGTGCGTTTTGTCACAAGCTGGGCATCCAATAGCTTTTGCGTCTCGTACTTTAGCCAAAGATGAACGCAATTATTCAGCTACGGAACGCGAATGTCTTGCTGTTGTGTATGCTCTTGACAAATTTCAATGTTATCTTAACGAATTGACAGTTAACATAATTACGGATCATTCTGCCCTTCAGTATTTGAATTCTGCTAAGCATCTCTCTCAAAGACGTATGAAGTGGGCTCTGAAGTTACAAGAGAGCAATATCAAAATTTCGTATCAGCCAGGTCATAAGAATCAATTACCGGACGCATTGTCTCGCGTTCCGATTAGTGGGGTCACCACAGAAACTACTCCTGGATGTCAGATTTTACTTCTAATAGCTGATATAACATCCAGAGAGCAGATAATGGCAGAATTAGTAAATGATCCGGATTTTGGGGATATCTTTAACTTTTTGCTTGCGGGTTCGCCCCTACACAGTGACCCTTCTCTGGCTATGAGGTCACAGCATTTTGAAGTCATAGAGGGTCTTCTTAACTATACGAATTCTAGGACTACTAGGGCAGAGTTTCGCCCATGTATTCCGCGAACCCTTCGAATGGCCCTTTTAAACGAATTTCATGACAAACCTCTTGCAGGCCATTTAGGTATTCGCAAGACCCGTTGTAAATTGCGGGATGTTGCCTATTGGCCTGGCATGTACCAAAGTGTGCTCGCATACGTTCAATCACGTCACTTGTGTCAGATTAATAATTACCGTAATGTAAGACCGGCCGGTCACTTGAAATCTAGTTCAAGTTCTCATGTTTTTGATATAATTTCAATAGATTTATTGGGACCTTATCCTTTATCTGTTAAAAACAAAGCTCGTTACGTTTTAGTATTAACTGATAATTTTTCTAAATGGATTGAAGTTTTTCCCATTAAAGCCGCTACGGCAGAAGTTATTTGTAATGTATTAATTAATGAAGTATTCTCTAGATATGGTGCACCTAATAAAGAAGTTTCGGATAATGGTCCTCAAATTATTTCTGACATTTTTGAAAGAATGTGTGCGAGACTACACATTAAGCATAAATTCATTTCCCCATATCATCCCCAGAGTAATCCTGCGGAATGAGTAAACCGCACGCTAGTGAAAATGATTGCTACATTTGTCATGGATCATAACGAGCGATTGGATGAACATCTTGAGCTTTTTACGTTCGCCCTCCGCTCGTCTGTTCACGAATCTACTAAAATTACTCCTGCAGAACTTTTTCTGGGTAGCAAATTTAAAACCCCTTTTGAAAATTTAACGGGGATTATCGACGAACTAAACCAGCGACCAACTCCGCAATCAGTACGAATCATGGCTGAAAAATCTCGTGTTGCAATGCTAGGAGCACAAGCGGCTCAAGCAAGATACTATAATACTAGGCGTAGGGAACCAGATCTTGTCGTTGGAGATCTCACTCTCGTGGAAACGCACTTCCAGTCTTCTGTTTCTCATACTTTAGTGAAGAAATTTGCACCCAGCTACGAAGGTCCATATCGGGTGGCAAATGTGCTTGAAAATAACATTGTTCTTGAAAAACCTGACAATCAATTTCAATACGTACACGTTGCTCAGTGTCGCAAGTATCATGAACGAAATATCGATTTTATAATCAACCCTACTCAACCTTCTGTTCCACAGACTCAAGAGTCTATATCTCACGATCAACCTCCAGAAATTTTGGACGAACCGACAAACATTTTTGAAGAATCTCCAGTGATTTTTCTTCACCCTCCCCTCCTCACGACGGGCTTCCAAACACGCAACCTAATTCTCCCATGAGACGAAGGCTCGAATCAAGTTCTTCAAATACTAGTATCGTTCCTTTCCCTCCAACCATTGCCAAGACTATTGCTGCACCGTTTCCTGATAACTCTGCACCAACACAAGCTCCTACTTCCTTGAATACCTCGTCAGAGAGTATTCCTATAGGCAGAAATAAACATCGCCCTGCACGACCACTAAATTACAGCAGCGACTCAGAGTCTTCTGATATTTCTGATTTATCAGTTATGGACAATAATTTGACGATTCCTAAACGTCAAACACCAATTACAAACCGCCCAGCAACACCAAAAGCTGGTCGAAAACGTAACTTGTCTCCCCAATCTGCTTCGCCGCAACAGCGACGAAGGCAGAGATCCTTGCATCCGCCCGGGTTTCGCCCCTGGAACCTACGCTCAGGGCAAACAGGGCCGATGCCTGCTTCTACTCTCATGCCACGAGGTAGAAAGCAAAAACAAACGATGTGGCCGGAGCCACGTCCCTCCAAAAGAATGCTGGAAGGACACCACGGGCCCCAGCACAACAGGACTACATATCAAAAGCCTGGGGGAGCCCGTTCCTGTCAGCCGCAGGGATTTCCTGACCGACAGACTTCGGCCGTTCCTGATCGACGGACTTCAGCCGCTCCTGACCGTTCCTGTCAGCCGCAGGGATTTCCGGACCGACGGACTTCAGCCGTTCCTGACCGTTCCTGTCAGCCGCAGGGATTTCCTGACCGACAAACTTCAGCCGTTCCTGACCGACGGATTTCAGCCGTTCCTGACCGTTCCTGTCAGCTGCAGGGATTTCCTGACCGACAGACTTCAGCCGTTCCTGACCGTTCCTATCAGCCGCCGGGATTTCTTGACCGACAGACTACAGATGTTCCAGATCCATTCAAATCCTTGAAACGCTCTACGCCACCTGAATTTACCAGTCCGATTAGGCCTGGAAAACGTTATCGTACTAGAGTTTTTTATGCGTCCTCGAGATAAGTAAGTTCTCGTGGACAGGTTCTTTTCTCCGTTTGTTGTTTTTCCTGCACGACCAGTTGGCGTGTCAGAATTTCTTTTTTCGTGTGGGCCTATGCATTCTTTTTGTGTATATATGTGGTTTTTTTTATATTTCTTCTAAGTCCATCTACTAATCCAAATTTTTTTATATATATCTATGTGCTTAGGGATAAAATAATGAAAATTGTTACTGTTAGGCAGTTTCAGGCAATCTTCGCTGCTGATACAGTTGGTTTGTATTCAAAGATAATATGAGAACGTAATTTGAAATTAAAAAAGTGATTCCTGCTAGGCAGAATAAAAGGAAGGTATGCCGACGCAGGTTTGTTTTGTTCAAGTATACAAAGTGTTTCACAGACGAATACAGATTTCTTGATTTTGTCATGCCAAGTTTGATATTGTACATACTGCTGCCACCAAAACAACAACAAAAAAGAGGTCGATAAACGTCAGTCAACGAAGTGTAAGACTTACACTCCAAAATTGATAGGTTTTTCGAAAAAAAAAATTAAGGGGGAGATGATGTAACGTATACTCTAGATTCACTTTCCTTTTGATTTTTACTATCTCTGGTTATTTTATTTTACTATGTAAATTATCTTCTTACTGAACGAGATGTTATTTCTCCCGCTGAATGAGATCTGGCAATGAGTGTAAGTCATGACGTGGTGGTAGCCAGTATAAATAGGCGCGTTCAACGATACCAGAGAGAGCTTTTTGTTGATGTGCGTAGGGAGAGCTCTTGTTTATGTGCGAGAGAGCTTTTTGTTGATGTGCGTAGGGAGAGCTTCGTTTATGTGAGTAGAGCTACGTTATTTTGTGCCAAGAGCTTCGTTCTATGTGATTAGTTTTTTTCCTCATTATTGTGATACGATTAATGTGACTAGTGTGTGTGTGTTGGAAAATTCCAGAAGTTTTCCTAATAAAAGCTTTTTAAGTAAATACGTTTTATTCAGTTCATAGTACTGTCAGACCTCTGTCTGGCTGTTAGGTTTATTTCATTAGTTGTTATTATTAACAACCAGCATAAGACTTTATTCATCTTAATTACTACTACAACATTACTAGCAGTTAAAAGCTTGTTCATTATTATTATTACTACACTACTAGCAGGAAAGTTTATTCATGATATAATTAACAAACAACAAGCATTAGAAGAAGCTTAGTAGAAGAAGTTGTATTCATTATAACCATTTATATTCCCATTAATCACGCAAATCCTGCCCACACCTTTTGATGTCATACAACCCCAGATCATAACACAAACTGGGTGTTTCACTGTACGTGTTATGCAATCAGGATGCAAATCTTCTCCAGTTCTCCTCCTTACTTATTTTATGTCATCACTACCAAACAGGAAAATTTTGATCTCATTACTCCAAATAAGACATCCCATTGTTCCGCTGTCCAGTTAACATGGGTTTTAGCCCAGTTTAATCGTTTCAATCTTTGTTTGAGAGAAAACATTGCTTCTTTCGTGGAATTCTAGCTTTTAGACCAAATTCCTGCAGTCTGCGCTGAACAGTCCTTGCACTCAACTTCACATTGCATTGCACCATTTCACCTTGCATACACACATATGATTTTCTTCTGTCACCGAGACACAGTCTTTTAATTCTTCTACCATTACCTGCTGTTGTGCCCCGTTTCCTGCAATTACCAGCCTGGTTTTGCAGCGACTGAGTGTCCTTATGCCTCTTCAAATATTTAGAAATGCCACCTTTGGTTACTTTTCCACCAATTTTTCTTCTAATTTCCTCATATCGGAAGCCTTGCCCACTTAATAGTACTGTCTTACATCGCTTACTGGGTGACCAGTGAACTCTTTGCGCCACTTCTTTAATTTTATTACGTTTTACAAGCTCACTAATTGAAAGAACACACACACAAAAAAAACCCAACTTGATAGCAATCACATAACATATTGAGAAATGTCCTCCTCACAGCTCCAATACATGAACAATAACTGAATCCCACTGTGACATGACTGTCTGATTGCCAAAACAATATGTCGCCTGATTGGCTATCTAAACATTTATGCTCATTGGCAATATTCAAATGAAGGAAAGCTACTTCAAATCAACCTAAGCAAGTTGTGATTCTTTTTTCTGGTTTTTGGGCTATAACTTTTCATAGTATACAGATAATGGAACAAAGGTTGCTGCATTACATTCGTGATGCACTTATCTTTTCATTGATACATAATTTTACGTATTACTCCAAAAAAAGTGGTGTTATTGACCATCCACCTCAAAAATACAGTTTTTTCAAAATTTTAGCCACTACTGAATATTGTTGTAAAAGTTTGCTCTGTCTCATAGTTTTTCGTCAATAAAATGTTCTACGCAGAAGTTTACAACAATCTGTTTTGCCCTGTGAATAAATTATAAATTTGTCATTATTGTTTCTAGAAACGGTGTTAAAACTCAGTTTCGAAGTGGATTTCAAAGCAAAAAAAAAAAATTACGATCGTTATCTTCATTTCGTCACACCCTTGGATGACGTCGTTTCAATGCAGAGGACAAGCTCGTCACAACGTTTGTTCACATCCTCATAGTTGCAGGTAAAGTTTACGGTGAAAATCTTTATAATGCGTTATAAAGCTGAAATGTTTTCACCATCTTCTATTAAATTATACGCATTAAAATATGTATGTAATTAAATAAATACATCGCTCTTTAAACGTTCACAGCATCCAAAAAATTGTTTTTATTTTTTTTTTTATTTCAGCCGCCGCTGTGGAGATGAACCACAGATCTCTCGATAACTAGCCAAGCGTTACATTCACACTACGGTGGTCAACAATCCACGGTGCTATGTGTATTTTTAAGTCAGCTTCTGACATCATAAATCCGTTTTATATAATGGGCTCAGCTACTGAGACGTCTCCGTCTGGTGGGCGTTAACGGCACTGGCTATGTATATATTATAGCAGTTAAATCTAAAGGGCGAAATCCAAGGTGAAAATCCTCCAAATACGTGGCGACAGTAAATAAATAAATACATCGCTCTTTCCACGTTCCAGAAACACACAGCAACCGAAAAATTGTTTTTTTTCCGCCGCCGCTGTGGAAATGAACCACATAACTCTCGATAACTAGCTGAGTGCGTTACATTTACACCACGGAGGGTAACAATCCACGTTGCTATGTGTATATGAGTGGAATGTTAGAAAGTTTAAGCCAAATAATTTAGGACGCTATCCTTTCATATATGGGCTACGTTAGAAGCTTTCTCTAGAGTATTTGACAGTTAGTGAATAAAGAACACCAATCAATACTTTTTTTATTACTGCCGCGAGTTTGAAAATAAAGGGAGGGTGATGCACAAGAAGTAAATAAAAACTATTTGGACAAAAAAAACCATACCTAGCAATATACGATATGGATTCAGATTATTCAAAACTACTAAACATTAATGGCTTTCCTACTACTCCTGAATATACACTGCTGGCCACCCAAAATGCAACACCAAGAAGGAAGCATCCGATATGCCTGAAATTCCCAGTTTGCTTCCCCAGCAAGAGGACATGCAAACGATTAGCATTGCAGGGCATATGCAAATCATTTACGCCCGGCATGCCACCGAGAAGCACTATAAGAAGGGAGCACAAAAGGCGGGGTGTAAGTAGTGGAAGTGTGCTGTGCTGCCGGACCTGTGCATGGGCAGCTTCCTGATGCCTTCTCGTAGAATACGGCAGTCATTGCAGCACGTTTTGGAGTTCGACAGAGAACGAATAGTATCTTATCGCGACAGCGGTTTATCGTACCGAGACATCGGCGCCCGTGTGAGACGACATCCAGCCTCAGTGAGGCGAGTATGGATTCGGTGGGTGCAGGAGGGACGGACGGACCGACGTGAGTGTTTACTGCAGGCGCGGCGCACCACCGAACGAGAGGATCGGCACGTTGTGTGGCGGGCATTGACGGCTCGCACCGCCACATCACGAACGTTAGCGCAGGAACCGGGGTGTGTTGCGCAACAACCCATGTCAGCACGTACCGTTCGACATTGTCTGCAGGAGCAGGGACTTGTCGCACGGCGCCCATTTCTCCGATTACCATTGACGTTACACCACCGGCGAGTGCGGCGGCAGTGGGCCGTTGAACTCCGCACCTGGACTACGGAATGGCACGACATTATCATCTCCAACGAATCCCGCTTCTGCCTGCAACACCACGATGGTCAGATCCGCGTGTGGCGCCACCGCGGTGAGAGACTGTATGACGCCTGTATTATGCATCGCCATACCGGTCCGTCGCCTGGCGTTATGCTTTGGGGCGCAATTGGATATGATACCCGCAACCTTCTGGTACGCATCGCCGGTACACTCAACAGCCACCACTATATCTCCGACGTTTTGGAGCCTGTAGTTCTCCCTTACCTGCAGGACCTGCCAGCGGCCACGTTTCAACAGGGCAATGCGCTCACGCACGTGGTACGCATCGTGCAACAATTCTTCACGGCCCACCAGGTATCAATCACTGCTGTCGTGGCCAGCCTGTTCTCCCGATATGTCGCCCATCGAACACGACTGGTCGTTGATCGGCAACCGAGTGGCCCGGCAAGCACCACCCGCGGCTAAGCCTGATGAACTTTGGTAACGTGTGGAAGCAGCTGGGACCGACATACCCCAAGCACATATCCAAAGCCTCTTTCGTTCGATGCCGCGGCGTGTAGCAGCCGTTATTGCCAGACATGAGGACGACACGAACTATTGATGTCTGCGTGTTCCGCAAGTCGCACGGGCCTGTAAGCTCAATCGTTTCATTTTTGTGTCTGTTGCTATGTGTCCAGTATATCTGGCTTTGCTATCTCGTGTCCTTCTTGGTGTTGCATTTTGGATCCGGCCAGCAGTGTATAACCAAAACTTACCTGGCCTCATTTTTGGATCAGTGTGTCTTTCTTAGATGGAATAACTAATTTTCAACACTTAATATGGGGACATTTTGTGCAACAAAATGCGGAACAGTTGTAATTTTTATATAATTTGTAAATACTTCCTCAAACTTTTAGCTTGAATTGCCAAAAAATTGGTAGGTGTCACAGCATTTTGGATTACAGATTCGGAATCACTGCATGGTAATTAGTCAAAATCACCCACTTTTGCTTTCTAAATCCCCATCTTTTAAGTAATGTAAAAAAAAAAAAAATTTCATTTTCACATTTCTTTGAATTCAATTTGTGTTAATTAGGTATTTACACTTTAAAAATGAGAATAAAATCGTAATGTTTGTGTGTCATAATTTTTGATTTTGTCTTTGTCTTATGCACATAAATATGTATACTTCTTATATGGAAGACTTCGGAGATAGCTAATTAGCCTGTTAGTTATATTAATAAGCATATTTCTTCGTACCACAATTGTTCGTTTTAAGTGCTTACTAATGGTACTTTCCTTGTTTACATGCGGCAAATGGTTCCAAAATGTGAAGCTCGAGATTAATTTTGAAGTATGTACAAACGTTACAATTTGTAAATAAATTAATATATGCTCTCAATAACTGTTGTTTTGTATTGAATCCTTGTATTTGATTTTTTAAACTTTTAATCCAATTTTGAGCGCACATATTTAACGAATCCTTCCTTCATTTCAGAACGTATTGTGTGTAATGGATATTATATCCCATGTAATTCTTTTTTTCTTTATACTCGTCATTTTCCTTCAAATTATCAGCTGCACTTTTCTACTGTATTTACATTAAGCAAAATATTGTCAAATGACATCTAACGTATACATTAACGTGTTAGAGACTAGCTCTTTAAAAAGACAAGGAGCACTTCAAGACTTTGAACCAAACGAAATCGGTCTTCATTTTTTTATGATACGGTGGAAACAAATGGTGCGCGAAGGCTCACAGTAAACTTTCTTTGTACACTGATAATGAAGTAAAGACTTACTCTGTTTATTTATATACTAATGTTTTTTCGGATGTTTTACCGCCTGCTTTTTTACCATATGGCCTACGTGATCCAATATATTTTTCATAAGAAAAAACCTACTGCATGATATGCACTATTTCTCAGGAAGTTGCAAAAGCAAGGGATAATTTATGTCATACCATGCAACCGGTTTTTCCACTTTGTTTTGTTGGCGAAAATCCTTTTATTAAGGTAAATTTTAGGAAATGCAGAAAAATCTAACTATCCTTTTTCTTTTTTTTTTTCTTTTTTTATAAACGACATTCACTGGCGGAAAGTGAAAAATGAACACCGAGAACGAACTGGCGGATGATCATGAAATTTACATATGTTAATGGGGTCGAGTTTACGAAGTTATGATGTTAATTTCGGGACCAACCGGTGAGCGCTTACGCCACAGCACGGCATAATATGCAAATTATCATCGGTGGTATTTAAGCAGTACGGCGTAGTGAATGTAATCAGTCGTCGGCATACTGACACGTGCGAAGACCCTGAAGAAGCTGCAATGCCTGGACATGGAAGACGTGTACGATTTCAGCAGTTATCGGACTTTGAGCGAGGTCGTCTAGTCGGACTCCGCGAGGCCCGGTGGTCGTATCGACGTATTGCGGAGCGAATTGGACGGGAAGTATCGGTGGTGATACGATAGTGGCGTAGATGGTCCAAGGAACATTCCCGCACGAGAAGACGTGGAACCGGGAGTCACAGACGGACTGATGAGCGGACCGATCGACGCATAAGAAGAGCAGCGTTGTCAAGCAGAACTTCCACTGCGACGCACATCCGAGCTGCCGTTACACCTCAGGTGACTGTGCGAACAATCCGCAACCGTCTACTGGATGCAGGACTACGTGCACGTGTGCCTCTGGCATGTGTACCTCTGACTCCAGCCCACCATCAGAAACGGCTGCAGTGGTGTCGCCAACGTCTGCTCTGGAGAACGCAATGGCGATCTGTCGTGTTCAGCGATGAAAGCAGGTTCTGCTTGGGAGCCTCCTATGGCCGTATGCGTGCTCGCAGACGCACTGGGAGCGTCTCCACCTTCTTGCATCCGCAAGCGACACACAGGGCCTACACCTGGTCTCGTGGTGTGAGGAGCGATCAGCTATCACTCCCGTACACAACTAGTGTTTGAGCCGGGTACGTTAAACAGCACATCCTACATCAACAGCATCATTCAGCCCGTTGTTGTGCCATTTGGAAGGTCGGTCAATCGTGGTGTTTTCCAGCAAGATAACGCACGCCCACACACGGCACGTGCAACGCAGCATGCACTTCAGGGTGTGAGACAACTTCCATGGCCTACACGTTCTCCGGATTTGTCCCCCATTGAGCACGTGTGGAAATTTATGGGGCAACGACTTATCCGGTATCCACGGCCAGCCACGACCGTCCCCGATTTACGCGTCCGGTTGAGGATGCTTGGAACTCATAACCCCAAACTTACATCCAACATCTGTACGACAGACTCCATGCCAGAATTGCACAGTGTGACGCAGTTCACGGCGGTTCAACCTGGTACTAACAATGTTAGATGGAAATGTTATTTTTCAGTTTACCAGCAAATACAACTGTATTTTTCCATAATGTTTTGATCAAGTTATCCTCTGTATTCCGTTATTATGCTGCATAAATTCCGTTGCTATCAGACGTCTCCTTCTTGGTGTTCTTTTTTTACTTTCCGGCAGTGTATATTTCCTCAGAAAAATCTGAACTAATATGTCGTTTAAAAAAATACGTAAAGAATAATTTTTCAAAAACATTTTTCCGTCTTTCTCACAATACAACTCTAATGTAAACTCAAAGTACAGCATGCTTAGAACTATGGATTCATTAGATGGTGTATTTAGGCTGATGTTCGAGATCTTTGGGATACAGCAACATAACTCAAACAAATCTCTACCGCCTGTTTCTTTTTTTTTTTCATTTTTTGAACACTGAATTTTAATTTCAATAATTTTGATCCTCCAAAAATGTTTACTAACATTTTTCTATATTTGAGATTATAAGTACAAAAACCAAAAAGGTATATAAACAAATACTTTTTTTCACAGTTTTCATTTTTGAACTTAGACAGGCCAATGACGAGAACAATGCACTTTTCATGGTTTAATCTTGCCGCATGCTTCCAAATGCTTCTAGAGATTTATTTATTTCCAGATTTAGCAAACATAATAGATTTTAAGCAGAGCCCAAAGAAATATGAAATTTTTGCTGTTCTGTTTATTTCAATTTTTCTTTTCAAATTTATTTCCAAAATTCCCTGTTCTTCTTCATCGATCTGCAGTTGTGTTCATTCTTTTGTTACCTAAATATCACCATTGTCTTGACTCGTCGCCGTCTTTCTATTGCTTGAGACCCTCGCAGTGCTATTTTCCAATAGAATTTAAAGACGTCTGCATTCCACGTTTTTAATTTAAAAACTTAATATGCAGCATTTCCTCAACATTAAGTTTATTTCTTGCATTTAGTAGGTTTTAATTCAGCAGAGCGGGAACTTAAAGAAAGTAAAAGTTGCCCCCTTTGAATAGCTTATTATTCTGTGTGCTTTTTATTAGTTTTTTCAATTAAGCTGGTGCTGATACAAATGCCATTCGTATTCCAATCTCTTAAACTTTTCTAATGAAACAGTATTGTTTTTTTTATGGCTTACCTATTCTCTTTAAAGAACGTAGAGACTCATTTCGTTGTAAGATCTCTTTATAAATTTGACAGAGAAAAATGTGTTTTATTTGCGAAACCGGGCAATATAATCGCTTAGAGTATCAGAGGTTTGTTTTAACATGAAGCAATCTTGTTCAGTATAAATTTTTGTCTACCGAATATTTTGGACTGACCTTTACAGTCCGCAGTGATTCTAGGATACTTAATCTATCACATTTCAGATTAACAAATCCAAATAATAATGTTTATATAAAAAAATTATTACATAAATTTCCAATTTATTAATCATTGCCAAACACTTTTCTTTAACAATATTTGCGTAATGAATACTGCAAAATAACCAGACATTAATACTTTTTTCTTTCATATTTATTTCGAAATGCCGGTATTGTAGCTTCTACTGATTAATCCCTTAGGAGATCCTTAAACTATGGCATAGCTATGCATATTGGAATGATGAATTTCTTCATGGGCTGGGTGAATGTTCCGGTGAAAAATCTGGTAAGTGATACTCGTTGATTAATTTCAGAAAATATATTGATTAATTATTTTCTTATTTTCCTTTTATCTGGGTATCACTTTATCAAGAAAAGGGTCTGCAGGCGTTGTAGGTATTGTCTGCTGATGTTGGTTGGGTGCGGGAAGAAGTTACCTTGTTGAAACTGGGCATCAAGCTAGCCACTGTGATACAGCAATAGAACGAAGGGCAGCACCTTGTGGACGTTTTATCGTGCTGTAACGGTACCCAATATACAAACGAGCAATGATCCGCTACTAAAGCTGATAACATAACAAATTATGACACTAGGCTTAGTAAGGCTTAGTAACAGTGTGAAGCTTAAGAATGGAAGCAAGATCAGACCGTTGAACACGTCGTCTCGAGAATGAAAACAATTAGTCATCCTTGGTGTTGTCACAGAATCGAGACTCTACGCTGAATACGATACATTTGCATTCGTCCAGGGTCGCATGTATTGTACGGTACCACAAATTTAGCCTCGGACAAAGATGTGCTGCGTGAGTGAAAAGTGTCACATGGCTGTCGAGATGGCATACTTATCTCTATGTATCAATAGTTCACAGTCCGTTTTCATACTGCGATCTTCACAGGTACTTGTAATCGAAATCGAATGACGCATGCTGTGGACTACGGCTTCCCGTGTAATTACGGATAACCGCGTTGCTACGACATACCGTGTAGGTCAGCGAACGAGACGTTCGGATATCCGTCTCAGAACATAGCACACTCTGTTCTTTCATCCGCTTAAGTACAAAGCACGCTGCATTCTTTCATCCTCCTAAGTACAAATCACGCTGCATTCGTTTATCCGCCTAAGTACAAAGCACACTGCGTTTGTTTTTCTGAGTAAGCAGAAAGCACGCTCCGTTCGTTCATCTGCCTAAGTGCAAACCACGGTACGTTCTGTGTTCCACCTAAGTACCAAGCACACTGCGTTCGTTGTTCCGCCTAAGTATCAAGCACATTGCGTTCGTTCCTCAGCCTATGTACAAAGCACACTGCTTTCTTTTTTCTGCCTAAGTGCAAAGCACGCTGCATTCTTTCATCCGTCTGAGTAAAAGGTACGCTGCGTTCATCCAACCACTTTTGCTACATTCGCTTGAGAAGTTTCGCATCCCGATGCCTTTCAGTTGCAATTCATCAGTGGGAAGAACTAGAAGTACGTAGTGTTATGATGAAATTTGGTATAGGAATCCGTGTAATGGTAAAATATTTGATGAAGTAGCTCACGCATTTCACTATTCGTTCGGGATTTCATCATTGAGATCAGTCCAAAGCAGTGGCCCATATGCTAAGCAGAGTAGGGCCAGAGTATATTTACACCGTGAAGTTCTTCCCTTATATTGGCTTCACCTATATCGAAATTAATAAATAACTTGGGGAATTTACATATCCAACCGGTCTACATGTACCGACCTATTTCCATAGCGTTCCGAAGTATATTTTCTACTGTAGCATATTCTATGCTGAAGGGTGCAATATTCTCTATTGTCTCCTATCTTGCTTCTGCATATCGTTCACTTTGCATGTAAAGATCTGTAAGTCTATTAATAAAAGAAACAATGGAATCGTATTCAGCGATTTTAGCATTGAACTTTTGATTACAAATGGTTAACCCTGCTATTTTGTAGTTTTCTCTTGAACATGACATTTGCTTTTTTTTGAAAAGCAAGAAATTGATTCATATCTGCTTTTGCTCGTCTAAAACCCTTAACACGTTTCACGTCGTACGTGTTCATTGGATCCACCAACACATCATAAAAGTAATTCATAGAAAGCTGGTCAAATGCTAACTAGATCATAAGATCCTCAAGATATAAGAATATGGGACAAGTGAGCAAAACTGCCCAAACATGGAATCCAAAGGATACAAAGGCACTTTATTGAAAAGGTAGCTTCGAACACAACTGAACAGAAGGCAGAAACGTCCATGTGACAGGCGGCTGCCAACAAAAATTCAGTCTTTAGTAGGGGATATGATCACCCCTGACTGCGTTGCAGGATTGGCAACGTCTGTCCATGCTGAGGACGAGGTTCTCAAGGAGCTGTTGAGGCATCGCAGCCCATTCCTCTTTTAGCGCCAATCGCAGCTGCGGAATCGTTGTTCGTAACTGGTGAAGTGCTGCCAAGCGTCTGCCGAGAAGGTCCAACACGTGCTCGATTGAATTTAGGTCCGGGGACCTTGCGGGCCAATCCATGCGTTGAATATCTTGAATCTCCAACAGCTCTGCGACAGCCACTGTGCGATGAGGTGTAGCCTTGTCGTCCATGAAGAGGAAATCAGGACCCACATCAACTCCAAACAGACGCACGTGAAGCAGGAGAACCTCGCTATAATAGCGGACACCAGTGAGTGAACCTCCTTGGCAGATGTGGAGGTCAGTACGGCTACCAAGCAGGATACCTCCCCAAACGAGAACTCCGCCACCTCCAAACCGGTCCCTTTCGATGATGTTGGAGGTGTAATTGCGTTTCCCTGCTCTCTCCAGATGTGCATACGTGCATAATCGTTCGTCAGACTAAATCGGCTCTGAACCGTAAAGAGAACTCGACCCCATTGCTGATGTGTCCAGTTCTTGTGTTCCTGGCACCACAGAAACCGCCGTCTCCGAAGAGCAGGCGATAAGGTCACACACCGTACTGGTCGTCGTGAAAATAGACCAACTTTGTGCCGCCTCCTGGCCAAGGTAATAACGGACGTCCAGTTGTTTGTCGCAAGGCGATAACGGACGTCCAGTTGTTTGTCGCAAGGCGATAACGGACGTCCAGTTGTTTGTCGCATGTGCCTTGCGATTTCTCATGCTGTCTGCCGTCTGTCTCTTCTCGCCTGTAGGACAATATACCGGTCGTCCGCCGCCGTGGTTGCTCGTGGACGACAACTGCTAAACTCTCGGTCAGCTGTTACTCTCGTTTGAAATGCTCTCCAAGCTCGTGAAACGATGCTGTGAGCGATCCTGAACTCCTCGGCCAGACTAGTCACACTTCGACCTTCTTCCAAATTACCAATGACGCGACCTCGGGTAAAGGCATCCAGATGTAATCTACTGGATGGCCTGCTGGCCATACCACACGGTGGTCGCAACTCGACGTCCTTGAAACCGATGTACACCGTGCATAAGCTTTCACCGAATTGCTGCGCGTACACCACCCGTGAGTGTTATGCCCTTACGACAATCCCCCTTACGTTATGCTGCATATATGCGCATGCCCTACCGTACTGGACTCTAGTCTATCTCCTGAGTGGTATTGCTGTCCGTTCTGCCTCCTCGTACCGCTGTTACGCTAAATTCTTCTCTTCGTCCTTAATTTGTGCACGCCAGTGTAATGTAATGGCTCATATGTGTATTAGCACTTTGTTGATCCAAACTAATTTACGTCGAATCGAGAAAGTTCGAAGAAAGCGAATGCCGAAAACGTTATCAGATGATGACCATCGTAATTTGCTACTTCAATGTATGAAAGTGTAGTCTCATACCAAATGTTTGGATTTACATATTACCTAAAACTTAGAAATGTTCCGCAACATGGAGAATATTATCATCGTGCAAATAGTAGGCACTCATACCTTTCACAAATATGAAAAAATAAAAAATAGGCTTTCGAGAAAAAATATTACTAGAGTTATGTAAATGGAGATAGTAAATAGTTTTTAGTTATTTATCTGTAAAATTGTTGATAATTTTATATGTAATAAATTAATGTGTAGTCGTTGAACTTTGTTGTTATTTCAAATTGCCTTTAGTTAGGCTTGACGTCTCCGAAGACTTTCCGATCCACATTTACACGTTGCGTAAAAGTGTGTGTGTGGGGAGGGGTTGGGGAGATAGAAAATCTGGGAAACATGGTTTTCTACCTACCCGTATGCTCTTGATGTAGGCAATTCCGGAAGCTAATCCTAAATTTGTACTGTAACATGGGACAGAATTAGTAAGCAGGAATTACACAGTCGAGTCACATTATTGTGCCCACCTTCTACTTTTGACGTCAACAGCGCGCAGCCAATGAAAGAAGGCACGTGTAGTGAGCTGGTTTGGATTGTATATAAGGTATGCTGCAGGCATTGGGGCCGCGGTTGGCCTAGTGGTCAGCTTTCGTGACTGCCATGGAGATAACCTCAGGTTTAATCGTGGCCAGGTACGAGCGTTAGAACCACTAAATACCCGCCGTGCGTCGGATGAGTACATTGAGCCTTTGGACCCCGGGTACTAGCTCCCCGGTATCGAATAACGGCGTCTTCCTCCTCTTTCTACCTCTCTTCCGTGTCACTTTCTTTCGGGCACTCTAGCCCAAATCTCCTAGCTTCCTATTTCTAAGGGTTGTTTAAGACCTAGGGTCAACACTTCCATCTTAAAATTCTCAACATATGATCTGATCTGATCTGAAAACATATCACTCATTCCTGTCATGAATAAAAGGAGCAATTTATCAGATCTGCAAAAAGGGATTATTATCATCTTTCGGGCTAAGGGTGGCAGTATTTCTGAAACAGCGCTGTTTGTGAAATGTTCACGTGCTTCTGTGGTTAAAGTGTATCGTTATTGGACAAATGACACCATTGCGAATAAGCGACGCACAGAGGGGTATTTAACACAAAACCAAACTTGCCAAAATTCACATTTTTTAAACACAGTTTAGGCGGATAAATTCTACAACCTATGTTAGTTGAATAGGCATGACGTCACCCTCTCACCGGCTTGGTGAGTTGGCGCACCCAATCGCGCTCAACGCGGCAGTCGGAAGTTAGCCGTCATCATTTGTGCACGTCTCTCTTCGCGGTGCTTGTTCGGCAACGTTATTTAAGTGTTGATTGTAGTGAGCTAAACGCAGTTATATAGACGTTTGTCATCATGGATTCTGATCCGGAAAGTATGTACGATCGAATATTATGCATTTTAGTCATCTTTGCAATATTCAGTTAGTATGACTGCTGTAAATGTAGTATCGAAATGATTAAAATCATCACATTATTTGTTGAAACGCAAAAATTTTAGTTATGCTTCCAAGCCTTTACAAGTTATTTTTGTTACACCCAATCATTGAATGTGTCCTAAAGATCTCATATCAAGCAGCTTCAGCCGTGGAATCCCGCAGACTAATTTTTTTTTTTTTTGAAATATAGCAGTTTTTCCAGGATCCATCAGTGACGTCTAGTATCAGGGGTATTGACTAAGGATTAATATATGGATTTAACATTATTTTGGAAACCCTCTCAAGTAGACATGAGATAGACATGGTGAAATTTAACAATTATTGTGTCGAGACTGTACAATTATATACGAGGCTGTTATCCGGACATCAGATGACGCCAACCATACACAAAATATTAGTTCATGGAGGAGAGATTTCCAAAGCACTTTTGCCTATCGGACAATTGTCAGAGGAAGCAGCAAAAGCCAGGAATAAACATTTTCGTCTATACCAAGAGAATTATGCCCGGAAATTGCAAGATAACATTGCAATATGGACATACTTAGTAGATTATTGCTAACTTCCGACCCACTTATGTCTTCTTCGCGACCACTGAATAAAAAGAAGTCGAAAAGGTCTTAAAAGGAGACAATAGATATGCTTCGACCAGGTCAAACAGCGACGGCGGGGGTGGAATTTGGGGTATGACGATGATGAAGGACGAAGACTCACAGGACAGTTCGTAATATTTGCTCGACTGTCGTATTTTTACCGATTCATACATTTGCTTATTATTGTTTTGTTTGTGATTTATATATATGTTTTTCCATTATTGTAGTTTAAACACACCTAAACGAGTTTCATATACATATTCTAAAGCCAAAAACGCATAATTTTGACCGCATTTTTGGGTCAAATACCCGACTGTGCGACGGGGAACTGCGGAGCACCACGTGCCATTGATGCCAGAGGTCAATGTCCGCTGCAAAGGTGCCGATGGACAGGCTACAGTGGAGCAACTCACTGGCCGAATGACCACGAGACTACCGGAAATGTGTCTAAAACGACATTTCAGCAAACCCTGCTGCTCATGGGCCACCGATGCAGACGAATGATCACGCCACCTATGCTAATGAAGGTGCATCGGCAGAAAAGGCTTACATTTGCAAGGCAGTGACGGAATTGGACCTCCACTGATAGGCAAAGCATTGCCTTCTCCGATGAGTCACGTTTTCTGCTTGATCGAACGGATGGACGTTGACGTATAAAGCGAGAAACATCGGAGAACAAACACTCTTCAACCATTGCTGGAATAACAGAAGCTGGTGGGAGTAACGTTATGGTCTGGGGAATGTTTACCTGACATTCCCTGGGCCCACTCATACCTGTAGAAGGCACTATGGACCGAATTTGTTATGAATCCATCCTTGCAGACCATGTACACCCATACATGCTGATTGTCTTCCCTGAGGCAGATAGGATCTTCTAACACGACAATGCGACGTGTCGCAGAACTCGAAGCTTCACTGAAAGTATGCGTGAAACCATTACGACTACGTTCAGTGAAGCTCCGTAAAAGCGGAGCGGCTTGATATTAATGTTAGGTGGCGCTGTTGATCAAAAACATGGGCAACAACATTAAGTGTTCAGTTTGATCCGCGAGCAGTAGTAAAATTTTTAACGAAAGAAGGCGTGGACATTATGAGAAGCCTTCGAACGGTGTATGGTGATGCAGCTATGTCTCGTTCTAGTGTTTATGAATGGGTTACGAAGTACAAATCTGGCCACGACAACCTTGAAGATGACACACGGCCAGGTAAGCCTAACATGGTGCTGACTGATGGACGATTAAACGGGTGGACGACTTGATTAAAGGGGATATTTGCCTTCGTGTTCGGGATATTGCCATGGAATTGGATATCAGTAAAGGTTCTGTAGGACGAATTATTCATGAACGTCTCCAGTATAGGAAGATCTGTGCCTGATGGGTATCATTAATCCCCACAGCCGTGCATAAACGTCAAAAGCTATACATTTGCAATGAAATGGTACATCGCTACGATGAGGAGGGTGACTCATTTCTTGAATGCATAATCACAGGCGATGAAACGTGGATTCATCAGTTCGAACCGGAGACAAAACGGCAAAGTATTCAGTGGCGTCATTTGAATTCATCCGCGTCAAAGAAGCTCAAAGTTGGTTCGACGGCGTCCAAGGTCATGGCTACTGTCTTCTGGGACAAACACGGTATCTTTCTGGTTGAGTACTAGTCAAAAACTGAAAAAACTAAATTGAAAAGCCTGACACTGAGAAAACTTGCGCCGCGTATACGAACCAAACGGCCGACACTGAAAAACAATCGAGTTTTGCTTCAGCATGATAACGCTCGCCACTATATTGCTAAACAAGTGCAAGCAGAAATCGCAAAATAGAGGTGGAACGTTCGCCCGTATCCTGCGTAAAGTCCGGTCTTGGAACCTTTCCCTTTTCATGTTTTCGGTCCCTCTTCGTGGAAATCACTATTAAAGCATGAACGATCTGTAAGCGACTGTCAGTGAATAGATTCGTAACACCCCTGCTCATTTCTTCGCTACCGGAAGGAATCGACTTGTTATTCGTTGGAGGAAATGCATCATGCTGAACGGAGAATACGTGGCCAAGTGACTATGACTGTTCGTACCTCTGTATTACATATGTAAGTAGCATATTTATGCATCCTGCATTTTTTGTTTCTCTCCAGTAATTGATGGGAATACAAATCCATATACATATCGGACACCCTATAGTTTTTTATTTTGAATTTCTGAATAAAGGACTAGGTAAGCCCCGTTCCGTGCCAGCGAATCTCCTGGGATCGTTGAGTTGCCTTAGGGGTTCGTGATCCTGGGTTAGGAGTTTGGGTATAGTGATGGTAGGTAGTCAGTTGTCAAAATCCTTGTGTAGACAACGAAAATTCCCTTTTCGAAAAGTAAGAAGTTCACCCATGAACATATATACACTGCCGGAAAGTGAAAACAGAACACCAAGAAGGAATTGGCGGACGATCATGAAATTTACATATGTTAATGGAGTCAAATTTACGTAGGTGTGATGTTAATTTCGGGACCAACCGGTAAGCGCTTACGCCACAGCACGGCACAATATGCAAATTATCGTCGGGGGTATTTAAGAAGCACGGCGAAGTGAATGTAATCAGTCGTTGGCGTACGGACACGTGCGAAGACCCTGAAGAAGCTGCAATGCCTGGACATGGAAGACGTGTACGGTTTCAGCAGTTATCGGACTTTGAGCAAGTACGTCTAGTCCGACTCCGCGAGGCGGGGTGGTCGTATCGTCGTATTGCGGAGCGAATTGAACGGGAAGTATCGGTGGTGGTACGAAGATAGCGTGGATGGTCCGAGGAACATTCCCACACGAGAAGACGTGGAACCGGGAGTCACAGACTGAATAATGAGCGGACCGATCGACGCATAAGAAGAGCGGCGTTGTCAAGCAGAACATCCACTGCGACGTAAATCCGTGCTGCCGTTGTACCTGAGGTGACTATGCGAACAATCCGCAACCTTCTACTGGATGCAGGACTACCTGAACGTGTATCTCTGACTCCAGCGCACCGTCAGGGACGGCTGCAGTGGTGTCGCCAACGTCTGCACTGCAGAACGCAATGGCGATCTGTCGTGTTCAGCGATAAAAAAGATTCTGGTTGGGAGCCTCCGATGGCCGTATGCGTGTTCGCAGACGCACAGGGGAGCGTCTCCACCCTGCTTGAATCCGCCAGCGACACACAGAGCCTACACCTGGTCTCCCGGTGTGGGGAGCGATCAGCTATCACTCCCGTACACAACTAGTGTTTGTACCGGGCACATTAAACAGCACCTCCTGCATCAACAACATCATTCAGCCCGTTGTTGTGCCATTTGTAAGGTCAGTCCATCGTGGTGTTTTCTAGCAAGATAGCGCACGCCCACACACGGCACGTGCAACGCAACATGCACTTCAGGGTGTGAGAGAACATCAATGGCCGTTCACCGGATTTGTCCCCCATTGAGCACGTGTGGGATTTTATGGGACAACGACTTACCCGGTATCCACGGCCCGCCAAAACCATCCCCGATTTACGCGTCCAAGTTGAGAATGGTTGGAACTCAATACCCCAAACTTACATCCAACATCTGTACGACAGACTCCATGCCAGAATTGCACAGTGTGGTGCAGTTCATGGCGGTTCAACCTCGTACTAACCATGTTACATGGAAATGTTATTTTTTAGTTTACTAGCAAATACAGCTGTATTTTGCCATAATCCTCTGTATTCCGTTATTATGCTGTATAAATTTCGTTGGTATCAGACGTCTCCTTCTTGGTGTTCTTTCTTCATTTTCCGCCAGTGAATCATCATCATCATCATCATTGTCAACCATTATCAATCCACTGCTGGACGAAGGTCTCCCCAAGTTTCCTCCACAACGGTCTGTCTGGTGCCAGTCTCCTCCATGTCACCCCTGCATACTTTCGAATTTCATCCACCCATCTCCCATGTGGTCTTCTTCTGGGTCTTTTCCTGTCCCTTGGAATCCAATCTAAAATTTCGGCTGTCCATCGATGATCTGTCCTTCTGGCAGTATGTCCAGCCCATTGCCATTTCAGGGATTTAACTCTGATCATGATGTCTTCCACTCTTGTCATTTTTCGGATCCACGAGTTCCTCTTCTTATCTCTCCTGGTTACACCAAGCATGCACCTCTCCATGCTGCTTTAAGTTGTCTGCAGCCTTTGTATGTCTCTTTTAGTTAAGGTCCACGTCTCTGCACCATACGTAAGCACTGGAAGGATGCATTGATCAAACACTTTTCTTTTAAGACATAATGGCATATTGCTCTTGAAAATTATGCAGTTTCTTCCAAAAAGCTCTCCAGGCAAGTTTTGTACGCCGATTAATTTCTTCATCAATGTGACCCTCACTTGATATCTGCTGTCCAAGATAAACGTACGTGTCTGTTATCTCCAGCTTTTCTCCATCAATCGATAAATCTTCATTTCTTCTAAAAGCATTGAACATCACTTTTGTCTTCTGAAAGTTCATTTTTAATCCCACTTTACTCTTGTCAGCAAGTTCCTGGATCATACTCTGCAGCTCTGATGGGGTAGTTGCAAAAATGACTACGTCATCAGCAAAACGAAGGTGGGTTAGATAATCTCCATTAATCTTTATCCCCTTGTTTTCCCAGCTCAGCGACTGAAAAACAACCTCCAATGTGGCATTAAAGAGCTTCGGAGATATGGTGTCACCTTGTCTCACTCCCTTTCAATTTTTACATGTGTTGTATTTTCAAACAGCCTAATCTTTGCACTTGCATTTTCATAGATGTTATTAATAATATTAATGTATGCATCTTCAATACCGCAGGTTTTCAGAGCCATTGTAACTGCTGATGGTTTCACCGAATCAAAGGCTTTTTCATAATCGATAAAAGCCATGCACAATGGAAGTTCATATTCCCTCGCTCTTTCAATTAGTTCTCTCAGCACGTGGATATGATCTATTGTGCTGTAGCCACTCCTGAATCCAGCTTGTTCTCTCGGTTGAGCCATGTCCAGTGTTACCTTCAAGCGGTGTGAAAGAACTTTAGATTTTATAACTACTGATAGGAGGCTGATAGGTCTGTAGTTTCCGAGATCCTCAATGTCACCTTTCTTATGTAGCAGGATCATTGTTGCGGTGTTCCAATCCTCAGGAATCTTTCCTTCATTAAGGCATCGAGTGAAAATTTGGGCGAGTACTGTTTCGATTTCTCCACTTGCTTCTTGTATGATGTCTACAGTAATTCCATCTTCTCCTGGAACTTTTCCTCGCTTCATGTTCTTGATTGCATGTGCAACTTCTGCTGGAAGGACTGGAGGAACTCTGGTACTGGTATCTTTCATGATGTCTGGAGTGCATATATCATCCCTTTCATATAATTTGGAGTAGAAATCTTTCACTCTTGTCAAAATTTCGCCTCTATTTCTTGTTACAGAACCATCTTCTTTTCTCAGTGCCATAATCTGTTTTCTTCCCTTACTGAGATGTCCCTTTGCTATCTTTAGGCTTTGGTTGTTTTCAATTGCTTTCCTTACTAGTTCACAGTTGAATTTCCTTACGTCTTCAGTGATACTTTTTCTTACTGTCTTGCATAGCTCTATATATTCCACTTTGGAAGTCACATCTTCTTTAGTTGTCCTCATCTCTCTTCTTTTTTTGCATCAACATTTTGGTTTTCCTGATAATTTGTTCACATGCAACTTGTTCTTAGACCCAGCTAATTTTGTTGCTGTTTCCATAAGAGCTTTGGTTACTTTTCTGTTAACTTCAGAGATGTCCACTTCTTCTGATGTTAGGCCTTCTAAAGCAGAGAACCTGTTCTTCAGTTCTAACTTGAAGGTGTTATGGTGTTTTTTAAGGTTGGTTATGTCAATAGATTTTGTTTGTCTTATGAGCTTGCCACGTTCAAGTTTAGTGTCGAGGTGCATCTTACATCTCACCAATCTATGGTCACTACCTGTGTTGAACTTGTTCAGCACACTGCAGTCTTCTATGACAAATTTTTTGTTACACATAATAAAATCAATTTCACTTGTCGTCCCATTTGGATGTCTCCATGTCCATTTCCTGTGTGGCTTTTTCTTGAAGAAGGAGTTCAAGATGAAAAACCCTTCTGCCTCTGCAAACTCAACGAGAGTATTTCCACGCTGGTTTCTGTTGCCATGACCGAATTTACCTACTGAAGTTTCATTCTGTTGCCGTTGCCCTATTTTTGCATTGAAATCTCCCATAATTATTTTCAAGTGCTGCTTACCTTTATTATTTAGATGACAAATTTCCTCATAAAATTCTTCAATTTCTTCTTCAGGATGACTTGTGGTGGGTGCATAAGTTTGAATAATCTGAGCCTGGTATCTTTTCGAGAGTTGGATAACAAGTCGTGCAGCTCTGTCGGAGGAACTTTCAACTTCTACAACTTTATCCTTCAGTTTCTTGTTTATTATAAATCCAACACCACTAGTTCTGCCAGTATCTGTCCCACGATAGTAGAAGAGATGTCCACTTTTCAGTTCGATGAGATCTTCTCCTTTTCTCCTTACCTCACTTAGCCCCACGATGTCCCACTTGATCCTTTGTAGTTCCTCTTCCAATTCAAGAAGCCTTGAATCAGAAGATAGGGAGCGTCCATTGTAAGTAGCCAAGGTTAGCATCAGATGGCAGCCTAGTCCGGTCCTCCGGGGATTCTTAGCACCCTCTGCCTTCATGTCGCACTGGCCGCTGCCTTGGCCAGGTACATTCCAGCTGCCGGAGACTGAGGGCCAAGATTTAAGTCGTGGAATCATTTTGGAGGGGTTTGGCCATAACTCACCACGCTGGCCAAGCGGGTTGGCGAGTGTGGGATAGAATTTCCTCTAATCCCGATGGTATAGTTATACCGCTATGGGCGGTCGTATATACATATATATATATGTATATATATACAAAGTTGTATATTAAATTTTAAAGACTATGTAATACATAAGCATTTTCTAAAGATGTTTCCTTTGTTTTCATTATTTTGGACGTTTTTATGGTGTTATCTTTATTTATTCTTTTGATAAACTTGTTAAAAATATTAAATATCTGATTTCTCTCACTAGTTATTCCGTAACTAAATTGAGTTAATGGTCTTTGTGAAGCATGATATGTTCATCTGCAAGTTCAACGTTTGTGCAATATATATGTCTTGCAATAAAACTAGATCGTAGGAGTCACACAGTGTTTAACACCTCACCACTAATCCTGTTTCTCTTCTTTGTTTTGATTAGAAGCCATGCTAAAGATACGCTCCGCTTCAGCATTAGAATGGGGCAATATGAGCATAAGCTTCGCCAGAACACTTAGATTTGGAAAACACAAAGTTCCAGTGAAATCCGTTTTCTTCGAGATTGTGCGCCACATTTCATACAAGTTCACTTGTTTCATTGCCTCAACTTCCTCTGATTGGAACGCATAGAGTAAATTTCTTGATTCTATGTCCACATCATTAATGTCTATAGCTTCCTTAAAAGCTTCGCACACTTTTGATTTACTGAGATCACCGGCAAATGGATGGAGACAAACATTACCATGGATTCACGCAGAAATTCTCTTTTGAGAGGAAGTCTTTTCTGAATTTCCTCAGAAGCTGTTATGTAAAATTTTAAACAATTTTGCCGAAATTCATTTACTTCTGGCATGTCTGAAAATGTTTTCAGATGTGCCTCACACTCTTGATCTAAGTATATATTTTTCAGAGGAAAGTTATTCGTTGGATATGCTACTTTTACATCATCACAACGAAGTTTTTCAGCTGTGAAGAAGTTCTGGTATAGCTGCTTAAAGAGAATAGCTGATGATTCGGCCAGTGTATGGATGAGGAGAGATCTCCCTTGAAACAATGCTTTAAAAGTATGAAGTACTTCAGAACAAACTTCAAAAACAGGAAGTAACAATTGTTGCATAACTTTTCAGCTGTGATAGAAATAATTCTGAACTTAGTACCTTATCCTCAAATGCAGCAATCTCAAAAAAAAGGCTTTCAAAGCATATCAGTTGTCTAAAATCCTCTCAACACACTTCAATAAAGTTAACCATCTTGTGTTATCTAATTTTAATATTTTCTTAGACTTTACATGAAAACAACTCTCAATACCAACAAGCTGGAGACATCGTTTGGCACTGACGGAAATATATGTCTTTACACACTGAATAAGTTCTTCCGAGGTTCCTCGAAGTTTCTCACAAATTTTGCTTGGTACAAGTGCTGCTGAGTGGCAAACACAACGTATAACTTTTACTCCTGGAACATCAACGCCCCATCGTCTTACAATGGAATTGTTCTGTCCAATCATGACATTAGCTCCAACAGATGCAATGCTTAAAAGGTTTATCCAGTGTATTTTCTTTATTCTCCAGGGATTGTTTGAATGTTGAGTAAATTTTATCCGCAGAAGCATCTGAAGTATCAATCTTCACAAGTTGAAGCAGTTCAGTTTTTACATCTTTTAGGATTTTGGAGTCATGAAATGCGCTTTGGAGAACATGAACTGACTGTTCAAGTACCTGAAATGCCACATTATTACTAGCAAAAATCCTACAAGTTTAATTTCTGCTTTTTGAATTTATATTCATATGAGTCATTTGGATTTGTCCTCATATGGAAAAAGCTCTCAACTTCTGGAGATCCCTTTATAGCTCTTATGCTTTTTTATGCTTCTCCGTGTTAGCATCTTTTATGAGCTCACTTTTGACACAAAGATTAGTGCAACTGCAAGCCGTGCATTTACATCGTCCATCATTTTCTGCTAAAGGTTGGAACTAACATTTTTTTTGCTTGGATGCTTAACGACCACTGTGAGCAACTCAATGGACTATAAACATTCTCCCGTCAATAATTTAGGATCACTGGTTCCAGGGAAGGGAGAGAGCCACTGCTGTAAGTGCAAACACAACTCCCATGCCTCATCAGGATTCAAACCCGGACCCCTTTGGACGAATTGTCAGAGGACATTGCTGAGCTGAATAACTAAGTGACGAACATTTAAAATGTTCGTCACTTAGTTATTCTTCACTGAACTTCTTTAACATGTTTCACTTTATCTTGTTCTTCACTTGTAAGCTCGCCTCTTGTTTTCCGTTTCTCGATCGACGTGATTACATTTTTCCTTACTGTCGAAGTGGCATCTTTTATTGGCGATCGAGTTATACTAGTGAATGGTACCATGTAATTCATCGTCATGCACACTACCTACGATGTCAAGCTTGTTATTACTCATAACTGATTTTACACCGTTGATAACTGAGAACACACAATACAATAAACAGAACACCAAATGTTGTAAGCAGGTGGAATGCTTTGCTACTCACCCTTAAGTTAGAGACCCAACAAAGAACAAACGAAACCAGGCCGGTTATAAGTCGATGAGAAGTGCGAAAGAATTAAGTAGCTGTAATAGTTACGGATACTTTGGGTCGAGGCGAAGTAAGCTGCTGTAACAGTTTTTTTTAAATTTGGACTTGGGTGGGACAGCCACAAATAATAATATTTGAGAAAAAATGTATTAAAAGGAAAACATTGGTCTGTGATGGAATAACAATAAATTCCCTGCAATTCCCTTTTACACTATCTACCAACAAGTAATTGGACACATGTGACAGCAAAGGAAAACGAAGTTTATTCACACTTCAGTAGTTGGTGCAGCCTCCACGAGCGGCGATTACAGCTGCGACTCTCCGGGCATACTCTTAACCAGGCGTTGTACGGCGGCTAGCGGTATTTTCTTCCACTCGGCTTTTAGAAGACAGGTCAGTTTCTTTACCGATTTCGGGCGGTGGGGGCACCCCTTAAGCCGACGCTCCAACTCGTACCAGAGGTGTTCGATAGGGTTAAGGTCCGGGCTCTGCGCAGTTCAGTCCATTCGATTAACCCCATTGTCACTATACCAAGCCATAGCAGACCTCGGAACATCACAGGTGGCATTGTCATCCTGAAAGTAACATGGGTCCACCCCGTAAAACTTCTACAACGTAGGTCGCGCATGGTCATCCAAAATGCTGCAGTAGGTCTCGGCGTTGAGTCTACCAGGAATTGGGACCAAGTGTCCCGTGCCATACCAGGAGAAACATCGCCAGAGCATAATTCCACCGCCGCTGAACTTCACAGTTGGCACAATACATTCCGGCAGGAGGAGTTCTCCAGGCAGAAGCCAAACCCAGACCCTGCCATCTGAACAGTAGAGGGTGAACCTTAATTCGTCGCTCCAGAGAACCTGTTTCCACTGTTCAACGGTCCACTGTCGACGTTCTTTGTACCACGTTAGCCGAGCAGCGCTATTGGACTTGGTGATCAAAGTCTTGTGGGCGGCAGCACTTCCCTGATAACCAAGCAGATGGTCTTCCTTACGGATGGTATTCATGAAAAGAACACTTCCGGACGCCTGTTGAAACTCTTCGCGGATGTGGCCCATCGATTTGGTGCGGTTCTTCCGAATTTCTCTGGCCAGCACCCTTCGGTCTCTAACTCCCAGTTTTGTGGGTCTGCCGGGTCGAGGCACATTCCGACAGTCACCTCTCATCTTCCACCTGCCAATCACGTAGGCCAGTGTCGATTTTGGCTACTTCAACTCGCTGGATATGTCACGTATGGATCGGCCATTTCTGTGATACCCGGCGATTACACCTTTATCGAAATCAGAGAGCTCCAAACTGTGTGGCATCTTGCATGCGACTGGTTGCGTTGTTGTTTCCCACACGATATTTAATGGCGGGGGCCGTGACGTGCATCATAACCGCAGATATTGTCGATTGCAAGGGTGTCCAATTACTTGTTGGTAGATAGTGTACCTATCAGGCTTTACCCCAGGTCAGAATTCTCTCGTTTTAAGGATTTTTTCCTGTACCTATCATCACTGAAAAAAACAATACAAATAATTTAATAGATAAATTTATTTGTTCATATAAAACTGAAAGTAAATAAGTTGATGTGCTTTTGCCTGCATAGTATTATCAATTCTATTCTGTAGTAAGAATGTAATGGGAAGGATGAACGGTATCACAAATGAGGTTTAAATTAGCTGTACACATCAGAAGCCCTATTCAGGCGTCTGATGTTCACAGCCAATTAAAATATCTTAAAAACCAAGAAAATTTGAATTGAGCTTCGCTCATAAAGATAATAAAAATATCCGTACCATTGTTGTTTTATGTTTCGTTTTCAGTAAAAGATCACGCATTCTTTGTTTAAAATGTCCTGTCTTTCGGAAGTCTAAGTTAATTTTAGTTTAACAATTGCTGTGAAACAAATATACTTAGACATAAGTTATTCTACCGCAAAGGCTCGCGTGTTCAGAGTTAGCTCAAGTACTGTAGGTTGAGTGTTTCATGGAAGAAATGAGGTTATTTGAAGGAGACTTCCTGCTCTAATGTGTCCCATTATGGCTTGCGGATATCAATTTTTTTAATTTACAGCCGTAAGCCGTCATTACTTGAGGGAAATCTTCAGCTTAGGTCTTTTATTTTTTACGAAGGGAAAGTTATCCAAAATAGTTTTCTGTGAAAATACTGGGAAATTTTTTCAGATACTATGAATTTAATGTTTCATTAATTTTGCGAAGCGGAAGCATATGCGTTGGGAACGTGAAAGTCCAACTTTCGCATAGGAGACAAATGCAAAATGGGTAAATGTATTAAACATTTTTTGGAAATTTCAGGGTGATATTTTCCCCCTACATTCAGCTAATAGGAGTCTCATTTTAGTAGTCCTATGTGACGTCGGTTTTTCCCTATGGTTCCAAAACAGGCATTGAAAGGAGACTAATTGTATAGCTGTTAATAAACGTGAGTATCACAGCTTAAAGCTGCTCTAAATGAAAAATTCAGAAGTGCAAAATTAAAAAGAATGTCCAACTTAGAGCTTGAATCAAACAGTGACTTGCCGAGCATAACTAAAGATGATTATTCAATTTCAGTAATTTATCAATTTTGCAATTATAAAACTGAATGCATCTGAATCGAGATACAGCACTCTTGTCTTCAAATAAAAATGTAATAAGGGCTGACCAATCTTCTTTTATGCAATCAACAGAATGATTGACGGGAGAACCATCTAGTTTGTGAGATAAGAACAAACTGTTTTTGGCTCATTTGCATGATAAAATAAATATTTCAACTGATTTGTATGTTTGGTAGACCTGCTGATGTTATGGAAGATTTTGTTTAAAGTTCCCTGGTATTTTACCAGATGTACGGTATGATCTGCCTCCTAAAACCATGCTAATGCCAATCGGTATGTACAATACAGAGACAGGAAATTATATGTAAAGCATTTTGTTTCAGTTTTATCAAGTATAACAATGTACTTTACATATTGTATGCTATCATACACGAGATGACAAAATTATCTGGGCTTTTGTTTATCATTACTTAAAACCAAGAACTTGATTTAACCGAGTTCACGATATCATCTTGCACTACTGCGGCTATTGCTTTCTGCGTGTCATGCACACTATTGGCACTCTCATCGTTTGTTTTTATTGTGCGCATTTAACGAACGCTTGTGTTCAGAACCTAAATCAATGCAGAACTCCTTCAAACTTTTGAATTTCCTTTTCGACCAACTTTCCTTAACTTAAGCATAAACGATGTCCACCCCAAGTAGCACATGACGTTTAAAAGACGGCGCATTTCGGTTGCAAAAGTTGATATTTGGTCTTCCGTACAAAGACTACGTTTGATAAACGTTTGTTAAATGTTACATCCGTTACCGTTGCGATTTTGTCACATTCATTACGTTTGCTAAACGTTGCATTTTCGTCATGTTAGCAAGGTCACAGCTAATCTTTGGCGTGACATTACATTCAGGCAAAAAAGAACAAAATTATACTGTTGATAAAACAGTAAGCTTGTGTATAATTGATAAAGATTATTGAATTCCTCCTTTTTTTTTTGCTTATACGACTAGAAGATGTTATTCCATTGGTTTTAAAGCTGCTTCTGGTCTGCGGCTGCGTCGTTCTCTAACCTGCTGTTACGTCATTTGTACTACGGACGGTGAGTTATGGCAAGGCTGAACTCGATCGTCCAGAGCTGCATGCCTAATCGATGGATTTTATCGTTCTTAAAAGGTAAGTTCTTTTCCTGTTTCAATTCATAGGCTTCGATTTCGAACACAATTCATGTATTCGCTTCGTAACTCGTGGAGATGCCCGTAACACGTGAAGACATTCATGTATTCGTTTCGTAACACCTGGAGGTAGGCTTAACACGTGAACACATTCATGTATTTTCTTAACAGGTATATATATCATCGACTGCATTTTAAACTAGGAGAAGTAAAAAATTTGTTAGATTTTCGGATCTAAACACAGCTGCTTCGTTTTTAATTTTGTATTTTCGTGAAAGAGTAACAAAAATATATTTCAAGGAAACGAAATTTTAGATCTTTTCATTTTTATGAGCTGCTGCATATTTGGTTAGATTTTTAAATAACAAATGCAGCTAGTTGTAAAAGAAATTCTAATTCTTCAAATGTTTAGAGAGTATTGAATTTATACTTAATTATTCAAATGTGCTTCCATGTGCCTCTGTGTAGCAAACATTTTTACAAACGCAGCTTATTGGTATGTTAGTTTTAAAGGATACTCTATATTACTGTTATCATATATTAGATCAGCATTTCTTAGGGCTCATTCAGCCAGTTTTTTTGCAAGAAATATATTGTGTGTAGAGTAACAAACGGAATAAACTGTTGGAGAGATACTTATTATATCCAGAAAGCTTCAAGATGGAAAACAATTCAAAACCCACCTTGTACAGAGTCCTGTGGCCAAGAAGTAAATTGTCAGTCACAATTCAAAGTCTACGTAAGGAACGCAAAAATGTAACTTTTTTTTTTTTTTGAAAATGCACGTTTTATACCAGATGTGAATTAAGCTTACTGAAATCATAATGTATCTGTATCCAAATGGAATATATACAAATATCCAATGCAACATTTTGTTAGACTGTGGGAGTACACACTTACATCCAAATGTGCCCATCTCCCCTTCCACATATCAGAGTTGTGCCTATCAAATAATGAAGCAGAGGAATGCTATTGAGCCTGTCACATGCAAAGTGGCCATTTGCTTTGCTTTTCCAGTTACAGTTTACTAAATTTTTGTTCAAATATCAGGAATGCAGAGGTGGGAGAATTTGGAAGCAGAGTTGTACAAAAATAAAATGTGTCTGTGAACACAACCATTGAAACAAAACTTGCTGCAAACCCGCATATCACGATGACAATATAAGATAATTTAAAGAAACAATAAAAAATAATTATAAGGACATTACAAATTCCGATGACGGCAAAATACAATTGAATATGTGTGTGAAATTGACCTTTATGGCAAAATATTGTATTATGAACCTCATAAAAACAAGAGAATTAAAAGAAACATTTTATACCCAGAAAACAGTTCCATTAATGAAACTTTAAAAATAATACATAGTATTTTCAACAGCTTAGTTCAAAAATTACTGTGGCGCAGTGGTCTAAGCGATGGCCTCTGATCATTCGTCCGAACGGGGTCAGGGTTCGAATTCCGGTGAAGCATGGATGTTGTGTTTGTCTTAGAGCATTGGCTCCCTCTCTTCCCTGGAACCAGTGACCCTAAATTAGGGACGGGCGACTGCTTATAGCCCATTGAGTTGCTCACGGTGGTCGTTAAACCTCCAATAAAAAAATACTGTCTACTTACAAATTACTTAAGGAAAATATTTTAAATTTAATAACTAGTTGCTGCAAGAGGAACCTGGCAATATAATTTAAATTCCTTCTGTGTAAAGGAAACTTTTGATACAGTTCCTATGTATTGAGAAACAGGCCTTGATAAAATCTAGAGGCCACAAACGTCCAAATGTGCCCATATTGGCAAAATCTGCTAATAATTTGAAAACTATCGGCGTGCGCACATACTCTTACATTCTACTACTTTGGTTGGAAGTATAGTTTTATGAGGATTTTTTTCTAATTTGAATAAATTTTCTCTCAACAATATTATTTTTGAACACATATCATTGCTCCATTATTTGTCAAGTCAAGCATGTTGTGTTAGGAAAGTGCTGGTGCTACTCGCTGCAAATTTAAATGATAGAGTATTAATGGATACACGTGTGAAGGATACCTATTGCAAACGTGGAAGATAAACCGGGTAACAAATGCAGTTGCTCAAGCAAGGTAAATTTCTGTTAAGTGAATTATCGTTATAACCTACATGTCAGGTGAACGTCCAGAAGCTTAGGGACCTAAGGTACCATTTCCAATTGACTTGTAAGACTGTTAGCATGTGCCAGTATATAAAGTGTGTTAATATGCCACTACTACTATCTTGAATACTTTTTTTGGGTTACATTTGTATTTCCTGACTGATAACCGTGACATATAATCTGACACGACTTCAACTTGACTGTAAAAGGATGTGCTGACACCTGCCGACATATTCAGGAGTGACTAAGTTCAAATAGCTATTTGTGGTTTATTTGTGATCTGGTTAATTATTATTATAACTAAGTATAATGTTAGGTAAAAAGGCAAATGTGGCTTCGAACAGACCCACAGAGGGTGCATCACTTTCTGACAGTACTGGAACTGTAAACATGGACCTCATAATGGTTACCTTGGGTGATATAAACTTAAAAATTTAACAGTCAAATGATGAAGTCAAACAAGATCTCAGACACTCATTAGATGAGATAAACGCGAAACTGGAACCACTGTTAGAAATCAAAAAAGATTTGGCAGAATATAAAAAAATGGTTAACCTTGTTACAGTAAAATATAAAGATATTCGTATTAGGTGTGAGTCTCTTGAAAGAGATACAAAGGAACTAAATGCAAACCAGGATTTCTTACTAAAGGAGAATGATATTAAACAACGTCAAATTCAGAAACTGAACTGTGAAATCAATGAACGAAGTCAATATTACCGAAACAAGAATTTAGAATTACATGGGCTTGACTTAACACTTATCAACAATGAATCTGAGTTGAGGACTTACATTGATAAATATGCTGAAAAACGTGAGATTACAAATTTTCACTCAACGGATATTGATGTCATTCATCCACTCAAATATGATGCTTTTCCAAAGCCAAATGTAATTGTAATTATACAATTCAAATCTCGAAGAGCAAGAGACAGTTGGCTAACTAAGAAAAAGACTGTTATATTGAACTCAGAAATAAATACTACTTTGCCAGCAACTAAAATATTTATCAATGAGAATTTAATCCCAGTCTACAGACATTTATTCTGGAGTGCAAGAAAATTACTACAGCAAGAGAAAATTAAATATGCATGGGTGAAAAACGGCAGTGGTTTTATAAGGAAGAGTGACCATGACCCAAGGAAAAAACAGTTTTCTTGGAAGAATTACATGAATTTGGTCTGGTTCCTTGATGGAGGGTCTCATATTGTGTTTTATAAGATGGTATGATTTTTTTATTTGATAGAATAATTTCCATTGTGTTCATAGTGTGATGGTTCGTGGGATGTTTATGATGTACTGTAACTAAAATTTAGGTATGATTTCTTAATGTAATTTGATGCTGCCAGAAAAGGGAACTACACCTACTGTTTCTGTGTGTGTGTGTGTGTGTGTGTGTGTGTGTGTGTGTGTGTGTGTGTGTGTGTGTGTGACAAAAAATAGTCATCGTAGATTGCTGTGTGCAAAAAATTTCATCACAGATAATGACCATAGAATGGTGAGATGTAAGATGCAACTCAACACTAAACTCGACCGTGGCAATCTCATAAGACAGACAAATGTATTGATATAACCAAACTAAAAAACATCATAATACCTTCACGTTGGAACTGGGGAACAGATTTTCTGCTTTAGAAGACTTAATATCGGAAGCAGTGGATATTTCTGAAGTTAACAGAGAACTCACAAAGGCTCTTGTGGAAACAGAACCAACAATAGGTGGTACTAAGAACAAGGTACATAAGAAGAAAATTTCAGGAAAAAAAAAACATGGATACAAAGAGAAGGGAAATGACGACAAATAAAGGAGACGTATCTTCCAAAGTGGAACATGTAGTGCTATGCAAGACAGTACGGAAAGGTATCACTGAAGACATAAGGAAATTCAATTGCGAACTAATGAGAAAAGCAGTTAAAAAAAACAAAGCATGAAGAGAGAAAATCTCTGTAAGGGAAGATAACAGATTATGGCACTGAGAAAGGAAGATGGTACTGTAACAAGAAATAAAAGAAACAAATTGACAAAGGTGAAAGATTTCTACTCAAAACTGTATGAGGGATTTTTTTCATATTAAATGTTATTTTCTCATACCAATACGTAATATATGAAAAGTGTAAAGCTATTCTTTGGATATCCAATCTTTCTAACATGGCCCACACGGTGAAAGAAAGCACGCACTTATGTAGGCGTCCCTGATCGAATGGGGTAATGAACGTATATCACATTTCTCTAAATGCAATTAATCATTTTTTTGGTACAGAATAGTAAATATTGTTTAGGTTTGAAGAAAAAACACATCTTAAATATCAAGTGGAACGAGATATGCAAGATGAAGGTACTTTGTATGATTCAAGGTTAGAGTTCGACGTATGTTATTTGACAAATGACGAATAAAAGCTTCCGCATTTATTTACATCGCGATATCAAGCAACATGGAGAAACAATATTTCACTTTGTAACATAGGTAACCCAAAATGGTGTGCTCAGTTTTTTTCGTATTAAGAAGCAATCCTGAAAAAAGAAGCCTAGTCCTTGTTTTTCAGTAAATATAAAAATAGCAACAGTATCTACATGACTACTAGATTCAGTTTAAAAAAGGTCAGCTTCTGAACTTTTAAGTCATGTATATGGAAGTCGAAAATCCAACGTGTTCTAAAATCATTGGTTTTCCTAACTGCAAATACTTTATTTCGATCCAAGCGGTTTGTTGAGTAAATATCGTTGCTCTGTTGCGATATTCCTTACGCTACAGAAATGTAGTCGAGGTTTTTTTTTCATTCTCGGTATTGTTACTTTTTATTCTCCATTTTACATTTCTACCTCGAAATGAGGAGCATTTCTAAAAATTCGGATGGAAATTATGTTTGAATGTTTCTTAGAAATTCGCTAAAATTTCGGTTATGCAACCATGGGCATCTGCCCCAAGAATGTTGTTCATGAACGAAAGAATGTTGTTAATGAACAACATTAGCAACAAGAATATTGTTCAAGAACACGGGAGATCCATAAACGAAATGTCATATAATTTCAGCATTTTGTGCTTACTCGATGGAAACCCAGGGATTCCTATTTCAAATCCCTTCATAATCATCTTCAGTAAAATGTTAAAATCAAAATGTCACATATGTCACATGGACAGTAAATATTGTTTATATTTGAATAGCCACGTTTTTCTAGCAAAAAAACACACGGCAATAGAACTCAGGACTAATAGTAACCACAAGTAAACAAACTGTCGAAACAAATTATCCACCTCCAAGTCATGCGCCAGTCGCCAAACATGCCTGCAGTGCATCACATCGTAAAAGACCCTACCTAGGTTAATTCAGAATGAAAACTTCACATACAACACAGATTTTGCAAATGAGCCTTGCAAAAGGCGTTTCCCTAATGTCTGATTTACCAGGCATAGTTGAAAAGAAATTCTTTGTTTCCTTGTTAATATAAATTTCTTTTTCAATAAATAACTGAAAATTGTAATTAGTGTCCAATATCAAGAGCTCCTAGATATAAAACCAAAGGTAGGGTAATTCTGAAAAAGGACACGTAACTTTTGCCAAAAAAACAATAGGTACTATAAACATAAATTGTAGTTATACTGTTGCACATAGCTTTCCAAAAATTTTCTACTTAAACTGGGAACCATAATCTCCCAATGAATATATCAGTTTCGTTTAATTATTTTATTTCGCTATGGCTTTGTTATGGCTTAACATAATTCACATAACATCTTTTTTCTCTTACTATCCGTATGGAAAAAAATCTTCTAAAGGCTATTGTTACCCAGCAAAAACACAAGTGCTGGGAAACTGCTCTCCACCAGCTGGAAGTGATGGGTCACTGTTGGCTGAAATCTGCCGCACACGGCCCGGTAGCTGTCCGTTGGCGGCAGCGCTATCAGTTGGCGAGCCGTTGATGGCCCTGCAGCATTGCCGTGAATTGTAGGCCTCCAAGCAAGTGCCACTAGTGGCCCGTTGCTGGCAACCAATTCAACCCCAACAGCAGGTGGAAACAACGGGACTGTGCATGCGCAGAATGAACTCATGGTACCAGTTACTTGAAGACGACGTTATTGCCATCGAGACATTTTAGTGGATGTTAAGAAACAAATCCATATGTAGAGAGGCGAATTAATATCCTAATGAATGTACATGTTGACGAAGATATCAGATTAGGCCATAAAATACACCCACTCCATTCCCATGAAAAATAATTCATGGAATGGAATGGGTGAATAACAAGAAAAAATTTAAACCGCTTGAATTAAATGTCCTGGAAAATCCTTAAAAAACTGTTTGTTGGAAAAAAAAGAAGTATACGCGTACAAAATTTATTATTTGTTTGAAAGAAGAATAAAAAAGAAAAAAACTACGCTATGTGGATATAATGTTCTCATCCATGGGTTGAATACACAAGACTGTAAGGAATTCGTTTCTAAAAATAACGAGAAGTAAAATAAAATGTCTTTCCTCTTAAAAATAAATGTAGCTTCGGACAAGGGACAGGAAAGATACAACGTTAAAAATGTAACATAATGTGACATGAACCCGGGTAAATATATATTAATTCAACAATCTCCTTTCAAGGCGACAAGGACAGTACAAAACTTTGGAAATCGACTCTAAGTATGTACACTCCTTAAACATGAGTGAAGTTCCTTAAGGTAAAAAAAAAAACTATCTTTACATTAGAACAATAAATTTATGAATTATATTAAAATGACTTTTACGAAAATACCTCGCAATATTGTAAAATGAAAGAGGGAACCATTCGATTACATATTCCACACGAAACAGACAGCTTCAAGCACACGCTTGTGCCTGGCAAATTAGTCCGGTCATTAGAGAGCACAGCTCCCACGCCAACGGCCCTGGTTCGTATCAACCCAGGTCCAAACGTGCGTGTTTCCGGTCAGTTGAGGGAATTTCCCCGCGCAGTGCTGTAATTCACAAGTTTCGCAAGGGTAGAAAAAAAAGTTGTAGCTTTGGGAAATTGGATATCCTTGATTTTTCTTATAGCCACTACTGGGAAATTGGCGGACAAGATTCGGCAAGCCACCAGTTACGTCACGTGGTTGCTGTTTGCCACTTCCGGTAAACTAGCGGACCACATTAAGCTAGCCATCATTTCTGGCACGTGCTTGCAGGGTCGCTGAACGATCACTTATGGCAGCTACTGTCTGTGATGGACAATGATGGCCCTGTTGTGGCATATGACAACTGATGGGGTGCCAACTGTTCGCCAGCTGTTGGCCTGAACTGCTGGCCCTTCTGTTGGCCGCCCGGACATTTTATTAATGGTTCGACAGCGGCAACATAGTGCTGGGCCAGCATGACTGATTTTGCTGGGTACTTATTTCATTTTATAATAATTTCAAAATATGAGGAACGAAATTCTTGCGCACTATTTTACGACAAAGATGTTAGTTAAAACACGTTTTTACGCTATTCTTAGCTTTGATCATATATTCTGTGTAACACTAACCATTTTCGGAGATGTACTACATAACGAAGTCCCTCTTCATGCTCTAAAAAGGGAATCTTTGGATTTGTTTACTTATTCAGAAAGGTTTGGATACGCGATCAGTCGTTGAGTAAAAAGTTTCTTTAAGTTCAGAGGAAAGCGAAATTACTTTAAAGGAAATTATATTTGAAATATAAGCAGATGCGCTTTCTCTCTGTATGTTAATAAAACAAAATTTTTGAGTGAAAATCGGACTTCAGAGATACAGACAAGAAACGCCAAATGAGCAAAACTGTGTTTAAACGTCTTGGCTGTTCTTCACAACGCAATCGAAAGAAAAATGAAAGATAAAGATGACATTGAAACTCTGCATTCAGTTCTTGCAAAAACAGGCATTTAATGAGGCGGAAGAGCAAACGTATGATTGAAACTATCTTACAAAGAATCATGCTTGATAGAGAGAAGATATGAATATTTTAATACTGTCTATCAACAGAAAAAAATCTTGGTACAGTGTCGAAGTTTTTTGAATTGCTTAAAAAACAGTATAGTCGGATTTAAGAAAGAATAAGTCACAGCTACAAAAAAATTCCAGAAACATTTTAAATAAACTTACCGAGATGAATTTGTATTGATATGTATTCATGGAAAGACTGATCATAGAAATTGTGAATATTTATTACCTAGAATTTTCTTAATAGAACCTTGGGGAAAAAACGGACCGGTGAAAATGCTATTCGGAAGTGATAATGACGCATATCATGGGTGAGCTGTTGCGCAACACAGCATGCACGAATTCATTCCAAAATTATTATTTGTTAATATTATTTTATTTTTTAACGCTTATTTATTATATTTAATAAAGTTCTTGTTACCTCAGTCACTTACTGTGAAGAAATTGACCGTATGCACATAAGTTGTGTTTCAAACATTCGTCTTTGGTGAACAGGAAGGGTCATATCCTCGTCTATGATAACGCGAGACCACACGTGTCACAAATGACGAAACAGAGATTAAACACAATAAGGTTCGACACCCTCCCACATCCAGACTAAACAGTCATCTTTTGTGAAAAGGAAGGGTCCTATCCTCGTCTATGATAGCGAAAGACCACAGGTGTCCCAAATGACGAAACAGAAATTATTCCCGCCCGGGGGCACAGTGGTTTAAACGTAGGCTTCTGGTCATTCTACCGAGATGGGTCGGGTTCGAATACGGGTGAGTCATGGATGTTTTGTTTGTTCTACATCACTTGCTGCCTCCGTTCCCTGGAACGAGTAGCCTTAATTTAGGGACGGGCAACTGCTTATAGAACACTATGTAGAGTTGTTTCCAGTGGTCGTTAAACCTCCGATCAAAGACCTTGCAAGTGTATAAGGATACTGATTACCATCGCGTGAACCTTGATCCTTCGGACACCCAAATGGTCCAAAATGTGATAATTCCGTTGGAATAAAATATTCCAGAATATAGTCTGCCAAATATTTTCTTAGTCGATTGTGTTAGCTAACGTTTGATTGAAAGGCAATGGCTCTCCACATTATGATGCTATCAAGTAAAATACGAGTAATATTGAACTACGTCCCAAATGAACACTAAAACGTTTCTCAAAAATGCTTAAAACGTTATTCATATGACTCCTTAGTGATGGCCTTTACAGCAGCGTCATCTTGTCGAAAGCAAACGTTTTTGTCGCTATACGATTGCTGTTTTTTTCCTCACTTATCGTTTCAGATAGTTTGTCTACTTAGGATGCTTCGGGATTGAAACGGGTCATCCTGAATCCTAGTCTACCGCTTCTAGGGCGATCGAGAAAACTTCGAATTTCCTTAGACAGTCTCACCAGGCACTGGTATGATCTTTTTAATCCCTTTTGTTTTCAGAACACCTGCAATGCTTCTGTTGCCGATTCTCTGCTTATGTATAAAGTCTTCACTAACAAGGTTTTATGGGGCAAATTTAACATTGTACCAACAATCCTGTTGAAAACCGTTTCCAGTAACGAGTGAGTTTAAGGTAAATTCCATATCACTAACAGCTGCAGATTGTCACTAAGTGTTCCTTAAGGTATCACATTTGCCTATTTTTCAAGATTTGCATACGCGTGATTGCCACTTTTGTCACATTATGTAACTAAAACATTTTTCGTATCAAACAAAATGCTCTTATTAGCCGTTGCTTCTCGTCAAGACCGCAAGCTCTGTAATACATGCCTCTGTTCGTTTTTTAGCACGTCTTTTGTAAAAGAAGATTATGCTTAGGTTATCGGTTTGTCCGTCCGTCTGTACCCACAATATCTCTGGAACTATTAGTCCGATTTGAAAAATTCTTTTTGCATTGGGAATCATGAAATACGAGAATGATCCTTCATTTCGGTTTTTTTTACAATGCACAATTTCGCCGCTACGTAAACGCAAATGACGTTGAATTCAAAAATACGTTTTATTCCACATATTTGCTTCTAAATATCCGATTGAAAAAAATAATTTTTCTTTCGATTTCATTTATGTCGAAGAGTGTTTTAGATATAGTTTCTTTTTCAAACTACGCATAGATTTTCCGCTAGGGGGCGTAAAAGTAAATAACGTTTTTCCGATAACTCTTCTTCTAAAGCTACGAATTGATTTTTTTCTTCAGCGGATACATCTCCAGATGAAAAATATTTTGCATATAATTTCTAATTTTTGGTAAAGAATAATTTGGCCACCATGGTGCGTAAGTGTTAATTTTTACTTCCGATGTATTTGCCATAAAATCTGAGCTTCTAAAATATCGATTGAAAAATGTTTTTCGTAGACTGATGCCACTCACATAAATAAACCTTTTCGGAAAACTTTCTTAAGATATTCCACAGTTTCTCATCCATGAAGCGTAGATGTATATCTTATTTTTGTCAATATCTCTACTTCTAGGAGTTCGATTTGAAAAATTCCTTCTTTGTTGGATTGTGTTTCCAGTGTGACAGGTTTTTAATATAATTTCAAAATTTTCAAGAAATTCATAGAGTTTCCGCTAGGGGGCGTACAGGTAAACTGCTTACTCCCTATATCTCTGCTTCTAAATCTCCGATTTGAAAAATTCTTTCTGCACCGGATACAGCTCCTGATGAGAAATTGTTTGCACGTAATTTCTAATTTTTGTACAAAAATTTTTGGCCACCAAGTGGCGTAAGTCTTAAATTTCGCTTCTGATGTATTTGCAGCAAAATATGAGCTTCTAAAATCTCGATTGAAAAAAAAAAGTCGTTTATTGACCAATACTACTTATGTCAACAAACCTTTTAGGATTATTTTTTTCTTGAAATAATGCATGGTTTCCACGCTCGGGGGCGCTGATGAATATCTTATTTTTGTCAATATCTCTACTTCTAATAGTACGATTTGAAAACTTCCTTCTTTGTTGGATAGTGTTTCCGATGCGAAACGTTTTTCCTATAAATTTAAAATTTTCAAGTAAATCATTGACTTTTTGCTAGGCGGCAAACATGTAAGTTGCGTTTTCTGCGTTATTTCTGCTCCTAAAACTCCGATTTGAAAAATTCTTCCTGTATCGCATACAAGGCCTGATGGAAAATATTTTTCACATAATTTCTAATGTTTGGTAAAGAATGGTTTGGCCACCAGGGGGCATAAGTGTTAATTTCTGCGTCTAACTCTGTGCTCCTGAACACTGGACGAAATGTTTTTTTTCCTTGACTGATACCGCTGATATGGAAAAAAATTTTGGGAATACTTTCTTCCTGAAATAATGCTTTGTATTCCCACCAGGGGACGTAAAGTCACAATTTATTTTTTGTCGATATCTATTTTTCTAAGAGTCCGATTTGAAAAATTATTTCGGCGTTGGAAAGCGTTACCGGTGCGAAATATTTCTCATATAAATTCATGTTTTCCTTAACGCACAAGTCTGCCACCAGAGGGCGTAAACTCACGATTCCGTTTACAGCAATATCTGAGGGATAAAAAACCCAATTGAAAAACTGCTTTCTTTCGTCAGATACTATTGTTTTCCATACCGGTTCCGTTGACTTTGAATAGCTTTGATAAATTTAATTTGCGTCTGAACGGATTAAAAAGACGTGCTTAATTTACACCCGAAAATTTGGTGTCACCTTTGTTGTTTTTATTGAAAGTTTAACGACCACAGTGAGCAACTCAATGGGCTGTAAGCAGTCGCCCGTCCCTAATTTTGGGCAACTGGCTGAAGGGAAGCGTCATAGCCAGTGCCATAAAACAAACACTACATCCATGTTTCATCCGGATTCAACCCGGGACCGTTCTCGGACGAATGGTCATAAGCCAGCGCTTAAACAACTGCGCTACCGGGGCGTCGTCTGTCCTTTAATATGTGTCGACCGTCATGAGATCTCTCTTTCAGCTACAAAAACATCGCGGTACTTAAAAATGGGAATGATACGAGAATGTTCTGTTTTTCATTCCTATACGGTACACTAAAATCCTCGGCTATGTGTGGAACGACAGCCGCTCTCTGTAATTTATTATGATCTATTGTAATTAGTGAACAATCACTAGCTTACGCGCGTTCCGCACGTTAAATCGCGGTTTCTCGCTTCGTGGCTGTTAGTTCCAGTGTGTTTTTTCAGCGAGTGTTTCTGCATCAGGATCGTGCAAAAAACGCCCTTTTTTTCACGGTGCTGTTACATGCAATTTTTTTGATTGGAGGTTTAACGACCACCGTGACCAACACAATGGGCTATAAGCAGACGCCCGTCCCTAATTTAGAGTCACTGGTTCCAGAGAAAGGAGAGAGCCAGTGCCGTAAGACAAACACAACATCCATGCCTCACCGGGATTCAAACCTGGACCTCTTTTGGACGAATGATTACAGGCCATCGCTTAGACCACTGTGCCGCCTGTGCTGCAGATGCAAATTTCGATGAGATTTTTTGATGAAAGTGATAGTGATGAGGCAGCGGGTATATTTCGATGTGTGAACACTAAAAGCATCTATCAACTTCAAGCAGATGTTCCGATGGTGACGCAAGAACTCACAAAATGGATGTGCCTGATTGTTTTGGATAATTCAGCTGCCGGTAGTATCACGTTACACGGAAGTATGACAATGTTCCCGTACACTTGGCAGGTGGTTCCACAATTCTCATATTCCTTCTGACATCGCGATGATGCAGGGTGTATTCTTTCTCCAGTGGTGTAGAAGAGCCTTAGCGCGGCTTAGCAGCTGTACAGCATTTTTTCTCTAGGCTTAGCGTCGCTAAGGCACTTTTCGTAGTTTCGTTAAGAAGAAAACCGGGCAAAGAGGAATATTTTTTTAGATCATGCAGAAGGAACACTGATTTATATGAAAGCATACTTGTATCTGAACAGAACGTTCGAACTGCAAGAGCAAGACAAAACTGCCAAATCACGCAGTAAGTAGTGAACCGACTGTTAGGAGGAAAAGCAACCCAGAAAACTTAAACATGGACGTAGAAGGAACACTGACTTATATGAAAGCGTTCTCGTATCTTAACAGAACGTTCGAACTGCAAGAGCAAGACAAAACTGTCAAATCCCGCAGTAAGGAGTGAACCGACTATTAGGAGAAAAACAACACAAAATGGTTAAACATGAACATAGACACAGTGACAGTTGGCCGCTATGATGGCAAAGGCTTCTCACCCTTTGGCTGGGTGGGCCTGGGTTCGAGCCCGGACGAGTTATGGGTAGTGTGCTTGTCTTAAAGCACTGCTTTTTACATTCCAATAAGCCACTGGTCCTACATTAGGCACGCACGACTGCTTATAGCCTTACAGTTCCTCGTGAAGTTGCTAAACACCCTCTCCACCCAAAAGTGATAAATATTTTTTGGTTGAGAAATGTATGTCAGCTAAACTCGTCACCGGATCCAACAAAAGCATCCACCTGTACCCATTCTGTGATTCCTTGTGAGTAACGCAAAAGGACGCTCCGGGGTCCGCTTGATCAGCGGCACTGGCTTCTGGCCAATTGCTCCAGATGGGCTTGTTCTCCGGACGAAGCCTTCCGGAATGAATGGATCTGTATTAGAGATCGGCCACTATGATCCTAGATGATCGCGGTGGTCATTATACCTGTGAATGAAAAAAAAACGCAAAATATATTCGCCAATCCTTTTCCTTAATCTTAACAATAGCAGTATATAGCAAAAAAATCGCAAAATGATATTTGCCGATCCTTCCCCTTAATCTTAACAATAGCAGTATAAGAAATTCCATTCATATGTTCAGTGTAATTGATTCATATTATTCACACGGAATATTCGGAAGTGGAAACAGTACTTAAAGGAAACCTTAATATATCTGATTCGCACGTAACATTTGTCTTTTATGTAAAGTTACCCCAAATAAGCAATTTTAATAAAAGTTGATAAAGATAATTAAAAACACAACTTTAACCCTTTAGGCGGCCAATGTATCCGAACCAAATCGTGCCCTAAATTTCCTTCAGTCTCCAAACAGAAAGGTTCAAATATCAGCCGGAATTTACGAAAGCTACTCGACACAATTCCTTTTCATCTCTCTCATCTAAGAAGTACCGCCCAGCACTACCTTATTGTCCTTTATTTTCTGCGCCATTACTGAAGGCATGACGAGAAATGGCTCCTTACCCTGACACGGACATCATGACATTGGACCCATATACCTGCTCTTTCCATTTTTAGGTTCACCGCCATTGTTACAGTTCTTTTAGCAGGTAATCAGAGAGAAAGGTCCAGTGTCAGGCATCCCCCTAAGTGACCGCTTGGGATAACAAAGCTAGCGATAAGCAGCTCTTTCTGATGCTAAGATTCATTCGCTCCCGCAGCGTTCGGCCAAGGCCGTCTAGAAAGCACAAGACCATGACGCCAGACAAATCAGTTCCCTCCATTTGCAACGCCACGCGATAACCAAGTTTTCCGCCGATTGGTCTCTAACACTGTCATGTATGATGTCAAGCACGACACCAACATATCAGATCTTGTAACATGAGAGTAACGTCATCAACGGAGGGAATACATTTCTCTAATATCATAGCCTTGTACCTCCTAGATGGCTTTTGGTTCGGCCCATTTCTTAGCCAGAGGATGTATTCCTTCGAGCAGATGATTTAAGCCTGTTTTGCTAACCCCGAGTTAAATCATTCCAGCCAGTTAAAGGTTTAATAAAAATACTAACTGATGACAACAAGAAAAACTTTAAATCGCTTTTGAAAATTTGGAACTTTTATATTAATAAAAGGTCCAAATTCTCAAAATCATAACAGTTGTATTGCCTGAAATGCAAACAAAATTTCTAGAAAACTTTCACTCCTTACAATTTTGTCCTATCTAATTTTGAAAGAGTATGTAAACAAAATGCCAAAATACGTGTCATGGCTCTTCCGTCCCTCCAAAGCACCAAGTATGGTTGATTAGCCATAAGAATGAAAAGGCCGCATAGAGTAACCGTACGTGCTGTAAGAATAAGTAGGGAGACTAACGTCTGTGCTTACTTTTATTAAATATATATTTTTTTCAATTTCTGGAGGCAGCATCCTGTTCGTCTTCCTCAGAAGATGATGATCAAAGGGATATCCTTCTACTTCTGTTTGAGTGCAGTTAAAATTGCTTTAGCGCTGATACAAATTTATTAATGCAAAAGTGGTGTTTCTGGATATTACAAATGGTTTAAACTATGCCAGTTTGCTTGATTATATTGCTTTCAGTAATTAACTGGAAAATAAAAAATATATGTATTAAACTTTTCAAACTTTGTTAGTTAAAGGATATTTAATTTACAACGATACTTTTGAAAACCTTGAGGTAGCAATTATGTTGTCTTAGGAGGACTTAAGTACTTGCACGTGAAGTGCCGTATTTTTTATTGTATATGCCAAGCAATTTTTTCATCTATGCAGTGGCAAAGGGGCTGGATGTCCAATTAATTTTTGGCGGCACTACTGTAAGTGAACTTAATATGTTCGAGGTCGCAGTATCGAATTAATAGTTATAAGTGAAACATTCTGAATAATACTAAACTTGAGCATCAGGACCTCTACATGGAGTCTCCGCTTGAAGTTAAATCTTGCTGCGCTCCACAATAAGGTGTTTGCTCCCTGTAGGAGCTTAACCCAAGGAGCAAATAAAGAAGTATCTCTTTCAAAAAATGGGAAATTCAATGTTTCGAAAGCCAGAGCATCAAGTTATTCGAGCGATTAGCATTCATCTGGTATCGTATGTTTTCAGCTGTTTATGTTTGGAATCCTGGCGACCAGTATTAGTGCGCTGATGGGAAAATCCTAGCGAATAATATAAGAAAAATGTGGAGTTTAATGTAATAAACACGATTGTCAACGGAATATAGTGTCAAAAATATGAAAATTGAATGCGTGCAATCAAATATACAAGCTATTATGGCTTGAAATAAAGTTTTCATACTTGTTTCCGAAAAGGTTAGACCAAAATACATATTTTTTTCACTAATCCCTGCTTAATGATAGGGCCAGTTTTAGCTCTGGTGGCTTGCGGTTCGTCAATATTTGCTGCAGAGCCCAATTTTGTGTTGGACTGTATACCAGTTCAGTCACATATGAAAAATGTTCAACGTAAATTAATAATCGTGCGGGTTGATCCAGAGGTCAAAGCCGAAAGCAAACCTACCGATTCTTTCTTTATTGTTACAACACACTGTTGGTATTATTATCCTAGATCCACTGACATGAGGACCTTTCACCATCTCCAAACATTGCTGATCCTCTCGATTTAAAATAGTCCAGACTATTCCATTTCTTGTCTGTTTACTCTATACTTTCATAAAAGGTAAAAAAACGTTTAGCTCGGCACTCTTGAACTTTTCGCAGCTTGAGGTGGCATCCCTTTAAACAGGCCCTGTTTGTCGACGTGACGATTATTTCAATAATTATGGAAACGTATGATATTCTCTTGACGAGTTTAACTTCGTGACCTTTTAATTATATCAGAAACAAGACGATTGCGCTTCCTTCTGCTCCTTCTGAAAAAATATTTAACCAAGCGATCTGTAAAATACTCAAAGTCCATCGTGTTGACTCACATTTTTTTATCCGATTGCTTTCCGGTTGGCTTAACTGTTTTGTGCATTAACACTGGACATTTGGAGCCCAGGCTTAATCAAGTATAGGGATTCTGTGCCATTTTCCTGGATCACTGTCACTATTTTGTTAAAGAGCACAGAACCCCTGAAGAACGTCATGCCACACACAATATGTTGATGCTAAATGCTTAGTAGTTTCGTGAAATAATTTAAAGAACGTTCTTGTTAAAAATATATATAAATTAGACTATTAATAATGTTATATTGTAAGAAGATGCCCTTATTATATTTAATTAATTTGATTTAAATCTGGTCCAACTGATTTTTCGTAATGTAAATTTCACTAATTTCTAGTTCTAATGTTTTTTCTCTTAAATATTTTACATATATCGAGTGACCGTACATTTTCGTAGTTTGGCATGCTCTTGAACTGCTACTTTTCGAAAAAAGCTGAAGTTACCGTAAATTGTGTTCTTAACTTCGAAATCGTAAATTTTAGCAAATGCAACAATCGAATTAAAAATTACCATCAGCATGATAAGTATTTTCTGTTTGTGCTACCAAGTATTTACTTAGCCATATGTAGTGATGGAACTACCTGGGAGAATGATTTTTAAATAACATATTACCTTCGGAATAAATTTATGTAACACCGTTCACGGATATGCAGCAAGATAATATTGAATTTCCACTATAAGAATTTTTTCAAGTATAATTGAACAACTTACATGTGATTACACTATCACTCAGTATACTGACATACGTGCATTTGTGACTTTAGTTATATAATGCAATCTGAAGAATAATGAAAATTATTGGGTTACCACCAGTATTGACTGTTTATGAAGCAGAGCTTGTACCACTAAGTGGTTAAGAAAAACCTAGAAAGCAGGCCCTAATTATGCATACTTAATTTCGCCAGTTCTATTACCCCGTCATAAATTGTAGTTTAACAGACAAGCAATGTTCACTATGGAGATGCTCAGAGATTTGAGCACTTCTCAGAATTCAAGTGATGTGTACTAAATCCAGACGTGAATAATTGTTTTCACACTCAGAAAATTAAATAAAGAAACAAGACAGTCTAACGTCTTTTGAACGTTTTCTTCGCTATTTTACTGGGAAAGAATTTTTCAACTGATCTCATGCAGCTTTGAAGGTACAATGATGGCAATTACTTTATTTCATATTAATGTAATGTATCATAATCACGGATTTAATGCCAAACCCATGGTTTTAGCCTTGGCAGTTGCTATGACTAAATGTATATGAATGAGCAGGCATTGAACTCTTAGTATCTCGTACTAAACTTATTTTTGTTCAATTCGAATATTTTTTATCACAAGTACAGTATATATCTTATCCGCTATCCATAAGGGATGGTACGAAATTTAACCCTTTAAACGACCGACGTACCTGAAACAAAACTTGCCCAAATTTTGATGAGCTCCTCAAACCGAAGTGCTATCATGGTGACAGGGGGATTGCAAAAGCTACGGTAAAACAATTACTTTCCTTCTTTCATCTAAGGATTATCGATTATAAATCTGTCGCTGGTTGTAAGTGTTTTCTTACACTCCTTAGTTTTACAGTATGTAGATTCCATTATAGTCCTTTATTCTCAGTTCCAAAAGGAAGGATTTGGAAGCAGTAGTCCCACGGACACGGACAACATGCCACTGGGTAGAAACAATTTACTCATACATTTCTTCATCTTCTTTCTTAGGCGCTCCACCCTTTTCTTAGCGGAAAAGGTAATCAGAAACGAAGGATTAATGACAATTATACCCCCCAAATGACCACTTCGAATGATAAACGGTAGGGAAAAGAAACGATTTCTGATGCGCAGGTTTACTCGCTTCTGTTGCATTCGGCTCACTTCTTAGACAACGAATACATTAGTTCGAGCTGATTTCAGTTTATTTTGTTAATCCCGAATTAATTCGTTCCAGCCGGTTAAAGGGTTGATGTTGAAGACACGCAGGATCATTGCGCCTTGGAAGTATTAATATCTGCTATTATTGTTCCATCATCACACATTCACCAAGCATTTGAAACGCCCACGGAAATTTGTTAGTTCTTTCGTTGGCGTCCCCTCAGCGTGGCCTAATGATATGAGTAGTGAGAGAGACACACGGCATGGATCAAGATGATATCCCATGTTTTGATGTTTTGCGAATAAACTGAGGGAACGGCATTTTGGAAAAAAAATTTGCAAAATCTTTGTTCAACACAGCAGTGATACTCATCAATTCAATATCATGGGACATTATACTTGTTAAAACGCTCGATGTATCTGTGGAAATCTTGATCTTTTTCGATACAACAGTGCATACTTCAATATTTTGCTAATAAGAAGAATCCGGATTTTTCTATCTGCAGCAGCGAATGGGTAGTCGATTTGTAGATAATCTCTTCAACGTAACAGCGATACTCACCAAGTCAACATCTAGTAACGTCATGTTTGTTCAAATGCCCTATGTATCAGTGGAAACTCCGACGTGTTTTCGATGTATCGGTGTTAACCTCGATGTTTTGCTCACAAGCCAAAGGTTTCACACATTTTCATCTGTAGCAGTGAATGGGCACTTCAGTGGAAAAAATATTTGTTCAGTAAAATGGTGATGTCTCACCATTTCATTACCCAGTAACAAATGACATTTCTTAGAACTCTCGATGTTTCTTTAATGTAACAGTGGAAACCTCGATGTTTATCGATGTATTGGTGGACAACTCGATGTGTTTTCGATGCATCGTCTCACTTACAATCGAGGGAATGTACTCTGTTTCCGACAAAAGAAACATCAACGGAAACAGCGAAATGAAAGGTGATCTTTCTTTCCCTTTCATCAGAATATAACGGAAAGAAATTAAATCACTTTTCTTTGAAAATATTTTTTCCAGTTTCAAAGATTGGTCATGAATCACCGATGTTTTTTGCATATATCGGTTTCTGCAACACCGAAGTTAAAACCTTGATGTTGAAAAACATTAAGGTTTTTGGCCCAAACCTACTATGGAGTAAATTCCGGTGATGATCTCAGAAGCCCCGGTATCCGTCTTCTCCGCAGGCGAGAGTGACAGAGGGAATAACAAAGGGATTAATATTCCGATCTGAAATAAAACCCTCTCAACCATTCCAATGAAGGGACTTCTTAATCTTAACTCTGATAAACGCGCACAACCTCACCCACAAACGTTCAACTTCCACCTACTTAAATGGCTCAAACGATATTTATAACTTTTCCAAGCGAAAACATATTAATCTTGGTAATGACTAAAAATATAATTTATTTTACACATAATAAGCTCAAAGATACTGTACATTCAAAAGGAGATTTGTTTTATTATATATTATTCTTATTTCCGTATATTTTTAATATCATTTTATATCAGAGTTGTATTATAGGAAAATATATTTTGGAAAACATCAGCCTCAAGACGTTTCTCTATATTTAAAATATCACTTTGTTTTTCAGCTTTTTAGACGAAATTGTAATGTATCATTTTAAAACTTATGTCACATAAAATTTTAAAATTAAAAAAAAACAGATTTCTCATATCTATACACAGAAGCGTAACTAATGTGAGGGGAGGCGGATGTTCCGGGCGCAGTTCAAAAGAAGGTGGATAACCACTACGAACAAACTGATTAATACTGAAACTTACGCCACTTTTAGGAGACGTTTTAAGCACCATGTTTTGTTTCTTGTACGTTTACAAAATTTGCTTTTAATATCTCTTACCAGGTTTGGTAGTTTTGGTAGCTTGAAATTTCCATTTCTTCATCAAAATGTTCACTGGACGTCATTTAGATTGAAGGCATGGTTTTACGTACGTTGCCAGATAAGGAATGCAGTTCACACTGTTGAAGATATTTTGGCGGATATTCGATCATTACTGCGACTGCGACCAACGAATACCACCTTCTTTTGGCCCGTTTGATGTATTACAGTTGGTACGAACTCCGAAGCAAATGGGCTAAAACCAGTTTGTTTGTGCCACCCACGTAGATGTGACGCTAATTTTGTTTTATTGAGTCAGAGAGGTTTACGTACATGGATATTTGTGTCTACGTAGGTATGTAAAATTGAAGCACAGATGTGGGCCCAATATTTTGCATTTGCCCCGGTAGCATAAATACCTAGTTATGCTTTTGTCTCTACCGCTTAATAAGCTCATGCGAAAGTTTATGTTTTAATATGAAACAAGCCATAACTTACAATGTGACCGTACTTGAAAATACTAGGTACAAGAGAATATGCAAGAAACGATCTAAAAATAAATAATATATTCGGAGGGGCTTTACGAACAACATACCTTTTGAAATTATCTTAACCAATACCTAATGATATTGAATCAAGATCTATAAAGGAGTCAAAGTGTATTATTATCGGTATAGTTTAAATCAACCGAAACGAACATATTAGGTTTATAGGTTTTGACTTCAAAACCCTATGACTGGGCTTCAAAAATTGTACAGCGGCGCTACGAGAAAGAAAAGAGGATTTCATTTTTTCTTAGAGAATCAAGGTATAAATAAAAAAATAAGTCCAAATATCTTTTGCGTTTCATTCCTTCAGTAGAAGAGATCTAATTTGTTAACAGGCTCCAAAGGATTCCAGATTTTAAGAAGTAGAATTACCTTTCATGAAAGATTTAAAAAATATCATTATTTCAGAACCAGTCGTATAGCAACGTTTGCAATTTATTTATTCTTTCAAAATCAGATTGAAATATTTTCCTATGAAGAATACTCTTTCCAAAATATATGTACACGTGGCAAAAAAGCATGCGTGCTTTATCACTCCTCGGACAAGCTATCTGAAGCTGCCTTTTCTATCCGAAGCACAAGGATAACTTTGATGAACAAAATCTCAGTATCAGGTGATATTTGTACAATTTCATGATCTTAAGACGCACCGTTGTTTACCTGAATTTGCTTCAATTTGAACAAACACGCTCTTGTCATAATCTTTTGTCTCTTCCGTGTACGTATGTTCAATGATTTGTATTTAAAATGCAGTCGTCTGCTAATAGCAGGTATTCTTTGGCTGTTCCAAAAATTGGCTTTGCAGGAATATTTCATCGCACATATGACGGTAGCAGTAGTACGTTGAATTTAAGTGCGGGCTCTTGGGCATTTGAAAAAAAAACTGCTGGCAAGTTAAGTTAAACTCTGCTTTTAAATAAAACTATTCTCTTTTTGATGTAAACCTCAGGTGCTGTTTTAGAGCATTGAATTTATTGTTTTTCTATAAATACATTTCGCAACAAATTTATGTAGCCAACAGCTAGATTCTTCTCCTCTTCGCGCGTTGTACGGGAAGACGTTATGCAAACAAATATGTGAAAAGCATGCAACATCGGTAGATGCTTCGAAGCATCCTCTTTCCAAAATCTGGGTGAACGCTCCTCGTTGAGCAGCTCAATGACATTTATTCTGAAGCCCTGGGTGAACGGTTTGATGCATAAAGCTGACCCACAATAAAATACATCTTTGTGGATTTTAATGACCAGAGTGAGCAACTCGATGTGCTATAAACGGTCGGAGATCACTAATTTGGGGACACTCGTTGCAGGAAAAGGAGAGTGCCAGTACTGTAACAGAAACCCACCATCCCTGCTTTACCGGGAATCAAACCGGGAACTTTCTGTGACGAATTGTCTGAAACTAATGGTTAGATCATTACGCCAACGGGCAGAAGTTTGCTTTACTTGTTTATTTGATACTGCTGACACCGTCTACCGATTCAAGTTCGTTCACAAACAAAAACATCTGAACCCATTGGCAGAACGTAAGTTCAATGGCGCCTAGAACATAGAAATACCGTAAATCTCAGTTTCACGTAACTATGAAGCTTACATCTGCCTACTGTTTTGAATTTGCTTTACGTAGCCAATGTTTCACGGATACCCTAGTGAGAAAAACACATTCGCTTTTTGGTCAGCACAAAAATCGGAAAAATTTTAGTCCTTATAAATCACTTTTTTCAGGTAAATTCCGAGAGAAGTTCCATTTGAGGATATTAACATCGATTGCAATATCCCGAAATTGTAATTTTTTATAAAATAAAAATTTGGAACATCACTAAAGCAATTTCAACACGAGACAATATTTGATTTCCGCATGCTTATTCCATGGAGATAGAACTAGTTTGCATTCGTATTCTAAACTGGAGAGGTTTGTCTTCTACTTCTGCTGGTTTGGGAGCTTGGTATCTCCATGTACAATATACGAAATTTCACTCCCGCTTGCATAAGATGCAGTCATTTGTTGCTCTTTCAAGAAGCCTTGTGTATGACTAACTTTAGAACGGTGCGTTAAAATTAAATGTTTAATGATGTAGCTTATCGGTTTGTCAGAATACTGTTGGGTAAGTTATTGACTCGTAGAAGTTCAGCTCTTTTTTTTTTTTTTTTTTTGTCTAGAATTCGGTTCTACAGGATTTATGGATTTAATGGCGTCCTTTACTTAGCAGACACATTTTCGAAAGGCATTGCTTGGTTGCTTGAACTTTGGTGTTTCTACCGTTTTTGTTTTATGTAGGCTGTACAAGAAGGCGACGTTATTTTAATAAGTACATACACTGAAGAGCAAATGAATTAGAGACAGCTGGCGTTGTGCAAATGTGGCGCTGTTGGCGGACCTGTAAACGGAAACGACATAAAGTATATGTAGCGATCCGACAATATAAGGCGTGATGCGACGGTGATCAGTAAGAGTCGTTCGCAATATGGGTTAGGCGAGGATCTAAGCGCAGTTGATAATGGGCAAATTGTCGGGGCCCGACGAATGGGTCGCTTCATCTCGGAAGTCGTACAGGCACTGGGATTTTCACGAGCCACTATATCACGGGTGCACCGTGAGTTCATCAAATCCGGTAAAACCATCCCGGCAAGGGCCAACTGCCGTGGACAACAGCGTGTGGAAGAGCGGGGTCATTGTCGGCTAGCTCGCATTGTAATAGCAGATAGACGGGCCACAGTGAAAGAAATCACTCGGCAATTTAACGCTGGTGTACAAAAACGTGTAAGCAGCCACATCATCCAGAGCCATCTCCTCGCCACGGGGTACAGAAGCCATCGTCCCACGAGGGTACCACTGCTGACTGCACATCACAGCGTGCAAAGATTAGCATGGGCGCGGGAACATCGCCACTGGACCCTAGACATGTAGCAAAATGTTGCCTGGACTGATGAGTCGAGATTCACGTTGGTACATGAGGATGGCAGGATACGAGTACGGCGGAAACCACATGAAGCGAAGGATCCTTCTTGCTAGTAGGGTACTCTTCAAGCTGGTGGGGGTTGCATTCTCGTCTGGGGACTGCTTACGTGGACTGAAGTGGGACTCTTGGTACGTGTGACATCGTCCCTCACAGGACAACGTTACCGGGATATCCTGGACGACCATTTGCTCCCCTTTGTGCATCTTCAACATCCCACTGGGGACCTCATCGTACAACAAGACAATGCGCCGTGCCATCGCTCTCGAATTGTATCCGAATGGTTGGATGAACACTCCAACGACGTGACCTCGCTTCCTTGGCCAGCAAGGTCACCTGACCTCAATCCCATCGAGCACATCTGGGATGCCATCGAGAGAGATGTTCGAGGCTCTGACCCCTTCCATCAAATTTTCGTGAACTGTGGGAGCTTGTTCAGGGGTTGTGGATCCGTATGGCTTCCCAAAGCTTCTGGTGTCTTGCCGAGTCCATGCCGAGACGAATCACCGCCGTCATTAGGGCGAAAGGCGGTGCTACACGTTACTAGACAAGTATCTCTAGTTCAATAGCTTTTCAGTGTATTTCCATGGATTACTGTAATGTGAGGTTTTTCCTTGTTGTTTTCAACAATATTTTTTCACGGTAACTTCCATTATATTCAGTCTTAAAGATGGGTTTTTACTGTAAAATTAGCCATTAAAGAATTAATGCAAATTCCACTGTCCAAATCGACATTTGTTAGTAAAAATTAAAAAAAAAAAGACACTACTTTATCATATACTAAACGCTGCATGTGGTATTCTGTACGGCCTCACAAATGTTTTAGAAAATATCTTTAGATTTTGCTAAAGAATTAAAATGTTATCCTGCTTCAGAATGAGCCATTTTTCTTTTCGTACAACTTCCATTTACAAAAGTGGGATTTAATTTTCATCAAAACAGTGAACCAAACATAAATTGTTTCATTTGTTATTTAATTACACTACAGCTTAGAATTATTCTGAAATTTAGTGGTCTCCGAATTTTCAATGAACAATACAACACATTAAAATGTCAATCAATTCAGAAAACAGAGAAATCAATCTATTCGTATTTACCTCAAAGTACTGGAAAAACATGAATTATTACGACTTACAAATGTTTGCAAAATTTGATATCCTCATTTTGGTAAATGTGATTTGCAATTTGATTTAAGTAGCTTGAAACCCATTTGAAATGTCCTAAAATTAAGTTATGCACTATATAAATTAGGTGTAGAATTACAAAAATAAACTACAGTCAGGATATAACTGCCTATTGTATAACATAAGTAGAGTAGGTTCCTTTTCATCCGCATAGCAAGCGGACCAATTCACCTTATTTAGGTAGCGTAACCACTTCATGCGCTCCATGGAAAACTTTACTTCAGGGTGCATTGAGCATGCGATTCGGACGATCAAAAAAGAACACCGGTGTACGACTCCCTCCAAAATTGTGAGTTCTAAATAAACGTTTATTGATAAAACGCTCTACGGCTAGCGTTTAGAATATATATTACATTTGTGTAACCACTATTTTCTTCTCGTATTTCACTTTATATCCTCAGCTTAGTCTCTTCTACCATAATGGGGGGGGGGGAATCCCTACAGGTGACAACTGACACCTAACAATACATATTAATGCAATAGCCTTTCTTAAGAGCAAATAATTCTGGGATTTGCATAGTTCGCCATGTGCAAAAACACAGAGAAGATGCACTTTGACTGTACGTTCTTGTTGAAAACATAAGGAGAATGCAAGTCAGGTGAATGGCGTTCCTGTGTTGGAGCAGTTGTCCGCGAAGTAGGTCTCACACATTCGTACAGCCACAGGGCAACGTCATTATTTTGCACAGTGAAGCTAGCAGCACAGCTAATGTATCGATATCTGTCATCAGTATATTGCAGTCGAACGATTCGACCGGTCCTGGTATAAACTATGTAGTAATGCGATCAGTTTCCTTCCCAGAACATTACTATGTAAATTAAGAAATTGACGATGAATCATAAGACAGAGTGAAGGATCCTTGCAAAAACTATGTTGTTCACACTGCAAAAAAATGCTGATCATTCCAGCAATTAAGGGCATATCAGGCTCGCTTTGTTTCAACAAATTTCAAGGTAAGAGGGAAAAGATTTTTAAATTTATTATCCGAACTTTTGATTCAATCACATAAACAACCATCTTTCCCATATTCGGTATAAATATGAGATTAATAATATTATCTCGACCTTTTCCGTTTAAATAAATGAATTTTAGTTCATTATGAAATTCCCTGTGATTGAATCCCGAGCATCATGGGCCTAAAATAGTGCACAGTTTATATGCTACACTAATTATGAAAACATTTATTTAATCTACATTATTTATCTTTTCACCTGGTGTAAAAACGTTTATTGTTCCTTCATGTTATGTATGAGATCAATTTATTTTGAACATTGGCTTCTTTTCCTATCTCATTCTGCCAGAACAGGAGTCAGCCAACAATAACATTTAAGAGGCAATACCTCACTGATAAGATGTTTTGTTAAAATCTTTGCTTAGTATGACCGTTCGTTAGGAATTACATTTTGTACACGTTTTCTTCTTTGAATGATTCACGTCACTTCAACTACGGGCGATTAACTACATCACGGGTCTCTGCATACATTTAGTTCTAAACGTTTCATTCGAAAAATACACGTTGTCGCGGAATTATTGCGTTGTGATGATTTTCCCTAAAATTTATGAATTCGGCTAAGTCACATTTCAATCGCCAGTCCGAGTATATAATGATTTTTACGGCTGTGCTAACGATTGTGCAAGACAGGTGATTTGTTTACCGTAGCTTTTTCCATATCTCATAAATCCAGAATAATGCACATTTTACACACTCAGGAGCGTAACGGAATTTTTAAGGACTATTTATCTTTTTGAGAAGTTTACTTAAAGTATTGGTTTCGTGTTGAATATCATACAAAAGGCGTGTTATTTAAACCTCAGGATTTCCATTGTATGCTTTGATTAGATATTTTTGTTAAATGACGCAAATGGAATATTCTTGAGTGACTGGGACTAGCAGTAATATATTCGAGATATTTCCTGTTATTACAAAAGCAGTATGTTAGTTCTCTCAATGCACAGGTGTTTTTTTGTTTTCCAGTGTGCGTATAGTGAAAAAAATCGGAAACGCGCGCAATCAGTTAAAAAAAGATAGCCGAATTACAGTGAGACTTTTGGCTGAGCCTGTGGGCATCAATCAGCAAGTTCATCTGTCATGAGATTCAACGCGAGGATCTGTGAAATGAAATTTAATGCCAGATTGGCGCCCTGCAATCTGAATGATGACCAAAAGCAGGCTTGTTCATCGATCTGTTCCCATCGGGTCGGCACTGCAGCTGGACATCCTGATTTTTGATAAAGAATCATTGCAGGAAATGAAACATGGTGCCTGCAGTATGATCTACAAACAAAGCGGCAAAGCACTGAATGGAAAGTCACCCGCTCACAGTATCATGCAGACATTACATCTCTTCAAGCAGCAGTGACAGGACAGCTTGCGAACATTCTGGAAAGGGCTCTCCAGAACTGCTTTTAGGATCTTCAGATCGTTTGTCAGGGCGGTATTTTGTGAACAGGGTCAAGAGACCAGCGTCAGTCTTATTAATATTCAAAAATAATTAACAAATAAATTCCAGAAGTAAAAGCAGAAGTATTGCTTCGTTTCCAAAAATGATTTTTTAGATACAGCGAATAGAACCATTCATTGTCATTTAGGTCATCTTCTGATGAACACGTTTGGAAGAAATTTAACACAGGGTATGATTTGTGGTGGTCGTGTCAGATGTAAGAATTATTTACAGACTAATTATTTATTTTACGATCAGCGCCATTTAAAACCATAAAACCCAGCCTGAGATTAATCATATAATAATTAGCTGTGTCTCAGAAAACGGAATTGTCGAACAGTGGCATGTACATGTATGTTTATTCGCAGGTAAAGAAATTTAGCCATGATTGAATTTTGAGCCATTGTCTTAACAGTGAATACAATTTACACAAAGTATCAGAAAGATGTATATCTTACGTCGATTGTTCTAAAACTGCGCAACTTTATTTCTCGTTTAACTTATCTGCTACCTAGGGCTTTAATAAATATATTGCACGGAAGAACTTTTAAGCTTGGAAAAGCAAATAACTCCGTTCTCTAGTATAATGGAGTATCAAAGTTTTATCATTGAGAATTGCAGTTGGACCTACTTAAATAATCACCCTCACTTTTTGCCTGGCGTTATCACGGAACGAATGTTTTAGGAATACATGCACAACGAATGATTTATCGGGGATACGCTACCCCGCCGTCTACCACAATCTCACGTACAGTAAGCGAATCAAAGGTTTTAAAGCGTGCAGACCAAATTTTTAATCCGCCATTTGCTCAGAAGGGAACTGAATGAGATTATCGTGTGTAGTTTTTTCAATTAGTCCAGTTCTCATTCTTTCTATTTCCAGATTACAGTGTTTATAACGAAACTCTCCCTACCTCGAATATTTTATCACACCCCTAACCTGGTGATGCTACCTATTTGGTTGTTTCTCAGTTGGTTCGAAGAAGCTGATTACTGCATTTAAATCGCATGGATTATCTAAAGCTGCGTGTATAGAAACATTCTTGTATGATTGAGCTTCACGCTACGGTTTTAAGGAACATTGAGGGCTGAACCACCACACTCAGCAAAGTTGTGGGTTACAAAGCGGTCGCCTGTCCCTACTTTGGGGTCACTTCTTCCAGGCAAGGATGTCAAACACCCCATCCATGCTTCTCCAGAATTCGAATTAGGAGACATCCCGGACGAAGGAAAAGAAGATACTGCTCCGTGCCACTCGAACACCATTATTCGAATCTGAGCTTTTTTTTTTTTTTTTTTTTTTTTTTTTGGAGGTTTAACGACCATCGTGAGCAACTCAATGGGCTATAAGCAGTCGCCCGTCCCTAATTTAGGGTCACTGGTTCCAGGGAAGGGAGAGAGCCAGTGCCGTAAGACAAACACAACATCCACGCCTCACCGGGATTCGAACCCGGACCCCTTTCGGACGAATGATCAGAGGCTATCGCTTAGACCACTGCGCCACCGGGGCGGCGAATCTGAGCTTCACTGGCTTCTGTTACTTTCTCTGCTGTGATTTATTGTAAGAGTGTTTTCATAAATATTGCCTTCTGCTTAAAATCGACAATGTTACCCTACGGCTGGGGTATTTAAAAGTGAACAACATGATTTTACCGTTCAGTGAATTTATTTCATTCCTACGCGGTTTATCACATGGGCCGCTAATTTTTATAAGTGACTCCCGCTTATATCGGTCTTCTCCATTGAATTCTGTAGCAGAGGGGGGAAATATTTGGAGTTAGCAAGGGAAAGAAATACTGTAAATTTTCGTTTTCAATTATCTCTCTCACATTCTTTGCACACATTTAAACACCACCACTCGGTCATTTTTTTTTCATTTCGTGGAACCGCCGGTCCTTTCCTTCTCGTATCCCCCTATCCTATTTTACTCCAAGTAAATGTTTACTTCATGAGTTCATTTCTCCTCGAGTTCCAGTGAGGACGACATAACCTATGTCTGGAGATCCGTGATTGGTCATTTCCCATTGGGACATAGATGACACCACCGTTAGAAGGTTCATTCATTTCCAGATTTTTAATCGAACATAAAACGAGTTGTTCTTGAGAAAAAAGAAATATTGATGATTGTAAAACATTTAAAGAGAGGCGAAACGGCTACTTATTTGTAAACAGAATATGGAATATAACTCCAATAAATGACGTGAGGAGAGATTCTGATAAAATCGAAAGATATGCAAGCAAGTTAAAAACCACAGATGGGCTATAAACCTTAGAAAAACCATTAAACGGCAATGGACGAACAACTGGAAGGCGCTCTTTACCAATGCTTTGCGCAATTACGAAGTGTAGGGATCCCAACTTCTGTACTCATGATTTGGCTATAGAAATGAATACGGAACTTGGCGGTGAAGCATTTGCAATTTTGTTTCTTGTTGTTGTTGTTTTGCTTTGGGTTTTTTTCATATAAGAAAATATGCTGTATGACAATATTATGTATGAAAATATGATTTTAACATGAGCATGTAAACATGCTAACTATTCAACGGACCATAATTATATTTACCACATATATATCACTACATGACCTTGTGCCGCTCCATCGCTTATCTGCAAGTTTCGATTTTCATACCTCCTGCCTGGGTAGTGCCGGATAATCCATAGTTTACTGTAATTTGTGTGTTCAGAAAAACGAAATACACACTCTAAATGACAGCAACGCAATGCACATTTTCTTCGTTTCAAATTTATTTTGGAATAGCATTAGCAGGCAGACTGCAGGAGAAATTTTACATGAAAAGAAACATGTGTCTTGGATAAAAAAAATCCTCCCACTTAGCAGCAGCACAAAAATGATAACAAAATAAAATAAAAACCGTAAGCATGATAAGTTCGAAAAAGCTTTATTATTTTTGATAGAACAAATAAAGGCCAGACCACTGTTACAGACATACCAGTTCCTGAAAAAGCTATATAACTTGGAGGACAGGTACATATTTAAAATTATTCATATAGCAATGATGACTATAGAAATTTACATAGCGACATTGTCTTTGAATGAAAACGAAACATGGTGAAGTCACAGGAGTTTCTGTGAATACAGCAGAAGACGCGATAAAGTTTTGAAAATGTATACCAAATTGTGTTGTAATAAACGTTTATGTAATGATCCAACGATCCAAAATAAAACTCAACCAGCGTTGCAAAACAATAAACAGCATATTATTGTGGTTCACTTGTAACGGTAGGTGGAAATGTTTAAATGACCTTGCACGTGTTTACCAATGCTAAAAAAACGATTACTACTAAATCATGGACCATAGATTGATGTTAATAACCAACGTAATTGAAAGACGTCAATGAGAAACAGAGATTTAGCACACTATTTAGAGAAATTAATTGCAGATATGATACGTCAGAAAATATTTTTTTAATTTTACCAATCTGCTCCATGTCACAAAAGTGGTAATTGTTGCAAACTTCCTCTATAACATTTAACATTAAACGCCATGCGAAAATGCAGCTATTAGATGTAGGAATAATAGGAACATTCAAAGTTCGCTATCGTATTCTTTGGGTAAGGTATATCTTAGAAAACTTGAAAAATACGCATGGAAACGTGTGCATGTTCCTAAGTGACGCACTGTATTTTGCTAAGAACATGCAGGAATAGGTGAGCCAAGCGGTGATAATTAACACTTGGAAGCATTTGAGACTCTTGTTTTACAACATAGCTCTAAATGAAAACCCAGCTCATGATAAAGTGCAACCGTCAAATACTATCCTGAAATAAATACGCTTATGTTATAAACGGTTAACAGTGAAGCAGTTTGGCAAATGAAGGATGAGAAGCTTACTTCTGAAGAGATGGATTATAATGACAAACCGAATAGACGTCAGGACGACCCAATCAATATCAGACTTTCTTGTAGCATTCGCAGCACGCTACTGCAAATAACATGATGTTTATGTATAGCAGGAGCCTGCAACACGTTGCCCGCGAATCATTTTGGAACGTCTAAAGGCGCACTTTTTAATTGACTTTGAGACGTTAACCACAAAGAAAATTTTAAAATGAAAAACAAAATACAATTTTGATTGAAATGGAAAAATCGACATCCAAGTATACAGACGATGAATTTTATTTTAAATAAATGACGATGACATGAATTTGACTTAAACGTAAACGAGCTATGCTGCGATAAATTATAACTGAAACTTTCAAAGAGGTCTGAAAATTGTAGTTACGTAAGTTACTTATTTCGAACGTCTTTGTAACATAGATATCATGCTAACTACAAAGTTTCATTTTTCCGAAATTAAAGTTTACTAATTCAAAACCTCTCTGAAATAACACATATTCACAAGATAAATATACTTCGATACCAGGATGGAAATACCAAGTTTTACATTGGCATGACAAAGAGGTCCTTTGCGACTCGTTTGTCCGAACATAGAAGAGACGCCTTGAATAATAAATCGTCCACTGCCCTATCTAGGGAGGTCATGACATCTTCTGCCACTCCATAATGGGCCGATTTGCAACAGGTTGCTCCATACACTACCGCCAGAGGTACAGCCATCAGGGAGTCTCTGGATATCTTGTTTAGCAATGATGTCTGCAACGATGACGTGTCAATGGAACTACCTTTGATATGGCGCATGTTCCTGCGTGCCTCTCGTGAAAGGACCTGATTCCTCTGTTTCCGCTCGTGCCGTGCTGTCACGTTGTTATACATTTTTATTTTTCACATGCAATTTTAAATTTTATGTACATTCATTTAGATAACTAACGTTGTTCCAAAACCACGTCTAAGCCTGAAGAAGGCACCCGTAGGTGCTGAAAGCTTACAACCTTGTGTTTGCTGTCTTATGCCAATAAACGGATTTTATCGTTCTTTACTAACACATATTCATTTTTACCTTCCTTTATTGAGCGGACATCGAGTATTAATATATTTTGCAAACTTATCCCATTATCTTAAAACGCTGAATACTTCCTGCTCTGAAGAAACAAAACCACTCTATCGAGCTGTTTTACCTCAATAAAGAAATGTAACAGAGTAAAGTGGCATTTGCCATAGAAAATCCTCCCACAAATGATGTTTAGACATGACTTTATACTTCCGTGACGTGTGTAAACGCATTTTCTCTTTTACATTTCAGTATAAACAAAGTTGCCCTCGATCGATTCCACTTTATGCAAACAGATACTTTACTCTTCCTAATCTCCGTGGTAGCAACAAATAGCCCCAGGAATTCGTTTGTATTTGGTTTTTGTGCAGCTAAAGTTATTTATGTAAGCGTTTCTGGGAAAGAAAGAAGACACGTGTTTTGGTCTCTAAAGCCAACGAAGGGAAATCGAAATTTGAGATGAATCTTTAAAGAGATAAACCGCCTCATGTCAGACTCTCATCTTACAGCCGGACTTAACCTATCCTATGCCATCATCAACGCAGTTTATGGAAAAAATCTTTGAACTTCTTCATTTTATTATTAGGTCAGTCATCGTTTCACGAGACGAATATCTTCTTTCTATCCAGGAGTAAAATGCTAACACTCCTTTTCCAGTCCTTTTCTAACCTGGAATTTTTCACTTAACTGAAGAACAAAAAAAGCCTTTTCTGATATTTATATACGTAAAGCGGCGTCCCTAAGAGACCTCTAACAATGGCGCTCTTCGTGGCGATGCATAACGATACTTCACCCAATGAAGTGAATAATGACTTTGATGAAATATTCGGTGATAACAATCCAATGTTCTGCGAAGAAGCATTTGACAGTAAGACCAAATTACACCGATGAGCCGTTACATTATGACCATCTACCAAATATGCTGTAGGACCCACTTTAGACCACAAAATAGCTGCCACTCGTCGAAACATCGTTACGATGAGGTGGCTATAGTTATCCTGGGATATCTGATACCATAATTTCAAAAGGAAGTCCTCCAGTTCCCGTACATTTCGGGGTGTTGGTAATTTAGCGAGAACTCACCTTTTCCAAGTCGAACCGCAAATGTTCTATTGGGTTCATGTCAGTTAAATTCAGAGACCAGGCTATGAAGGGAAAGTCACTAGCATGTTTCTCGAACCACTCTTTTGCAACTCAAGCAGTGTGGCATTGTGCATTATCCTGTTGGTAACGGCCATCATCAGCAGGAAACACAGTTGCTATGAATGGAATACCCTTGGTCCGCAACGATTTTCAGACACCTGACAGCTGTCGGGGATTGTGCTATTGGGATAATGGGGCCTAAAGTGTCTCAAAGAAACATCACTCACGGTGTAACACTGCCACTTCCAGCATCTTTCTGCCCAACAGTGGAGATCCATGTGCCATAGCTTCAGTTGGTAATCGGCGTATCCAAGCCCGGACGTCCCCGTGTAGCTTCAGGAACCTTGATGCGTCAGACTAAGCCACGTTCTTCCAATCATCCACGGTCCAATCTCGATGATCTTGTGCCCATTCCATGCATTTTTGGCGATGACGTGCAGTAAGCATGGGAACCCACCTAGGTCTTTGGCTACGCAGGTGCATGCGCAGAAGGCTGCGATTAACTGTGTGCTATGACACATTGCACTGGCCACCAGTGTTGTAGCTGCAGGGGATTTGTCGCAATGTGGCTTTGCGTTCGCTGTGAACAATGCGCGACAGTCTTTGCTCCTCTCTAGTATCAATGAGCTGCGGAAGAAACACGGCTGGACGACGGTTCGTTGCTTATCCATCTGTGCACCACTTTCGATACGTACTCATTACAGTGGCACGTGAAAAACTCACAAGCCGAACCGTTTCCGACATTGTAGTTCCAAGACGCTGTGCCATCACAATTTGTCTTTTATCAAATTTCCATAAATCAGCAGCTTTTCCCGTTATGATTTGGAACACACTACTAAGCAAAAGCCGGTCCTCGGTTTGTATATATACTGCTCTGTGAATTTCACCTGAGCAAAAGTTCGGTCTCCAGGCATGCTCATTTTTTTAAGGTGGGGTTGGTCATATTGTAATGGCACATCGGTGTATGCAGTTTTCGAAGAATAGGAGAAAAACACTAAGGATATCATAAACACTACTCCTAAATCAAATGGTGAACTTCTAATGGTATGTGATTCTAATGGGAAGCAGATAATAATTGGCATCTATTGTGAATGGGAAGAGGATTGATCAATAACTCCGTAAGAGACTGTAGACTGCAGCGAATCCGAGTCTAATATGGGTTCATGAGAAAAATGTATGAATGTTGTATGGTGCTGATTGATTAATCAAATTTTTCAGTAAAAATGGAATTTTAAATTGCAATAATTACTTTCCATTGGTTCCGCAATTATAGAGACCTGGTAAAGGGACGCTGTCAGAATAATGCTTAGATAATTCTGCCTTTCTTATTTTTTCAGAATTTTTGCTTAAATTCAAAATTAGTTACAGGAATGTTTTTATGTATTGCTTCCCGTGTCACTCTTCTTTTCAGCTTCACCTTCGTTGCCCACAGAAACATTATATTAAAAGAACATTGGCGTCTTAAAGATGCTCCATTGTGTGCATCTCCGCTTCTAAACGCAGTTTTTAGTCAGCATGGTTTTGTACTGCAGTACATTCTTTGCGGGAGAAAGGACGAACTTCATGCTTTTTAAATAATGCACACTTCACCTGCTCGGACAAGTACAGAAGAAATATTTTACCTTCTGCTTATTACTTGCGAATTTTGTGTAAAAAATTATTACTCCCTCGCATCTCCTAAATTATTTTGAGCAACTTTGCTTCTCATTTTCTCATTATGCCGCAAGAGGTGGCAACGTACCTTGACGTTTCGAAGATGATATCTGATTTTTGAAATTACTTGTTAAAGCAATTCATTGGCATGACTTTTCTCTATGAAAAATATTTCTCCGCACATTCTTTTACGAATGATTGACGGCTTTTCCAACAGTGCACGTAAAATTTTGTAACACGTTTCGCCACATATTTTTAACACATTTATTTGAAGAATACGCTTTTCCTCTGAATTCTGTTACTATCATGAAGATCTGTAACATTTGTGAACCTGTGAAAGTCAGACTTCTCCGAATAGTGCGCGTTATTATATTTCCGACAGTTTTAGGGATGGTAGATAATTGGTTATTATTTTATTTAACTTTGTTTCCTGTTCAAATTATCATTAAAAAAACATTTTTACGTAATGTGCAGTTTTCCCTCCAGCTACTCGTAAGTGCATTATTTTACTACTGAATACCTTCTTTTTTGGAAATATAATAAAATCATGTTTTGTATCAAAAACAAAACAAATGGTTTGGTATTTAAAACTGAGAATTCGATGTTGGTTTTGTTATTGTTTTTTGTTTGTTTTCTCAAAGATGTATCTTTATTATTATTGCCCCAGAAACAGTAAGCTCTGAGTAAATTTTTCGAAACATTAATTTTAAATATTTTATCAATAAAGATGATTAAGTTTTACTGTAATTTCTAATTTACCTTTAGCCTTTGAGTAGGCATTTGAAGAAAAAAGCTTAACCTGCTGTGTCCCGTATTCCATTAATTATCTCAAACTTAATTTAAAGTGCTTATATACAAATATTCAACAGTGTCTGTTGAAAAAGGTAAAATTTTGTTAACGTTTGCTTACACATAATATTTTTAGTTTTGTAACTTGAACTTGAATTTCGATATGTAAGATATTGCCCTGAAAATAAAATATTATGCCCATCTTTGGCTAAGAATTTTAAAGGTTATGTATTTAAAAATATTATAGGCTTATTTTATGGCCAGATATCTACTACGAGACTTCTTTATTACGGCAGGGGAATGTGTAAATCACTATAGAGACCGTTTTACACACTACACAAAAGCCACAGAGAAGGCTGTCTTACCAATAATAATTGATTTCATAGTATACGTTTACGCGATATACAAGCGATTTAAAATTGCTTAATTTGCACCAATTATTTTTTGAAGTAAACTTCCGCAGTGGTTCGTCAAAATTTTGTAGGTATGGATACTACAAAATCATTTTTAAATGCAGCTAGAATATTGCTTCGCATAGTTTCATCTGCTGTCAACAGGACATGACGAAGCAATAGTTTCGTAAACCTTCTACAGAAGACAGCAACTGTCCCAAATATCTGGAATCAAACAACATTTTAAATATATCAAACAATGAAACGAACGCTCGATCTACACTGAGAAGAGAAAACAGGTTTTGAAATTTAATGACCGCTGTAGAAAAGAATCGATTAATGTCATCGAAAGCATTTGCAATGACTCAGCAGATATTACCATGTTTTAAGCTTTTATTAAAACACCATGTTTTAAACGAAGGATGAAAGCAAAATGCTGACGTTTTGTGTTCTTTATTAAACATTGATGATGTCTTAAATTTTTTGTAGTAACCAAAACCTATTTCATTTCCAAAAATGTATGTTAGACTGACCTCAAAACACGTTTTATCCCACTTGGATGCATAAATTTATATAACACTACAGTGAATAAATACCTGCACGTTATAGAGCTGAAAATTATTTATTTGCATACAAAATTATTTACACAATGTCTCAAAACGAGACGCAAAAATAGAAAAGAGATATTTTCAAATGAGGAAAAAATGATGACATTAATTTTAAATGTAGGAAGGATTGTTTACAAGTCGAAGGAACATCGTGCAGTCCAGAAACAAAATGCACACAATTTCACTGCCATACTTAGTTTCGTGGAAAGGTCTGCATTCCTGAAGGAAAATTGCAGTACACTGCAAATTATTCAAAACGTTTGGTATGCTCAAATCGGAATGAGCTGGCAGTCTCTTGTTTAAGCACAAAGATAGAGGGTCCATGATGGTTTATTACTTGAAGACATGTGGTGCACCATGACCAGCGATTGGCGATTTTTATAAAGCCGAAACCGGAAGCTTTTATTTGCTGCACGGTGTTCTGTTTGCAGACGAGAGAGGATAATGACTATATACACCGTCAAACTTGGGCAGCTCTAGAACCATCGGAACATTTAATAGAAAGTTGTCATTGGTAAGGTTGAAAGTATAGACGGCAAATCTATCCACGATAAGGTTATAGTCACATTCCTCGGAGTGACGAAACCGTGAAGGGTGATGATTTGGCAAATGGACATATTCAGTCGTGGAGTGAATATGTTTCAATAGTGCTTCAAACCAATGGAGTGCGTTCCAGATGCGTCTAGGAGTTTGTTCTCATTCTGTCACGAATCATGAAGACAGCTTTTCAGTAGTAACTGCAAAACGAAGTCTCCGCACAACGATAGCTCAGCCTGATAGCTGCCTCCATTCTAGCACAGGACCGCGGATATCGAAAAAAACTGTGGCAAGACGCCTGCGACATATATCGCTATATGCCCAAAAGGCCTGTAGTCTGCGTCCCTCTATCCAGAGCCCAACGAAGCACATGTTCTCAGTGGTGTTGTATCCACAGATAATGAGCTGGTCATCAATGGCCAACGTACTTTTCACAAATGACAGTCGTTTTAGCGCGTCCTCGGATTCTAGATATAATTTGGTCTGGCGTGATAGTGGTATGGCGTACCAGTGCAAGAATGTGCAGGAAAGGGACAGATTCGGATGTACGGGGATCATGGTGTGGGGCAGCATTATGATTAATAGACGCGCACCGTCTATTTGTGGGGCAGCATTAAGATTAATAGACGCACCCGTACTGGAAAATTGAACGATTACTGGCGAATGATGTTGCAACGAAGTTATTCTACGTCATATTCCAGTATTATACCTGTTTGGAAAAGAAACTCTTTTTTTAGATAAATAAGGAATTTAAATTTTTTATGCGTTACTTTGTGCAAACAATCCCTTAGTAAATTAGGTTTAAGTTAGAAAAATAATATAAGTGTAGCAGAAATCTTAAATTATTGGAGTAGAACAAAAATCAGTTTTCCAAGCTTTCTTACATCAACTAGATGGCTTTTTCAAGGAAGACAGCAGTTCCTGTTTATCTTCCTTGATTACACTAGGTAAACGACGTTGAAAGTAATGGGTGCTTCGATCGCTAGTATACCTTGCGATACTGCAATATTGGCACAAAACAAAACCCAGAACGATGAAAATTACCCTAGATGTACGAAGTTGAAAGTAACAGTTGGTTTGAACGCTAATACAACTTGCGGTCACCTCCCAGTGACATTTCCACAAACAAACTCGCCACTATCCAGACAAACCAAGTTGCCGCCTTCATCAAGACTCAAACACGGTTGCACGCGGGTCCAACAGAACTCGTTCACGCCACCCAGCGGTGGCTCACAACACCGGTAGCCATCTTCAGCCAGGCAATCAAATACATTAGCTGTCTGGGAAGAAGAGTCATAGGCAAACATGCACCATAAACATGCAAAAATTAATACATGATTTCCAAAATATCTTATAATCGACAGTTTCCACACATACTGCTTACCCAAAGAGTTAGCAGGGAGTTCTATATATCAGCTAAAAAATTGAAAACAAAGATTATTGTGTATTAAATTAATATTTTTCACTTTTCAAACAGAATACTACACTTAAATGCGAATATACCATGGCTTAGTCACTGCGTTCCTGCAGCATAGTGGACATATTTTGAGGGCACAAAATTGGAATAGGTTCAAGAAGCGGAAACAGTATGTCCTGATATGAAAGAATAAAAGAAAAGTGAGAGGAAATGAAGCGGAACAAATATTCCCAGATAAGTAAAAATAAAAGAAAAGAGTAAGAAATATCCAGTTACAGGAGTATACATTCTCCGTTCCGAAAGATGTTACAAGCGCTCCTAAAACATAAACCATACTCTCAATGTCTCTCTGAAACTTTAGAATTTAGTGCTCTTTAAATGAACAGAACAAATAAATACTTTAGCGGTAGAGCCGGAAAATAAGCGGGAAGAAAAATCGATCGGGAATAATCAGACACCAAGTACTGCCACCAGACTTTAAAAGAAACGTTTTTTTTATTTTTTATTATTATAATTTTCACCATCATGGACTGAAATTCGAATCTATAACTATACAACGATAGAACTGTGGATGGGGGGATGAAATAAATCTTGAAGTCGGAGAAAATTATCGTAATAGGCAAGAATAACAGAAATGTGATGAACATTTAAAGTTGTTCGAATTTTGTGCTTGATATTTACAATAGCTGAGATACGGTTAATGCCGTTAAACTGTATATCCCAGTCCACTTCGAAATTCAATCAAACAAACATAATCTGCCTCTTAAACGCAGAATGATCTAGCTCATCAGGTATCTCTTTGTTGCCAGCACAAAATAACACTACGTTCTTTGTGCTAGTTCTCCCGACAGTGGTAACGCTCTGCATTTTAAAATTCTTCACACGTCACATTTACGTCTTGATTTTTCTTTTCATTTGTTATATCGACCTTCTGTGTGTATAAAAATTTAGACAACAAGTGTTTCACAATGAAGCTTTTATGAATTTTAAAGAACGTTTCTCACAATACAGGGAGCTAAAAAAAGCAGCGGTAGAGATTCGTGACTTGAATTAATGTATTCTTTAAAAAAAATTCTGTTGTTTTAAATATAGAAAATATTTGATATTTCCATAAAAAAGGATAAAAGAAGAAAACATTCCGCGATATAACGGAATTTCTGATATTTTAATCTTTAGGAATTTACATTTCTCTGCGGTAAAGTAAAAAAGTTAATTAAAAATATCGCGAAATGGAAATTAACTTAATTTCAGCCGATGCCGACATACAGAACAAACCTTATCCTGTTGAAGAAAAAATGGTTGCACAGCAAAAGTTCACCATAAAACTCGTTCATTAGTATAGACATTTTTAAGTGTGCGGTAACCTCTAAACTAATTATGATGTCCGAAAACGTCGTTACCGACCTTAGGTCAAAAACACCACTGTGGTACCTCTTTCCTTCTGAAGTTCAGATCACATCTATCCTATTTCCACAGGGCAGAGCCAAAGACTCCTAACGAAAGCAGCAAATATTTACACTTTAAAAACATAGTATCCTCTCCTCCAGCTCAACCTGACATTCATCAAAATATTAATCGTGCACGGTACTGCATAACCGGCCTGAAACAAATTAGAAATCAAAAATCAAAAACAAGTTCACAAAACCACCTCGCACACAGAGTTAGATTAATCACCGCAAATGATGATACGCAAAACTTGTCACACTGATAAAGAGACTGACAGCAAACTAACTGAAAATCCATTTTGCAAGGCATTTTTTCACACCATTTCTCGACAAGAGCAGACCAGACGACACTGACAAAAAGATAGCAGTTTAAATTTGTTCTGCACTTTTTCAAAAAAGTTCAAAATAATTTCAAATTGATTCCGGAAATTTGAAAATAATTAAGTAAACGAAATTGAACATCCAAAGAACGAAACAAACCCTGAACGTATTACATAGGATTGCAAATTTAGAAAACCTCCAACAACAGCGTTTTGTCCTGTACAACACAAATTAGTTGCGAAAGGAATGAAAACAATGTTATTAACAAATTGCTCAATAGACTGCTGTTCCGCAGATTTCTCCTTAGCTGCAGGAACATCGAAGCTTTTTAGAAAGGGGATCGACATTTTTACTGCGTAGTTGAAATCTCCTTATTTCTTATTTGCGCATGACGTTTTGCTGAAAACAGAAGGACATGCAGGAACTTGTCGGGCACAAGACTCATTCGAGAAGTTCCCCTATTCATGTAATTTTCCATAATTAAAGACGTAGTTTACATACCTGGTGAATACAAACAGTGTGGACACTTGTTTTCCAGTCACTGAGGTTTTATAAGTTTTTCAAAAGCGATCATTCTCAATTTTTTTAACTGCTGGTTTCACTGAAACAGACTACGCTTTATCGTATAGTCAGATAACAAAAGTTTCAAAAATTATTTCCCATATTTTTGCGTGACGTTTTAAGTTGAACTGAAATTCAAACGATGATGGTGAAGAAAAATTGTAACAATTTGCTCTAAACATTTTTCTGATGCGTGTTTATTCGTGATTCCAAATGATATTTGCTTGGATTGTCGCGTAAAAGATGTTATATTATATGTAGGAAATATCGAGACATTTGAGTTGAGATAACCACATTTCACATAAGAGCAATCATATTCTTTCATATATGGCTCCCGAAGCGAAGGATGAGGTAATGCTCAGCTGTAAATATTTCAAGAGCTATGACGAAGCTTTTGTGCTGTTGCTTCTTTTTTTTTCAGCGTAAATTGTATATTTCATTCCATCACTATTTCCTAATTACAGTCATCTTTCTTATTTGCTGAATGTGCTGATAATGCCGTTTTCGCACGACATTGAGCATAGGCTTGAGTCAAAGTGAATGATGAGAATCACTTTAATTACGCAATGGAATAATAAAAGTATTAATATTGGTTAAAACATCACACGAGATCTTTTCTGCCAGCGACTGGCACATCATCAGGTTAAAGTTAAAATCCTATGATAGTGCAAAAGACCTTCTAAAAGAGGTTTTGTAATCTGCTGCTGCTTTTTATATGCACAACACCTCTGATTCTTAGACGTGGTGGGCATGGGCCTTGATAATAATATTCTTTCATTAATGTGATACTTGCGGAACTTCTTATTTTCCAATGAATTTGGTGTATCATATCCGTGGAGTATCCATGGTTTCTGCTATGCCCAAAATTTTGTTAAGTTCACGCCGTCTAGCCACATTACTGGAGGAATGAATATAAGCTCTTCCCATAAAAAAAATCACAAGAAGAAAATGCGTACGATGTGGGGGTGGTGAGTGAAATGGGATGAAAATAGGAAATGCAGTTAGTTTTCGGTAAACGGAATATGAAACGGTCGGTGTGGTATCATCTCTTTGCAGCATCAAGTCCAAACAAGTTAGTGAAATCATGCAATGCATTGATTATGATACGCTTTCCAACATACCAGAAATCATTACTCAATTTACGAAGATAATGGCTGTGGAATAAATCTCGCTCCTGTGCCATGACCTTTGACCCCATTTCGATGATATTAAACAGAATTGGTTCAGTATACCTCCGGAACAACACGAAAACGTTTTGTCGTAATTGAAGCATCTTTACGAAAGTTATGACGCACAAGGACAATAGAATGAATCCCGCTCCTATGTCCATACCTTTGACCCCAGTTCACCCATTTTCAGTAGGGCTCGTCCCCGGGAGGCCCCCTAGCACATACTAAAATTTCATCGAAATCGAACCCTTTTTTACTAAAGTTGTTACGCATAAGGGAAACGCAATGGATCCCTCTCCAATGCCCTGACCTTTTATCCCAGTTTACTCATTTTCAATAGGGTTCGTAACCAGTTGATCCCCTAATATATGCTGACATTGCATCGAAATCGAAACATTTTTACTCAAGTTAGGGCGCATAAGGGCAATGGAATGGATCCAGCTCAGATGTCCTGACCTTTGACCTCATTTCACCCATTTTAAATTGGGTTCGTCCCCAGTTGATCCCCTATCATATACTGACATTTCATCGAAATCGAAGCATTGTTTCTCAAGTTATGGCGCAGGGCAATTGAATGGACCCCGCTCCGCTGTCCTGAACGACCTTTGACCCTATTTCACCCATTTTCAAAAGGGTTCGTCCCCTGGTGATCCCCTATTATAAACTGAAATTTCATCGAAATCGAACCATTTTTACAAGTTATGTCGCATAAGGACAACGGAATGGATCCCGCTCCGATGTCCTGACCTTTGACCCTATTTCACCCATTTTCAATAGGGTTCGTCCCCAGGTGATCCCCTATCATATACTGAAATTGCACCGAAATCGAAACATATTTACGCAAGGTATGACGCACAAGGGCAATGGAATGGATCCCGCACCTATGTCGTTAGATTTGACCCCAGTTCGCCCATTTTCAATAGGGTTCGTCCTTATGTGGTCCCTTACCACATTCCGAAATTTCACTAAAATCGAACCATATTTATGCAAGTAATGACGCATAAGGGCAATGGAATGAATTCCGTTCCTATGTCCTGACCTTTGACCCCATTAACCCCATTTTCAATAGGGTTCGTCCTTATGTGGTCCCTTACCACATACTAAAATTTCACTGAAATGGAACCATATTTCCGCAAATAATGACGCATAAGGACTGTTACCGCGGAATTTTTTATACCCCGGAACATTTAAATTTCATCCGCATAATTTTGATCATTTATTATTTTTTTTATTTTTACTCTAAAGCGGTAGGAAATAAATATTTGAATTGCCAACATAGAATATCAATGATTAAAAATTACTTTCCGGTGAAGCTGAGCCAGGCTACCCGAAAGTTTCGGTTGATAATTAGATCAGTCATAATTGCACTCAAGCCAAATGAAAAGGGGAAAATTATATTTTTTTCCTCACGGAAACTTGATGAAAATCCCAGATGAAAATCCTAGGCGAGGTCAATTAACAAAAAGGTGCGAGGACAAAGTTGACAGCTGAAAGAAGACATAATTTTTGGGAAAGTGACCCGAACTGAACGGAAGGCCAGCGAATCGCATAGCAGGGCTATCTGTGACGGCCAATGACATAACCCGACGCGATTCGGACGGCCGGGTCGTCACGCCCCACGATGGACACCGGACACGGGAAAAACAGAATTATTAACTGAATGAACACTAAGAAGAGAGACGACTACACACAGACTCTAAGATAACGACAGAGGGAACACTCGAGAATTGCAGTCTGAGCAGAAGAGAGGTCTCAGCGGTTTCGGAGGAGAGATGTTTCCAAGATAGAGAAATGAGGTAGTAAATATTTTAGAGTATAGTCCATATATACCACCAATTAAGATGGAGAGCTGACTCTACGACCAGCCGGCAAACCAGTTTCGCGATCGGGGCTTCTCAAGCAAAAAAGGGTATGATGACATTTGTCTTACACATTTCTGATTCGTGCCTCATAGCCTTGCATGTGCTATGCAGGACTAGTTACCCGAAAGTCTCTCACATAGTGCATTAACAATTTTTTCCTCTGGCGCACCGCGCCGAGTTTAAACCAGTAACTAATGTTTAAAGTCAGTTATATAATATTAAGTGCATTATACCCGTTTGAAATTAAAACTAAATTGTTTAGCTAAAGCAAGCAATCTCACCGGTACATTGTATCTAGCTTTATGAGCGTATTCTGAAAATAAATAAACAGTTAAATTTTAATTCACGTGTCACTCAGATCATTTCTCCAAATATCATTAGAGTTCAATTTGTGATTTTATTATTGTTATTCATGCAACTTTTTATTTTAACTACTTTGCGGCATATGAATGAGCATGGAAACCCCATGCTGATTCATATGAAACACAACGCGGTGCATTTGTTGACCCTGAGCTTGGAGACCCTTAGTTAGGGAATCCAAATTCATTGTTGACACCACTAGGCGAAATTTTATGGGTTAATTGATTAGTATTGAATTTTGACCTTTTTAACTTTTACCCACTACGGCGAATAAGACGTAGTAGTGGTTCGCTGATACCCGACAGGGAGCGGTAATAAAACTGGTGCCGTGTGACCAGGATTCTTCAGTTCTTTGATTAAAATAAAAAAAAGATAATAAAACTACCTGGTGCCCAGGATTTTTTATTTGCACCAGGTCAAAATTTTTAGGATAAGTAATCGAGTGTGCAGATAAGCAGAACGCGATATGTTTTTTTCTCTCATCTCTGAGTGACAATACAGGTTTTAAGGTGAAATTAAGAAGGATTTAAAGCAAAATCTAATGAATTTAAATTGCTGAAGAACTGGCTTGAAAATCAAATAAGAGTTATACTGCTAATTTAGAAAGAGAATGGACGAATTTTACAGAAAATTCACGAAAATTATTGGTAATGAAAAAAAAACTAACAGAAGTGTAATATATGAGTAACGTTTACGTATCTTTGAAAACCACGGAAGGAAAAATACTTTCAAATCAAAGTAAAGTGTTTATGTGTGATTTTATTGTGCATTTAATGGTCCTGATTTTGTAGCTAATAATTCAGTTCAGGGGAATAGACAGTTTGGGTTAGCAAATTGTGAAAGTTATGATGTAGGTTTAAAAGTGCTGATAGAGCTAATAGAAGTGTTTAAATGAGTAATTTTGAGTGAGTGAATTAAAAGCAAAGTTTTATTGAAGTGCTATTTTACTATTTGAAAGCTAAAATGAAATGTTTTATTGAATAATGATTTTTACTGTGTGTGAATGAAAAGGATAGGTTACATTGACATTTGATTTTCCTAATATGTTAACATAAGCATGTAATTCAGGGAGAAGGATAGATGAATTTTATTGATGATTTGAGGAGATTTTCATTATAATAGTTCTAAGAGCTAGTAGTGGGTTCATTACTGGGTGATCTCGATTGATCTAGCAAAGTCAATAGCAAGTGTATTATCGGAGTGTGATTTTATTAAGCAGTTCAGTGCTTATGATTTAAGTATAATGGCGTTTATATGCTCGTGATTTTTGAGAGTAACAATTTTTTCTGTTTGTGCAAAGTGTTGGATTTATATGTGTGCATTATATGGGTTCTATCGGCAGATTTTAATAGTGTAATAGGGCAGTAAGGTGTAGTTCTGTAAGAGTAGGTTTTTTTTTTTTTTTTTTTTTTTTTGGATAGTGAAATTGAACTCGTAGGAAGGCTTTAATTTTCTCATAGGAGCTAACCAAGATATTTTGGTGTGGTTCGTTCTGCGAATTTTTTTTTTTTTTGGCACTCCCATCCTACAGGCTATAGCGAATTGTTCAGGAAAGGCACTTTGGGTGATTGATAATTTACAAATAAGGTTTACAGCGGCGTAACGTTAAGGTGGTTACGGCCAATCAAGGTAATCAAGACCTAGCTCCCGATATTCCCACAGTAGCGCAAAGAAACATTCAGGCAATGGCAGGAATGCTTAATTACGTTCCTACGTTTACAGGCACTGATGAGTCCTTAACCGAACGGCAATGTTTCGAAACCATAGGTAGTATAGCTGAAATCGCAGGGTGGACGGATGCAATCAAAATTTTGACCGCAAAGGCAAAATGTAAGAACTCAGCGAACCATTTCTTGGCCGACGCAGTAGACGTCAGAAGGGAAACTAATTATGAAAAGTTTAAACTAGCCGTGATTCAAAGGTTTGATGCACAAGAGCCTATGACCGTTCGAATGCAAAAGTTCAACACCTGCCGACAATGGCCAGGCGAACGAGTCGCCGAATACGCATCACGTCTCAGGGGATTATCCCACTCATATCTTGAGGCCGTAGATTTGGAAAATGACCAGGTACGAGATCTGGCCGGCAAAACCAAAATGTCCCAATTTTTAAAACGGCTTAATGCAAAATTAAGGCGCACCGTACTTTCGTTTTCCCCTCGCAGAAAGCTTTGGCTGAGGAGTCACACGACCTCTTTTCGGATAGGGCGGTTAACGCTTTCAAATTTCCACAGGAATCGAACTCCTTTTCAGGGACCCCAGTGGGGCAAACGGGGAATCTGTCAGACCCGATAGCAGATCTGTGCACGATGATAGCCCGACAACTAGCTGACCACGAAGCACAGATTAATTCGCTAAAAACAGAAGCGGAACAATTGCGGGGCAGGATGAGAGAAGCAGAAAATTCGCATCGAGCCCACGTTGCTCGCATTAGGAACTCGGGCCCAACCCTCAAACAGGGAGAAGTCAGCCTGATGTAGGAAGAATTTCAGGGGCCTGCTTTAAGTGCAATGCCTTCGGGCATTTTTGTAGGCAATGTCCACTTAACAGAGGGGATACCGCATACAATCAGGGCGCCTGCGTTAGTACATGGGATAGGCAGCGCAATCCTTTCGTACCAGGACGCCCATCCAACTTCCCTAGCGGGCGCACGCGGAACTACTATCGCACCGATGTAAACAACCGCAGCGCAGCTAACCGGCGGGATGAGGGCGCAGAAGATTACAGCAGAGGATCAGGAAATAGGCAGGAGGCGCGAGTACGATTCGGGGAGAATTCAGTAGGACCCAGGTCATACCGCCCAAATAACCCTAACGCCCGGAATTTAAACTGAGATCGGGTCAAGGCAAGGGGACCTCCCTTGGCTGAAATAGCGATAGGGTCCATAAGGTTACGTTGACGAATTTTAGTGGAGGTTAAAATCGGAGAAGTCACGAAAGTCGCAATGATCGACAGTGGGGCAGGTATATCGCTCTGCTGCGCATCCGTCATCCGGGAAATTTAAGAGAAAGTCAAAATTCAGCCTCGGGGATCAGCTGCAACAGTGAGGGGCATCACAGGTGACCTGCTCCCGACATCTCAGTGCTACGAGATACCCATCCGCATAGGTGAAGAAACCATCACCCACCCCTATCACAGTACCCCGGGAAAATCGCATACCGACTATTCGTTAATCCTGGGCTGGGATCTTTTAAAGACCCACGGGTACATTTTTGACGCAGGTAAAGAAATATTATACCGGAAAGGGCGGTCAGTGCTCGCGAAAATAAATTCCAGGAAGTATAAGGGAAATAGGAAATACAGGTCAAAGGCACGGGTAGAAAATCTAGAAGCTCGGGTACCTGTCGTATTACCACATTCCCTAGAAAGGAAACCGATTATGCCCCCCGACGTTACGAAAGTAGGTAGAGCGGTTAGGAAAGAAATCATTCCTCCGTGTTCACAGAAAGTTGTCCAAATTCGATGTAAGCGATTTTCCGACAACAAATTTAGCCAAGTGCTTGTGCAGCCTCTAGAAAAATATGCTCAGGGTAACCAACGGGTAGGCCGATCTGTCAACACACTGGATAGGTCAGGAATCATGCCAGTACTAATAGCAAACCTTTCAGATCAACCTTTTCACATAAATAAGTTGACAAAGCTCGTGATAGTTCAGCCGATTATTTCAGTAAACGCAGCACAGAGTAATTAATCGGAAAAGTTGCCCCCTCTCACCCCAAAGGATCTCAATTTGGGGGGCGTGAACCCGAATTGGAGAAAACCTCTGATCTCGCTCCTTATGAATTATAAGGATGTTTTTGCCCGCTCCTTGACAGAACTAGGAAAGTGTAACTTATTGTACCACGAGATCAACCTCACCACCGACGTCCCGATCCGAGGGAAATTCTACAGGGTCCCTCACCATTTGAGAAAAGAAGCACAACAACAATTACAGGAATTACTTCAGGCAGGTATTATTACGGAAAGTGCCTGACCTTATTCGGTCCCCCTGCTTCTTGTGAGAAAAAAGGATTTTTCTTTTCGTTTAGTTATTGATTACAGGAATTTGAACGAAGTGGTAATCCCAGACCCATACCCATTGCCCAGAACAGAGGACCTATTGGAAGCGGCGAAGGGCAACAAAGTTTTTATCACCTTGGATCTGAAGAGTGGGTTCCATCAGATGGAGATCGCAGATAGGGATAAATACAAGACAGCATTTTCATCTGCTTGGGGAACGTTTCAGTTTGAACGTTTACCCTTTGGGTCCAAAAATTCCCCCAGTAGTTTCCAAAGATTAAGTGACGCGTTGCTCCACGGGTTGTCGGAGCATAACATAATGTGCTTTATTGATGATATCACCATAGCATCGGTAGATGAGGAAACCCATTTGTTAAAATTAGAAGAGGTACTCAAAAGATTAGGGGAACACGACTTGAGACTAGCCCCCCAGAAGTGCACTTTCATGCAGCCAGCTGTGAAATATTTGGGCCATATTGTAGACGGGGAAACAATTCTACCAGATCCTGCAAATCTATGCAAGGTAAACGATTTCGCCACCCCTAAGACTCTCAGAGGACTACGGGGATTTCTTGGAATGTGCAACTACTATAGAAGGTTCATCCCAACTTTTTCCGATATAGTGACCCTGTTAACAGAACTCACAAAAAAGGGAAAATTTAAATGGAGCACAGAGGCCGAGGCGGCATTTCATATGATTAAGGCATGTCTTTTAGATAAGCCTGTTTTAGTTCATCTTGACTACGAAAAGCCCTTTTATTTACACTGCGATGCTAGGGGTACTGGAATTGGGTCAGTCTTAGAACAAATGGATGAAATGGGAAATCTTTACCCAATCTCGTTTACGTCTCGTAAACTATCGGCAGCGGAAAAATTGTACCCAACCATTGAGAAAGAACTCCTTGCTGTCGTATCTTCCGTGAAACATTTTAGGCATTATCTTTTGGGAAAATCATTTTTTATTATTAGTGACCACCGCCCCCTGACTTATCTTCAGAATTTAAAGGATGTAAATTCACGATTGAATCGTTGGAGAATATCCCTAAGCGAGTTTACCTACAAGATACTCTATGAACGCGGGAAGCAGAACGTCATCGCTGATTGGTTGAGCCGGCAATACGACACTGCGGTTGAGCACGGCGAAGAAGTAGGAGCTACGGCGAGGGTTAACACCACCGACCCGCCTACGCTCGAGGAAGAGATAAATCGCATCCGAACTTTGCAACGGGCAGACCCGGAATTAGTCCCAGTTATTGAGGCGCTGGAGAAACGTCGCATCTCAGGAGCAAGAGGCAAAATGAGGGACAGCTTTTTCTTGAACGAAAACGGACTACTCTACCATTTTCAAAAGCCTGATCGAAGTAGCTCTCGGGAAGATTTTTGGGAACAATTAGTAGTACCGACCGCCATGAGGCCTGAAATTTTACATATCTGTCACGGAATCCCTTCATCGCCTCACTTCGCTTTTCCAAAAACTTTGGCTACCGTCAGGTCTCGTTATTTCTGGCTGAATATGTATACAGATATTCGGAAATTTGTAGAATCGTGGCTGAAATGCAACGAACGGGTAGGGCACAAGTTATGGACAAGGGAGAAATTACAGCGGGCAGCAAACTGCTCATACCCATTCCAAAGAGAAACGCTGGATATTTCCGGTCCCTTCCCCACCACCTTAGCGGGGAATAGGTACATTTTGGTGATGATAGATGTGTTTACCAGGTATACTATTTTAGTGCCTATAACTGACCAGCGTGCCTGAACGATCACCACGGCTTTCATCGACCGTTTGGCCTCTCCGTTTGGCCTACCAGAACAGACGCTCACAAATAATGGTAAAAATTTCACTTCGGAATTATTTACTGAACTCTTAAATAGGCTGTGTGTACGGAGATTAAACACGACCTCGTTTCACCCGTCCTGTAATGGAATAAACGAACTGTCCCATTACCTAATCAATAAGTCGTTGAGTTCCTTAGTGAATGACAGACAGACAGACTGGGACCTACACCTCTCACTAGTGAGCCTAGCAATGAACGACAGCCCACATGCGTCCACAAAATTTAGCCCGAACTATTTAATGTTTGGGAGAGAATTCAACGTACCCTCCGACATCTTAATTCCACCCCATAAGACAACATATTACAGCCACGATGACTACGTCGAATCTTTTCTAGAGAGAATGAGAGATGCCTGCAAAATCGCTTATGGGAACCTTCAAGAAGCAGCCACGAGGCAGAAACGATATGCCGATAGATACGCGGTAGAGAAAGATTTGCATATTGGCTATAGGGTTTTCCTTCACACGCCTTATGTGAAAAGGTGGTTATCCAGAAAATTAACCCGCACTAACCGTGGAGATTGGGAAATAGTCGCTTTTCCCACCCCAGTTAATGTAAAGTTGAAATCAGTGGGAAGTCCTACAAAGTTTCAAACGGTCCACCGTAACAGAATCTTTAAGCAAATTGCCCGTAAGGAGCAATTAAGGTCAGATTTACCCCCACAAGGAAGGCATGAGGAAATTATTCCCAGAACGAGTGTAGACACCGAAGGAGACAGCGAAGACACGGAAGATTATGAATTCATACCGTTCTTCGACACCCCCATGCCAGTAGCAGCGCCTACCGTCTCTACACCAGGGCCCACAGTCAAAGCCCCAGCGCAAGAACCAACCGCACCGAACATCGTCATATTAGACCAAGAGGAAGGCCAGCATTGCCAAACCGGGAAAGTGAAATTTGCCAGGTCCCCGTATGTTCTAAGGTCCCACAGTAATATTCAGGAAACGTCTACAATTCAGCGCGCCGAAGAGGGAAATATTCCGTGCTACACAGAACAGTCACAGGATCACACACACCCCAAAATAATAGCGGAAAATGAACCGGCCGTACAACAACAATCGCCTAAGGATTCGGGATTCGTCGACCGAATGTTGCAATCTTTAAGCCAGCCGAATAATACGGAAGGTACTTCATGGTTCGACCTAGCAGATCGTTACTTATCACAGCGTATACAGAATAATTTGGCAGCCAGCAACAGTAATGAAGCCTCGGTAAATAGCTTTTACCCACAATGGAGGAAGGCAGTAGTGCTCCCACGGGAGGGTTGGGTATAGAAAGCCCGCAGAAAAAGGTTCAATGCAAAATATATTTTTTTTTATTATTCATGGGTCGCATACAAAATCGATAAAAAAATTAGGAAAATAGTACGCTCCTAAAATAAGTTTTTGGGGCTAAGTGAAAAAAAACTTTTCTCTCAGGAATTTGGGAGGTTAGTTCCGGAAATCTCAGGATGAGCACCGGGAACTAGGAACGCAAGGAAAATTTTGGCACCGGTCTTATCACCAAGCAGTAAAAATAATAAATAAATAAATAAAAGTATATTTTTAGTCCAGTCCCAACAGCAGCCTCTGCCAAGAGGGAACAAAATATATTTTCTTTTAGGATTGCAACCCCTCCGAGGAATTTTTTTCTCGTCGAGCATAATTGAGAAGGGTTTATGTCGAAATCGATTAATTTCATACATCGGTTCCGGCATTAACCGTTCAATTTTGCGCAGGGGTATCCTGAGAATCAAAAATGAATGTTAACTAAATGACCAATTCGTGGAATAAAAATTAAATTATTTTTTTTGGGTACCGCCTCAAATATTTTACTAGCAATATACCATAAGAGCTGCGACGGAACGAACAAGTTTTAGAGCATTTCATCGAGAAAAAAAAAAGTTAGATTTGCACCGAGGAAAATTCCTAGCAGTTGGGGGATAAGCGAGACCTCAGTTAAGAAAAAGCCAGTCATTACAATTTCCTGCTTTCACTGGGTAAGCGACGCGTGCGATTCACCCGTAGCGAGAGATGTGTAAATATCCAGCAGAACTGCAATGCAATACGAAAAGCTTTACAGGGGGACTGCCAAAAGGTAGCGGGAAAGCAGTTTTCCGTAACGATCAACCATGATTTTTTTTTTCTTATTATTTCCAAGATCCCTAGGTTTTCACTAATTAATCAAGGATCGGAATAATAATGGGAAAATGGGTAAAGACTAGTCACCGTGCGTAAGCCACCTCACAGTACGAGTAGAATAGGCGTAAGCTATCAGATCGAGAGGGCACTGAACAATAGGAATCATACACGTTGCGACGGCTAGCATTACTTACGGAAATTAGAACCAGCGAATTCTAACTTTGCAGCGATCAAATCACACTTTTGGTCAGATAAGTTGGGCGAACGTATGGAAATAGCATTTCGCGTAAATAATTATAGCAAAAACATCAGTAACCTACGCCTAATCAAGATATAGCTTTGTCCTTAACAGGAGACAATGGGGACCGTAATAGACTAGAAAACCTAACCGCAATAAACTAGAAAAACCGTACCTTGTGAAGACCTTAGTAGCGTAATCCAAAATTTCGTTTGCTAAGCATTAATGGACAAAATAGAGGCCCAGCCAGCATTTTTACGATTAGTATTATTATTCGACAGCGACGCTAGCCACAACAGTCTTGCGACCGCCGATTTAAACCACCGCGCGCAATATGACGGATAATAGCCAAATTTTTCAGTTCGAAGGGTACACCTTCGTTTACAAAAAGGAAGAAACGTCTGATTGGTCAGTAAGAGTCAAAGGTCACCAAACCTGCAATGAGACCCCCGTCCCCCGAAAACGAGAGATGAGGCGCATCTCCAGAGAGGACAGACAATCAGAATGCCCCAGGCCATGCCAGGTGCGCGGAGCGCACATGAATGGAAGAGAGCGAGCACAGGTTAAAATGGCAGAATTTTAGAGCTTTAAGCAAGGCTGGTTTTAAGGGCCGGCGAAGAATAAATAAAACGATATAGTGGAAGGGAGGAATGATGACAATTTACGGGCATGAGTCGGCGTTGATAAAAATTTTCTCTCTCACAAATGAGAGCAAAAAAATGAAGCAAAGATTAAGGAAACACGAAAGAATGAATAATTTTAAGTATGTGTATATTTGAGTGAAATCAGATTTATAAGGAAAAGAGTCGAGTATGAGTATATTTGGTGACAGCAGATGTACAGAAAAAGGGACGAACGCATTTATATTTATTTTTTTTTGTTGAAAAGAGGTATACAGGCAGGAGGAATAGTTTCTTTAACTGTTTTTATTTTTGAAGGACGACTGCTGTTTTTTTTTCTTCAGAAGGGGAATGCACCTAGTAAGAACAGGATTTTTTTTTGCTTACCAGAGGAAGGAAGCCGAGTAAATAACTCTTAATTAGAATATGCACATGTAACTCAAGTAGCTCGTAAGAAAAATTATTTAACGCAGCGTGGTAAATTTTGCATTTACAAGGTATAATTGAATGTTAACTTAATTGGTGTGCACTATGAGCAGAGACTCGAGAAATGGTCCAGTGTAATGTATATGTATGTGAGGTATGTGGAAGATGTGTGTCTGATTTGGCAACACTCCCCTTTTCAGGATACATCAAGAAGATTGCTCTGCATTCAGCACCTTTAGCATCTACACGATAGATAGCAGTGCACACACACACAACTACAACAAAAAAACTTTTCAACTGCCCACCATGATAAACTTCATTTTCATTTTTCTGGCACCAGTCATCGCTTGGGCCAAGCGGCAGATTTCGAGCGATGCGAATTTCGTAGGGACAAATATCAGTGTACAAACACAACTAGAGAGGAATTGCTGAATTTGGGTGTGCCACCAAATTTCTGCCATGCTCACAGTTGCAGTGGTTGTATCAAAGTGTGGGAGACATTCATTGCACACGATAACCAGCTGATTGAACCCAGGTCCTTTCATTTTCAACAGAAGGTCAACGCACGAGGTGTCCGCTCCCTCATCGAATTCAAGAGGGCAGGTCTACCCTGCAGCTGTTCGGAGGCCTCCCCTTGCTCAGGCACTGCTAACTACTGCAAACTGGCAGGTTGTATGAACATTACTGAAACGACTTGTTACTGTCGCCTGGTACCTGCAGTTACTACTTTGGTCCACGAAGCGGAATGACTAAAAATCGAAAACCCAGTGTTGAGCTCATACCAACTTTGCGTGGCGAGCCGACAACGAGCAACAACACATCGCCGCCGACATCAGAGGCACCTACTGACTGACGAAGAGGCTGTGTTCCAGCGCAATGATGTGAGACTCACCTACAATGATCCAATAGTAACCCTCTCGCATCCGGGCATGTTAGTCGTCAGGATCAGAGGGATAGAGACTGTGATCACATTAAAAGACTCGCCATTTCAAGCGACCCTACCTCCCGAAATGCTAGAGTGGTCAGCGGAAATTCATCTTATCTTTGTGACGACCGACGGACAGACGCTGAGAGTTACAGTACAAATAGTTGGACGGATAACCTGCAGTCACCTGCAATGCATCTTATGCCGGGACCTACTGCGGCAGTTAAAATGCCTGCCGGCAGCAGTCACGTACGTGGTTATCCTGCTCCTAATTCTAGTTACGGCTGTTACCTTTTTGTACGCAAAAACGGTTATTTTATGCATCTGGAAAACTCTCTACAGCATCGCATAGATTATGTGGAAGACATACCGTTTCCTTAGAGGTCCTACCTTAGTCGCCGTCAAAACGGGTGCATTGGCCGGTAAAGCGATGCGAAACCGAGCACAAGTGATGCAACAGTACCACGAGAGACACGTGGCGCGCCCCATAGCACAAGCCTCACTGCATGGACTTGCCTTGCTAACGTTACTTCTGCTAGTTATGGACGGAGCATCTGCGGAGTGCAATGCACACTCCATAATTGCCTCCAAAGTGAAGTCATGCTCGGACTCCGACGTAGACGCAACATGCCGTCTCTCCATACATACCCGATCCGTAAAGCATCGCACGGAGAAGAATACCGTAGTGATAAAATTTAAATCGAACACTCGCTGCATAAGCGATAATTTGTGTTTAAAGGCACGCACTGTGAACGCTTGTAAGAAACTGGACTTCTGCTTAGATCAACCCTCCATGAACTTAGTCCACCCAAACTACTCATATGCAAATTGGCAGAACTCAGCTATCACACCCGGATGGAATTTCGGTACCTGGACGAACGGACTGACAATATCCGCAATCGGATTACTCAAGGTATTCACCGCGGGCATGTCATCCTTGATCCTCCTATTGTTTGTGATTTCAACCCTCCTGACTTGTTGCCAGCGCTAGACGAACCACAGAGAGGAGAGCACACGGAGTAAAGAAACCTGTTCTTCCCTCCATAATGGGTTACCCCCGTCCCCCGCCGAGAGGAGGAACTGCAAAACGAAACTCAAGCAACGGCGCAAGGCTGAGCGCTACGCCAGAAAATTGATATTTGGGCACTTATTATACTGTTTTGCGTTTATATACTGTATTTCTCATTTTTAGATTTCATACACGGTGAAGGTTGATATACATATTATACGAATAAGTAAATATTATTAAGTATCAATAACAAATGCCATTATATGAATAAGTCATATGCTGTGTATATGTATTCCGTATGTTGCATACTGTTGTTCTCGTAGTGGCAAAACTGCCCGTACCGAGGGCGGACGCTAGAGGAAAATGCACAACTTTTTTTTTTTCATAGGACGGGTATTCCCTTAATATTCTTCGAATTACTTTTTTTCTGAAGGGAGGGAAATAATGTTACCGCGGAATTTTCTATATCCCCGTAACATTTAAATTTCATCCGTATAATTTTGATCATTTATTATTTTTTTATTTTTACTCTAAAGCGGTAGGAAATAAATATTTAAATTGCCAAAATAGAATATCAATGATTAAAAATTACTTTCCGGTGAAGCTGAGCCAGGCCACCCGAAAGTTTCGGTTGATAATTAGATCAGTCATAATTGCACTCAAGCCAAATGAAAAGGGGAAAATTATATTTTTTTCCTCACGGAAACTTGATGAAAATCCCAGATGGGAAGGAAGAGAAAGGAAGACATTCGCAGTTTTTTTCACGAAAATCAAAGAAGCTGAAGAGAATAGCTGGAGCGCAATAAATCCTTTTGGGGGCGTCACCTCTTTTCTCAAGCAACTCTTGCGAGCATCTCTGCATTGTCCAGGGCAGCGACAAAATTTGAGATAAGTCACGTCGCCGGAAATACCTACGTGACAATCTTCGCTTCTAAATAGCTGGGCGAGGTCAATTAACAAAAAGGTGCGAGGACAAATTTGACAGCTGAAAGAAGACATAATTTTTGGGAAAGTGACCCGAACTGACCGGATGGCCAGCGAATCGCATAGCAGGGCTATCTGTGAGGGCCAATGACATAACCCGACGCGACTCGGACGGCCGGGCCGTCACGCGCCAAGATGGACACCGGGCACGGGAAAAACAGAATTATTAACTGAATGAAGACTAAGAAGAGAGACGACTACACACAGACTCTAAGATAACGACAGAGGGAACACTCGAGAATTGCAGTCTGAGCAGAAGAGAGGTCTCAGCGGTTTCGGAGGAGAGATGTTTCCAAGATAGAGAAATGAGGTAGTAAATATTTTAGAGTATAGTCCATATATACCACCAATTAAGATGGAGAGCTGACTCTACGACCAGCCGGCAAACCAGTTTCGCGATCGGAGCTTCTCAAGGAAAAGAGGGTATGATGACATTTGTCTTACACATTTCTGATTCGTGCCTCATAGCCTTGCATGTGTTATGGAGGACTAGTTACCCGAAAGTCTCTCACATAGTGCATTAACAATTTTTTCCTCTGGCGCACCGCGCCGAGTTTAAACCAGTAACTAATGTTTAAAGTCAGTTATGTAATATTAAGTGCATTATACCCGTTTGAAATTAAAACTAAATTGTTTAGCTAAAGCAAGCAATCTCACCGGTACATTGTATCTAGGTTTATGAGCGTATTCTGAAAATAAATAAACAGTTAAATTTTAATTCACGTGTCACTCAGATCATTTCTCCAAATATCAATAGAGTTCAATTTGTGATTTTATTATTGTTATTCATGCAACTTTTTATTTTAACTTCTTTGCGGCATATGAATGAGCATGGAAACCCCATGCTGATTCATATGAAACACAACGCAATGGATTTGTCGACCCTGAGCTTGGAAACCTTTAGTTAGGGAATCCAAATTCATTGTTGACACCACTAGGCGAAATTTTGGGGATGAATTGATTAGTATTGAATTTTGACCTTTTTAACTTTTACCCACTACGGCGAATAAGACGTAGTAGTGGTTCACTGATACCCGACAGGGAGCGGTAATAGGGCAATGGAATGAATACCGTTCCTGTGTCGTCACCTTTGACCTCATTAACCCCATTTTCAATAGGATTCGTCCTTATGTGGTCACTTACCACATACTAAAATTTTACTGAAATCGAACGATATTTACGCAAGTAATTACGCATAAGGGCATGGAATGAATCCCGTTCTTATGTCGTGACCTTTGACCCCATTATCCCCATTTTCAATAGGGTTCGTCCCCAGGTGTTTCCCTACCACATACTCAAATTTCATAGAAATCAAATGATTTTTACGCGAGTTATTGTGCGAACGGACGGACAAATCTGGAGCATATACGCTTCTTCAACCTACGGTTGGAAAACGTAAAAAAGGTAAAGAGTGATTTTGTTCAAGTTCGATAGTGAAATTGATGTTGTCAACCTTTGAAGACATTAATTTAGCAAATTTGTGAAGGGAGTCTGGACCATGTGTCAAAAAGATAAGGATGTCGTCTATGTAACGAAGATATATACTCGGCTTTAAATGTATAGCTTGCATAACTTGCTCCTCGAGATTTCATGGAACAATCTGGGATAAATTGGGGAGACCATGGGAGCTCCTTCAGTCGGCCGATCAATTCTGTTTTGTAACACGAAGTATGTTCTGTTAAATACCAATCGTAAGACACTTAAAATAGTTTGGTCATCTGGCGCTGGGAGATTGTTCTGTGTAAGCACATTTGATTTGATAATTTCATGAGCAAATTCCACTGTGACACTTGGGAAAAGTGGCACGACATCCAGTGAAGCAAAAACAAAGAGAATAGCTTATCAGTGCATAACAATGTTATTAAGAGAGAATAACACTCCTGCATAATAATGTTATTAAGGACAATTTCTTAACGTAGTAATGCAAAAGCCTTTTTTTACATATCAGTAATTTTATGTAGAATAATTGCTCATTAGATTTTCACATACTTATGTTTAGTGCATTTTAATATTATGTTTTACGATCTCAAATATCTCAAACATCTGGATTTCAAAGCTGTAATATATATACATTTTTATTCTAAACAGGGTGAGTTGGATTTAATTTCAGCAAATCTAATTTTCTTTAAACTACTAAGGCCAACAATAAGCAAAACGTACAGATTTCTTCTTTGACTAGCAGTTCACATACTTTTGCTTTCAAAATTTCTATTAATTCATGAAACGAGAATCAATAGATAACTGATGAGTATAATAATTTTAAAAATTTGAAATTAGAGGAATTTTTAAATTTATTTGATTGCACTCCTCATTTGCACTTCCTGTTTAACGTATGACTCATGCAAAAATGGATGTCACATGTGCTATCTTGATTCCACGGTCACGTCACCGTCAACAAATAATAGCAGGAATCTAGAATGGCTGAACCTTTCATTCAGGAACGTCTTGGTGGCCATCAAGGAGCCGACACCGTGCGGTTTTAAGCAACTACACAAAATTGAAACGCAAAAATTGACCAATAACGCAAGACAACAGGCACAAATTTCGCTTTAAACGCAGAAACTTAAGCACGCCAAATCTTTGTATTCTTCCAATGAAACCTGCGGTAAAAGTAATTATCAAAACATTGTCGAAATTCAGTTTCATTACATGAAATCAGGTTATTTGTAAAACATGATAAAAAATACAGGGACGCACAAGGTCAAAAATTGTGAGATACACTGTTTAAAAATCGAAATTGATATAAAAAGAACTGAAAATTACAGTAATTTTTGAAACTTTTTACGTAAAACATACCTATCTGTTCGACAGGTGAAGATGCACTTTGCGACGACAAGAGTGGTAATATTGCCAGCATAGCATCTGCCATAGCAACACGTGGTGTTAGCAGAAAGATACTCGCAAAAAATATTAGACCTAGCAGCGGCAGGTATGAGAAATGGCCGGCAAATTTGATTAATTGTGGTGAACACGGAAGGATGTATAAAAAAACGTATTATACTTACCCTTAACACAAATGCAGCAGGTTAGGTAGACTTGGCTTTCACAAGTGATGGGAGCCATCTTCTCATAAAAGCTTTGAAAATTAATGACCTTTAATAATTGTAGTGGTATTTGCTCTGGGTTAATCTTCAGAATATAGTGCAGAGAGGGTTTGTTCTCAGCTTCAAAACCATTTTCATTGGATTTCATTGCTTTCCTTAGTTCGGGAGATATCCTTTGTCACCATCTTATTTGCATAAACTGAAATTCCTTTTCCCTTACATTTTGGGAAGAACATACTTATAATACCTGCTATTTACTTTGAAAAAATATTTTACCTATATTATGACCGGGCAGACGTTAATTCTGACACTGAATTAACAAATACTTTTGTTTAGTTTCATTACACTAATATGAAAGGCTTTGTTGTTTTCAAATGAATAGGTGTGCCTGAATAGATTTCTTGCGCAGATTCCGAAAATGACCTTCAAAATTCCGTATCACGTCAAGTTTTTTCACAAATGACGTAAATGGAAAATTTGAAAAAACGTTATTTTTTAATGACATTGTTATATGGCAACGTTTGTAACGTGTGAAAATGTTCTCTGGAGAGGCGGAATGATTGTTTCAGGAATAGAAAAACATAAATATATAGCTGATAATAGAAATGTAACCGTTTTATCTGTATGACGTCACGATTTGCGCCACTCACAAAGGCGCAACATGAGAGAATGTTATCTTGGCACGACAGTATGACTCATACTTCACGCCACTTCTTCCTTCTTTCTATTGGTCACATGTGGCGCCATTCGGGGCAGATCGTGTTACACTAGTCAGTGCAAAGAAGGGACTGGTCCCGTTCGGTTGTTTCTTTGTGGCATGTGCAATGGCTTCACGTGGTTGTGTAAATCATCCAGACATATTTTGCTACATGTGTGGCTGTTATACGACCGGAAAAAACAGAGGCAAAATATTACGCCTTTCGTGAAAAATGCTTATTTTCAATACTTCGGCTTTAAACTAGCATAACAGGACAAAATTTGGTCTCCTCACAATGTGTACCGTACGTGTGCGGAGGGGCTGAGGAACTGGAAAAGTGGAAAAAGGTCATCAATGTCGTTCGGTGTACCCATGGTGTGGCGTAAGCCAAAAGATCACTGTGACGACTGCTACGTCTGCACAGTGAATATCGTGGGCCATACCAGAACCAGTAAGCGTAACATTGTGTATCCCAATATCCCATCTGCCATAAGACCAGTGCCCTATAGGGAATCCATCCCTGTGCCATCTCCGTCTAATATCAAGCCTCCAAGGGACACCGATTCAGACGGTGATACAAGTGATGAGATGTACTAACCGGACAGCATGGAGGATGAAACCCCAGTGCCATTTACCCAGCATGAACTGAATGATTTGGTTCGTGATATGAATTTACCTAAAGACGCAGCAGAGCTTTTAGGATCACGGCTTCAGGAAAAGTATTTTATATGTCCTAATACGAGATTCTCCTGGTAAAGACACCGAGAAGCAGAATTGCTTCCGTTTTTTGCTGAGGAAGGGGGTTTGGTATATTGTCGAGACATTCCGGCAGTCATGAAATACTTCAACATTAATTATATTGGATGTTGTTCATAGATGCCAGCAAATCCAGTTTAAAAGGTGTTTTATTACACAATACTAACATCCATCCATTCATTCCAGTAGCACATTCTGTGACTTTCAAAGAGACATACGAGAACCTTAAATTACTGCTGGGAAGTTTGCAGTACAAGTTTCATGAATGGTCTTTGTGCTGGGATTTCAAGGTGATTGGAATATTGCCCAGCCAACAAGCAGGCCACCCCAAATGTCCTTGATTTTTGTGTGAATGGGACTCCATAGCAAGCACGGAACATTGGGTTCGGCAGCAGTGGCCAGTAAGAAGTACATTCACACCTGGCGAAAAAAACATTGTTTCAATTCCACTGGTTGATCGCTTGAAAATACTTTTGCCACCTTTATACATCAAACTTGGCTTACTGAAGCAATTCGTGACAGCTTTAAGCAGGGACAGTAACTTTTTTCAGTATCTTGGTGGTAAGTTTCCCTCAATCACGTCTGAAAAAGTTAAAGCTGGCATTTTCATAGGCCCTCAAATACGAAAATTAATGGCAGACAACATATTCGAGGAAACCATGAGTGAGTGCTAATTGCGAGCATGGACTGCATTTAGAAATGTGGTACATAATTTTTTGGGGAACACGAAGGCTTCAAATTACACCACTTTAGTCGAGAACATGTTGTAATCCTATGAACTGCTTTGTTGCAACATGAGCGTCAAAGTTCACTTTCTTCATGGTCATCTAAAGTACTTCCCTAACAATCTTGGTGGTTTTCCGGAAAAACATGGCGAGCGCTTCCATCAGGATATTAAAGTGATGGAAAAGAGATACCAAGGAAAGTGGACTGTACATATGATGGCCGACTATTGTTGGATGTTGAACAGAGACTGTACGGACGCACACCGAAGACAATCCAAAAAGAGGAAGTTTGAAGGGGAGCCCAGTGACGAATGTTAGGTATGTTTGCTTTTGAATATGTATTTATGTTTATCTATATCTAACAATCATTCCGCCCCTCTAGAGGACGTTTTCACACGTTACAAACGTTGCCATATAGCAATGTCAAAAATAACGGTTTTTTAAATTTTTACATTTCCGTCATTTGTGAAAAAACCTGACGTGATACGGAATTTGAAGGTCATTTTCGCAAAACATCCATTAAGATACACCTATTTATTTGAAAACAACAGAAAAAGTTGAAAAATTGCAGATCCGTGCTATAATTAGCATTATTATAAATAAACCGGACATTGGGTGCAAAAGAGACGCATACAAACTGTTAAATCTGATTATTTTCGTGGTGTAGTAAGCACAAAGATTCTCCAAGCTTTCGCACACCACTGCGAGACTTTTTCAAGGCAATGGTACGCATTAAAATGCAGGAAATTGGAACACGTAAAGAGCATAGATTCTTTTTGAAAATAACAACACGAGAATATTATATGATGCATCGCGATATGTTTCCATCTTTTAATAACGCATGATAAACCATTGGTAGTTCAGTAGACACCATATCATTGCATCCTAGTTTTATGAAGAAGATTGCGACTGTTTTCTTGATGGCTGTCTCTTTAAATTTTGTGCAAGGGGCAAATCTCCTAATATCCTTCCAGACAGGAGCGGCCGATGAATGCATAACTTCTTTGGCGAAGGCTGCATTCTGCATGTCCTAGTTGACATTTTGCATGTGTTCTTTACATCAAATGTCCAAGGATCGCTTAATCATTCCGTTATATATATTTTCCGTGTTGTCAGGATATACCAACGATATAGGTGACACACCCCCTTTTCTTTCTCACATTGTCTTTTCTTGCATGTGTGAGAAGCAAAGGTGCGTGTGTACGCTATACAGTTTCTGTTTCACTATCTATCCTTTCATGTGTAAGAAATAAATGGCGGGTGAGTACGCTATACCGTTGCTATATCCTGACAATACGGAAAAGATATCAATATATTTTCCGTGTTGTCAGGATATACCAACGATATAGGTGACACACCCCCTTTTCTTTCTCACATTGTCTTTTCTTGCATGTGTGAGAAGCAAAGGTGCGTGTGTACGCTATACAGTTTCTGTTTCACTATCTATCCTTTCATGTGTAAGAAATAAATGGCGGGTGAGTACGCTATACCGTTGCTATATCCTGACAATACGGAAAAGATATCAATCGGAATGACAAAGCGATCCTTGGACAGTAGATGTAAAAAGTACGTGCGAAGCGTCACCCAGGACATGCAGAATACAGCCCTCGCCAGAGAAGTCATGCATTGCTCGCCCACCTCTGTATGTAATAATATTAGAAGAATTTTTCCTTACACGAATTTTAAAGAGAAAGCCATCAGGGAAACAGTTGATATCCCATCCAGCAAACTGGCATGCACTGATATGGTCTCTACTGAAATACCAATGATTTCGCATGCGTTATTAAAAAATGGAAACACATCGCGCCATATGCTCGTGATGTCAGCCACGTTTTTTTCAAAATCATCTTTGTTTCTTATGTGTTCCAATTACCTGCATTTTATGTCTACCATTGCCTTGAAATAGCCTTCCAGTGGAGTGCGAAAGCTTGGCGAATATTTGTGCTTACTACACTATAAAATGTTAGGATTTAATACGCTAAATGCGTCTTTTGAGCATTCATTATCATTCATTAACATTAAGGTAACATTTTTATTTTAAGTTCTTTTCAGTCAAATTAATTCAGATCAGATCAGATCATATGTAGAATTTGTTAGAAAGGGAGTGCCTGACCACAGGTCTTAAACAACCCTTAGAAATAGGAAGCCAGGAGATTTGGGCTAGAGTGTCCGATAGAAAAGTGACATGGAAAGGAGGTAGAAAGGGGGATGAATACGCCCTTATTTATTACCGGGGGACCAGTAGCCGGGATCCGAAGGCTTAACGTGCCCTTCTGAAACACGGCCGATATTTAGTGGTTCAACGTTCGTACCTGCTGGGATCGAACCTGAGATTTCTCCGTGGTAGTTACGAGTGTTGACAACTTGGCCATCCGCGGCCCTAGTAAAATCACTTAATAACCAAGCAAGACTAAATTATTCTTCAGTGTCTACTATTTACTTCCAAAAAAGTATAAATATACAATGACAAATATTTAAACTTTATTTTGATGAACTTAGCTGTTTCGAATTCTGTACGATGAGGACATGTGTCTGTTATACATACCCGGTCACGTTTTGGTATCCATGAGGGGTAGGCCTAATCTGTTATCTCGACATCTTTTGCATCGACCTGCCGCAGTCGTGCTGATTTCGAAGACCACTGTTCATCCGGCAATCATGCCATCATTGCAGCCTTTGACTGCATCACGTGTGTCGCACATATAGATAAATTTGACTGAAAACATTTCGAAAATGAATATCTTAGTGTAGTATTTTTGCTTATATTATGTAATTTTTGATTTTCAAAAATCGGTACGTCACAGTTTTTTGAAATTTCTCTTCCTCTATATTTCGCCATTTTAATAAAACACGTTAACTTCAACATTTCTTTACAGACTAAGTCTATCTGCGAGAAATTCAACATACACTGGTGTGCAAAAATTAAGGACAAAGAGGAGAAATTAGCATAACAGCAGAACGAGCAGGCAGAACGGACCGAAAGACCACTCAGAAGGTAGACTAGGGTCCGGTATGGTAGGGTATGCGCACACGTGCAGCATGATGTAGCGGGGGAGGGGGTCGGAAGGGTATAAAGCATACGGGCTGTGTACGCTCAGCGATTCGGTAAAAGCTATTGCACGGTGTACATCGGTTTGAACGACGTCGAGTTGCTCCACCGCGTGATATGGCCAACAGGCAATCCAGTAGACGACATCTGGATAACTTTACCCGAGGTCGCGTCATTGGAAAGTTGGAAGAAGGTCGAAGTGTGACTAGTGTGGCCGAGTAGTTCGGGATCGCTCACAGCATCGTTTCACAAGCTTGGAGAGCATTTCAAACGACAGGAACAGCTGTCCGAGAGTTTAGCAGTGGTCGTCCAGGAGCAACCACGGCGGCGAACGACCGGTATATTTTCCTACAGACGATACGAGACACACGGCAGACAGCGGGAGAAATCGCTAGGCACATGCAACAGAAACTGGACGCCTGTTATCGCGTTTTACCGTGGCCAGAAGGCTGCAAAAAGGTGGTCTATTTGCACGACGACCACTAAGGTGTCTGCCATTAACAGCTGCTCATCGGAGACGGTGGTTTTTGTGGTGCCAGCAACACAACTGGACACATTAGCAATCGGATCGAGTTCTCTTTACGGATGAGAGCTGATTTAGACTGACCAGCGATTCTGTACGTATACACATCTGCAGACAGCAGGGAACACGCAATCACACCTCCAATATCATCGAAAGGGACCGGTTTGGAGGTGGCGGAGTTCTCGGTTGGGGCAGTATCATGCTTGATAGCCGTACTGACCTTCACATCTTCCAAGGTGGTTCAGTCACTGGTGTTCACTGTTGTACCGAGGTTCTCCTGTCTCACGTGCGTCTGTTTTGAGGTGCTGTGGGTCCTGAGTTTCTCTTCAGGAACTACAACGCTACACCTCATCGTACAGTGGCTGTCGCAGAGCTGTTGGAGAGTGAAGATATTCAACGCGTGGATTGTCCCGTAAAGTCCCCGCACATAAATCCAGTCGAACACGTGTGGGACCTTGTCGGGAGACGCTTGGAAGCACGTCACCAGCCGCGAACAACGATGCCGCAGCTGCGATTGGCGCTACAAGAGGAATGGGCCGCGATGCCTCAACATCTTCTTGACAACCTCGTCCTGAGGATGGACAGACGTTTTAAATCCTGCAACGCAAACAGGAATGATCATATCCCCTAATAAAGTCTGTATTTTCTTGGCAGCCGCCTATCACTTGGACGTTTCTGTCTGTTGCCCAGTTGTGTTCGAAGCTACCTTTTCAATAAAGTGCCTTTGTATCCCTTGTTTGGACGGTTTTGCTCACTTGTCCCATGTTCTTACATCTTGGGGATCCTATAGTATGATTTGGTTCGATGTGGAGCATTTCTGCACGACGTTACATTCGAAAAACCGTCTCATCTTAATTTTTGCACGTCAGTGTATATGCTATTCGAAAAGCGATTTCCAGAGCAGATGTGAATTCCTAACCCTTTTTTAAGAACTTTTACACTTCTCATTAATGTAAAATATTTTTTTCAGAAATAACTGAAACTCATTACGAAGACCAGTGTCAATGGTTGTAGATATAGAAATAAGGGTAATACGATTTGTAAAAACGACACACGACTTTTCCGAACAAAACTTATGTGTAATAAACAGAAGTCGCATTACTATTTTCTTTTTAAAAATTATGAACATTTATTTTGGTTGTTCTGTACCTGTAGATGCAGTATTCTCTGAATGTCATATGCTATGAGTCGAACCGCATCTTCCATGGATCTTCTTATATCTCCACGTTAAGCAGTGTAGTTCAACTTCTGTAACACAAAACGGGAGACCTGGACTATGCATTTTATGTAACACGATGAAAACAGCATTGCAAAAATGAAAAGCAATCCAACTAAGCATATCAAATAAAGTCAACCGCACAGGTTTCCGAATAGTCAAATGTGACTCGAATAATCGTTCGAGCCCCGGATGAGACATAAAGTAGCGCGCCTACCCCATCAATTTAGCCCCCTCTTCCATCTTTACGAATTTAAATTGTGATTCCTGTTTTGCAATTTCTGGAGGACATGTCTTTCGGCTTTGGAACGAAAATTTAAACGAAACTCTGAGTCTTCCTGGTGCACACATTCTTGTTTCGCTGTGTGTCGTCCTATGTTTGGAACAAATAGCAGAACGACTATGCAGATAGATTCATTTATACATGATTAAAATACAGTTTAGCTGTTAACACTAAGAAATCTTAAAATACCTGATCACTCTCATATTTTTGCATGTTGTTGCATTTTGCATATACGATATTACTCTAATCAAAACATTATAACTCGTATTACAAGGCTTTACACTCACCCAATATTTCAGCAGACAAAGTTAGGACACTTTCTCTAACAGTTTTTATTCAGAATGACGTTCAACGAGGTTCGACTGTGCACAGTAAACACTATAAAATAAATCCCTGCTAGAATTGTAAAACTATGATTTTATAGTTGCAGTTATTTCAACAGTTTAAAGTTTACTAAGGAACGTATGACAGAACAGACGACTTTTAATTTCTGATATATGAAACACCGTTTTATGAGAGATAAATCGGAATTCTAAGTCTCGAAACTGATATAATGTTGCACAATTTGGCAGATCCGAACTTAGTCTACAACAGAAAAAGGAAAAACTGAATTTTCAAACTGCCTTAGGAAAATCAATTGTAACGTTGGTATGTTGAAGTTTAAATTATACACTTGATGGACATGTTTTAGTTTCTCAACGCAAATTAAAGTTGAAATTTAAAAATTTAGTCATGTGCTGCATACTAGTATCTTTCATTCTACTTCAACAATTAAAATAGAAAGACCATATCGTTATTGTTTATAATGCAAATGTTTAACTCTAAAACTCTACTTGCATGCTGTCTCATAAAGACAATGTCCTTGATGTATGAGAATGTAGCGATCATTCCACGAATTCAAGTGTTCAGCGCCCAGTTTTGTTAACCATTTTTCTGGGTGTTAATGAGACCTTCAGTGCAGATGATAACTCATCTCTGCTGGAAACTCCATGTGAAACAGAAAAGACTGCGCAAAGAGTCTAATCGTTGGAAATATTTCTCATCTCCCCCGTTATGTTTCCGTGAATTGGAAAAAACAAGACTAACGTGTTGAAGATATTGTAGCCATATGGGTACAAAAGTAGATCCTAGTGTTCTAGTTCCTTGACGCCAAAAAAATATTTTTTGTATAAAGCTGTGACTAACATATTTTACTGTTATAGAATGTAATACGTATGAATAAAAATACCAAACCCATCGAAAGCTTATTTTATCACATCAAATTCGGGAGGTTGGTGTTATGTTGAATTGCGGATTTAATATTGCCTACTGAGAGGCGTTGAGACAAATTACCACAAGACTTGATACAGTAATAATGTTTTTCTTCCGTTTATTACCACCATGAGCAACACAATGGACAATAAGCAGTTGCCCGTTCCTAATTTAGGGTCACTGGTTCCAGGGAAGGGATACAGCTTGTGCCGTAATACACACATTACATCCATGCCTCACAGGGATTCGAACCCCGACCCCTTTCCGACGAATGATCAGAGGCCATTGCTTAGACCACTGCGCCAAGAATTAAGGCAAGAGGGTAATTTAAAATACATACTTTTTTATTACTTTAAGGTAACATTTTAAATTGAAGCATTTAGATATCTTCCAGAAAATTTGCATATCTATCAGAATGGAAATTATTCAGTAGAACCTTGTGATTACTGGCGCTGTAATTTATTATTACGGCTCAAATATGATTCTATCTTTTTATGAGGAAATTAAGTAAAAACCATTCTCCGAAAGTTCCAATAATTTTATTCATAAGGATAATGAACTGAAACATTCAAACAAATGAAATATCATAAAATGGTACAAGGATTATCTTAGCCGTGAACCCATTTGTGTCCGCTCTGCCACGAGTTTTCACTTATCTCGTGCGTTGATAGATGGCGGTGCGATTTGCTGTTAGAGATGCAGTTATGTGAAAGAGGAATGCTATCTTAGAGAATCTGTCATCGTTGATGAATTGCACGTATCCATTTAAATAACATTTGTTTCTCAAGAGCTCATAACATTTTTTTCTGATTAAAAGCTTAACAACATCGTGAGCAACTCAATGGGCTGTAAGAAGTCGACCGGGCCTAATTTAGGGTCGCTGCTTCCAGGAAAAGGAGAGAACCAGCACTGAAAGAGATACACAACATCCATGCCTCACCAGTACTCAAACCGGACATAACACGAAATTATACTATACCAATAGTCAATAATAAACTAAATCCATCAATATATTGCATATTTGCCAAACATTTGTAACCTTCAACATTAGCTATGAAGATTTACAAGCACTTAAAAGTTAGAGGTGTGATGAAACTAGAACAAAAGGTTGTTATATGAAATCTCAAGGATGCGAAGGCCAAGTTATTATTAGTAGTATTGCGGTGAGTCAGTCTTTTAACAAGAAAATAATCTTGAGCGTGGGTTATGTTGATTGCAAGAAAGCATTTGACTAAATTCCAGATGTTTATCTTATATACATACAGATTGTATACAAAGTGGACAATGCGATTATTCATTTGATTCAACAAGTCATGTCTGCGTGACCCACAAATATCTTTATATGAGATGGAACGAAAATGATAGTTTCTAGAAGTAACAGAATCAATAGAAGTTCCCTGTGACGTAGTGGTCTAAGCGCTGGCTTCTGATCATTCGTCAGACATGGGTCAGTGTTCGAATCTCGGTGAGGAATGGATGCTGTGTTTGTTTTACTGAACTGGCTCACTCTCTTTCCTGGAACCAGCGGCAGTAAATTAGGGATGGTGACTGCTTATAGACCAGTGTGTTTGCTCACGGTGGTCGGTAAACCCCGAACGGAAAAGAATGGTAACGTGTATTTTAGCGTCCTAAATTATTTCGTCGGCGATATGTAACTGTGTGGGAAAAGTGCAACGTACAATTTTTAAAGCATGAAAAATAATGGGGAAAGGTGCCAAAATATTGTATTTAGAGATAAAAGGAAAGACATTTTCCAAAGTACTTACCAGGGAGTACGAGGGCATGGAAGATTACGTGCGGTAGACCTAAGACGACGGAGCGGCGACGGAGTGAAGGTGGAGAACGGTGAATTGAAGCTTCGTTGAGAAAGTCAATTAACGGGCGGAAGAATACAGAAAAAAGCGGTTGGGCAGTACGTAGTCACGGAAACGTCTGGTAGGAATACGCTGAAGGAAAGAGGACGTCTTTATGCAGCATTGTAAGTGGCGTTTCTAGCCTTTTCAGCAGTTAGTGGCTATTTCCAATGTCGTAAGTCTCCATACTTCATTTCGGATTTCGTCAGGGCTTAAAATTTCATTATCCGGCACAGCACGACAACAAGCTTTAGGCCTCCTCCATTGTGAGATATCAATATATTGTACTTTTCTGTTTCCTTTTTTCTTCAACTAATAGAATCTATATAAACAAAGGAATCTAGCATGAGCACATTATTTTTTAATGCTTCAGTTGATATGAGTATGTAGGTGAAGCTTTGAAAAAAGCATTGACTTAATAAAATTTCGCATGAAACAGATGTTTGAAGACAACATTAAAACGATCATAACAAATATGCAGGTTATTTACAATGTATTATTAATCCGTAAGTAGAAAATTTAAAGTGACTGGGTAATATTCTGTTTTCAACAGGTATACACCATATAATATAAGGAAAATGAGGAATATTGGAATAATATAATTTTTTCAATCTTCTGCGAAGCGTTCCTTGGATTTTTTTAAAGTTCCCGTCCCTTTAAGGTAACACACTAATAGTGCTAGGTTTCAGAATTGTATTTTTAAAAAATTGTAGGTAAATAAAGAATTGTAACCACCATTGTTTCCTTTTTAATACTTGGTTATTTTGACGTGGATAAATGCTCACCTTATACGAATATAGGAAGCAAGTAATCTGTAAAAATAATATCTTGACATAAATTGCTGTCATAATACAATAAACAAGTTGTTTCATCATCTGAGGTAGGAGTTGAACTTACAGTATGTCATAAACACATCATGTCTAAGGCTAAGTACAACAGATATTTTGTGGGTGTTTCCGATTTTGAACAGCCACTGCCTGACTAACCATAAAGTTTCATTGCTATATATGTGTAAGGGGTAGTCTTAAACACCTAAAATAAATATTGCATCATTCTTGTTTCTTAAATCAGTACACGCGTGAATAAAAAAATCATGCGAAACAGGCATTTGCTAGTATGAGCCTTCGCTTTACGGTTTAAAAAGGTTTTGATGTGGGCATTCTATTCTATCATCAGAAATATGTTGAATTTTCTTTTTAAAAATCTTGATTTCACTTCTAGTGTATGCTACAAGGCCATTAGACCAGGCATGTGTAGCGTACGGCCCACGAGTCACATCCGGCACCTGCCCTAATTTTATTCGGCCCGCGAGGTCTTTTCCAAATTTCACTGAATCTAGTATGCAGCCACCTGCGGGCTGTTAGGATTTTCTGTAATCAAAGTGAGAGTGCACTTTAGATGTCGACCCATAGTAGAATCATGCATATAGACCGCAGCACGTCGATAGTAATATCTGCCTTTATCCTCATAACTTGACTGAAGGGGCTTCTATTGCGAAAACATTTTGTGTGTTGTTTCGTAGGTACACTGAAACAATTATGTTTAATATCAGCGGAATAGGGTCAAAGGTCAGGTCACAGGAGCAAGATTTATTCAACAGCCTTTATCCTTATAACTTGAGTAATGTTTTCTGGTATGTTGAAAAGCGTATCATAATCAATGCAGTGCATGATTTTACTAACATATTTTAAATTCATAATGGTGCCCTTTTTTACTCTAGATAATTAGTTAGTCAAAGATTTTCCTTAGTTTTATTAAAATGCAGAATATGAGGAAAACGGCCATAATGCGAAATTTGGTTTAATGATACTCATTTGTGATATCTGAATTATTTCACCTACTTTGGGAATATCTGAATGCCGTTTAGTAAAAGGCAAGAAACTTTTTTTTAGGAGCACAACAGAGGAGATCGATTCAATTCTTACCACATTAAAAAGCAAATGCCATAATTATTTACACCAAAGCTAATTTTAAAGAAGAGCATTATTTTATAAAGCTCATGATTACTGATATCTCATTAAAAAGAGACTCGGGACTGTATTGGTCTCAATTTAATTCCGGTATTCAATAGATGTTTGTGGAGTGATGGCATTGTTTGACATACCAGTAGATTTAAGTGTTCTTTCATGCTGTGATTATGTCCAATACTACATAACATTTTTAAGGTGGCACAAATTTTAAGCAAAAAATCTAATCTACTGTTGCTGTATTTCCAGCTATGGTCTACTGATTATAGGCGAAACTACTGGCAACATTGGATGTAAGATCAAAAGCAAAAACAGTATGTTATACAGAGATCGACGTGCTGCAGAAAATCGAACTTTCTACCAATTTCACAGGCAAATTTTTCACATATTTAAGGAGGACGTCAAGTAATTTTGTTTCCTATACTTCCAATGGAAAAACTTTTGTACACATTTTCTTCACAATTAATGCGTTCCCAAGGATCAAAATTTGAACACCGATTAAAATAGCTTCATTTTATAACTTGGAATACTTAAAATATTCTAAAACATAACCATAATTATGCAGACCAACATTTGTTTGTCTACTGATGTCATCAAAGTACAGGTCGCGCCATCTTTTTTCTGGTTTCAACACCATCAAAAGAAAAGTTTTTGATATTTAATATAATTACTATTATGTTTAGAAAAAAATTAAGGATTCCAAGTTATAAAATGAAGCTATTTTAATCGATGTTCAAATTTTCATCATTGGGAACTCATTAATTGTTAAGAAAATATGTACAGAAATTTTTTCATTGGAAGTATAGTAAGCAAAATTACTTGAAGTCCAGCTTAAGAAACAATTCCTTAGTTTTAAAAAAATATAAAAGTTTATATAACAAAGTTCTCTGAAAAATTACTGAAGAAAAACTGCTGCCACTTTTAAAATAATTTGTTATCTCTATTTGTCGAATACTTTTTATATCACTATGCATATCATCATCATCATCATCATTGTCAACCATTATCAATCCACTGCTGGACGAAGGTCTCCCCAAGTTTCCTCCACAACGGTCTGTCTTGTGCCAGTCTCCTCCATGTCACTCCCGCATACTTTCGAATTTCATCCACCCATCTTCCATGTGGTCTTCTTCTGGGTCTTTTCCTGTCCCTTGGAATCCAATCTAAAATTTCGGCTGTCCATCGATGGTCTGTTTTTCGGGCAGAATTCATACTTATATAATATGTTCATAAAAGAAAGCACCAAAACAAAAGACAGCATAATATGGTAGGAATCGTAGAAACCAAGTTGACAGAAGCTCAAATTTTTCAACATAACGAAAATATTTTAGAAATAAATTATTCAGCTGTTTTATTTTCTAGTCCATTGCATTACGCCAAGGAGATCTTAAGACATTGCTGGTCGTTTTGACATGAAATACTTTTCCGACTTTTTTTTTCTAAGTAAGTGAAAACTTGGAAGGATATAATATTTTGATAAAACAATATAATTTTTTTTATACCTTCGGCCAATGATTGTAGCTTGCTTGTAATATTAACAGATATGTTCCGGCAATTGATTCAAAAACCTCATTTATTGGAAGAGGCCATACTGTTGTTTACGTTCAGGAGAACCTTTTGTTTTCTTTGTATGTACATTGTAGAATTGAATGATTTTATCTATTGGTAAGTACTTCTGACAACATCCAAAACTTCTTTTAGGCAAATATTTAACTTAAAATTTTGTTTCTTTCTTAAAACATCAAAACATTCGCGTAGTCTCTTACGTTTTCTCGTTTTATACATTGCGCGCCGTTCAACCTAGGTTTCCTTACTTGATATTAGGTAGATCACTGCGCTTTTGTCTTGGCTTCGTTGCAACGTTTAAGGATCAATATTTTCTTTTTCTCTACATTAGAAATCACCAGAAGCCCATACATGAGATATTACCCGATAAATTGCGTCGTTGTCCTACGACTAGAATTCCTGGCGACGGGATGTGATCCCTCCTCCTGTTACATGCTTCCATGAATCTATGATTCTGAATGTGTACATCTTTTACGTTTGTGAAAGAGGGCTTACAAAAATTGGTGACAATATTCACCTCAAATCATGCCAATTGTCATTTCCATTTTTTTCTCATCTGGCTTTCGTTTTTGTTGTTCTTTCGTGTTCATTCGAAATATACATGCTTTTTCGTTTTACTGAAAACATACTTTCAATATAAGAATTGATAAGTACATTTATTTATGTTTTGATAAGTAAATATATTTATTAACCATCATTTTTATGTTTACATCCTTATTTTCTAACTGTTCACCCCCACGTAAAATCAAAATAGTTAACTTCTTTCTAATTTTTCTAATATTAACAACCACAAACTGTTGTAAAACTCTGTCGTGTAGATTTTTATTTTTCATTAGTTTTTGCTCGTAATGTAAATTTTGGACACCAGTGTATTTTAAAATAAGCTTTTCGCTGAAAACCTAGAAACCGGCATTCTATGCAAACCTTTTAGTTTTATTCCACATTTGATTTTGTAGTGCTTTAAGCAGCAAAGTTACACCTGAGCAATCCGTTTCACTTTTTGGGAGTTCATTTAGGCAATGCATTAGTTCAGTTAGGCATGAAGCGAACTCCAAAATTTAAGTTGTTATTAGGGTGTCCGTTAAAGCATGTGTCTTTATTCAACAATTTTACTTATCCAAAACCTCGGAAGAACCCTGGCAGAATTTCAAAGTGCACGCTGCTTTGTTCAATAGTTTAAACCCATATGTATGCAGTTATTAAATTCCTGCACGGTTTCAAGCTTTCGGTTAAGAGGCAAAGAACCCATGGTTTGCGCAATCCACTTCGTCCAAATTAATCAAATGCTTGCCACAGGGAAAATACGCCATCGACCTCAAAAAATTGCTGTCTGAAACGGCAAGATTGGGGCTGTATGCTGGCATCCGTTCGATTACATGCTGTTCTTGAAGCGTAACTTGGGTCCGATTTGCATTATGATGTTTCTCATTGTCTTGTTGCAGTACTGGTCGCTCTCAGTTGACTGGGAATGATACTTCCGTTGAAGTTTGTCATACATTCTGTCCAGTTCCTAAGAATATAGTTGGGAATGGATAGACTGATAATTCAGTATGTGCTAAAAGTGGATTACATTTTCATGGTTGTACTAGACAGACAGCACAAGCATTTTCTCAGAACGTCTATGTTTGAGAGTATAGTAAATATTTATTCACTTCTATTCAATCACCATCGCAGTTGAAAACTCAGTCAAACTTTCCTTTTCGTTGATCGATAATCTCGCTGCTTGGAAATATTCTTCTTAAAAGTGCGTTGTCATCCAGTAATTGCAATTTCTAGGTTTTGTGATGGATTTCCCAAAATCAGTTTTTCAAGTATTCAATAAGTTTTTTGCTCCATATTGGGAGGTCAGGCTTGTGTGCAGATAGAAATTGTGCAGGTTTCGAATTCCTCCAGTTGACATTTTTCTTTAAATGATCTCCAAAAATCGACTTGTTTAGTCACAGAATTAAATTTGACCGAAACATTGAAGATAGATATTGAGCTTTTCTGAAGTGACAAATCGAATGTGTTTCTTGGTGGAAAAATACGTGACAATTATACAAAACTGAAGCCAATCACAATCGTGCAAATTTGAAGCAAGTTCGGAAGTACGATCTTTAAAACGATTATTCGCAATGTACGACTCTACCACAAGTGTAAGTCTCAGACAGTAAATAGGTAATTTTCTGCTTTCAAGAATATGTTCACACTACTTCAGGATAGAAAAGTATGATGTAAGTAGATCAATTTTAACTCATTTGTATGAGTTAAAATTGATGCTAGTTTTTTTGCAGTATTTTATCTTAAAAATGCTATAAACTTTTGAAATGTAAATGAAAAAGAGGACTATGTTTCAGTGTTCCTTTTTTAATCATAGTGATTGACTATTCACACATTAACCGTAACAAAGAGAACATGGCAATTACAGTACGGTTCTAGAACAAAACACCGACAATCAAAACACTGAAAATCAAAACACCGACAAATCAAAATACCGACAGTTCAAAACGCCGACAGTTCAAAACGCCGATGGGCCGAAACACCGACAAATCATAACACCGATAATCATAATACCGACAGTCATAACACCGACAATCATAACACCGACAGTTCAAAACACCGACAATCATAACACCGAAAGTTCAAAACACCGACAAACACAACACCGAAAGTTCCAAACACCGACAATTATAAAACCGACAGTTCAAAACACCGTCAATCATAACACCGACAAACACAACACCGAAAGTTCCAAACACCGACAATTATAAAACCGACAGTTCAAAACACCGTCAATCATAACACCGACAGTTCAAAACACCGACAATCATAACACCGAAAGTTCTAAACACCGACAGTCATAAAACCGACAGTTCAAAACACCAACAATCAGAACACCGACAAATCTTAACCGAGACAACCATAACACCGTCAAATATATGGATTAATATAATTTTCCGACGAGTAGAAGAACTTTATTCCGAGCGATGCAACAACAGAGTGGGTGGGAAAGGGGATGTCAACACCCAATCGATGGATGTGGTTACCCCTAGCGGTAAACGACGGAACTTTTTTTTTGATTGAAGGTTTAACGAGCACCCTGAGGAACTCAATGGGCTATAAGCAGTCGCGCGTCCCTAATTTAGGGTAACTGGTTCCAGGGAAGGGAGAGAGCCAGTGCCGTAAGACAAACACAACATCCATGCCTCACCGGGATTCGAACCCGGACCCCTTTCGGACGAATGATCAGAGGCCATCGCTTAGACCACTGCGCCACCGGGGCGGCCGACGGAACTTCATACGTGTTTATTCTGACCGATGGCAACATATTTTTATTCTGACCGATGGCAACATATTTTTATTCCGAGCGATGGCAACATCGGAGGGGAGGAGTGGGAAGGGGGATGCATAGGTGTTGGATATGTCGATGCTTATGTGCTGCCTCTAGCGGTGAACGATGGAACTTTACTATTTTTATTACGAGAGATGTCAACATGGGAGTGGATGCACAAATGGCTGGGTGATTGAAAGGGATAACAACAACGAAACGATGCTTATGGGCTGCCCCTAGTGGTGAACGGTGCAACTGCATAAATTCTTATTCTGACCGATGAAAACATATTTTAATTCCGAGCGAAGGCAACATCTGAGTGGATCATTGGGGAGCGGGGTGCGGTGTAGGATATGTCGATGCCTATGTGCTGGCCCTAGCGGTGAACGATGGAACTTTATTATTTTTATTCCGAGAGATGGCAACATCGGAGTGGATGCACAAATAGGTGGGTGATGGAAGGGAATGACAACAACCAAACGAGGCTTATGTTCTGCCCCTAGCGGTGAACGACGGAACTTTATAAATTGTTATTCCGAGTGATGGCCACATCTGAGTGCATGGGTAGGAAGAGGGATACATAGGTGTTATACATGTCGATTCTTATGTGCTGTCCTTAGAGGTGAACGATGTAACTACTAATTTTTATTCCGAGAATGGCAACATCGGAGTGGATACACAAATGTGTGTATGATAGAAGGGGATGACAACAACCAAACGGTGCTTATGTGCTGTCTCTAGTGGTGAACGACGGATTTTATGAAGTTTTAATCCAAGCGAAGGCAACATATTTTTATTTCGAGCGACGGCAACATCGGAGTGGATGAGTGGGAAGGGCGATGCATAGATGTTGGACATGTCGATGCTTATGTGCTGCCTCTAGTGGTGAACGATGGAACTGCATTAATGTTTGTTCCGACCGATGGCAAGATCTGAGTGGATGTGTGGGAAGGGGGTTGCATAGGTGTTGGATATGTCGATGCTTATGTTCTGCCCTAGTGTTGAACGATGAAACTTTATTATTTTTATTCCGAAAGATGGCAACATTAAAGTGGATGCACAAATGGGTGGGTGATAGAAGGGAATGATAACAACCAAACGATGATTATGGAAGAAACTGTGCAATTTTCAAGGGCATTGTGTCTCAAATATTTCAATATCTTAGGAACCAGCCATTTCTTTTTATGTGACAAAAATCATGTTTCCATGGCAAGTACCATTATCCATATATTGATAAAAAAGTCAGTTTATTGTCATTTAATTTGTGGAAGTACTAGTTATAATTTGTAATATAAATTTATTGTTTGCTGTCACCTGCCAGGAAACAATCTAGTATTCTATCCCAAAGTACAGGATCAGCCATAGTTATGTTGCATGTAGTCTAGGCATTTGCCCCTGATTACCTCAAGTTCATCTACATACACTGAGTCATCTACATACAATTCTAGAACTCCGATTTGAAAAATTCTTTCTGTATCCCATACAACGCCGGATGGAAACTATTTTTCATATAATTTCTGATGTTTGGTAAAGAATGTTTTGGACACCAGGGGGCATAAGCGTTCATTTATGCTTCTGATGTATTTGCATCAAAACCTGGGCTCCTGAAAACTCCCCTAAAATTATTTTTTTTTCTTTGACCGATACCGATCATATCGAAACACCTTTTTAGAATACTTTCTTCCGAAAATAATGCATGGTTTTACCACCAGAGGGCGTAATGTCAGATAGATCTTATTTTTTTCGATATCTCTGTTTCTAAGAGTCCGATTTGAAAAATTCTTTCTGTGTTGGAAAGCGCTACCGGTGCAAAATGTTTCTCTTATAAATTCATATTTTTCTTAACGCATAAGTCTGCGAACAGAGGGCGTAAGCTCACGATTTCGTTTACAGCAATATCTGAGGGATTAAAAACCCGATTGAAAAACTTCTTTCTTGCGTCAGATACTATTGTTTTTCATACCGGTTCCATTGACTTTGAACAACATCCATGCCTCACCGGGATTCAAACCCAGACCCCTTTCGGACGAATGATCAGAGATCATCGCTTAGACCACTGTGAAATCACTCACTTTTGCCCCCTCATTTCCTTCCAATGAAACGTGATGTTCGGTTAGATTTTCCTGAGATATACCATGAGAGGTGGATGCAGCTAAATTGGTAGCAAAAGAAGCAGCAAAAGAAGCAGCGTTGTTCATTTCAGAAGCACTTCCTTCATTTTCGAAGATCGTAAGAAGACAAGGGCTACAATAAAATCAACAGAGGGCAATGTGAATCAGAAATTCGGCGATAGAAAATATCCGACGTCGAAGGAACAGCGCAGGGAAGAAGTTGCCTGTTCAAATGACCGAGTTCAACGCTAGGGTGCAACAGATAAGCATCGTTTTGTTGTCGTCATACCCTTCTATCACCCACCCATTTGTGCATCCATTCTGATGTTGCCATCTCTCGGAATAAAAATAATAAAGTACTATCGTTCACCTCTAGCGGGAGCACATAAGCATCAACATATCCAACACCTATGCACCCCTTTCCCACCCATCCACTCAGATGTTGCTATTGCTCGGAATAAAAATATGTGGCCGTCGATCGGAATAGAAATCAATGAAGTTCCTTCGTTCACCGCTAGGGGACATAAACATCCACATATCCAACACCTATGCATCCCCCTTCGCACCCATCCATTCAGATGTTGCCATTCCTCGGAATTAAAATATGTTGCCAGAGGTCGGAATAAAAATTTATGCAGTTCTATTTTTCACCGCTAGGGACAGCACATAAGCATCCACATATCGAACACCTTTGCATCCTCTTTCTCACCCATCCACTCAGATGCTGCCATCGCTCCGAATAAAAATATGTTACCGTCCCTCGTAATAAATATTTATGCAGTTCTATTGTTCACCGCTAGGGGCTGCACATAATCATCAACATATCCAACACGTATGCATTCCCTTTCCAATCCTACTACTCAGATGTTGCCACTGCTCGGAATAAAAATATGTTGCCATCGGTTGGAAGAAAATGTATGCAGTACGATCGTTGACCGCTAAGGGAAGCACATAAGCATCGACATATCCAACACCTATTCATCCCCTTTCCGACCCATCTACTCAGATGTTGCCATTGCTAGGAATAAAAATATGTTGTCATCGGTCGGAATAGAAATCAATAAAGTTCCATCGTTCTCCGCTAGGGGTAGCACAAAAGCATCCACATATACAACACCTATGCATCCCCTTTCCTACCCATCCACTCAGATGTTGCCATCGCTCTCAATCAAAATATGTTACCGTCGCTCGGAATAGATATTAATACAGTTCCATCGTTCACCGCAAGGTGCAGCACATGAACATCCACATGTCCAACACCTATACATCCCACTTTCCACCCATCTACTCAGATGTTGCCATCGGTCGGGAGAAAACATTATGCAGTTCCATCGTTGACCGCTAGGGGCAGCACATAAGAATCGACATCCAACACATATGCATCCCCCTTCACCTCTAGCGGGAGCTCAGAATAAAAAAATTGTTGCTATTGCTCAGAATAAAAAAATGGTGCCATCGGTCGGCATAGAAATCAATAAAATTCCATCGTTCACCGGTAGGGGCAGCACACAAACATTAAAAAACCCAACACCTATACATCCCCCTTCCTACCCATCTACAACGATGTTGCCATCGCTCGGAATTAAAATATGTTGCCTTCTGACCGAATAAAAAATTATGCAGTTCTATTGTTCACCGCTAGGGGCTGCACATAATCATCGACATATCCAACACCTATGCATTCCCCTTCCCACCATTGCTCGGAATAAAACTATGTTGCTATTGGTCGGAATAGACTTCAAAAAAGTTCCATCGTCCACCGCTTGGGGCAGCACATAAGCATCCACATATCCAACACCTTTGCATCCCCTTGCCCACCCATTTACTCAGATGTTGCCATCGCTCGGAATAAAAACATGTTGCCGTCGGTCGGAATAGAAATCAATAAAGTTCTATCGTTCACCGCTAGGGGACATGAACATACACATATCCAACGCCTATGCATCCCTTCCCACCCATCCACTCAGATGTTGCCATTGCTCGGAATTAAAATATGTTGCCAGATGTCGGAATAAAAATTTATGCAGTTCTTTTGTTCACCGTTGGGGGCAGCACATAAGCATCGACATATCCAACTCCTATGCATTCCAATTCCCACCCATCCACTCATATGTTGCGATATCTCGGAATAAAATATGTTGCCGTCGGTCGGAATAGAAATGAATAAAGTTGCATCTTTCACCGCTAGGGGAAGCACATCTGTTCGTTGGGTGTTGTCAACCCCCATGCCACCCACTGTGATTTTGCAATCGCTCGGAATAAAGTTCCTCTACTTCGCCGGCTTAGAGTCCATATAATTGTCGGTGTTTTGAAATGTCGGTGTTATGATTGTCGGTGTTTTGAAGTGTCGGTGTTATGATTGTCGGTGTTTTGAACTGTCGGGGTTATAATTTGTCGGTGTTTTGATTGTCGTTGTTATGATTTGTCGGTGTTTTGATTGTCGGTGTTTCGACATATTTGCGTTTTGAACTGTCGGTGTTTCAACCTGTCGGTGTTTCGGTGTTTGTGTTTTGATTGTCGGCGTTTTGACCAGCAGCATCCTTCCAGTACTACTCTAGTTTATTCATTCTGTGTCACTCAGAGTAAAGAGAGTAACTGACAGCATCACTCACTAATTTTTTTTCTTTTCACAAAACATGGCTTCACACTCTAGTCATTTGAACTTAGAATAGCTGTTTGTTAAGAAAGATCTAGGAAATTTTGGAAACTAAAGTTTGCATAGAAATCCCCACAATAAAGATAAGAACGGTGACTTTAAGGAAATAAAAATAAACGAAAATTTAAAATAAATTGAATATTCTATTTCAATTCTAAACCATGCATGCGAGTAGTACATGCTATAATAGACAGCAAAGTCTAAATCAATGTACGTTATGTGTGTTAGATATTTCATTTTGCAGCATAATGTCATAAAATACGTAATTTTTATTAAACCTGTTATCGAAATTTGAATTTAAAATCAATGATTTCATATGTTGCGGAATCAAAAAAAAAAAAAAAAAAAAAAAAGAAACAAACACCAGACAGAGATGTTTTTAGTGGAATTAATAGTTTAATTAATCCCAAACCACATAGTTGCGTATTGCAGGCTTTATTTGTGGCATGTTTATTGTGTTAGACTACGAATTTTTAAACCTAAAACAAAGCCACATGAATGCGAAATTCCTTAACAACTGCATGCCATATTCCTTTGCAAATGCAATGCGTTGATATATTTTATCCAAATGCTCATACAAAGCTATCATATTCTTGGATTTCGCTTCGTGATTATGTGATATTTTGATAAAACCTTCCATTCTTAATTATGTTCTAAATGTAGAAGGTTTTCGTGCTGATAGGAACTTCTTTAAAAAACAGCCGCCGTAGCACGATATTTAACATCAGGTCTCAAAACACACGATATTTAAAACTTTATTGGGTTAAAAACACATATGAATTACAATGACACATGAGCGCTTTCGGGGTCGCCAGGGACTCCCATCATCAGATGTGTGAATACTGAAGCAATATGACATGTACTGAAGTATATATTTACAACACTCAGTGACGTAGGAGTTAGAGTTACAGCGCAAGCGCAAAGTCTGCGAAATACAATCGACACAATACAATAAGCTTAATAGATTCAACAATAACTATATATTAGGTGTGTTTTCAATAAGAAGTATCCAGGGTGAGTGACATTGTACGGAATATCATCGTTGCATGCAGACTTTTTATGATGAAATATATACAGACTTTCGGTGAATGAAGTCAGAAACTTATTAGGAGGTTATGCAAGAATTATGACACTATTTCAGTCTGGGTGAAAGTTTCCTGTGTGGACTAATATGGCTAATGAGGTATTTTGAGTACCCAATTTTATATTGTATTTGTGTTCCTTTAAGCGTGTTGACAAGTTGCGCACTGTGAGTCCGATATAAGTGCGTATTTTACCGTATTCATCTGTGGGGATCAACGGGACACTGTATATACCACTTTTGTTTGCAATATCCACTGAGTCTCTATCGTTTTCAAGCATTGCCATGATGTTTGTAGTTTTTACTCCAAAGTTTAATTTGTATTTATGGCAAACGTTGCGCAATAATGGAGTAAGACTAGGGTTATAATCCATGGATTCAATATACTTAAGTTCTGATGGACCAGATATGAGGGCTGTAGATGATCTTCTAAGTAATATTTTAAGCTCTGAATTTATTATGTATGCTGGGTAACCATACTGTGCTACTATGTTCATAAAATTAGCAATTTCATTACGTCGTAATTCAAGGGTTGAACAATGTCAAACAGCTCTGCGAAGCATAAATTGTAATGCCGACAACTTATAAATCCTGGGATGAAACGAATCGTTAGATATAATACATACAGAGCTGGTTGGTTTTCGATAAACGGTAGTTTGGATGGTATTAGTAACAGGGTCTTTGAAAATAGTAAAGTCTAGAAATGAAAGGCTATAATTTGACTCTAGTTCCACTGAAAATTTAATAGTGTTGAAATGGCTGGAAAGTACAGAGACGAATGTGTGCAGTTCTTCAACGGGATATGGCCACAAAACGAGTATATCGTCGACATACCTGAGATAACATAATGGTTGAAGATGATAATTACCAAGGACAGCAGATTCAAGTTCTTGAAGTATCAGTTCACCAAGGAAAGGAGACAGGGGGAGCCCATGGGCGCAACCTTGCGTTTGTTTGTAGATAAGATTACCAAATTTAAAACAGCAGCGATTTGAAACCATACGAAGAGCTGACAGAATAGCTTGAGTCTCAGATAAAGGTAAAATCTCATTCAGTTTATTGAAGATAATATCATGGGTTAGTTGTATAGGTATATTGGGGTACATTGAGATAACATCTAAGAATGCCAAAATAAATGGTTGATCTCCCAGTGTTAGAGCGTTCAACTGTTGTAAAGCTGCAACAGAACTGGAGACTGAAAATGCATTTGCTATGATTAGTGGGGTGAGAAATTTAGCTAAGGCACGTTCCAACGGCCTGTTTGGGCTGGCATAACCCGAGACTAAAGGTCGAAGAGGGTAACCATCTTTGTGTAATTTTATTTTGCCGAATAGCTCCGATAGGACCCCGTGTTATTGCAAAAAAAGTGGTATATACAATGTCCCGTTGATCCCCACAGATGAATACGGTGAAATACGCACTTATATCGGATCAACAGTGCACAACTTGTCAACCCACTTAGAGGAACACAAATACAACATAAAAATGGGTACTCAAAATACTTCATTAGCCATGTTAGTCCATACAGGAAACTTTCACCCAGACTGGAATAGTGTCACAATCCTTGCATCACCTCCTAATAAGTTTCTGACTTTATTCACCGAAACTCTGTTTATAATTCATCATAAAAAGTCTGCATGCAACGATGACATTCCATACAATATCCCTCACACCTGGAGACTTCTTATTGAAAACAAAGCTAATATATAGTTATTGTTGAATCTATTAAGCTTATTGTATTGTGTCGATTGTATTTCGCAGACTTTGCGCTTGCGCTATACTCTAAATCCTACGTCACTGAACGTTGTAATACTTCAGTACATGTCAAATTGCTTCAGTATTCACACATCTGATGATGGGAGTCGCTGGCGACCCCGAAAGCGCTCATGTGTCATTGAAATTCATATGTGTTTTTAACTTAATAAAATTTTAAATATCATGTGTTTTGAGACCTGATGTTAAAGATCGTGCTACGACGGCTGTTTTTTAAAGAAGTATGTTCTAAATAACCAAACATTTGATATACCATGATCTAAATTAAGTAAAAACATATTTTTATTAAAATTGACAGTTCATTATTTATAAAATGATACATAGATATTATTAACTAGTTGTGTTTGTGTCATTATTTTTAATCAGTGCATATTGTTTAATAAAACACCTTTCAGTGTGTTTCCAATTTATTCAGTTTGTATTTCATGTTCTTTAAAATTCGGTATCTTGTCGTTTATTTATCTTGCTTTAAAGGGAAAATAAATGATAGGCTCAAAACATGTCGCAAGAAAAAACTTTATTAGGTATTAATATAATATATTTTGTATACCAGTGTTTTAACCTAGGGCAAGGGTGGGTAAATTTCAGCATTCTAGGCCATTAAGTGAGGCCTTTTGAGTAACTCTAAATTTTGCAGAACAAATCATTTTAATGAAACGTAAATGCAAAACATTATTTTTATAATATATGTTTTTGTTCGTCTTTTATTATTTTCATTTTAGTCTTAAAATGACCGTACTTAAAATACCAAAAGTAAAAGAAGGTTCAACGAAATAATGCTCCTGAACTGACGACCACAATTAAAACATAAAGAAGCCATAAGGGCTATTTTGACGTCTGCTTCGCTCATGATTTCGTTTCAATGCAACTATGCAACTCTAAAATGTACGTTTACGTCCCCCTCCTGACTGGCGCCACAGCAGCCTGAGGCTGGTTGGCGATGGGGCGTGCGGTGTGGTTGAGTCGGGATGAGTCCGTGAGGGGGGGGGGACTCCAATCTACCACTATCAGTCTTTATGGCAATTGCAGTAATGTTACCATGGTGGTTGCGATAATGTAGCTAATATTTTTGTATTTCAAAAAGTGTACCCTCTGTTTTCTTATTGATGATAAATTTACCAATATTAACAAAGTTACTTGTAAAGAGAGCTATGTACAATTTAGAAACTTAGAAGTAACTATTGCCCCCTTTGCTTTCTGTTTTGAAAGGAGCAACCGCCATAATGACCCCTGTCTAAATTTCGAAATGAAGAATGTTTCGTGAAAACGCCACAGTAAGAAACGACACATATTAGATTTATTTCCATTGACAAAAAATAATAGGTTTTATAAATGAGCAAAATGAATATTAACGGAAACATCATCCTGCACCAACTTTCAGAAATTTAGAGAATAACATTTCATGAAAATCCGTTCATCATTGAAGAAATATATTTTTGTGAAATTCCGAAATTTGCGAAAGAATCACATATTAAGTAAAATTTCCGGCCTGTCCTGCGTTGGATCATGGTGCTCCTAAATACCGGAATCGATAGACCGTCCTAAAAGGTTTCTTTTTCTTTCTTCTTTTTTTTTTAGGAAAGGTACGTTTAAAATTTATTCATGCTTTGGACTGCCAATATGTTCGTCCGCCGATAAGTGTGCACCACATTTTTACCTATTAGAAAAAAATTTGCGCATGCTCTGGAACTTAAAATATAACATTGATTACCTACTTCGTCCCAAATATTCGATTTAAACAAGATTTCTTACGGTAAATTTCAAAGCGAATGACATTTTATGTAAAGTTTCTGAAAATAAGCTCCAGTTTTCCGTTATTTTGTCATCAGAAGGGGTTAGTGGTGTAGAATATTTTACAACGATTTGCTTTTTTTAGCACTCAAATTTAAGACTTGTAAGCGCAATGACACCTTTCAGTTTTCGACAGATTTGCAGCATAACAAGCATTTCTGAAAATAAAAACGAAAAAAAAAAAAAAGAAAGAACTGTTTTCCGCTAGATGGCGCTCACCTTGCAGAAGTAATGGCCACGGATGTGTGCAAAAGAATGTGTAGTTCTTCCGCAGAGGCTATAAATGATAAAAGAGTAGAAGAAGAAATTATAATATGCTTTATATTATAATTTCTTCTTCTACTCTTTTATCATTCATCCAATTTCAACAGATGTTTTCTTTTTTCAGTTGAATATCATGTGTAGGGTAGAACATACTGAGCAGGATTTCTAATTTTTAAAGGCAGAGGTCTCCCAAAGGATAACGGAAACTTACATTTCTGTTTGAAAGATATTTACCGAGACATCGTTTAAAAAATACTTTTCCAATATTTCTGAACACCGCCTAAAATCTGTTTTTTTAGGTGGATGCTGCCCAAGACCAAAACGCTATGTACATTTTCTATTCAACACAGTGAAGCCACAAGAATGAATGAGTGTTCTATTTTTCATCGTTATCTCCGCATGTAAAAGCTCTATTTTAAAACAAACATTTAACATCGGACTCAATTCTTTTCGAAGAACATTTTCCATATGCCCTACGACTACTAGTATAGCACTATTCTGGCGATATCTCTCGTCACCGATTATTTAAAGTTTCAACTGTAATAAACCTTATGACTCACTCAGGAAGAATTGCTGATGAACATGTCAAATTCCTGATGTATTCCAGAAATGTAATTTCACTCAATCAAAAGTTTTTAAGACAGCAGGACTTATAGCGCTTCTACATATCTTCAGAAGGAACGCTTATACCGCAGCAAATCCGTTTATTTTCGTATTGTAATATGCTAGGGTGCAGTGAAAAGCATGAAATTTTTAATTTCAAAATCCAATAGTGTGTAAAAGTTGCCTTTTATGATAACTAAGAAAAGTGCAAAGATTTATAATTTTTAGTATACCTTGAGGCTCCACGATGTCATCAAAAGTTCCGAAAAATAAGAAAACTAGAGAAATTTATTATAATGTTTTAGGCATACTCAAAGTACTGAACTAAATCCAATTGTAAGCAAAAATTGTCTCATATAGTAGCTAAGAAGCGTAGAAAATATTGATATTACAGGGGCATATTTTGAGGGTCCACTATTGTTCCCAAATTTAAAGAAAAACTAAACATTCGTCATATTCAAATTGCTTTCATTAAACTGAGAAATGGTAATTGCAATATACAAATTTCAAATGTGAAAACTTAAATGAACGTTATCAATCCATCAGTGATGACTCCTTGAGCGGGGAGTACAAGATCATGTGTGTCACGTGGAAAAAATATGCGACAGATGTGACCTTGCCACTCGGCAGTGCCACCCACCGCATATAATAATGTATTTTTCACGACTGTGTGGTGCGACCTATTGGTCGCGTATTGTTGGTGTTTTCAGTTTTTTTCATTTTATGTGCAAATGTGCATTTCTACATGAGTATGAGAATTAGAAGTTAAGCAAAAAGACCTGGTTTCGGAACTCCAAACGATTTGAGTAAGAATGTGCTTCCACCATACGAAGATATCATCAAATGTTATGTATTTGTTCATTATAGCTCAACAATCGTTCAAATGAACCCACAGCAAATTAAATTTCTATGGTTATTGCTAAAGATGAGAAAGAATCTCGTATCTGTACTCAATGGTTGCTTCAGCTTTGTTGCATCACGTTGGTGTAATATCGTAAGACAACATGAAATTTATTACTGACACAAGCAGGTTAGACGCGAAATACAAAAAGTGCGTCAACTTCTTCAGGTGAATACTGAAGAAAACGAACCTAATTGTGAACTGAGGAGTCTCTTTTTTGAAGGAAGAAATGATTCTACTTTTGTTATGGAAAAGCGAGGAGATGTGAATCACCGAGTGACTGTCACTGAGAAACACGTGCCCCTGTTGGTCCAGATGTGTGATTAGTACTCGGGTCATATCTTTTCTGCACAATGTTCGACAGCTGCTATTGAAAACGCCAATGCCGACCACCTTCCCAAAAACAAAATCAATACCAGAAAGTTATTTTCAGTTGGCTGCGATAGCACCGCCGTCAGCACCGTTCGTAAAGGTGGTGTAATCAAGCAACTGGAAAGAGATCTTAGGACGCCACTATAATGGTTGATTTGTATGTTTCACACCCACGACGGCACCTGATAGAACGTTTAGATAAACCTACCCTTTGTATATTAGGACGAAGTCCTCTATAGTACTGTTACACACGGTGTAGTATATGAGCTCAGAATAAGACAAGTTGACTTCAATGATAATGGAAAATTTATATCTGAACTTAAGAACATTTCTACATGTGCAGTATATTTACATTTATATGTTGAAACCTCAAATAGGTTACATCCAGTGAGACATAAAAATCAGCAATGAAGTATATGGAGCAACACATATTGCGTTCACCTTACTCCGGCTTCAGTCCCTTTGATTTGCAATCAATCATGCTTCTTGTCCCGTGTCCACTGTTGTACCACATCATTAAAGGTATTCCACGTTCAAAGTTCAGCATGAACACGAACATCAGCACAATTCTTACTCCAGCTTCAGTCCCCTTGGATTGGAATGAATTAGGCTTCTTGTCCGGTGTCCACTGTCGTACCACATCATTAAAGGTATTCCACGTTCAAAGTTCAACATAAACCCGAACATCAGCACCATTCTTACTCCAGCTTCAGTAACCTTGGATTGCAATGAATTAGGCTTCTTGTCCGGTGTCCACTGTTGTACCACATCATTAAAGGTATTCCACGTTCAAAGTTCAACATAAACACGAACATCAGCACAATTCTTACTCCAGCTTCAGTACCCTTGGATTGCAATGAATTAGGCTTCTTGTCCGGTGTCCACTGTTGTACTACATCATTAAAGGTATTCCACGTTCAAAGTTCAACACAAACATGAACATCAGCACAATTCTAAAAGAAGGGGGTGATGAGATTAAATAATTTTGAGACTATTGTTAAGACTAGATTACGTCGACGCAGCCAGAATTTCAGCAGTTGAAATATTTCGCTGTTCTCTGCCACGCTGTTATGAAGTATCAAGATTAAAATATTTAAAAATTCAACAAGTCCCTCCTTGCTCGCCCGGACATGTTTCAGGTTACACTGTGCCCATCTTCAGCGGTCAGTTGTAAGAGACATCCATATGCTTTTATTGTACTGATTACCTCCCTGTCACCAGTCGACTCATCGCTCATTGGTCCTGTACCCGTGCGTAGGTTAATCATGTGATTTACGACATTTGCTATTGTTGCACCATCTGGTGTTCTTTTTATGCAATGTCATTATTCATCGTTGTTGGATGAGACATTTTCAATAAATTTATTTTTTTGTACTTTTCTTCAGTTTCTTTTTCTTTTGTTATTATGTATCGCCAGGCAAACGGCAATTCAAGTGGTGCTTGTTCATTGTAATTAAATCCTCTGTTTTTTTCTATCACGACAGACTCAGAATACAAAGTTATTTTATGTGTGTTATGCGCAGTATATATTTTTGCATTTTACCAGACGGTAATGGAATTATTTATAATGCAATATGCAATAAGAGAGGCTCGTTGCTCACCCTTTTTCCAATTTCTCTTGTGTTCTTCCATTCTTGTTTTTAGTCGTCTTTTAGTACTACCTATGTAGATGTTATCAAAATTACCGGTGTCGTTATTCTTCGTGGGCATACGGTATACAGCTGCTCTATACACAATTGCGTTATTACTGTAATCGGCGGTAAGGAATTTTTTGTTATCGATTACAATATCGGGGAATCTTATATTCACTTTATTGTATTCATTTTTTTTTTTGAAATGCTGCTTAACTGTGGTATATAAGGTAAAATCCCGCAAAACTGTGTGATGTTCTCAACGTTATTTTCACTCTTTGGTCTGTTAATATTGGTTTTATAATTTATATACATCTTCCAAATATATATTTTATCATATCCAAATGCTGTAGCTGTTTCTACGATCAATTTCATTTCTGATTGTTCTAAACTTCTATTTAACGTATGGGAAACAGCTCTTCTAATAAATGAATGAAATGCAGCTTCGTTATAATGTTTAGGGTGGATTGAATCATTTGGTATAATTACTGGCACGTAAGAGTATTACCTCTATACTGAATAGTTAATACGTCCTCTATACTGAATAGTTAATCCAAATCAAAGCATTTTTACGTAAGTTATGATGCATAATGGCTATGGAAGTGAGTCCGCTCCTATGTCCAGACCTTTGACCCCATTTTGCCTATTATCAATATGGTTTGTCCGCAGATGGTCCCCTACCACAAACTAAAATTACATCGAAATCGAACTTTTTTACGTTAGTTATGACGTATAATAGCAGTGGAATGGATCCCGCTCCTATGTTCTGACCTTTGACCCCATTTATTTCACTTTCAATAGGGTTCCTTCCCAGGTGTTCCCCAACCACATACTAAAATGTCATCGAAATCGAACGATTTCTACGTGAGTTATCGAGCGGACGAAAATACGCACACAATGCGTGACGTAATGAGGTAGCAGGGAATCACCACCATCTGCTCGCAAGAGTGTGACGTCATAAAACTTTTATAGGAACCACACACAACGCGTGACGTAATGAGACAGATGGCGTGATCGCGAGCCAACATCTTAGTCGAGAGATTGTGACGTTATATGATTTCTAAGCATGTGTAACATTAATGGAACGACGCCATGACACTAAAACGTGGTAATTCGGGGTGGTTATTTAACGCACTAAACCATTTTTCCTAAAGTCGAGATCAAGCTGAATCGATTTCTAGTACCAGAAAACGGTAGGTTAACGACTTTCATCAAAATCCTTAGAGCCGTTTTCAAAATAAAATTTTCATAGATACAAGAATTGCTCCTTTAAGGTGGACGTCAAGTAATTTTGCTTCCTATACTTCCAATGGAAAAAACTTCTGTACACATTTTCTTCACAATTAATGCGTTCCCAAGGATGAAAATTTTAACACCGATTAAAATAGCTTCATTTTATAACTTGGAATACTTAATATTTTCTGAAACATAACCATAATAATGCAATCCAACATTTGTTTGTCTACTAACGTCATCAAAGTACAGGTAGCGCAATATGTTTTCTAATTCGTTTGGAATTAGAATCAGCGAACATAAAAGGGATACAAGAGACGGGAAAATAACCACTGCCCTATCAAGAGAAGTCAAGTTAAAGTCCGCCGATCCTTCATGGAGTCATGTAAAATAATTAGCTTCATACTCCACACCCACGTCTCCCGCTATTCGCGAAACCTTGGAAATCTTGACCAGTTGCGAGGCTTGCAATGATAGCGTTTCTCTGGAGTTGCCACGTATTTGGAATCAGTTCTTCAAATAATGCTGAGTTCTCTAAAATTGTATCGCGTGCCCAACCAACGTGACCTCGTTTCTTCGAAATATCACGTTTGCTCCTAATCATTTATTTTCTAGTCAAGTCACCGCGTTCAAAGTGTTGAAACGTTCTATTATCCAGTTTGCAGTTAGCTGTCTACCTTCCTTGTGAAAACCATCTGGTTGATGTGCGAAAGCTTGGAAACTTTTATTACTATTCTACGCTAAGAATTTTCCTATTTTTAGTATAGTTATACTATTTTGAGTGTAATTTGGTGTACAGTTCCTACATTTTGAACTTGTTGCAGTCTCCGAGCAATGTGGAACACCTTTAAGTCATTTCGACAGCTTAGACTCAAACTGGAAAAGGAACGGTCCCATCTCGAATTCCTAACCTCTTGCAAGACATTCGGCTTGAGCCGAAAGTTCCTTAATTTTAAGACGTCAGTAAAAGAATCATGGTTCGAAAAAAAAAAAAAAAAAAAAAGACAAATTTCTACGCCAGACCTTGTCAAGGATAGAGAACCTCAGAAGAAAGGACGTCATGTCATTAGATATCTGATGCTATCACCTATACATGAACTTGCATAGTCTTTGCGACCCTATTACCTTCAACAAACTTACCCTCCGTGTGGATATGTTAGTCGAAAGGCCCCTGTCTTCCTTTTCATTGAGACACATCAAGAAACTCTATTACCTGAAGTCTTCCCAGACTCCTAAACCTAAAGATTTCACCATTCCCTTCGTCAATATTTCTAACCAAACGCTCACCCGCGAGGAAACTAAAGTTTTGGAACTTGGACCAAAGTTCTGCTTCCGATCGAGACCGAACCCAAAACAGCGTTGTTTCTGAGTTTGAGACCAAAATATCGCGAATTTCAGAAGACAACAAAGATGAACTACGTCAACTGTGTTGCTCTTGGTTAAAATCGTGGTACAAGAAGAAGCAATCGTTTACTAATTTCGAAATTCCAAGGACGATTTCCAACCTTAGAAATGACCACTCCATAATACTGACGCTAACGGACAAATCCGGCCAGAAAGCCATAATGGACGCAGCGGATTATAATAAAAAACTAGAAGAATTTATATCCGATTCTGGATCTATAATCTTACGGAGGAATCCTCTAATTTCTTGGATTGCACAGGTAAAAGGGACTGCAAAGTCAACTGATATTCCAGATGATCTCAAGAAATCCACCAAATTACCGCCTGGCCCTCAGATCCCAAGACTCTTCAGCAGACTTAAACACCACAAACCCGGCAATCCATTGAGACCGATCTTAACCAGAAGATCCGCACCGATGTACCACTTAGAGAAAGCGTTAACCAAATTATTAACTAATCATCTACCGGAGTGTGACTTTAAAATAACCTCCACTCTAGATTTTATCACGACAATCAAGCAGCTCACCGTTCAACAACGCGACATTATCGCCAGTTTCGACGTAGTTTCTCTTTATGCATCGATCCCCCGTACAGGAAGCTATCAGAACATTGAAACAGGCTATATCTAATTCATCGGCTTATTCTCAGCAGTCTTGCCTCAACATCTTCAAAATAATGGACTTGGTCTCAAATTTCAGCTACTTCAGTTTCCGAGGACAAATTTATAAGCAAGTAAATGGAGCTCCGATGAGATCTTCGTTTTTAGCCGTCCTTGCGGAAGCAATACTTCGCCCCATTGAGAACATATATTCACCAACATCACCCCAAGACCTGCCACCTGGCTACGATATGCAGACGACGTATTTTTCATACGGCCACATGGAAAAAAGACTCTCCCGTTTTTCATCGATAAAATAAATTATATACACGCTACAATCAATTTCACCATGGAGTTTGAACACAATGGTACCTTACCTTATCTCGACTTCTCAGTGAGCAAATCACATGACAACCGCCTTCATACGGAAGTCTATTATAAACCCACCTCCGTTCCCAACCTGATGCTCAGCAGTTCATTCTGCCCTGATGTTTACAAGAACGCCTTATTCCGTTCTCGAATTAGAAGAGCCTTCGCTGTTTCATCCGATGTTCGTTTTAAACAATCCGAACTAAGAAACATCGTCGAATTGGCCACTTAGGCAGGATATACTTCGAACCAGATGCATAACTTTATCGAGAAAGCCAGAACCAGCAGTGCTAATAACATTTCTATGCCGTAACGTCGCTACCTGGGCTCTATTCCTAACATAACAAATGTTTCCTATCAACTCAAAAATGCGCTCAGAAGGATGAACTTCGGTGTCGGCATAAGGTCTCCTGCATCTTTATACACGATGCTTAAGAGAAATATTGACAAGCTCCCTCTTCTCATTGAAGCAGGTGTTTATGCCATCCCACTAAAATACCCGGACGGCTCCAGGCGATGCTACATCGGAATGACCAAACGTTCGTTTGGAATTAGAATCAGCGAACATAAAAGGGATACAAGAGACGGGAAAATACCCACTGCCCTATCAAGAGAAGTCAAGTTAAAGTCCGCCGATCCTATAGGGAGTGATGTAAAGAAATTAGCTTCATTCTCCACACCGAAATCTACCGCCATTCGCGAAACCTTGGAAATCTTGACCAGCTGCGAGGTTTGCAATGATAGCGTTTCTCTAGAGTTGTCACGTATTTGGAATCAGTTCTTCAAATAATGCTGAGTTCTCTACCATTGTACCGTGACCTCGTTTCTTCGTTATATCACGTTTGCTCCTAATCGTTTATTGTCTAGTCAAGTCACCGCGTTCAAAGTGTTGAAACGTTCTATTATCCAGTTTGCATTTAGCTGTCTGCCTTCCTTGAGAAATCCATCTGGTTGATGTGCGAAAGCTTGGAAACTTTTATTTCTATTCTATGCCAAGAATTTTCGGATTTTTAGTATAGTTATACTATTTTGAGTATAATTTGGTGTACAGTTCCTACTTTTGGGGCAACGTTATTGTTTTTAATATAATTAAGGCTATGTTTTAGAAAATGTTAAGTATTCCAAATTATAATATGAAGTTATTTTAATCGATGTTCAAATTTCCATCCTTGGGAACACACTAATTGTGAAGGAAATGTGTACAAAAGTTTTTCCATTGGAAGTATAGGAAGCAAAATTACTTCACGTCCACATTAATAGTATGGGATAAGGGCGATGGAATGCATCACGATCCTATGTCGTGACATTTGACCCCATTTGTCCCATTTTCAACAGTGTTCGTCCACAGGAGGTCCCCTACCACATTCTAAAATTTCATCGAAATCGATCTATGTTTAAGCACGTTATGACACATAGGGGCAATGGAATGCCTCCCGCTCCTATATCCTGACATTTGACCCCAATTCTCCCATTTTCAATAGGGTCCATTCCCAGGTGGTCCCCTACAATATACCAAAATTTAATCGCCACGAACTATATTTACTCAAGTTATGACGCATAAGGGCAATGGAATGGATCCCGCTCCTATGCCGCGACCTTTGACCCCATTTCGTCCATGTTCAAAAAGGTTCGTCCCCTGGTGGTCCCTTACCACAATACTAAAATTTCATCGAAATCGAACCGTTTTTACGCGAGTTATCGTGCCGACAGGCGGATGGACGGACAAAGTTTGAGCATATACACTTTTTCAACCTACAGTTGGAAAGCGTAAAAAAATGAATGAATGTTCAGGTAAGAAAGTTGTAAATTGACAGCACCTAAAAATTAGTGATAGAGTATATGCATTGCCTTTGGCTGAATGCAAATTCGGTGGAAAATTAAATTTCATGGTCCGAACTGAATATGAAAGTCGAAAGCTGTAATTTTACTAGTTTGTGTTTTGTCCGTACTTTTTTTATGAGATGAAGGATGCCCATTGTTAATTTGTTTAATTATTTTATTTATTTAAGTATTAAGCATTGTATATTTTTTGTTGTCATTTTGCTAACTGTCATTACTTTTGCTTTGAGTAAATTACGGTTTTGAAGTAGCCCTTTGCAAAGCAAGTAAATCCTATATTTCTGCACACGTTAATCTAAAATACACATTTTTCTGCTCACGTTAATCTAAAACGCACACGTTAATCTAAAACGGAAGCCTATAATGCAATCGGGAATATCATTGATTTATGTCAATGTCAGACTCTCAGCAACGCCGTGTTTCAGAACGACGAGCTATCATTTGCTCTGTGGACGTGGGGGATTCGGAAATAGAAGAATGCGGCTCCTCCTGTCGAGTCACGGCGTTGTACCAGCGCTCATACGTGAAAATAGGAACTCTGCGGGGAAAGAATCCATCACCGATCTACACTGCCTTGCAAGAAGTTTGTGGGAAAGGAACTATTGATCGAAACACAATTTCTCTGTGGGCATCGCCCTTTCGGGAGGGCCGAAGCAGCATCCACCACTCAGGCGACATAAACCAATGACAGACAAATCATCTGGCCATTGCTTCAAAGCTTTTAGAAAGGAATCGCCCCTTGATAGTCGAAGAGGTTGCTTGTCAGGACAATTTTTCCATCATGTCAGTTCACCGGATTTTGTCCCACTCACTGGGAAAACGAAATATCGTTAAACGCTTGGTGTCCCATCAACTCACCTCCTAGCAGAAGGCAGCCATAGTGAGTAATGCACTGGATCACAACTACAATTTCCAAAGGGAGGCCGACACTTTCTTGAACATAATTATCATAACTGATGAGGATTGGACCTGCGATTTTGAGCAGGAACTGAAGTTCCATCCAAGTTTCCTCACGCCCCTCAAAGTGTCCTTGGCAACAATCCAAAGTGAAGCAAAGGATGACTTTTTAGTACGATGCCCAGGGAGTTGTGATCTCAGATAGAGTGCCGGTAGCGCAAAATAACAACGCACAACATTATCGTGACGTTCTGAGGACAAAGTTGAGACCGAAGATTCGTCCAAATCTCCCGACCTTGTTGGAAGCGGGAGGGATCTTGGTGCATTAGAGCGCATCGTGTCATGGTGCAGCATCGGTACGGGGACTTTTGTTCAAACATGGCTGATAAACTTTATCCATACAGCCCTGAGCTCAGTCTACCAGACTTTGATATTTTCCCAAAGTTAAAAAAATTGGCTTCGTGCCATAAGTTACGAATCGCTGGACGAACACTCATTGAACGTGACCCTAGTAACACGACAGCTGAACAAAAATGGCGTACTGAAGGGCATCAAGGATCTTTATTAATTCATGACAAATCATTGGTATTTCCACAGATACAGCATCATTACATGCCAGTTTACACACGATTTCAGTTGTACCCTACGTCTTCTTTTTTAAAGTTAGTGTAAAACGCAACTATTTAATAATTATTTTTTCAGTTATTTTCAAGGATTCATCTGGAAAAACAGCTGATGATTTAAATTCACTGCAATCCACCTCGAAAGCAGAAAACAATAATTTCAAACCTTATTGCAACATTTGATACACAAGTTTTTAAAGTTTCATATTTTAAATTTATTTTTGGCATTTCCTACTGCAAATCTTAAGAAAGTTGCAATAAATGTTATACATGAGGTAAATTCATGATATTGCTCTCCGATTATTACATTACAAATATACAGCATATTTGAAATATCATAATCATGAAAACTTTACCTAACATTTGCGTTTATTTTTCTTTCAAAGGATTTATAAACTGTTTTACATTTCACACCCCTGTATGAAACTTAAATTAACATCCGCTGATATTTGATAAATTATTTACTTACATGTGTTTTATTTTGTATGTAACACTTTGACTTTCAATATTTACATGTCTTTTGTGTTTACTGTTTTGCGTAAGAGGACCTCCGCTTAACATTGACAGAAATTCATGAGCTTGCGAGATTCTTTTGCTCTACCTGGTCAGTCAATAGGAACATACACGGTTATAACAGCTTACATTACTTTAGTTGAGTTGAGCGATCCATGTTAACAAGGCCTGTGCAAGGCGTACTTTTACACAGTTTTTTATGTTGCATTTACTAACCGCAGAACAATTAATTAGGAACCCCATACAAAAATGAAATTTTTGTAGGGAAGTATATCCGAAGCGGTAGAGGTATACCTCCGCGGAGTATGTCCGCACGTTTCCTTAAGTTTGAGATCATGGATTCTTGTATTTAAAGAGTGGATTTTTAATTTATATATTAATTGTGTCCTGATATTTGACTTTCTCCGCTTTCTCTGGAAGGAATACAGCTGAGGATATAACCATGCAACCAAGAATACAAATTGTTGTCTTATAAAACCGTCCATTCCATTCAACAAAAAGTCACTTAATCCAAAGAAAAACTCTGTAGGCTAACACTATGCTGCTTGTTGACATCAGGCAAATCCAGAAAGTATCTTCAACTAAATATTAACGGCCATCCAAACAAACGAAAAACATTATTTGAATTTAGGAAATCCTTTCATTATTACACTCGCCATCACGTACGCGTTGTTTTGCCTTTTCTTCCAGAAGTAAAGGTATTGCGTAGTGGCAAACGGAAAGGCACGATGAAAAACTAACACAAAACAAGAATCAATCCCCTCCAATTAAGGACTTTACTAATAATATAAAATCTTTCGAATATAAAACTGAAGCATGTACTAAATCCGGCTAACCTTCCAAATGTGGCCCGCTCTGCCGACACCTAGTTCCGAAAGCAAGAAATAAATGGCACCACGGTAGCACTTCTCCTCTCCTCCGCTCTTCTCGCACTTTCACCGATTGAAGAAACCTCACATGCTAATGTTACCACATCCACTGAGACAGTTAGAGACTGATATTCGTATTGCAGACAACTAGTCTCAGACTTTATGGTAGCCTCGCAATGTGAGTAATGAAGGCTTGGTGGTGATGGAATCATTATCGAAGTGGACGAAGCCAAAGTGGGCAAATGCAAGTACAACTGTGGTCGTCTCGTCGAGGACACCTGGATTCTTGGTATCTTTGAAAGAGATACCAAGCACTTCAGAGTAGAGATCTGTCCTGATAACAACAGATCTTCAGATACATTGCGGCACCTCATCCTAAAACACGTGGAGACCGGAACAACCATTTCGACGGACTATTGCGTTCCATATCGGAATCTTCCAAGCTGTACTTACGCTCATTTTGCGAACGGTCGGTCTGATACCGTAACAGTGAGCGAGCTTGTGTGTGATTTGGTTGAGCTATACTGCGCTGCTTTAGCAGAACTAACGATCTAAAGCCCGAGAGTGGGATTAGTCCCACTCTCACGATTTTTCTTTTGAGAATTTTTCTCCTGTACGTGGCCTATTAATCAGAGCAGTGTCACGGACTTATTAAAACGCCCTTCTTTGGGCGAAGTCCTGTGTCAGCTTACACAAGTCGTTTGTATCATATTTCGGCTACGTCGACGTCGTGCCGGTTCGACTAGTGTTAGGACTCTTTGATCCAACACTAGGCCAAAGCCCGCGCACCCGGAATTCTGAGTTTTGGCTCGAGTGGGAGAACCCCAGTGTGCCCAGTCAGCACTTGGAAAAGTTTGCCTCTGCTTTCTCAGACAGAGATGCCTCTTGCAAAGAAGAAGAAAAAGTCCAACAAGGACGCCAGGATCACTAAAGTGGCGTCAGTCCATACGACAAAGTTGCCAGACCATCGGGCAACCGATGAAAGTGGAGCTCCTTCCCAAAGTCCATCTCGGGTGGAAGGTGGGTCACCCTCCAGCCCTTCGAAGATTCCTAAGAAGGTCAACCCTGAACCCATGTCCAGTAAAATTGAGACTCCCAATGGGTTTGTTGACGAGATCAGGGTGTTGGTAATAGAGGTGGAGACCATCCTGCAGGATACCTCTACATCCATGCTCCAAACCGCTGCCAGCAACATTAGGGCATTGCTGGCACAAATCACTGATGCCTGTGCCAAACAGGGAATCAAGGTTGCCAAACTCGAAAAGAGACAGCAGTCAGATGATGCAGTATGGGAGGAGCGAAAAAGCTCTCCTCAGAGGACACTTCCTACGCAGCAGCGGCGAGGAAGGGGGCGAAGAAAGTGTCAGGGATGGCGCTCGCCCCAAGAAAAAGAAGGTGATAGTAGACAAGAGGCACGTCCTCTTTGTCTATCCCACCGATGACTTGCAGTCATCGGACGACACTAAGAAGGCCATCCAATCAGCAGTCAATCCTGCTAAACTGCAGATTGGGGTCAAAGGTGACAGAAAGGTGCGCAAAGAAGGGGTGACGGTGGAGTGCTTGACGCACGAGGACATCGCCAAGTTGGAAGAAGAGCTGCGGAGCAATCCCTGACCAGGGATAGCACCCACTCTAAATCCCCTCAAAAGCATCTCCCGCGTCTTATTGTTTACGGCGTCGACGGGAAGGTTTCGCGTGAGAATTTTGAGGCAGGGGTGAAAGAAAAAACCCCGAACTCGAAGGGGACATCACGGCGAAATTCGCCATCAAGGCCAAAGGGGGTAAGGCCCACTGGGTTGTGGAGGCCGAATCCCTGGCCTACAAGATACTTCTTAAGCGAGGAAGACTGAACTTCGGTTGGTCAGTCCTGCGCTTGAAGGAGTTTGTTAAGGAAGTCCGATGCTTCCGTAGCAATGGCTTCGGCCACTTCAAGAGTCATTGCAAGGAAACAGAGGACAAGTGTGGGAAGTGCGGTGAGTCAGGTGACCAACACAAAGGATGCACTGCTGCTCTAAAGTGCAACAATTCTGCTTCCGCTAACACGCGGTTTAAGCTGAAGCTAGATGCAGCCGATTCTAGCTTCAGCAGGACTTGTTCCTCTCTTATTAGAGAGTTGGAGCAGCAGACAAGCCGGACTAATTATGGCTGACCAGAAAAGGACAAGCACTGGAATAGGAGTAGTCCAAATAAATGATCACCACGAGAGCCGCAACAGAGCAGATCCTCAGACCTGCCAGTGATGTCGCTGCGAAAATCCTGCTCTTGCAGGAACCTTACCACTCCCATCGTAGGGTGGCGGGGTTTCCCAACTCCTCACGAAGTTACTACTCTCGGTGCGAAAAATTAATGGTAGCCACAGTCGTTCTGGATCCACATCTGGGAGCTCTCGAGCTTGAATGCACATTCAATGTGGTGGCATTGGGCATAGAGAGGAGCAATGAAAAAATATTGCTAATTAACGCATACTGTTCAGCTTCCGGTGTTCTCTCAGACTTGCTAAACGCCATTTCAGGCCCGCCAGTGATGTCGCTGCGAAAATCTTGCTCTTGCAGGAACCTTACCAATCCCATAGAAGGGTGGCAGGGTTTCCTAACTCCTCACGAAGTTACTACTCTCGGTGCGAAAAATTAATGGTAGCCACAGTCGTTCTTGATCCACATCTGGGAGCTCTCGAGCTTGAATGCACATCCAATGTGGTGGCATTGGGCACAGAGGGGAGCAATGAAAAAATATTGCTAATTAACGCATACTGTTCAGCTTCCGGTGTTCTCTCAGACTTGCAAAAATCCATTTCTCGGTTGCTGGATTCCCACCCGCAGCACGAGACTATCCTTGCAGTCGATTTTAACGTTAAAAGCCCCTCTGGGAAGACCAGGATGAAGATGGGCGAAGTAGTGAACTTCTGGACTTCGTCATTTCGTCAGATCTGACAATCCGTAACGATCCCAATAGTGCTTCCACGATCCAAGGTGCTCCTGGGACGTCGTGAATCGACTTCACCCTCACGAGGACATCGGTTCTGACCTTCCTTTAGAACTGGTAGGCTCTGGACGATGTGAGTTGCAGTGACCAGCTTGATATAATATTTCACGAGAGGGCTTGAGAGACATACAACCTCTCCAACGCTACATACCGCAAAGCAATGGTACCATAGAAGAGAGAATACTGGAGACAGTTATGCTTGACTACCCCTGTCGGGAATCCCTTTGGGATACCGTACAAAGTGGCAAATGACTCCCTCACCGGCCCAACGCATTACAGAGGAGACAGATGTCCTCCAAGAGAATCTAACGGGTACTAACTATTAATGTAACCTCCTGACGTAGCCCCGCGTAGAATGGTTTAATCCTGTCAAGAGCAGTTTATGTGCAGTGCAAACACACCTAGTAGTTAGTAAGCGCTCTGAAGCCATGCTTCGAAGTTCGAGCAGCGTTGTTGGCTAAAAGTGAAAGTTGCTTGAGGACGTACCGTGAAGGAATTCTATAAAGAAATACAACAAGCTTGTGGAGTAAATTGTTTACAGTATAGTACTGTAACAAAATGGGTGGCAGCCTTCAAAAAAAGGACGATTAAACGTGGTTGATGCTTCTGGATGCGGACATCCCAGGATGAATCAAACTGAAATGCTCGCTGTGTATGCATTTTTGGAGAATCACTAGCGGTTGACAATTCGCAAAATCGCCCACGAGAGTAAGCCTTTGCATATTAGTGCTGCACATTTACAAAAAAACTAGCAAACATGAGAAAAAATCGCATCACGTTGGGTGCCGTGATGTTGTAAAATGGCAACGTTACGAGGCAGCTCGACTCCTTTTGAACCGTATGAGTGTGAATAGGACACATTTCTACGACGTATCCCAAGGGAACCGCAGAAATGGAAGAGGTGTTATGATCCCTAACTCAAATGCCAGTCTAATGAATGGAGGCATTACGGTTTGCCGCGCCGAAAAATATGTTCGAAATAACCCGATAAATGTTACAGCAGAAGTCATCGCCATTTATGACTGGGATGGCGCCAGAGTAACACATGCAGTACTTTGAGAACAGACGGTATGTGCAGAGTATTACGCGCTTTTCCTTGAATAAAACCGGCGTTCAACTCACCGGAAGAAGGTGTGTCATTTCCTGGAGCATACTCTAATATTTTTGCATGACAACGCCAGCTCCCATATTGCTGGCGTTGTCGCCGACCAGTTCCGTCAATCGTGCTGGGAACTATTGTACCCCTCTCCCAATTTGCCTGACTTAAGTTCCTGTGATTTTAATTAGTTTTCAGATGCAAAAGCATCGCTTCTGGTATTTATTTCAACACCACCAATATTTCAACAGCGTAGATCCGTCCATGGCGATGATCAACACTCCTCGCTTTGTTGACACAGATGGCAGCGGGTTTTGTATCATGCCGGCTACGATATTGAAGGAATATATCCCACATGAGTCGGATCCTATTTTATATCATAATGCGATCATTACGTCCGCCCTTAAACATTTTCAGCCTCTGTATTTCCTTGCAAAGACCTGTTGTGTCGCATTCCTGTTACGGTAAGTATCACCAAGCATTTGTCAACATGATAATTCTTGGCGGCACACGGCACGCAGATAAGAAGCCTGCTTTTGTAATGTGGACACCCTTCTATGGCCAGCCTGATTGCTCGACCTCTCACTGATTAAACATGTTTGGACATGATGGGAAGCCACCTACGCCTATCATGGAATTTCGGCTAAACGGCCCGCAATATGGACACCATCTAGAATTCTACACCCCAGGACAACTTCAGTGAACTGTATACGTCAATGCCACGTTGTTAAGATATTGTATCCGAACGAGAGGTGAGGCTACAACATGCTGATCTGTTCTACTCGTGTAGCTGTTTTATCGAAATAAATTTCTCAACTGCTCTGAAATTGCAACCGTTTCCTTTCTTATACATGTGCATCGCTCACAACAATTTTCATTTCGATTGGATCATTCTTTGTTGGTGCTTTCTTTTTTTGCCTAAGAATGTATTTTACATCCTAATATGGACTCCTTTTAAACCAGCTAAAAATCTCGACGAATGATTTAGAAAGGCAGATAGGGAAATACCTAGCATCTCCTTTTAGTGCAAATAAAAGACGCCTGCTAACAGGCAAATAGCGCTTATTTAGCTCAATTATTGTACTTCGCTACATATAAACAGGATTGGGAAACACTGAATGGCTGTGTGAATTGTTCAAATTTATGATTTCCAATAAATATTTTTTTACATTTACAGGGGTCGAGTTTTAGGAAAGCTTCTGCATACATTCTAGAAAATGAGCCCTTATTTTTTACCCCTCTGATATCAATTGTACAGATCCTACAGCTGCCACAAATATTAAAAGCTCGCTTCTTATCATCCATTCCTAGTTCGTGACAGAAGTCGCGATGGAGAAGGCACAGTCACCCCTGACAGATAAACCAAAACAATAATCAGCAGACACAACTGATTCAAACACCTTTTCTCTCCTTTCTTAAGTTGATCGTCATTGGTGCAGGGCTTTTTGCTGGTAACGAGCTACACAGGATTTGTGTCAATCTTCCCCTTAACTTGCAATTTAGAATAGCAAAGCTAAGAGAAAACCAATGTTTTCCGATGTGCAAGTTCCATTGTTCCACCAGCGTTCTGTTAACGTCTTAGACAGCGAACACAGCTTTTAGAGCTGGTTTCAGCTCCTTTGCGAAACTCTAGTTAATTCGTCCCAGTCCCTAAAGGTAAAGCCATACTTCCATTTGAAATGGAATGTAACATGTCAAACTTTAACTCATCAGGGGAAGTCGTGTCGATAGTGCAAGTATCATACTAGGTGTAATGAAAAAGTATGCAGACTGGTTTCTTATGTTCCGTATCCCGCGAAACTACAAGAAGCGAATTGGCACAGGTTGATATTAGAACTTACTCAGCTTGTGCCGTGCTTCACATCTCCCCAGGTAGTAAGGAAATTTACAGCAGCGCCTTGTTTTTACATGCATGAAGCTGCTGGCAGGAGCTGTCGTTTCAAAGAAATTTATCAACGAATTTTCATCAGATTTTGTAAAGAACCTGACAACACTCGCAAAGACACGTACTTAAAATTATAGAAAGTGCATGGGAATGATTGTACGTGTAGTGCAGAAGTTTATAAGTGGTATAAATGTTTTAAAGTCTTGAGATTGATGAACTATTATGCGAGGATCGCAAATAGAAAAACGTGAAACCCATGAAAAACTTGTGTTCATAGGTGTAAAGGAAAATCGACGAATCACCATTCGTGAGTTATTCGAAGACTTCAACATTAGTTTCGGTTCAGTTCAGTCGATTCCTACCGACGATTTTGGCATGATACACGTCTCAGCCAAATTTGTGCCAATATTGTTCTCAGCTGATCAAAAACAGCTGTGTGTATCAGCTGATACTCATCATAAAAGGATTTGTGCATCACGAATGCGCTCCATCTGTCCAGATATTTAACAAGGAGTATTACTGTCAAGTTTTACTGAGGTTGAAGGACGCAGTTCGTCGCAAACGTCTAATATTGCATAACGATTTGGCGTGGTAACTGGACCACGACAACGCACCTTCCTTTGCATCACAATTTGTGCAGCCGCTTCTTGCTAAGTAGAAGATTGCGCAGTTCCAACAGCAACCCTATCCCTAAGATCTCTCTCACTGAGAATTTCTCTGTTCCTAGATATTACATACCATTTGAAAGAAAAATATTTCAATGCGTTGAAGTGATATAGTAGAATGCAGCGAATTAACTTTTCATAATTTCAGATGACCTCAAATAATTCTTCGAACAGTGAAATCACCGCTGGGATAAATGTGCGGCTTCGGCAGGGAATTTTTGAAGGCGAGTAGGTTTGAAATATGTAGATATTGTACTTGTTTTTATTAAAGCCAGTCTGGTTACTTTTTGATCACATGTTATATTCAAAATATCAGAGGAATAGAAGTAGCAGTAATTTATCATAAAAAATAAAATTTTATAAAACAATTTTCTTGTTTGATCAGACTGGTAGTCTTCTGATCCTCTACATTTTGTAGGCCGGAACTGAAAGTTCCCCAAAGATATGAGACTAAATGGGAAAGTACGGAAGCTCCACGCATCAATCGGTTAACGCAATGAGACCAAAGATTTGGCAAATCCCTGTATTTTCGAATTTTATCCCTATCTCTGATTTTAGCACGTGAATTATAATCAAGCAGTTCTCAAATAATCACAGGTTTGCTGAGAAGACGAAACTAATTCCTTTTCATAGTGAGAGATTTATTGAAAATACCCCACTTTAAGATTTCTAACATCCGAGTACCGTTACTCATAATGCCCAGGACCATGCGAATGTCGTCAGCGACTCCGACCAGATGATGACCTTCCAGTCGTCCTGCGGCAGACATTTCATAGATCTGTCAAAACGAAAAACACGGTTGTCGTGTTTCTTTTTTTCTTTTTTTTTTTTTTTTTTTTTTTTTTTTTTGTAATGCACATGAAAACTGAGTTGTAACGCCATTCTACCCACGATACTGGTAAATTTAGAACTCTTCTCCAGAATAAAATGGAATTTTTGTGAGATGCAAAGGCTTGCTCTGCCTCGTGGTTCATCGCCAATAAAATGGCCACTGCAATGCTAGACGAAAGTCGTCCTGACGACGCAGCGGGGTCGGGGAATGCCACCGCAGCGTAAGTTTACATCACCGTACTTGCCTGTAAATGTTGGGTAAATGTGTACTTTAGCGTCCTAAAATATTTCGTCGGAAATGTATAACTGTGTGGGAAAAGTGTGACGTATAATCTTTTAAGCATACAAAATAATGGGGAAAGGTGCAAAAATATGGGGTTTTGAGATAAAAGGAAACAATTTTTCCAAAGTATTAACCTGTGAGTACGATGTTTGCAGCAGTTAGTGCGAGAAGCTGAAGCGATGCTAACGACCACCACGTGAAGGTTCCGTGCGTCGGAACGGAATACGAGTTGGTAGTGAATGCGCGGAAGAGTACCACAGGAGTGGGTGTATTTTTCGGAAGAGTGTGATGCGTCGTGCAATCGTGCGCATGTAGAAGTAGTTCAAACCGGTTTTATTAATTTTTGAGAAATATATGTGCGGAATGTCGTTATTATTAGTTTCACATTGTCTCCGAATGGAAAGAAATTAAGGAATGTTAATGAATTTATGTACGACAGAAGTTTTGAGGAATAGGTTTTGGTTCCTCTTGAACTCAAAGTTTTGGTTATTGTTTGGAAAATGTGCAGGGCTAGGTGATTTCTTCAAGCACTTCATTTGTATTTCTGCTGTTATTCCGTACATCGTAGCTCACATTTTCCCCTCGTGAAACGGATATTTTTCAAAATAAAAAATTTCCTTCAATTCAGGTATCGTACTATGGCAGGGAGGCCTACAGCTTCTTGAAGTGTGGCGGATAATGAAATTTTAAGCTTTGACCAAATACGACGTAAAGTGTGGAAACTGACAATTTTGTACTACCGCTTTCTCAAAACTACCGTTAAAATGAAAAAAAAAACAAAAACTTACAGTGCTGCGTAAAACCAACCTTTTTCCTTCCGCGTATTCCTACAAGACGCTTCGATGACTATACACAGTTCGTCAAAGAATTTTTAAGACTGGGTCTGTAAAATGAAATAGAAACAAGAAATTATAATTTGTTTTGGTTTGTTATTCAAAATAAGTCCTTCCGGCTTCAATGCACTTGTTACAGCGATTTAATAATAATTCGAATGCCTGTTCCAGTTTACTTTGTGGTTGTGCCTCCAAAGCACGCGTCGAAGCTGTTTGTGCGGTCAAAGTATCATCAAAATAACACCCTTTTAACATCATTTTAAGTTTTGGGAACAAAGAAAAGTCACAGGGTGCTAAATCAGGCGAATACGGTGGATGATTTAACACACAAACGTTATTTTTCGCCAAAAATCTACGAAAAAGAAGTGAGGTGTGACTAGGTGCATTATCGTGCAACAAACACCAACTGTTTTCATCTCAATATTCTGGACGAATACACGAATTCTGCCCATCAAACGCCTCAAAACATTTAAATAAAACTCACCAATAATTGTTTGTCCACTTGGAACAAATTCTTTGTGGATAATACCCTTACTATCGAACAATGTAATGAGCATTGTTTTGATTTTCGATGGAACTTTTCTTGTTTTTTTGGCTTGTGAGTTTTTTGACTTCCATTCCGCACTGTGTCGCTTTGTTTTAGGATCATATTGAAAACACCATGTTTCATCACCTGTAAAAATCGATTTTAAGAAGTTTGGATCATTTTGAGCGGCTGAAATGATGTCTCTGCAATGTGCACTTCGCCTGGATTTTTGTTCAATGGTTAACGTGTGTGGAACAAATTTAGCACAGACTTTTGTTTTGCCCAAATCTTCATGCAGGATGGTTTGAATCATCTCTTTGTTGATGTTTAAAGACTCTTCCATCATTCTTAGTGACGCACATCGATTGTTTGCCATGAAATCACGCAGTTTTTCAATAATCTCAGGTGTCCTAAATGAACTTGGTCTTCCGATATGCATATCATCTTCTACCGTATCTCTTCCGTCCAAAAAACGTTTGTGCCACTGGAAAACACTTGATCTATTTAAACAAACTCACCGTAAACTTGTTTCATCATTTGGAACGTTTCCGAGGCACTTTTACCAAGTTTTGCGTTAAATTTAATAACAGCCCTTTGTTCCATCTTAATAATTCAACATGAAAAAAATTACTTCTCTAATGAACGGCCGTTTCGTTTGAGTTACTTTAACAACTGCGCAGTACTTTTGGCAGAAAGCAAGCAGATGGTCACGGTTTATAACGCATTCGCGATTACACTGGTGTCGCCACCGTAGGCTGAAATCTAGCGCCAGTCTTAAAAGTTATTTGACGCACTGTGTATAGTGGTGAACCGCTGCCTTCTGTATTCTTCCGCTCGTTACTTGCCCTTCTCAACGAAACTTCTATTCACCGGACTCCACTTTGACGTTGTCGCCGCTCCGTCGTCTTAGGAGTACCGGTCTTACTTTTCCAAACCATCGCACTCACAAATAAATACTTCGGAAAAAAATCTTTCCTTTTATCTAAAACTACTATATTTTTTCACCTTTCCCCATTATTTTGCATGCTTAAAAAATTGTACGTCGCACTTTTCTGACACAGTTAAATTTTTCCGACGAAATAATTTAGGACGCTAAAATACACATTTACCAAATTTTCCCATAAAAATCTTTAAAACCCGTTGTAAAGGTGAAGTTTTTTAACCATTTTGCATCAAATTTTACACTTGAAATTATGTACATTTTTTTCCGAAATTTTTCGTGATTTTGCTGCCAAATAATTTAGGACGATTTACCGATTTGATAAACCGATTTTCATTTCCGCCAGAAATCCGCAAACACTCTGTGCTACATTTTCAGCTAATTTATTTTAAGAAAATTTAGGCATAGTGGCTTAAATGATTCTAAATATTCCTAACCATCGCATGGTTAAGCTCAAGTGTTGAATCCATTCCAAAAATTAATAAAAAATATTAAAAAAGTGCGACATGATTAGAATTAGTAAGCGATCTGCAAGGTGCCAATATCTGTTTAGCAGATCTCAAACGCTACTTGAGGGAGGAATATTTATTTTTAATATAATTACGACTAAGTTTTTCCAAATATTGAGTATACTTGGCTGTAATTTAAAGTTGTTCTTATCGATGAACAAATTTACCTCCTTGGAAATGCAATAATTGAGCAGAAAATGTCTACATAAGTTTTTACCATTGGAAACATAAGGCAAAGCTTTTAGATGGATCCATCATAAGAGCATTAATACCATGCCAGCCTTTTCCGATGCAGCATTATGGTACACCAGAATGTCTGCAGAAAATAAATTCGTAACCTACCTCGTAGACCGGATTCACAACGGTTTTGCTACGGTAAAGTTTAATCATCGCTGTGCAAACATAACCGATTACATACATTATTCACAAACATTGCAACGGTAATATAATGAAAAATAATGCGTGGGGATATATAGACAAGTTTCCTGTATCTGGTAGGCGTATAAGGCGAGAAACATCGAAGAACAAACACATTTCAACAATTGCTAAAGAACAAAAGCTGGTTGGCGCAGCGTTACCGACTGGATAATATTTTCTTGGCATTCTCTGGGTCCACTCATACCTTTGAGAGGCACTATGGACCAAATTCGTTATGAATCCATCCTTGCAGACCACGTACACCCATACACGCAGATTGTTTTCCCTGGGGAGGATGGGAACTTCTGCACGACAATGCAATGTGCCACACAGCTAGAAATATCCGGCAGTGGTTGGAAGAGCACGACGAAGACATCAAAGTACTACCCTGGCCACCTAATTTCTCAGACTTGAACACGATTGAGCATCTGTGGGACCACCTCGATCGTGTTGTTCGCTCTATGGATCCTCCACCACGCACCCTCCACCAGCTGTCAGATGCACAGCAGTAAGCATGGCTCCACATATCTCCGAACATCTTCTAGTGCCTTATTGAGTCATTCACAGGCCGTCTAGATGCTGTCAGCGCTGCACACGGCGGTTACCCTGGATATTAGCTGGTAGATACAATAATGTCGCTCGACCGTATATAGATATTGTTTATTGCCAGCACTCGTGACATCTGCAAATGGATAGTATTTTATGATCAAAAGGGTATTATGTAAGCTTTTATTTAGATCCATTAAAGGTTTTATAGGTTTTTACACTTGTTTTTTAATCGTGCGCAGACGGTAGTCATTTGAGTTGTATTAACGTATACACGTTTTTGTGATTTTTATCAAAATACACGCTAAACGTTCTTCTTTATTTAAACGTTCCTAGAGAAAACTCTCCAAATATTCTTTCAAAAGATCCACTTCTCCTAAAGCATCACTTTTCTAGCTTTGTAATAAGAAATGCTCGTTTTTTATTCTTTTCAGAAAAATCTGTCCTGAGTATGTGTTAGGGGATCTTGTTTTAGAACACTTGTTTGGAACTTTGAAAAAGCAGCTGGAAGCATCCCTCAGGCGAAAACAATGCAAATGAAACACCGAATGATGTATTGCTTTACAGAGCTCAGAAATAATATGTGTCATCCAGCATGAAGTTTTATTCTGAGTAGGGTTTTTACTCTACTTTCAGTGTCGCGCTATTTTTTTTTCGTTCTCTTCCGTTGGAGCAACCATGATGGAACGAAACGTTTTGTTTCCCAGCAGGGTGTTTGAAACATTTTCTAAATATTTAGAGTAAAATATCCGAAAAAGAACTTATAATAAATAAATTTTAGCCAAAGCTTTGTTTCACGGGTGATCCACTTGGTTAATGTTAGGCGATTTTTTTAATCGCTGCAAATAAACACACTTCGAATAACACGTACTGCTTTCTCAAACATTTTGAAGCGTTTAGCTTTTTGAAGACTTGTGTATCCTTTTTGCAGTAATTGTGGTAAGCGTTATCTAGTATTCATTGCTGAATAAAATTTGTGATACGCTTTGTGTGATCTTTAAGCATCGCTCACTTTAGGACGCTGTTATTTATTTGTAGAAAGGCGATTTTGAGCTTTCCATTTTTGCATATATATACGGAAATGTGCATATATGTCGCAAACCTACACTACTGTAAAAAACACTGTGTGTTTATTGTAGCATATGTGTTGTAATCCTTGAAATTAGGGGTCTTCAAACTTTCAGAGCTGAGAGCCACATCAATAAATTCCAAAGCTTCCACAGGCCGCACGTCGTCGACACTGATAGAGAATTATAGATGACATATATTAGTTCATACCCTCCTACACTCTTATAGCCAAACGTACGTTCAGTAGCAATATATTTCGTACATTATGAAAGAGAATGAAACAGTACTAGTATAACATCACTGTATATTACAAGTAAAATTCATTTAGAATATGTTACTCATATTAAAGGGGGATGGATGTCATAGCAGTTTTAAGGTTAAACCTGACATTTTTTTCTTGACTAAACCCTTAATATCGGGTGTAATCCGTAATGACTGGATTCCCAAAGTGTCCACCAAATGATTATGGTCCGACGTGTTCTTCGTTTTGATTTTGTGTTCTTCATTTGACTGAATTGCCCACATAATATAGGTACTGCCAAATGTAGAAGACAAGAACAAAGCTCGATCGTGTATTTCTGGATCCTTTTCTTCAGTCACACATATTTCGAATAAAAGTAAGTTACTGTAGGAACATGTAAAAGCTTACATTTTACTGCAAAGTCGCACTACAGATCTGCAAACTCTAATTGTAGATGAGGTGGAACACTTTCCATGTCAACCAAAGAAGGGCGAGGCGAACATTGCCACAGAAATTTCGTTCTTTCTGAAGTCAGCAAATCTGCTGTTGAACTCCTCTGACAGATTTGAAATGCATTGTACACTAGCATCTAAAGTCCAAGGTCTATTTTCATTCACAAACGCCGGCAATTTTGGAAAATGACTACAGGTTTTTTTTTGCAACTGACGTTTCCACATAATTTATTTGGTCTCAAAACCTTTCACATATTCATAGACATTATGAACAAATTGACCTTTCCCAAGTAAACGGTAGGTCAATTCATTGCGGTGACGGACAAGAAATGCAAAGTCACAACTGCTCCTTATCATGGACCTCGCGAATGGGTCTTCCTTGGATTTCATGAACAGCTGAACTTGGTCCTCCAACAAAAAATGGCGATGAGGCATCTTTCCGGGGCTCAAGCAGCGTACTTTCGTGTGATATTCAACGTCACCATATTCAGTTAAAAATCGCTCAAGAACTTTGGAAATCGCCTGTGATATGGACTTTTCGTCATGATAATATTGATTGCTTAAACAACAATAATCATAAAATGTTCAAAGGTGGAGAAGGACTTTGCACACAGTTTTTCTTGATAGATGATGCAGTGGAAAGTCATTATCTTAGGGTTACCGCACTCCTTCGCGACAGCGGGCTACATTTCATTAAAAATTTTACTCCTCCGTTCTTTTCAGACATATTAGGCTCTGTGATTGTGGCGGATATGTCGCTCAAGTATAAGTCACTCTTAGCCAAGGTATCTCTAAGACATGAATACAAATCTGAATCCCGTGACAAGTCTTTAAGAGCAACTACGATGGCCATTTCGTCTGCAGTCGTGAAGTTTCTATCGACGCCACGAATGAAAATAGCCACCTGTGCAGTGTGGATTCATGAATCTCTAATAAAATATATAGACATACACTTCTTGGAATTGGGTAGGAAATTGTTGAATACATTTGCTGTAAGATCCTCTACGAGCCTCTCTACTGTCGCACAAAACAACTTGAACCTGTAACAAGCAAAGCATATCCAATACCACTCAAGACACTTTTTAAAATACACTCTGACAATAAAATGCTTTCCACGTTTTGCAATGTTTCTGCTATCATGTAGATAAATGGAACACTGTGTTCACACAGTTTATTTACCTTGGGTATAAGCATTTCTGACAATTTGACTTGTCCTTTCATTACAAATATTTAAAGTTTCGAGCTGGATAGTAATCAAACCAAACAGCTGACGAAGCACGATAAAAAATATATTATGAAGATCTTAAAATATTCAATAAAATCCTAAGATATATATTGGTTCATTTACTTCAGAGAAGTTGCTTCGGCATTTATGTACAAAAAATTAACATGATGGACCATCGGAGCTATCTGCAAAATAGTGAATGTCGATGAGGTCAAGTTTAGCAAAAGGGTATGCAATGAGAGTAGGATTGCTGAAGGCACTTGGATTCTTTGAACGATCGAACGAAATTCGAAATCTTTCCAAGTGGAAGTATGCCCTCGGAACAAGAGATGCACAGCAAATTTATTGCCCTTTATAAAGAAGCATATAGACCCGGGAACCACGATTATAACAGATGAGTGGAAAGCATACAAATAATTAGATATATACCGCAATTACAAATATAAGACTGTGAAATACAGCGCCAATTTCGTAAATCTCATGACAAATGCACGTCACCAGAAGATCGAAGCATCACGGAGACCGATTAAACAGCGTTTCAATCATGGAGGCTACACTTATGAGTCCATAGCTCATATAATGATGAAGTACCTGTTCCGAAAATGTAGTCGATTCGAAACGAAGATCCTTTTTAAAGAATAGTAGTTGTTATTCGAAAAATGTTCCTTGTTTCAGAGAGAACCACATTGCGTGAAGATGCGTCTGTAGAGAATGAGGTAAAAAATCTGACTTGTGGCAGCAATACGGTACTTGAGCCAAAAAATTACTTTAGTGCATCTTATTTTAGGATAAAGATCTTCAGTTCTCCTTCACAAGGACGTGATGCGGTTTCCTGACTCTACATTTATAGCCTAATGTAGCTACCGAACTCAAATTTTTTTTCGCACTTCGACGTCCTTCCGCCTTGGAACTCATAGATGATTTAAACACTTTATCTCAAAAGTCCACTCTTCTGCTTTGGAACTCATTAACTAGAGCAATATTTAGGGGAAAGGTAGGCAACCTTCCTCCGAAAGTGTTCGAATATTATTTTTGTTTGTTTTTTACTTTTTGGTTAAAATGCGATTTGCGTTAAAATTCTTTAATTTTTTCTTGCATTTTTCATAAACTTTTATTTTGTTCTTGTGGATTTTAAAAACTTTCATCTTTCGTCGGGCACCTCCGAAATGTTTTTATGAACTCCCCTGTCATTGAGTATTTAGACATTTTGTCTGACAAGTTCGCAAACGTCTGACTGAGTACATATGAAGCTTTAATGATTAGAAGAAACGATCCGTTAAGCATTTAAGACTTCTGTGTTGGACATCTTGTGTTGGTTTACTCCGTTAAGACTTCTTCTGTTGGTTACCTCACAGAGGAAAGAGGACGCTACGTAAGATCGTTTCATCTTTTCAAAAAACAGGAGCGTGCTCGCTGCAGCTGATGGCATTCGCTTGGATGGAAAAAACAAAACCCACAAAAATCTCGGAACTTAAATTTACAAATAAAAACATTGAACTATTATAAACCTAACATCACTGATTAAATATACTCTAAAAAACACTTAAAACAACTGAAAACTGTCACGTCAGACCGTATAGGAGACACACTTTTCGTATTTCGCCACACAAATCTCCGTGGGCATCTTCAGAAAACGTAGTTACACATCGGCCGCCAGCAACAGAGTGTCATCGGTGTCATCGTACAACATGCAAGTCCACGATCTCATCAGCCTTGCGACAGCAGCACCATCTTTCGGAATCCAGAGTAAGCAACTTTGTTTATCGGAAATCAACTTCTATTATTTTTTCTGCTGTATAATTTACTCTAATTGCATAAGCTGGTTCCAATATTTTGGTTATTGTTTGTTCCGAAACAATGACGGATTTTTTGTTCTTCTGGAAGAAAATGGTTGGAGTACATTGATGGCCCCACACAGTATAAATCCAGAGGCAAATCTCCCTAGAAGGTAGTGCGAAAAGGTTGCCCTCCGAGATCTTAATAGAGAAGAGCGCTAGAGACTCTCTCCGAGCTGCTGCTTTTATAGCCCCTAGTTTTTTTGTGGCACACGGGAACAAGGTAAGTTACATATCCGACCACTGCGGTCTTAGTAAATATCAGGAGCTGTACGCTGGTATGCTTTCATTGGATTATATTAACTGAAACAAAAACAAAAGCTTCTTCAGGGTATTCAAAAGTATCATAATGTAATCAACATCGTTTATAATTAAAATTCAGTAGTAAGTAGTTTTAAAAAGGGAGAGTCTAATCTAAAGTTTATAACCGCTCTAAGGAAATTAGAAGATACGATATGTGAGAAAGTGAACTCGATAGGAAAACGAAACAGGTAATAAGGGAAAGGTACAGAAAAACAAATCTACGAAGCAACTGAGATAGCAGCATCATAGAAAGTGTGAAGAAACACCTTGAGGAGCGCAGCGACATCTATCGGCAAGTGGAAACTCAAATGCGATTATCTTGAACCTCAGGTTTGGTGTAAAGAGACGATCGTTTTGGGTATTAATTTTCTACTACCGACACCGCATGAAATACTGAAACAAATTCATCATCAAATGCAATGTATAAGCATTGCTGACGACAACTAATTGGAAAATCATCTTCGGTTCAAACATTTCACAATTACCAGAAACACACGACCTTATAAAAACTGAGAAATTTAGCCGTTTTTTCATGTAAATTTGCACTCCACACTAAAATACAAGGAGTTCCATAATTTGCTCTCGCACGACACCCTCCCACCAATACACGAAACCAATTACGGTGAATTTGAAGTGCCCTTTAGCTGATTGTTGGCCAAATCGCGGAACACACTGTGCCTCATCTCCCCCTCATGAAAATTGTAGTCAAGAGGTCCGATTGGCAGGTGACACAGTCACACCAACTCCACACCCACCACGGTTTCACAATCAACAGCACATAATCCCCGGATACAAGCTAGCCTGAGAGAAGCATCCCACGCAGCGGTGACTCTCACGTCCTCTAGGAATCACTCGCATCCTGAATTGGCACACCGCATCCAACATACCCACCACTTTCAATCACAAGCATTCAAATACGTAAATAAATAATTAATTAAAAAACACCCACCCTCATTTACCCCCTGGATTCCATAACCTGAAAAAAAGAGACAGCATTACCGTGAAATTAGGAAATACCCCTTCCCATTTGTCACTTGCCAACACAACTGGTTTGGATGATATTAAAGCTCTGAAAGAGTCGGGACTCCACAACAATAACAAAAAAGCACCAATAGACTAAAGAGGGCTGTGCAACCTGACTTCGAGAATCCGGCTGCTAAATATCCCGGCCGCTCCGCAACCCTTAAGAAACACTTTGGCTTGTAAAATATTTTAAGTATTTTAGAAAAACAAGGGACAATTCCTTTTATGAGAGAGATTGGTAAAACAGCAAAAACCGTGATTACGTATAGGGAAAATGCTAAAACTAAACGAGCTTATTTCACCAGAACAGCCTTGTTTCCGCCCATCATGGCTTTAGGTCATTCAAACTCGGAAGGAAGGAAATGCCAATGAGAATGACCACTAAAACATTTAGAAAATTACACTGGTGCTAGAAATTTAAAAAAAATTACCAATATCAAGCAGAAGAGAACCAAAATTTCATAACTTTCATGTATTGGCATCATAGTTTTCTGATTTATATGAAACAGCAGTCCATGAAACAATATTTAAATTATTTTGATTCAGACGGAATAAGTCTTTACCTTATTTCGCTGGGAGGTAGCGATAAAAGTAAAGCTGTGGTTTGGGGCAAATCGGAAAGTGCTGAGTTCAAGAATTGAGCAACGAATAAACATGAAATGTCTCGAGATATTCAAGGAAACGCCATCCTGATCTTTTCTTGTGTTAAGTGAGGCGTACAGGGAAGAATTCGTGACCCTCTTTGCATGTGTTTCGTGTCATTTTCAAATTATAACTCTTCTTTCGGCTATTTGTATCAAATCAGGAACTGCTGTGACTAAATCACGACGTTACACAGAAGAAAGGAAGCACAATAGTCTCATGGAATAAAATTTAGTATACATTAAGCTGATAGGTTCAGAACGATGAAAAAATATACCCTAAAATGTTCACCTAAATGTGTCATTTAACTGAAATTATGACTCGAAAGCAAGTGTGCATTGTTAATATGAAATTTATAGTTATGAATGAATCAAACTAAATGAAAAACTATCGATATGATTTCGAAGTTTTTGCTATGACAGAATATGAAGAAAATCTGTGAAAAATGTTTATGTATAATATACCTAAACTTGACAGGGGTGCAAATAATGTTTGGAGTACGTTTTTCTAATTCAACTATTTGAAACTACGTGTAATACAAGAAATAGGGTACCTCATTTCGAATGGAATTTGATACTTACTGAAGTTTACCTTTCTAAAATATTAAAAACTTTCTTTTCTTTCGTTAATTTTCTCTGAAACCTGACTAAATCAAATGCACAAATTAGAAAAATATAACACTCCATGTTAAGAGGAACCGTGGTTTGTGATGGATAACAAAGAAAAAATGTATGTTTGAGAGTGGGATGTGAAGCATACGTTTTGCTTATCGAAAGGGAAAACAACTTTGGAGAAACCAGTATGATTGTGCCGGTCAGAAAAGAGGCTTAAGGTCGATTGAATTTCATTGTTAACCACATAACACCACTGTAAAATTAAGGAGTGTAATTACAATGAAACAACGTGCTTGTTAAAATGAATGCCGAAAATTTTGCTTTGGACAGGGTGTGGTCAAAGTTCAACAAAGCTGAGCTTGCCAAATTTTTAAATGCAGAAATATGTGACTTCAAGTCTTTGATAAGTGTCAAAGACTGTTTACGTTAAGAGAGGTAAAAAAAGTGAATTTGAATCAATAATTCATTTCAATGTACATATACGAGACCAAACCGGGAATTTCTTTTTCCAAGAAATGCATTTCTTTCGTATTAACGTATTAGCATAAATGCTGTTTGTTTTGTATGTATAGAAAGAAAGTAATTTTATGTCATCCCATCTAACAGATTTTTAAATTCAGTCTTTTTCAGCAACAAAGACGCTTTCAGAACGTCTGACGACGGCGTTGAGTCTAATAACTGATTCAGTGAATGCGAAAACCTCTCACTGAGTGTATTGATCACCTAGCTAAGGGAAGAAACCTTTATTAAAATCTTATGCAGACCTACAAAGTCTTACCTTTTTATGCAACTTTCCAACCGCGTTTTCGGCTCATTCCTTCGCTTCTAAAGTTAAAATTATCAAGGTGAGATAAAACTTTTCAGAAAACACTGTTCCCTTCAGAAAGCAAATGATGTCACTTGATATTTCCTCGTAATCTATGTTACGAAATGGTTAAAATCCGATGAAAAGGAATTAAAGTAGCCGGGAGAAGATAGCAAGAATGATTGCCGTCTTGGGTTTCATCCGTAGTACAAATGTATAGCAAGTTATTGCCCTATACGTTCCTAATACACTGTGCTTGGAATTCTGATTTTCTTTTGATAACTGGAAAAATATTGTGCAAAATTGGTTGCATACCAATGCAAAAAACAAATCAAACCACTGGATCAAAATTACGGCTTTTTTACCTTCCATCATGTATTTGTTTGAAGGCGTTGACTTTGAACAAAAGTAAGTGAATTTTAAAAATGTCTGCAAAGTGTTAAAAATATATGGCATTCTCCTTATAAATTTGTTTAAAAAATATTTTGTGCTTATACTTACACTGCTGGCTACCCAAAATGCAACACGACAAAGGACACGGGATAGCGAAGCCAGATTTACTGGACACAACAACAGATACAAAGATGAAACGATTGAGCTTACAGGCCCTTGCGACTTGCGGAACACGCAGACATCAATAGTTCGTATGGCGCCCATGGCTGGCAATAACGGCCGCTACACGCCGCGGCATCGAACGAAAGAGGCTTTGGATGTGGGCTTGGGGTATGTCGGTCCGGCTGCTTCCACACGTTGCCACAGTTGATCAGGCGTGGTACAGTATAAAAACGAATCGGACAAGTTGCAACTCCATTAAATCACTCATTCTGCTCTTTCAGTATCAAGTTGTCTTTCTACCTATGTCCAAAATTTTCCTTTCAAATTTCTCTGGAATATGACATGTGTTATTAGACATGTTGCGCATATAATAAAAATATTAAACCATATGTCTGCATTAACAAAGCATATCAGAAAGCATTATTGGTATTTGGAATTTCTAATACCTATCAATATTTTTAGTTTTCATTCTGATTTTTATTGACAAGTATTTTATCCTTTGACGAAATAACATTAGATTCTCTGTTGTAACTGTGCAGGCAATTCAAAATGTCCTATTGAGTTATTCTGTAGAATGTTTTCTTCTAAATTACCATGATGTCCACGTACTCTACTATAATATACTGTACTATATTACATTCAGTTTTATTTGCAGTTCAGTGAACAAAATTCGTTTTTCTTGGGTTAAACCGTATACAAATATTTTTCTTAAGTACTGGGATTACGTGTTTGTCCTTTCTGATCACTTTCACACTGAAGAATAAAACTTTAAATTTCAAGTGTGTTGCTCACTTGAAATTCTTCTACAAGAAGAGTCGCATTCAGTTTCGCCTTAATATCCGGTTACTCTTTATTTAACTGGTCTTTTTCTTATGAAATTCAAGTGAGTCACATTGCGACCAACCGTGGCGGGTAAATTCTTTTTTTATTTTTCTTCAACGTCTTCGTATATCGGTTTGCAGTATAAAGCGTCTCCTCGAAAATATCTTATTCGAAAAAATTCCTTGCGATATCACCCATACTTTGAATTGTGCTGTGAATATGGAACTTTTATATATTTTTTTCTCCTGCAGGTACTGTCGACATGCATGGTATTGATTTGTAAAGATCGCGTTTTTTGAACTGCAGTACGTAGCGCACGGTTCTAAAGGTTATCTTGGATCATTAGTCCCGTTTTTGAAATGTGGCGGAACAAATGCCCAATACGGATAGCAAAATGTATTTAAATGTCTTTCGTTAATTATTCATGTATTGGAAAACTGTAGAATGCAACTTTTAGTAATATTATTCGAAACACAGGAAGGACATAATTGCGATGTGTTGCAAGTTACTGAATGCAGCCAGAGCATTTCAAAAATTTACAAATTTTCGAAATTGATTCTGAAAATTTACAACTAGGAAAGTACTTTGAAACGTGTTTTTTTTTATTTATGCACTATATGTTCATATACTGTACATGAAATTAACACTGTAGCTTAAAGAAGCAAGTAGAAACTGAATTTCAAAATTCAAGAAGACTGCTTTGGGAAGTAAGGTTTTCTTTGAAATATATTTAGATAACATAATTTCCTTACAAAATATTGCTTCCGAATCTTTAATTTTCAAAAGCATATTGCTCTGCCGTCTAACTATGTAATGCAAACGAGTAATTATATTTTTGTTCGCTTTTATAAAGAATATATCCTACAAGAGTGATAGCAGATTTACAACAAAAATTTATTTTATTAAATCATCTTTCCTCTCAACCTTACACCTCATCGCTGTTAGAATTTTTTCAATAAAAATATTTCTTTGCTGTTATGTTAAAAACTTGTAATTCTTCCTAAATAAATTTAAATCATGCAAAAAGCTTATTTTCCTAAAAGTACTATTACAAATAACTGAAGTTATTAAACTTCGTACGGGGTTTTCTATGGTGTTTCGCGCACAAAACAAAAGGTTCTGCTAGGAACCTTTTGGAATCGACTACTATATGGTTAGCGCAGACTAGTTTTAAATCACAGAATTAGATTGATATTTAAAAATATCAGTTTCACTAGATTGCATCAATGCGTCTTTCGAGAAATAGCAGTTATATTCATACTATGGTATTTCGTGTTTTACAGCTAATCCAAAAGCAAAGACAAATTTGGTTGCCTGGATATCAGATAATTAGTGAACCAAAACTATATTATATATAATTTTCTACTGCTACACATCAATAATGCATCATCGTCATTGTACTACAAAAAATAAGCGAATAACAGTCTCTGAATCAGAATTTTAGATGTGCTGATAATGCTTTCTGAAGCCCTGTGCAGACGTCAGACACAACTATGCTTCAGGAAAAAACCTTTTTTTAATATCGGACGAGTACAAAGAAGACTTACTGAACCTATGAGCAAACGTGAGTGGTGTGAACACCCGTGCCAACATATTAGGATTTTATAACAGTGCTTTAAACAAGCTTATATTTTCCCTTAAAAATGAAATATTGTTTTTTGTGTTGAACAATAAGTATAATTGATTTCATTTTCGTTTCATTGCAAGGAGAGTGATGAAGTGAAACATGTTTATTCTTTTTTCAGAAGGACAACTCAAAGATTTAGCACGGTAATTTTCTTAATAGAAAGGAAAATATATCTACACCATACGGAAAAGAAGGCGGTAGCTATTTTTGACAATGTGTATGACCTCCTTCATACCAAAGGGAGTATATTCTGACTAGCTTCATGAAACATGATAACAAATTTACTTGACGCACTTAGAAAATAAGCTACACAAAGCGAGTGATTAAACCTGTATAACAATGAATTCTAAACCATACAAAAAACAACAACAGTATGCTCAATAGGGTTTAAGAATTGTTTAGTCGTTTCGTACCCGTCGCTTTTCAGGCATAAACCTCGTTTTTTTTACTGGAAGGGTAAACAGAAAGTTCCGAATAAAACTCTCGAGTTTTACCCCGTTTCTCCGAAATGTAGCGTAGATCCTTCGGTAAGATTCCTAGGATCCCGAGATATGCACATGTTCTTTTGAGTAACAAATAAAATTGGTGTCAGTTAGATAGTAAAGGGTACGATTTGTTTTCATAGCGACCTGCCACTTCTTAGAATTTATTCGCAATATAAGTGCAAAAAAAGAACAGGCATTCCCCTCCTGATCTTTCCATGCAACTCTTAGTCGGCAACCAAAGCTTCTTCTTCCATTTACATATTTAGTTTATTCACTTTCATGAAATTTTTAATACAACCTTTATTCTGATAATCCTGTAATAGCTTTTTAAAGGTAATACATATGGGTTTTCGTCACGTAGCCTTTGGATGAGCCGCTCATCCTACTTCGGCATATGTTTTAAGATCAAACTTAGTTTGCAAATGTTCTGGTCCTTTCAAGGCTGGGATTTTCCCTGGACCTAAAGAGATAAAATATTGTTTCATTCCTTAGTAACAGGAGCCAACTGTAAACTGTTCCATTCTTTAAGAACTCCAGCTTTGTCAATATCGTTCCAAACCTGTAGTTACACTACATTTATGAAGGTACATATTAGAGATATGCAATATATTTATTTGTGTCTTAGGGTTACAAAACAAAACAGTAAGTCCAGACCCCAAAATTCGGCACATATTTTTTTTAATTTATGGGAAGATAACATCAGATTCAGTTAGATATCACCGTTTTCATGAGAGCACCGTAGATCGAAACCGATTCAATGAACTAAGAAATTTCTTGTCCGTTCACGCATAATAAATACCCATGTTTAGTAGAATGTGGCACACGAGACAACATGGAAAAATTCAATAAGGAGCATTAAATATTTCTACTTTGACGCTGCTTAGAAGAGACCAATGACAACCAAAATATAGTACGAAACTGTAGCGCTTCCCAGTTCAGTGCAAGTCTTCGAAAAGGTTGCAAATTGGATGAAAGGTAGGGCTTGAAATGGGTTATGTCGCAATCGCTCCGATTGCTAAATATCAACGGAAAACGTACAAGTTCAATCGTGGACTTATTCGTGTAAGTTTCATACCTGCAGGAAAGTTTTAGACGCGAAAACCTGGATCTCATGACGTTTTAGTAATGCGTATCGGAACACATGAACTTATATTACCAGGGAATAGACACAGAAGAAAATAGAAATCCTAGTTTCACTCCAGACTCTGAACTTACAAAACGAGCATGTTCAATGAAGATACAGCAAGGAGCAGATGTATAGCCCATTGAGTTGCTGACTGTGGTCGTTAAACCTCCAATAAAAAAAGAAGCAGATGACCTTATTTGTAACAGTCGCACCAAACGCGCCAGGTGAGACGTCTTAACGTGGTCATTCAACGTACGGTTAATATTTCGTGGTTCAGAGACACCCAAAATATCTGGAATGCAAACCCGTAGCGCTGCTCGGTAGCGCAGTCGTCTAAGCGCTGGCTTATGAACATTCGGCCGAGAAGGGTCTGGGTTTGAATTTGCAGTGAGGTGTGGATATTGTGCTTGTCTTACGGTATTGGCTTTCTCCCTTCCGTGCAACCAGTTACCCTTAATTAGAGACGGGCGCCTCCTCATAGCGCACTGGGTCTCTCATGGTGGTCGTTACTCCCTCAATAAAAAAAACCGTACTCTTTGGCCGTAGTAAGGTTGCCCTAACCACAACGCCATCCACGGCGCGAGGTAAACGTATCGATGTATCACCGGACACGTGTCATCTGCATAACAACCAGTAGCGGCTCGTGGTTGAAAAAATAGGTGAAGAGCTACAAGAGCAATATGAAAAGATATCTACTGTCTTCAATGAAAATCACTATATGAGGACTGACCTATTTTTTGTATATTAGATCAATTCTTCTTTCTTTTAAAGCTGCAAATTTGTCGATCATGTCGTCATGGAATGTTTTTTTCTTCGTGAGCATCAAAAAATATCTTTCTGAATAGAAATATGTGCCAAAGAAGCAAGTCTATCTTAAAAAATAGGGTTTCTTGAGTAAGTTTGTATTCTTTTAAGGCAAGAAAAACTTCTTTCCACTAACACACTTGTAGATGGAATGGTTAAAATGAGGGCAACCAATTCATAAGCTTCTGTAAAAATGTCATTATCTTCATGAAGAACTCCAAGAAATTCATGAGTCGATATATTCCTTAATTTTTCGTTGGCATATACAAGACTCAGTTCATTCTTAAGGAGCTGGATTATAGTAAATAGTTTTCCGTAAAAATGTTGTAGATTTTCAAAAGCGTGAGAGGGAAAGCTTGAATTAAATTGTTCAAATTGGGTTGTGTCAGCAACACAAACAAATTGAAGTTGTTCACAGTCTTGAAATCTTATATCCATTTCCCAAAGAATGTGTTCTAAAATTTCAAAATACAATTGTTTATAATTTAAAAAAATTGTGTCTTGTGTAAGAACAGCATATTCCCGTTTGGATCTACATATTTCTGTGATTTTGCTAGCTTTTCCAAACAGTGTTTCAAATACTGCAACGTTAATTTTTTGACTCGAAATTTCACGAGTTTTTTTAATTTGAGTTACACAGTAGTTCATGTCTAGTGATTTTTTCTGCAAAACTTCGAATAATAGATCGGTGGGGCCAAAAATTTCATTAAATACTCTTGCCAAAAATGTAAATTCAAAAGTGCTCATATCGTTTAAAAACCCCTTGGCAAGTTGAACTGATTTTTTGTCTGATTGTTCACTATGTGTCAGAAATTCGAATACTTCCTTCAATTTATCCCAATCTTCAACAATTACACTTACTAACTTCAATGTGGAGGACCATCGAGTTTCTGTTATGGTTGGTATGCGTCTTGCGGTTGTACATGTGAGTGTATAAGATCGCTTCACTGAGTGTTGAAAAAACGAAAAAATGCCAGTGAGACTTGCATAAAATATACGACACTTTGAAATTTTAGAAAAACTCTGCTATAATACATGGTTCGAACGATGTGCTAAGCAATGAACAAAAACAGCTTGAGAAGCTTTATCCTTTGTTTTTTGCTGGAGCTCATTCAAGTGTCCAGACAATACACTTGCCGCATCGCAACATTGTCCTATTAGTTTGTGTTGATAATCGAATTGTTCTACAGTTTTGTCCAGCATTTATTATAAAGCCTCTGACGTTCGATCTACACTCACGTCGTGGAAACCCAAAAATCGCTCAGCCAATACACCTTCGAATCAATAAATCTTATGAATAAAGAGCACTGAGAAGTCTGATTTATATCTGTGGTGTCATCTACTTGAATAGAAAAGCATTGAACTTCTTTGATTTTTAACGTGATTGTTTATATATTCAGAAATACATTCAATTAATTCATTTTGAATAGTTTTTGAGTCACCTGTGAAGACATGTTTTATATTTTCGTATTGATTTTGAATTTCTAAAGCACTTCTTGATATCAACAATGAAAGTAATCCCTTGAAATTTCCACGATTTATCGAGTCCATGCTTTCGTTATGGGCACGGAATGCTAGTTCTTGTTTGCTCAAATATAATACTGCATCAATCACTGTCTGCAGGAAAAGTATATTTAAACGAACATTTTCGTTGATATGCATTTTCAAAAGCTTAGCATTCTCCCTCAGGGCATCGGCAACTGTGTTCTGATGTTTTTCAAAATTCCTTGTCATTAACTCGCATTTCAGGTGTTCGCTAGAATCATCATGTTTATGAAGTGAGCGTGTTATATTTAGTAAATCTGAGAATCCGTCTTTATTCCACGCCGGATGTTTATTACCTAAATGTAAGCAGGGCCAAGGTTTACCGAGCCAAACTGAAAGGACTCCACTCATTATTGAGCATTTATACTCTCATACTACATCTGAAGCTTTAACTCTTTAAGCAGCCGATGTACCAGAACCAAATAGTGTCCAAAATGTTCTGCACTTCTCAAACAGAAATAGTTGCATATAGCTGCCGGGTTTATCGAAAGCTGGTTGTTTTCACGACAAAACAATTCCTCTCCATTTATCCTTTAACAACCAGGGATCTGTCCCTTGTAGGAAGTGTTCTCTTACAGTACATGTTTCTCTGCTTAGTGTTTCAAAGCATGTCAGGGAATCTATGACCCAAAACATGGTCTCAGTGACCCAAGAAACGATGCTAGTCCCTCTGACACGAACATCATGTCACTGGGTAGAAAATGTTTACTCAAATATGTTTTATCTCTTTTGTGAAGTTTGTCGTCATTGTTATAGCTCTCTTAGCATAAGATCAGTCAGAAGGAATTAGTGTAAATTATCCGGCTAAATCACCTATTTAACAAAGCTAAAGGAAAAGCAAATATTATTAGGGTTCAAGTTCACATTTCAAGCCCACATTTACACAGCGAACACATCCATTTAAGCTTGTTTCAGCCTCGTTCAAAGCACTTGTCGCGGCAGTTTGCACGTTTGTAACAGTCCCAAAATGGTGTCATTTCAGGCTGGATTTGAGCCGGGGAAACAAAAACGAAGTCAGTCGGGGTCACGTCCGTGCTGTATAGAGGTTGGGACAGCGTTGCCACGTTCTGTTACGCCAGAAACTATCTCACTCTCAGCGACGCATGGCTCGGCGCATTATCGTGGTGAAGTACCCAAGTGTTGGTGATTTCCGGGCGGCGCATTATCGTGGTGAAGTACCCAAGTGTTGGTGATTTCATCAACTCTGTTCTTCAGCCGTTGAAGCACTTCCACGTAAAATGCAGCGTGGACCGTTTGTACGGGTGGTACGAACTCTTTATGACAAAACCTTTACAGTCAAAGAAGACAATGAGCATCAATTTCATCTTTGATGTGCACATTCGAACCATCTTTAGTCGAAGAGACTCGGGAGTGTACCACTCTGAGCTTTGTCTTTTCGTCTCCCAATCGTACTCAAAGACCCAAGTTTCATCACCTGATATCACTTTATCCAAAACACCATGTTCACTCCTCACACGGTCCACAAGCTCACGAGAAATCGACGCACCGTTCTTCCTCTGTTCATCGGTCAAAAACGTAGGAACCAATTTGGCGCAAATTTTCCGCATCTGCATTTCTTGCGTGTTGATTTCATGCACAATAGATTTCGCGGGTTCGACGTGCTCTGCTACCAATCTAACACTCTGACGTCGGTCAGAGTCGAAAACGGCTTTCACCTTTTCCACATTGTCTGCGGTGTGAGACGTTGCAGGGCGCCCTGGGCGTGGCTCATCCTCGCCGCTCTTTCTTCCCTCTGTGAACTTTTTCTGCCACCAAAACATTTGTGCTTTCGATAAAGAATTCTTTCCGTAAGCTTCCTCTATCATAGCAAGCGTCCCGGTTGCGGATTTTTTAAGTTTAACACAAAACTTTACCGCGCATCGCTGTTCGACACTCTTATGCATTTTGACCGCTACGCGACACTCACACAGCTGTCCAGTTTTCAAGCGATCCTAACTCTGTAAAAGTTCATAGCCAAATTACGAGACGTCGCATACAATTCCACATTAAAAAAAAACATATGAGTTGATCTGATGAACATTCATCTCTCCTAACAGAGAACATTATTCCCTACCCAATTTTTCCATAACTTCCTTTGTTACATGAGGCTAGCGCTCGACATTGAATGGACACTGCACCTTGAATTGGAAATTCGTCTGCTGATTCTAAAGAGCATTCTTTTTACATTGGAATAATACATTCCATAATTTAGGACATAATCTCCAATGAATAGGCACTTTATGTTTTGATTTGACATTTCAAATTTGAAGGAGTTTTTCTCTATCTCATAGATTTTTTTATCAATTTTTTTATTTTTTCTGCCTCAACATTAAACCTCATATTTTTGACCTGGTTTCACTAATTGTCCGGTCTATCGCGCAGGAATTGTTGCTACCACATGGTTACGTTTGCTCGGTCCTGGGGGAGCCAAGGCATTTAGCACTTGCTTTGTTTTATTTTCCCGTTCAAAATTGGTTAAGTCAATTTTGTTTGCAGGTTTCTAACTTATTTTTGGCGTTTTCAGGCAGTTGTTTCAGACTTTTGAGCTCCCCTTCTATGAATTTCATTTTTTACGTGCAGAAACTTATTACGGTAGACCCTTTTCTACAACCCGTTTATCTTAAACTTCTCTATTTACATTCTTAGGGGATTTTGTTTCGTTTCTTTAGGGAAGTGGAGGACGTAGAATATTTTTGCTCTATACTTCAATTAAAGTTCGACCTGTATCGATTATCTTAAATATCAAGTTACAACACATCAAAATTTGTATCTTATGTTTATATCCAATGAAAAATCTAGGAAACAGATGATGTACTTTGGTATTTGCCACAAGTTATGTGCTTACAATGAGTTACCAAAATCTCATTGTAAATAATAAACACAGGCGGAAATTCAAATCTGTCACCATAACGCTTTTTATAAATGGAGTGTTAAAACACTCAAAGGATATTAAAATAAATCATGAAGAATTAAGTACAAATCACTGTATGTAATTCATATATATACATTTTGTTTTTGATAATTTACTGTGTAAAAATTAACTTTGCTGATTCAGAAACGTTAGCTAATTTTTCACACTTAGATTTAATATTGAGTAATTGACATATTTTATTTACAGACGATCAAAGTAATTTTCAGCATTGCAAGGAATTATTTTTAAAAAATACATGTTTAAGAGTTGTATTTCTTGTATTTTTTAAAATTTAGTACATCTAGGATACATACGTATCTACAGAAGAGGACATTTGCAACGTTACCATTTGCCTGGGTTGCTGAAATTAGTGATGGATATTCAAATTTATAAATCACTGTCAGTTCAGTTCTGTACCGTGATTGTGTAACGTCCTTCCACTCCATGGTTTGATTACAGTTATAATCTGAAGGTTTTTTCATTGAATCTCTAGGACTTTTACCTGATGTTCATTTAAAACATCCATATGAAGGAACTATCTACTTATTGGAGACATTTTCTTCTCATCGGAGAAAATTATCATTACATAATATGTATGGTCAACAGAAACAGTGGCCTCAATTAAATAAATAATCACGTTTTTGATTCGTGCACTGTTTCCAAAATTAACTTCGATATCTCTGGAGAGAAATATTTCACTTCTTATTGATAAGTCATGCTAGGCAATTTATAGATATCGATAAAATATTAGATGTGAAAACTTCCAATAACAAAATAAGTTACTATCTCTTAAAGTTTAGTGTTTTCTTTGGTAAACTAATGCTCATTTTGCCAAGGTATAACGAATTTGCTTTTAAGGCACGATTCTCTCTACAGGTTACTGCAGTACAAATGAATTAGAATAACGGAAATAAGCGCTCTTTAATTACAAAGGTTAATGCTTGGAGAGTATACAATTCTCTTTCATTCTAATGAGGAGGCACGGAGTCATTAAATGAGGTGGCAAAAAAAGAAAAAAAACGCCATATACAAAAATAAGAAGATAATTACGGTAATTTACCAAAAAATTAATCTGGAGGTGGGGACCTTTTTTTAACGTTGACGAAAATACATGGTGACAAATGCATTCTGTCAAAATTCAGAATGCTCCCATTTCTGGCTTTTTTCAGGAGTATGTATCTTCAATTCAGCCAGAGACAATCTGCAAATTGCCGTGTCGGCATTAACGATATTTTACTCAATGGTTCCTCTATGCGGAGATATCTTCCCCGATTCAATCAATAATTGTGGGTTAAATAGTTCCATGGCATTAATGTGCATGCCTTACGTAAAGACATTTAATGCATAGCACTTGATGTAAGATATTGGCTTCTTGGTCTTTAGGTAGCGTTTTGAAGCAATAAGAAAACAGCAGGAGGAAATGTGTTCTGTGGTTTCATTAGATTTTTCACACAATCTACAGGTTTCATCATCTGCAACTTTCATTATGTATTTCTTGTAGTCCGCGGTTGAGAGAAAATGCGATATTGAATCGCAATGAAGAATCACTTGATTTCTGAATATGAAGAATTTCGCTGCTCCAAATCTGTTGCGGGAGCGAATTATTCTCTAATTGAGAAAGTAACTGAGAAGTACTTAGGTTCAGAGGGGTAAAGCGTTAGTAAGCTGTAATCCCAGCTGTAATAATAGCTAGTCTTTTTTCCCTAACAAGCATTATTTTCGTTGGTTCCCTTGTTTCCGGCAAAGATCTGATATAATGATTAGCCCACTTCTCATTTTTTTCTGTTTGTTATATTCTGAGAACTGACGATTTCAGATGATGGCTCTTTATATTGTTAAAAGTCATCTTAAGAGTTTGTTAAGTTATTGCAGGTCATTATTTTCCCATTTAAGCATTCCGAATGTGTACGTAAATACAGGAATAGGCTATGACTTTATATAAGGATAATTTTAGTGTGGGAATACTATTAAGTATTCAGGTTTTTTAAGGCCTTTGGTGTATTTTGTAATTTTGCATGAAGTCTGAGGTTCCTCAAACCCAGTTCTGACTTCCAGAAGATCGATTGGCATCCGAACCCCTGATTATCAATCCCATAGAGCACATGCGGAACAGTATGAAACATCACTGGATACGCCAATCAACACCGTACTAATATTGAAGGTCGAATGATACACAGTCTTTTCGGCCACACCTCCTAATTGCTTCCGGAATCTTATTAAACGATGCCACGTGGTATAGCTGTTGTACTGACGGCCACATGGGGATCTATCGAGTTTCAGGTAGGCTGTCATAATTCAAATTCAGTGACCACTCAGTGTGTACCATTGGCGGTAATTTAATTACAGTAGAGAAATTATGAAAGAAATTGAAACGACAATGAAAATGTTTTTGACAAGAAAGCAGATCCGTGTTGCTTTCCTTTTTATTTATTTCTTTCATTTTGCATGCATGCTAACATAAAATATATACAAGATCAAATAGTGACCAAACATAAAAATCTGTGTAAGAGAAACTTGATAAAATGTTCTTAACTTGCTAGCTCCAGTTCGTTTTACATTTAGCAGCATCAGAAGCAAAACAAAATAAAATCTGCACAATAGTTACACAAAAATAAAACCAAATGTCAGTTATTACGTATTTGGCTTTTATTTTTCATTCACGTGCTTCACGTGTTCATCTAGTTTGCATACAAAACTTTTTCTTTAAAACTTACATCAAAAGGAGCGACATGTACATGAGCATAGAAGTTGTTTCTCTATAGTATATTGAATCGTTACCTAAAAGTGTTAATTTCATAAATTGATTTTTTTTTCAATTTTTATACTTCATCTTCTTTGTAAAAGGTCAATACTTGATGCATTTGCGATAGTAACTTTTGCATCAGTAGAGGAGTCGTTCTCCACATTTTGATATTCGTGCTTATATTTGAAAGCAGTATTTTAACCATAATTCACGGTTTCTTTAAACACTCTCAACTTCTGATATAGGTATTGTAATTTTGAGCTTTTCAAAAACAATTCCCGAATTTCTGCTAATATTTGTGGGAAATTTGATTGGATATTCTTCTATATGTCTGGATGGGTACATATTAGTCAGAGTTCACATTGTACGTTCTATGTATTTGGATGAAAGAAGTAAACATCAAATGACTTGATATTTTTCCGAATGAAGAGAAAGTGTTTGATAAACATAAATCAACTTTGATGGGCATTTTCCGTGCATTTAGCAAATTTTAATTAAACTACGATGAGGTACACAGTCTTTTATTTTGCCTTTCCATTTGATCATAGACTCGCATATATATTATCTCGCGTTTTAAATATCAAGAGGTATCAATCAGTATGACAGGATGAAGAAAACCTTTCTTTGTACCACACGAATATATTTTATATTCAGTAGAAGTCCACATATTTCTATGAAACGACGTCGTTCTTACTGTTGTGACACATAAATTTAAATGCATTTCAACAACAGTGTTGATAATGTAGTACACAATATGCTTGGCGCACAACGTATACAGACATTGTAAACAAACACGTTTATTGTGAGGCAAATATGTTTACTAAATAATTCAGCTGATCAGTCAGTTCCAATGAATCACATATTTCGATGTATACACTGTGTGACCAAAAAGTAAAAAGAATAAGTAAACAAAACAGAATTCCAGTGTAAGATAAATTCATATTTAAAAATCAGATATTCGGGAAACACATAAATAAGGCATCTGTTTACTCCTTAGGATTTCTGTTACCATTGTGATATATCGACTTTGGTATTCTTGCAGAAACTTCAGTCTTATTTTGTTTTGGTTAAAATAATTTCTTTTAACGATTACTTCATAATTAAGCATTGTGTTATTAAAAAATGCCTCACTATTTTAAGATATGTGTGTGTATGAACCGCAATTAATTTCATGCATCAGTGTCTGAGTACTTTCGATTTTGTCAGAGAGAACATGAGTCGTGTTTGTTTCTGACACAAAATTTAAACAAAACGACTGAATATGAATTTTGCGAAGTTCTTCAGCGTAGTGGAAAATGAGAAAAAAGTGCCATAATTTATTTTAAGCCTTTAAGTATTCTGTGCGCGTGTCTGACTTGAATCTGCATTTATAAGAATACCAAGTGCCTCGGGTTTTTTTCCTTTCAGAAATCAGATCACATTACTTGCAGATTGATGAGTACGTAGATTTTAATTCGGATTACCATTCAGAGGATGCCTCCTCTTCCGAAATATTATTGTTTTTCCTTGATTAGAGGAGGCTGAACAGAATAAAGTATAAGTAAAGAAATGACATTTGCAAAAACCGTTCGCCTTGCGTTTTCAGGATGATCATGCGATCTTGAAGCATCAACTACCTGAAATGAATCCTGGCCAATAGTGAGGGACTGATTAAAGAGAGGTCATAGCAACAGCCGAAAATTTGGCCCAAACTCATCTGGCCCCAGAAACAGAAATATCGACATTCTTTAGAACATATTTCACAGAATATCAGCTCAGCGTGCCTGGAAAAAGATCACGTAAAACTAATAATATGTTCGTTGAGTGCCCAATGTCGCTGGAACTAGAAATATGAGTTGCAAAAAATGTTGCGTTTCTATTTATGTGCAGTAATTTATTTCGGATAATTTAAATTTTTTCGAATAATTTTGTAAAAAAAGGAAAGGCCGTCCCCTGAATACACCTTTTTGAACAAATCCTACGAGTGTAACGATTTCTTGCTTTAAGATACACGAATATTTTTTTAGGTTGAAAGTTGCAACCAACGGATAACTTTTATAATTCAAAGTCACCTGGGGTATCAGGATGTATATTCAGGAGAAATATCAGAGATACAGCCCACATGTATCTCTGAAATTTCTCAACTGTGTAAATCATTTTTTTATATAATAAAGATTCATGCAAATACGCAGAAACGTACGTTCTGAAAATTCCATGACTGTAGACATTGTTGGTGTGATAATTCTTAGGTTTCTCCTTAAAATTCCCCAAAAAGAGTATATAGTCGCTTCTCCATCATAATATTTTGTCGAAGCTTCAAAACTTTACTTCAAAAACGTTTTTTCTAACTGGTTGAGATACATAAATGACTAGTCCGCGAAAAAAAAACAGTGTGTTTCACGTTATAAACATTCAATACTTTATAACATACACATGTGTATTACAAAAACTGGGTAAATATATTTCAATAATCTTTTGCTAATCATTCCACGGATTTGCCTTGTTTAGCTAATGGAAAGGAGTACATTTTTACAACAGATAAAGTGGCAAGAAAAAACTTGCTCCTGAAACATAAATCAAGGTGTTTACTCTGATAATCATTCTTGAATTAACAAAGATTTTAGGAAACTGATTTCATGAAGAAAATATTCTGTTTAATGAAATTGAAATTCAGCGACTTTGGCTGTATTAAACGATTCTTGCCTTAAAACATGTTTATCTTGTGATTTTAGGCACACAATTCTATTTCACAATGTTGTTGTTTTGTTGTTCATAAGCAATGGGCGTTACATCTGCGTTTAAATGGATTTCGAAGCTGAAATTTACTGTTATAAAAATGTAGAATTCTACCACGAACCGAACATTGAAAAATAATGATCAGTCTGCATGGAAGTACAAGGTTTGTCCCGAGAGTAACGAGATCACTTTTTCTGGGCTAATAAGAAGGGCCGCAGGGCGGAGTCTCCGGGAGTGACGAGTGGCGGGGTATATAAGGTAAACGATCGACGTCTCGTCAGTTGGCTTTAAGGTTTTACAGAGTGGGGATTTCTTGCAAAGTGGACAGCTGTGTGAGCATCGCGTGACGGTCAAAATGCAGAAGAGCGTCGAACAGAGATACGCGGTAAAGTTTTGTGTTAAACTTGACAAATCCGCAACAGAGACGCTTGCTATGATACAGAAAGCCTACGGAAAGGTTGCGTTATCAAAAGCACAAGTGTTTCGGTGGTACAAAACTTTCACAGAGGAAAGACACAGCGCCGATGATGAGCCACGCCCAGGGCGCCCTGCAACGTCTCACACCGCAGACAATGTGGAAAAGGTGAAAGCGGTTTTGGACTCTGACCGACATCTGAGTGTTAGCTTGGTAGCAGAGCACGTGGGACTCGCGAAATCCATTGTGCATGAAGTCACCACCCAAGAATTGCAGATGCGGAAAGTTTGGGCCAAACTGGTTCGTAAGAATTTGACCGATGAACAGAGGAACAACCATGAGTCGATTTCTCGTGATCTTGTAGACCGTGTGAGGAGTGAATTTAGATTTTTTGGATAAAGTGATAACAGGTGATGTAACGTTTGTCTTTGGGTACGATTGTGAGACGAAATGACAGAGTTCAGAGTGTCATACTCCCGAGTCTCCTCGACCAAAGAAGGCTCGAATGTGCAAATCTATAATGAAATCAATGCTCATTGTTTTCTTTGACTGTAAAGGTGTTGTCCATAAGGAGTTCGTACCACCCGTACAAATAGTCAACGCTGCATTTTAGGTGGAGGTGCTTCAACGGCTGAAGAACAGAGTTGCGCGCGTCCGCCCGGAGATCACCAACAGTTAGGTTCTTCACCACGATAATCCGACGAGCCGTGCGTCGCTGAGAGTGAGAGAGTTTCTGAAAAAACACAACGTGGCAACGATGCCCCAACCTTCCTACAGCCCGGACTTGGCGCCGACTGACTTACTTATGTTTTCCCGGCTGAAATGCAAACTGAAAGGTCACCATTTTGGGAGTGTTATAAACGTGCAAACTGCCGCAACGAGTACTTTGAAAGCGATCCCTGTTCTCGATTTCCAGGGGCAACCTACGCGGCGTTGCAGAACCGCTGGCAGCGGTGTTTTGATGTTGGAGGATGTTATTTCGAGGAATTTTAATGTTACGTAAGTACAACTTTCGTCTAGCTATTATTCAGCTAGGTGAGGGAGGAAAATCTTTCTGATTAAAGAATGTTTCGTAACAAATCGGAATTCCCAGCTGCAAAATTCGTTAACAAAACTTTTAACCTGATTTGCTGAATATATTCCTGTGTCGCTGAAACTCCCGTAAATGTCCTGACTTTCAGGCATCAATATCTTAATAACATCTTAGACTTATAAACTGGCGATATTCAATTTCGATCATATTGGCTCCAAATGATTTGCTTTTTCTTAAGGAAAACAGTCACAGAGACTGGGCGGAATTGTGTGTGCTCCTCGTTTTCACGGAAAAACAGCATTTCCTCCTTCTCACTTCAGCTGTAACGTTTATCGTTTATTTTGATTTGTTTATGGCTGTTATATAGTGTTATGTTATTTCTTCATTTGGTTTGTGCATGTATTGTTTCTATGTTAATAAAGTTTGAACTCTTACCTCACGTAAAGGTCTATTTTTTGTCGAACTGAATTTTTTTTTTTTTTTTTTGATTGGAGGTTTAACGACCACCGTGAACAACTCAATGGGCTATAAGCAGTCGCCCGTCCCTAATTTAGGGTCACTGGTTCCAGGGAAGGGAGAGAGCCAGTGCCGAAAGACAAACACAACATCCATGCCTCACCGGGATTCGAACCCGGACCCCTTATGGACGAATGATCAGAGGCCAGCGCCTTAGACCACTGCGCCACCGGGGCGGCGTCGAACTGAATTACACAAACAAAGTATTCCACCTGCTGCATTTTCAGAATTCCGACGACTAAAGCATAGGAGGAGAAGAAAAATGACAACAACAAATTTGCGAAAAATGTTTGTATGGTTTAAGAATACCGTGAAGTAGCAATGAAACTAGGTCAAGGGAGCAAAGTAATTATGCCTAAATCTGTGAAAGATTACAGTCGTGGAGCACGCAACTGGGATAATACCATATTCCAGCAGTGTGCGGATTATATCCCTATATGTGTTGCAGTATTTGACAGGAGCAAACTGCTTCATACATTAAAAACAGCAATTTGTAAGAATTGTGGTTGGAAATGCGCTAAGAGCGCCTGCTGCCCCAACTGCTCTAGGACAAACCCCAAGTTTAAGCTTAAACTGTACACAGGACACTCCAGTCTCGACGTGTCATGCTCATACTTAAACGGAGAGTTAGAAGTTCAGCGAAGAAGGGTAGACTATGGATAAAAGGCTGGTGATCAACATGGGACTGTGTTCCCAAGGAAGATAGGGATTGTGTTCCCTTGTAACCTGAAATTTAGAATTTCAATTTTTTTCGATGTTCTCATCTCGACTGTGAAGCGTATTTCAAAAAACATGTTTATTCCCTTAATGAGTGTGTATTTACTTTGCTCTGTAGCCATGGTCCATCGTGTACGACCTGCCCAGTTCGCATCATCCGTCGGTTTGTTCGAATATGTGGTTTCTTGATCGGGATTAACACCGCAGCGTATACCGTGGGTACACGCCGAGAGAAAGCTCCATCTAACCCTGTACAGCCGGCAAATTGGCGGAGCAGGATAGAGGAATAATCATTCTTACACTTCCGGGGCTGCGTCCACAAGTGAATGCCAACACAAAATATGCGTTTCTTTGTACCTGCAAATAGTGAACCTATGTATATCTGCCATTTCGATGTGCTTCTACTAATTTTTGCTTATCTGTGTTTGTATTTGTGCTTTTGTTTAATTAAAGGCCCAGCTCCCCCCCCCCCCAATAAGTAAATGTTCGCTTGGCAAACAGATCTCCCAGGGATGTCTCAGGGGGAAAATGGTCCACTCGAGTAGGTCTGTTCCACTTCGCTCCACCTATCGGTGTATCAGAATCTGCTGTTCCTGGTCGGGATCGGGATTGGTAACGTAGCTTTCTCGGCAGCGAACGTGTCCAGTGAGCCCCGTTTGACCCTGCAGCGTCCGCAAACGGACCGTGCTGGCTAATGAAATTACCTAAGTTACCCTAACTTACACTTATTTGAGATACTTAAAAAAATATTGAATTAATCTGATACCCTGTGTAGTGCCAAATAGTGTTCTGAGCTTATGCGAAAAAGTAAAAAGTATCGGCCATTTTATTGAATCTTTATATTACCAACAAGAAATCAAAATTATTAAAGAAAGCTACAGTTTATTGTAACACGTAATTAACACCAAATGAAGCGCTCCTACACATTATTTTTTTAATGTTGAATACAATTTGCAGTCTTTTCTGAATAAAATATGCCATATTCATTACCAATGCCCGTTTGTAAATACATAGATTAAAACAATGCCTTACATTAAATGAGTGGTGGAATTTCCCATCAAAATTCAGCTTGGAAATTAGGATGCATTGTTTTAGTAACTTTTTCGCAGCTATTGCAATGTTAAAACTTTTAAACATATAATACTGTCATACCTCTCTAAAGAGCGAAAAAACAAAAATACAGTGCAAATATGCTAGTAGGATCGTACGAAACCATATTTATGTAAATTTGTCCATCCATTCATATTAGCCGTTAAATCCAGAGAAACCAAGAAAAATAATAAGAAAAAAACTTCCTAAAAAAATAAGAATCTTGACTAATTATGAAATTATTGAGAAAAGCTTCCAGTTTCGTTTATTATTAAAAGCGTTGTGCTGAATTGGCTGTTGTTGATAAATATTTCCAGTTTTCTATCGATAATTCGAAAAGAAATCTTCTTTTATCAACTCGTCCGTTCTTTTGACATTCCAAAAAAGGCGAAAAATAGTTGTTATTGCAAAACCCTTTTATTTAAGTGCTACAGTGTTTGTAAATAACAGCCAAACTCCGAAGTAAGAAATCAGATTTCAATTCAATGCTCAAAATTTTTGTTGTAGGACCTTTTTTTTTTTTTTTGAGCATGGAGTCTCGTATCGGTTTCTTTAATTAGGCGAATTTAATTTTTCCACTTCTCCAAGCTACGAGAATTTTTTAAAGCCGCAATATGCTATGATGTTTGGTATGTTGCAAAAACTTCAATTTTACAATAGAAAAAAAAAGTAAAAAAAATGAGATTCTTCACAAAAACGTGTCATCTAAGGACAACATTCATTACGCCACGCTACTATCACAAATTCATAAAATTAAAAAAAAATATTAAAATCTCGTATAAATTCCGCGCAACGCCTCAAAAATTATATACACAAATGAGATAGTCTCATCCAAATAAAAATGCATGCGTCGTTGCCTTTTTGAATAGTTTCTGATATGTTTTTATTCTTGAAAACGTGATCAATTACTTTAACGACGCATCATCAATGGAAGAGATGTCATACACGAATAAAATTTTATATGTACGGTAACTTCACCGTGTTCTCAAAAATAACAGAATATTTTTTTAACTCCCAATAAAATGCCGAATGTTTTCCAGTAGAAGAAAAATCGGAGATTGCAAGATAAACAAATCTTTATCCACTTAAGAATGAAGCTCACCCCAATTGTCTTACTGAACTTCCTGACTTCATTCGCGCTCTTCCATTACCATCTTCTGTGCTTTCAAGTTTGATTCAGTTATCATCCATATGGAATCTTCAGATTTTTTCTCTGTCCCTTGGTAACTAGTGCAAAATGTCTGTCTCTGACCGTGGTAAACTTTTCTAGCAATATATCCGGCAATGGGTTAAATACGAAATTAAGTTACAGTCTTTCAGAGTTTTGATCTATAATTAGACGGTTTTATAAGACTTGATTTTATTCTAGGCAAGGTACCTGTTTATATTCTCTTCAGAGAACATGAATTAGCATGGAAAACGAAATGAGATTTTAAATACACATTCTTTATAAGTTTAATAACTGAAAATGTTGAAATTCTTACATCATAACGAAAAATATTGGGGAAATGTTTGTAATACACCAGATGCCAATACATGTCGTCAAAATCAGTGGGGAGAATTCGTTAGCAAAGACCACATGCGCTGCTACGAAGTTCTGAGTTCTTTCACATGTGCACTATTCATTTCGTCTTTCCCTTATCTGCTGCTAGATGCACAAGGAATAGAACTCATGGCACTTTTCTGTAATATTATAACATTCCAACTTGTTTAAAAAAGTCCTCTCAAAATTTACAGAAACTATAAGTTTGAAAAAATGTTCCATCTTCTAAAATTAAAAGTTTTAGTCCAATTTTTATAGAATCATCAATTTGAATGGCTGTAGGATTCCGCTAATTTTTTTCCAATCACAGATAATCCGGAGAAACATCAGATACATAGACAAATATTGTAAAATGATGCTACGCTGAAAGGCCACCTCTTTTTTTTGTTTATGGTTTAGCGACTTCCGTCAGCAACTCGGTGGGTTAGAAGCAGTAGGCGGTCATTAATTTAAGTCACTGATTCCAAGGAAGAGTGAGAGCCAGTCTCGTATGACAAATACCACATTAAAGCCTTACCCTTGACACCCACCCGGACCCATCTCGTGAGAATGGTCAGAAGACAGTACTTAGGTTGCTTATTCACAGGGCTGCCAAAGGTACAAATTTGAAGACTTAAATTAAGTGCTGGTAAGTTTTTTTAAAAATTCTTCAAATTTCTTGCCATTTAGCAATGGGTTTTGTTTATCAGTTCAATTTCACAGCACCTGGAGAAAGGCTCAGTTTAACAAAACAAGTCCAAACGCAGCGTCCGCTACTTTCATATAGATTGAGAGAAACGTTTTAAAAGCTTGATAAACAGCAAAGAAAGAAGTGAACCACCGGCGAGGGGCGGCTCATTTCTTTTTTTGCTGTTTATGAAGCTATGAACTACCGAAATTTAAGGAGGAAGTATTTTTTGACCTGATAAAAGTCGAAAACATCAGATTTACAGCTGCATTCGTATCGATAATAATAGTAATATTAAAATGAAACACACGTCATCAGGTATCATGAGTGGTATGCAATACAGATCAAAATAGAACATGTTACCAAGGAGGTGCAATCTAACTCCATATACAGAGACACTCTTCGATTAAGAATGCATAAAGATACATATATACATACCGAAGAGCGAAGTCCTCAATTTTGAATACGTCCAACTCCCACTACAAGGAATTTTTGGAGCCTGTGTGACATACGTAGCATGGAGTTGTTTATAAGTTCTTGTAGTAAATTATCACACTCCCGCAGGAGAGCCCTGTCAAATGTTCAAATGGTTGATGTTGGGGAATTTCTTTCCGAAAGATATCTTCCCAGAGCTTTGTATCTAAGTTCAATTACAGTGAGATCATATAAGCCATATATTCCCTTCAGATTAACTGCCGCTGTGAATCAAAGAACAGATTTACTGAAAGAACAGATTTACTGGATTTCATCTGTGAACATTACTTTAGCCTATTAATTTGAAAACCAACCATTGGGAGATATATACCTCTAATAGCTGGCTGATCAATACCTCTTGGATAGTGGTAGAAGCGCATGTGTTTCTGGGCATAGAGTTCTGCCTAATTATTGGCTTTTGACACCCAGTGGTGCAAAATCCCCAAATCTCTGCTTGCAAAAAGATTAGGAAACAGGTCTGCATAAATATTCCGACTCCTGCTGTCATTATGGTCAATAACAAGGAATTTTTGGCACCTGTGCGCAAATTGATACAACGAGGACGTCTTCGTGCAACATTTGTGGGAGATGTTTCAGGTCTCTTGAACGCTAATCAAAGCTGTGACATTTTATTCTGTGCTATCCCGAGTTCCCAGATGATGTACTTTACAGTCCAGGATTTTCCGAGCTGCCTGATAATTGGACCATGTGGAAATCTCTTATAAGATATATGCAAAAATCCTCGTTTCATTACATCAAGCACGCGGTTTCTCCTCCGTCTCTAGAATATATAAAAATACATAATGAACTTATCTGGGGTACGACTCGGTCTACTGACTATGTATATCTGGTCCAAAGGGATATTAAGGTATATTTTGGCGCACAAGGCTGCTAGAGGGGCATTAGGGGTCCTAATTCTCGTCATTGAAACAGACCCCAGATCATTACACTGCCTCTGTTAGCTAGTACGTTTGCCACTAAACAACTGGGATCATCGGTTTGTGCTGCTAACCGCATATTGTGGCGAGTCCATTAGAGTGTGTTAATTAAAAATGTCATTCATCGGACCAAATACCCGTCCTCTATGGTCTGTCTGGTCAACATTTGTACGTATGAGTCTGTGTTGGTGCTCCAGTGACTAGTGCAGTAAATTTACCGAATTTCAACAGCGACGACGGATTTGCGAAGCGCACGTTTGCCTTTATACCTCATTCTCGCTGATGTGTGGTGGGCTGAACTTCAACTTTCGGTTCCGCTGTTGTAAATCCGCCGTTACTTAACACTTTTAAATTCGTCTGTTAACTTGTAAAATCTTCTCCACATGTCGTCGCATTCGAATATAGGACAGCCGTTCCTAACGACCGGAAAATCTCTGACCGCTGTTCTTTTGTTCACCACTACTTGTAAGACCTTTTACAAATTGTGGAATTCCTGCCTAGCGCTAATTTTCATGCCTGTTTGAAGGTCGATATTTTTACACGTGTGAAACCGTTGCAGTGGGCTTTCTACAAACTAATCTCAGCATAATAATTGGGTTCGTAAGAGAGGATGACACGTTCGTAGTAGCTGTTGGGTATTCCTAAATAATTTACTAACTCAGTTAATAAATTTGGCTCCAATGCAACAAAGATTAATGGCACCAGTCTTTTCGGGAAACGCAGAATGATGTTATTAAGAGACAAGAAATTACTGGGCGCATATAGCTGATTGTAAAAAAGAAATATGACATTACTTTTGTTTTGTTTTATTGATGTGTACATTGGTACTCTAATTGAAATTTGAAATTATGAGTTTGTCATTTTGTAATTTCATGACAGCAATTTGAGTACTTGCTCTTATATGATTAAGATCTTTTAGTTCATATATATTCTACGACAACATAAATTAATAATGTCGAAATATATCTTATGTTATTAGGCGATAAAATCAATCATATTAGCAATATATCAACATTTTTAATTCGACTTTCACCCACTTTTGTTGAAAGGGTTTTCCATTTCTATTAAGGTTAATTCTACAACTGCTTTTTAAACTTTTTTATATATTATAAATGTTACAAAGATTTTACTGAAACATAATGTGCGAATTTTTGAGTAGGAGTTACCCATAATTTTTCTACAACGGTACAGCTATATAAAACTTGCCAGAAAGATATGAAGGAAACCAGACTAACCACTTTTCGGACTCCATTAGCATTCCAAGAATAAACTGGTGCGACAGGGAATCAATGAGGCTATGATATCTTCCTTTACAGGCTTTTAAGTCAAGCGGATGTGACGGCGTATGTCAAATACCAAATGTTCAATAAAAGAGGATCTGTGTTGCGAATGCTCTGTCAGTCTCATTCTAAATGTTTTCAACTGGATTGAGATTTGGCGACTGTGTATTCTACTGTCATATACTGAGGAAAGTGCTCCTGGAACCAATGTGTACGGATGAGAGCTTTGTGGCATGCAGCATAATCTCATTCGAAATAACTTTCTCCATCGAAAAACGCCTTGCAAATGTAAGACAGTACCTGGTCTGATTTGTTGCTAAGAATCCTCTTTATAATCACAAGCTTTTCCAAAGTATTAGGAATCTAAAATACCCGCCACAAAAGCAAACCTCAGACCATTACATCGCTTTCTTTCATGTATACATTTATAGATAGACGGATAGGATAACACAGTGCATAAATTACTTTTATATGATGAATGATTTTATATTCAGACAATGGAATAAACTAAAACACATGATTTACAAATCGAATCATATATACTATGTTAAAAACCATTATTTATTATTGCCTCTCGTCTGATTCCAAAGAAATATGTTTAACACATGTGTTGACAATTTTACTTTGTGACGACTGCTGGGTTACAGCTCAAGCTCGCTTTGCTTGCGGAACAGTTTGAACGCGGACTTTTTTCATTCTCCTGCTTGCCGTGAAATACATGACGAACTTGGTGATTCTGTCGATGTTAGCGTTTAGCACTTCACTCTGATGTGCTAAGTAATTTTGAAGTGCGATTTCATAATTTCGCTGAACTTCAACACTGGTCATACCATTCAGTAATTCCAGAACGATCGACATATCGACTGAGCAACGCCGCTATCAGATGTATGTTGGTGGAATTCAGACTGACTAATTTTTTTACACAACGGACTGCAACAGGTACGTAGCTCTTCACATTATTTTCAAAAGGACCTGTTTCCATTGCTTTGCAATTTCCGACTTCGCATACTATTGACGTTCGGCTCCACATACCGTTGCGAACAAGCGTTTTCAAACATATCGAAAACTCGAAACAACTTATCAAGCAATTCACTCAAGAGTTGCCTGCTGATATCATCAACATACATTAAGGGAGCTATCGATCAACTTTTGACGATTTTTCAAACTCAGGCATTTCTTTGAAGTTTCCAGTAACAAAGGCGTGGAATTCGCTTCTTTCACGCTGGCGAATAATGATGAATAAATATATTTTCTGATGTTATATGTCGCAAACGAAAGCGCATACCGCTGTTTGTGCATTAATTTATTTCAATAATTAGGTATATGGAAACATTTCATTGTGTATTTACGATATGGAAATTCAATTCAGTGCATCCCCGCGGATTCTATGTCGAAGTAGTCATGCGACTCACTTGATATGAAAAGTTGGACCTCTTGCATTAGAAGTTGACACGGTGTGTTGAAGCAATTCATATACATTCAGGTCAAATTCTCACTAATCTTATTGTACCAAGAAGTTTGACAAACCTTCATCCAATTTCGCTCACATTTCAGGACAAAACCTCAATATGATCCAAAAAGAGATAATTCTATACATTGTTGAGGATATTTGGGTACTAAAAGTGAAGCAGAACGCTTTCTCTGGAATGCTGACAGGAAGCCCTCTTAAAGGAAGTTCATTCCTTCAATTTGGGTGGAGTAGGACGGGTCGAGATGAATGTTTACATGACTAGTAAATATGTCGGCATTTTAGAATAAATAGGGAAGTGCGAAAAAGTGAAATACGGCTGCCTGGGCGCAGTCGATGTTTGCGCGGACAGAATACGGGCGGACCATTCTCGCCCCCCGAGAAGGGGGACTTCACTACCCATAATCACGAAATATCTGGAGAATTATGCTGTGCTCACTCTTCAAATTTTATGTGCTTCATGTTTCCTTCATTTCAATACAATTCCCTCCCAGGACGACTGAATGTAAGTAAGATTTCACTTATTCTTATTCCTGGGCAGGAGAAACTTTGATAACTGATCGAGGCATATAAGGCCCTACATCCGTTAGCAAATAACGATTCATGTACAGAAATCGCTTCCTATTAGCTTTTTAAATAAACGCTGTAAGTAGAATCTGCATCCCGGTTGTGCATCTTTAATAGTTATTGCGAGATTGCCTAAAATAAGGAGCGATGCTCTAATCCGGAGATACGTTCCCAGCGCGGATATTTCATCCGATAAAATACATGTCAGAAGTTCCATTGGTTACGGAAGCTCACGTAGCTGGACATACGGTGATAATATCAAGGCTTGTGTATATGGCAAATTTCGTAGTACTACAGTAAGTAATTCTCACTTCACAGGTATTTTATTAGAAGAGTTCTGGTACTGCAGATATATATGTGGTAATCCTGTTTTATTCAAAATGCGAGAGTAATGTTAGTTGAGTGATATTACACATGACCAAATTCATCCATCGAAATATTTCATAACAAATATTTCAGTAATTGCTAATTAGAATTATGCAGAAAGCGAAACAATAGAGAGTTTAAGAACATAAAAAAATTTACAATTGGATTTGGGGTCGCGGAATACACTTCTCAGCGCAGAGACATAATTGAGGCACATCTAGAAACACTGCTAGTGTCTACCGTAACATACAGAGTTCGAAACATACCAGATTTTTATCTGTAACTTGGGTAAACTTTTCGTGCTCGAAAGTACAAAATTTAACTTCAAATTTAGCCTTCTATGTTAATTCGAAGTGAAACCAGAAATATATTAATTAATAATGTCATTCATTGTACATTGGTTTCCTCTAATTTATTAATCCTTTGAAAACGGTTTGAAAAGGTGAATTTGTCAAATGTTAAATTAATTTGTTGTTTGAATGCCCTAAGAAATTAAATTTTATTCGGCTGTTGGAACGTGATAAGAGTTTTTTTATTTTGGGAAACCGGAGTACCTCAGTAAAACATTTTTTTACGATATTAAAATATATTTTATATGGTAACTCTTATATTTAGTATTTTATCCGAAAGGTTAGTTTCTTATAAACATAAATCGCTTTCGAAACGTCTACATAGTGCAGTAATACCAAAAATTTGTTGAACCCTTCCCAACGTATGGTGTGGGAACTAAGACGTGTTGCGCAACAATTTGAACTGATATTCTTGCACTGAGAATTCAATGCATGCAAGTGCATCATTTGAGGGTACTTATTTCAAAGGTTTTAGAGTTTCACAAACGATCTTTCCTATAAGTTTTTTTCTCTATAGTTTGCGAGTTTCTCGTGTTTTCTTCTGCAGAGAAATTCCGGTTTTATGCACTTGAACACTAAGATTTCATATGTTCAACACTCGCTCTCGGTTTGTATTTTAAATCGCAGACCTTGCGCATAAAGTACGTTGTGGAAACAAATGAGTTATTACATGTACCGGAGTTCCATGAAAACGAACTGGGTGACGTCCAAATATCTATAAGCTCATGATTATTAACCTAAAGATCAGATACGCCCGAATCTCCAATTTTACTGCTCAATTCGGAACATCATTACATCAGAAGAATTGAAAATTACACCGCCCTGAAGCAGAAATCGAACCTGCATTTCCCGATTTCAGGTCTAACTCATTGAGTTACCACCTAGAACAATGACGTTCCGAGTGTCTGCCCCAGAAGAATCTGCACCTATTCAGATTTTATAGTGGGAGATAAATTCTACTTCCTGGTATTGTAACTATTTACCTCACCACTACCTAAGATATCGATTCCATGGGAAAATATTCTTCACTAAGTACGTTGAACGATCAGTATTATTAGCCTAGCAATAAGATATGCAATTAATAATGCTACATGCTACCAGAAAGCAGAATTGGCAATGACTGACGAAATCTGAAGTGGATCTCATTCTTCTGCTTCAGATACTTGGAATTTCTTTGTCTTGATGGTGTAAGGAATGGAATATTCGAAAGGAAATCGGAAGATAAGCGTTCAGGTTGCTCTCCAGGACTGCGGTTTTTTTTTCAAGTTTTTCTATTTGACGATGCTACGTGTAGAGAAGTAAAACTGATGATTGCGGCATATAAACTCAGTAGACAAAACATTAGAGAAAGGGGTTGATGTACAGTTAACATGGGCATCGCCTGCACAGAGAAGAACATACCCAAACCGAAAGCAGTCAATCAATGTGCGAACAGCAGGTCTTTTCAACCGTATATCGTAAAAAGGGTAAACGAAATGATCTGAGCGACTGTGACCGAGGACTCTTTTTTTGGAGCAAAACATATGTGTCTTTCTATCGCCCGAGTGGTACGAACCACAGCGTTCCCGAGGACAAATTATCATCAAGAGCGTTCGGCGAATATACCATCGACCAATGTAATATATCCCATAGAGTAAGCGTTGGCCGATCACATGCCGTTGATGACAGTGAACCAGTTAGCTATCTAAGCTCGTACAGATTGACCGCTTGATAAAGGTGGCCCAAATCACGATCACGTTAAATGTCGTACGGTGAAAATTGCATACTTTGAGCTACAGGAGCCAACGCCCTTCTCGTTTGCTACTCCTGACTATTTGTCGACGGATGTTACGCCTCGCCTAGTTCCGGGAACATCAAAACTGGGCTTCTGCGGAGTTGCTCCGCGTCCTGTATTCAGATGAATCCCGTTTCAGTTGTACCGAGCTGGCGGGAGATTGCGTGTGTGTTGTCGAGAGTATAAAACCATGTCCCTGTTCTGCCAAGTATACTGTATTCAAGGCGATTGTGGCTATCTGATTGTTTAATGAGTCTTCTCATGGAATACATTCGGTTCCTTAGTGTGTCTGGAGAAGTCCGTAATCGCTTCGCGGTACCATCATGTGCTGTATGATAATATACATTCTCTCATGGTCATGATGGTAACGCTGACTGCTACCATCATCATGTGCTGGATGATGACCTACATGCTTGAATTTGTATATGCGGCGACAATGTTTGCCTCCAGTGTAGTTAATGAGTAAATGTCTTGATATTTTTTCTTTTAGATCAAATTTCATGTATTTTTTTCTGAAACAGTTATGAAACATATCTGCTCTCATTTGCTCACTAATCCATCACCATACTGCCCGAATAAAAGACAGCGATACCTTAAATTAGATACAAATTTGCATTAAGGACTAACAAATAATGCAATGAAATAAAAGCAAAGCGATAATAAAGTTATGGGCATTATACAGTTACCCATACAGTTTCATTGCGATTCGAAATTGGGAAACCTTCAACGAAATTGTAACTCCGATGTCAGTGGAGGTAACCAAGTTACGACCATTTTTATCATAAACAAAGTATTCGTACAACAGCCAGCACTGCATGCAGCCTTCACAACTGATTTTGTTTAAAAATTTACGCCTGTTCACTCGATTTCCCTTACATTGATCCACAAGGTTTTTATAACATGAACAAGTGTAGCTGTTTTTAACTAAAGTTTGTGTGCTGTTTTCACATCTGACCTTAAACATGACCACCACGTCACGTTTTCTTGTTATGGGGCATTTAATATGTACAATTGTTCCACATTAGCTCTTGTAGGAATACAAATGGTCGCCAGATCTGTTTATTGTCATATTTCGACACCAGATATGTTATACGTGGCAACACTGATATTTTCACAAGTAGAGAATATGTAACCGCAACCGAATTGGCATTGCTGTTCTTTACATTGAAGGAGAAACACGTGCTGCTTGTTGAAGAGCAAGAATCTGAGAAATGAAGAAAAGAGATCGTCGCGGATGTATTAATGTTCCCCATAAGTTTTTCTATGCGTGCAGACAATATATTAGAAAATCGCAGAGTCGTTCATTGACAAAGACTGTGAGGAAAGCTTACTATTTGCATTTTGCATGTCATGTTGAAGATTAAAATAAATCTTAGGCTCCATATGTCTACGGCCTTTCTTTCTTTGTTGGCTTGAGTGAATGGTTGAAAGGTAAGCTGGAATCCATGCCTTTCACAGTTCTGATAATTTGGAGTGAGTCAACTGATCACGTGGAAGATTGTTATTTTTGTTTAACCAAAGTCAGGGGCTTTTCAAAGAAGAATAAAAGTAAAATACAGTATCCAAATTTGCCTACAACCATAATTTCTCTCGGAAGCGCTTCCAGTAATCGATAGTAAATATTACATAACGACCATAGTGTACATGTCCGGCAGAAAGGAAGTATGGCAGTATTTCCCTTAATGCATCAAGATGCAACATCCAATCTTCTCGTTCGGCTCTCACAAACTTCATCATAATGAACACTGGTTTGATAAGGATATCAACCCATTGTTTGGATGTGTTGCTTCTAGATGCCAAGTCATCGATAATGTAAAACAGATCATCTATGCTTGTGACATCATATTATTTAATTGCCTTCCTTAACACCTCTTCAACTAATAGGCTTAGAGCTCTAACATTATGTGGACTACTTTTCCCAAACATCATTTTGAGTACACCAGCCAACACATGACTTAAAATTTCCTCGAGCCCACTGTCTTCCAGTAGAGTTTCTATTCAGCCAACAAAAGATATAAGAGTATGTATTCCACCAAGTCGTAGAACTACATTCGCAAAACGCTCTAGGTATGCCCACTTTATACATATTAACTGCAACACGATACAACTGTAGGTCCAGAGTTAGTAAGACAAACTCCTACCCACTTCGATGCATGAGTTCTTGGCTCCGGGATAGAGCAGTTAATATGGTTTCTGGAGCAGAAGATATCATATCAATCAGACGAAGATATACACGTCGAGTTCTGTTCTTAAATGCATGTCCCTGTTTCCGACATAAAGCAGTGTTTTATCCATTGAATTCAGGACAATCTGGGTTGGTTGTTACTTCTTTCATAAATTGGAAATCAAGTTCGTCAGCTTTTTTCTGGCAATTGCCTTGTGAAAGAGAGGTTTTAAATGTAGTCCTAAATTCCATGCTTCGTTTTGAGACATGCTTGGTTTTTTGGACCATTGTATCTGTGAACCGGAACATCGTACGTAATGGTCTTCACCATATAGTTTTGCGATACGCATTTTGTGATGAAATGTCTACATCAAAAGCACCTGCAATAATTTGAACCATGACACGCGTAGCATCTAGAATGCCACAATATCTCACGTCTTCTAGAACTGTCATTGCTGCTGACTTCTTTCAAATCAACACTTCATCGTAATAACATGTGACTCCAAACTTGTGTATTAGCTGTATAAGGGTCTTTGAATCACGAAGAATGATGCCTAAAGCAATTTCCAGTTTAGTTGGGAAGTAATTTACGATGGATGTTATACTATTGCCAATCAAAACTGCTGGCAGCGAATTGTTCAGTTTTTCAGAAATACCTGTCAGCAGGTTCATTAGGGTTGAACTAACATTTTCTAAAGCAATATATTCGCAAATGTTTCTTCTGTATTTCTTTGTTTCCTTTGGAACCGCACTACCTCTATTTTTATATTTTTGAGCACTGTTGAAATGACATTTTCATGATGATCGTCATCATTGTGCACAACATTTAGAAGCTGTCATGCTGTGTTCCGAAAATAGCAATGCTTGAAAAACCTGGTAGAGTGAGGACAACTGCATCAGCTCCCAGTCTTCTGGATATTGTTTTAATTAGAAGTGATCGAGAAAGTTCACTACCTCCATTTTGCTGATATATTTAACACAGTACCACAGACATTCACATTGTTGAGTCATTACTTTTCATTTCATTTAAAAAAAAGTTTAATGACACATCAAACTTACCTTCGTTGCCTTTCGGCTTTGTTACAGCATAAATGGGTTTAGGCGACATAAAATGTGACCTGCAGTTAACATGGTACCTGGTATCTGCGGCATGAAATTCACTCACTGATCCCATAACACGTACTCGAACATGAAATGCCTTTTTCCTCTTTTCGTATATCACACACTCCTAGTATGAATTATTTGAATGACTTATATGGCACATGACAATCAGTTTCTTTGCAAACATAGGCAGGTTGCCAGCGCGATGGAGTCTTCATTTTTCAAGACATTGCATTCTTCTGCACAAAATACGGAATATTATTTAAATGAGGATGATTTATTCCCCATGCTTCTAGTCTTTTTTAGAGATGTGAACTTATCTTCTTGAAGCGTCCTTTTGCTGTGTCGTTCCAGCTGCGTTGTGGACGTATTTGTTGAAACACAACTTTTGTGCCATTTCGCAGTCAGTTAACAGTTTTCCACTAATATTTCTTCTAATTTATTGTGTAGCTCATCTTGTACTTTACTGCATTTGATTATAATTTAGTCCATTAGAACCACTTTCAATCCGTCTCCCACCCTTTTTTTCACAACTGCACTTCCAACTAAACAAACATTTGTCCTCCATGGCTTCTGTAAATAACGTCACACCTGGAACAAAAATATATAAAAATGCTTTTAGATATTTATAATAGAATTCATTATTCACAAAATAATTTAGCTGACAGTTAAATATATCATGAAATGTGGAAGCTTTCAATATGCGCTAAAATAACATTCCTTTAGGACCATTTTGGCAGATAAATTGGATATCTAATTATCAAAAACGTTGACACCTTTTTTAAGCACATATTTGGATTCCCCCATCTGAAAACTTATAAACTGATACCAAACGAGACCATATAAGAATAATTTGAGAATTTCAAAACTTCTTACTCAATCTTGGGCACCATACTGGATAACTCAGAATGTTCAATGGGTGTGCGATGTCATTCGCCACTTCCTGTTATGAGATATCAATACCTTTCATATAACACCAAGAACAGAACTATAGACCAATTTTTTAACCTTTACAGCAATTCTGCCAGACTAAGAGTTGGGTAACTGCACTATAAAGTTATCATGAAATTTGGATTTCACAGTCTGAGCAAATTCAAAAGATGGAGTTAAAGTTGCTGACCGTGAAAACTAATAAACAATTCAGGCACTTAACTTTGGTTTTACTTATTTAGGAAGAAACCCCTAATGGTTACAATTAACGATAGCAAGACGGGCAATAGTATCACATATAAAAAAAGAAAAATATATCTACTCATTACAATTTGTTCAAGGCAGATAAGAAATAATTTCAAGAATATGTACAGCAAACAATAAATACAATGAACAGTCGGCATAAAGATCAAATTAGGAGCACGCCGAAATTATGCCTTAAAAGGAAGACTGAAACAACTGAAATAATGTAAGATTTGTACCAATATTGTACCAATTTTCGCAAACGATCATTCATCTAGAAACATATTTCGATAAGTGAGCAATTAGTACAACAGCAAAGTCCAAATATCGAACATATTCTATAGTGCATATTCATATTCTATTGAACATATTCTATTGTGCATATTCATATTCTATCGAACATATTCTATTAGTGTACTGGTAGTAACGAGAGATATTGCGCTTGAATTTCTTGCTGATTTGATTGCCATATATCAGCTAAATTTCTTGCTACAAATTCACCTAAGCAATCATAGTTCAAAAATGTTTTCTCGTGTAAAAATTGGAAAGCTCTTTTATGTGGTCAATTTCAAAACGAATTATGCTTAGTACATTTCCCACTTTTTTCACGCAGACTTTAGCCTCAAACTCATAAACTGTCCACCTATCCTTCTCAAGAGGATAAGTTAAAGCAATACTCAATCAGTTTAATAATTTTGAAAAACATTATTTTAAATAGATATATAAATTTTAATTTTCAATTTTTTTACTGCAAGAAAAAGTCGTATTTTCATTATAATATTTATTCCTTTTTGCATTATACGCATATACAAAATGTTAAACAAAAAGTTGAAACAACAGAAACCAGAAGAACACATTCTCTTATGAATATTTTTTGAAAAATTAAGGATTTTTGGTTATTCATGTAAAATTAGAAATATCCCAAAGTACACATATTCTTGAATTCAACTCATACCTAAAGTGACACTTGACAATGCAATCTATTACATTACGTCAAACCTGCGTTTTCAGCATGTTCGTTGTAAAATATTTACATCCATATCGTATAAAGTTTTCTACCCAACAGGGCGTCTGTCTGCGCGTTCGTCCTTCCGCATGTCCGCCCTTCCGTCAGTACCTCTGTGGGCAACCATATCTATACAGCTATTAGTCCAAATTGGAAAAATCTTGCATTGGAAAACCTGAAATGCTAGAACGCTGTGCCTTGCTTTCCGTTTCTCAGATGCGCAACTTCGCCGCTGTAGGACGCAAAATATGGTATCGATGGTGTCGAATTCAGAGTATATAATGTGTCATGTATTTAATTCTAAATTTCGGACTGAAAAATTATTTTTTCCTTTCCATACCATTTCTAAGGAAGATCTTTCAGTAGTTTCTTTTTGAAGTGATATATACATTTTATACTAGGCGCCGTTAACGTATATTGGCATTTCTCCGATATATCTGCTGCTACGATTCCGATTTCAAAAATTCTCTCTGCGTCAGATACAGCTGATAGTGGGAAACGTTCTACATATAATTTGTAATTTTTGGTTGAAAATTGTTCGGCTACGAGGGGGCATAAGGGTTTATTTCCGTTTCCCATGCATTTGCGGCAAGGAAAATTCTGTAAACTCCATGAAATCATTTTTTTGTGGACAGATACAATTATCCTCGAAAAGCTTTTGAGAACCATTTTCTGATCGAAATAGTGCGTAGTTTTTCCGCCAGGGGGTAAAGTTATATAGACAGATAAGCTGAGGTAATATTTATTTTTTCAAATGATATGCTTAGCGGTATAGAAAAGGAAATGACGCAGGTGCTGTAATGTATTTTATAAAAAAATATTTTTTTACGCTTTCCAACCGTAGGTTGAAGAAGCGTTTATTCTCCAACTTTGTCCGTCTGCCTGTCCGCACGGTAACTCGCGTAAAAACGGTGCAATTTCGATGAAATTTTAGTCTGTGGTTGGGGACAACCTGAGGAATAACCTTATTGAAAATGGACAAAATGGGGTCAAAGGTCAGGACATTGGAGCGGGATCCATTATATCTCCCTTATGCGCCACAACTTACGTAAAAAATACTTCGAATACGACAAGCTTTTATCATGTTTTTCTGGAGGTATACAGAAAGGGTTATCATGAATAACATCGAAATAAGGTCAAAGATCAGGGCACAGGAGCGAGATTTATTCCACAGCCATTATTCTCATAACTTGACTAAAAATGCTTCTGTTGCGAGAAAACTTTAGTATGTTTTTCCGGAAATATACTGAACCGGTTCTGTTGAATAACATCGAAATGGGGTCAAAGGTCAGAACACAGGAGCAAGATTTATTCCACAGTCATTATCCTCATACCTTGACTAAAATGCTTTTATTGCAACAAAACTTTATCATTTTGTTCCAGAGGTATACTGAACCAATTCCGTTTAATATCATCCAAATCGAGTCAAAAGTCAGGACACAGGAGCGAGATTTATTCCACATCAATTATTCTTATAACTTTATTAATAACTTGAATAATGAGTTCTGGTATGTTGGAAAGCGTAACATAATCAATGCATTGCATGATTTTACTTACTTGTTGAGTATTTCTCTAATTGGTTTTCATAAAGGTATTTTCGTGTAATTGCAATACTGATGAATTTTGAATTCTGTCAGTGTCTAGCAGACAGCAAAAATTAAGTTGTCATCATTAAGCAACCGAAGCTAAAATTTGTTTTCCTTATCCATTTTTATGAAAGTCAAATGAGTTCAAAATCGAGGTTTACGATCCTGAACATTTAAAAACAGTACTGAAGTAGAGAAAAGCGCAATATTACAGACATTTAAATTAAGGACACGAACGAAGCGTCGTTATCAATAGAGCATATACAGATTTCTGAAAAAAAAACGAACACGACAGAAGGATAAAGGTTATGTAACTGTCCCAAAGAAATCTATGTTATCTGTTCTAAAAGATATACCTCTCGCGCTCCGGAGCTTTATCATGAAACTCTTTGACGACGAAATGAGTGAAAAATTCAGCTAAGCGTTTGTATGAAAATATTGGCCGCTGGCTGCCTAGTGGACAAGCTTCGTGACTGCGACGGAAAGGACATCAGGTTCGATCCCAGGCACGTACGAATCTCTCGATCCACTAAATATCCGCCGTGCGTCGGATGGGCACGTTAAGCCATCGGACCCCAGGTACTGGACCCCCAGTAATAAATAAGGGCGTCTTCCTCCTCCTTTCTACTTCGCTTCCCTGACACTTTCCTATCGGGCACTCTAGCCCAAATCTCCTAGCTTCCTATTTCTAAGGGTTATTTAAGACCTGGGTTCAGACACTCCCTTCCCAAAATCCTCTACATATGATCATGATCATCATGTATGAAAATACTCTTCGCATAAAAGTTGTGACTTTGGTATTTTTTCCATTTTGTCATTCTTCTTGACGTTTGTTCCATTGTTTGCATATTATTTACGAATATGTGTAAAAAAAATTGAATTTCTAATTGCTGTTCTCAAAAAGCGTAATAAGCGCGGTGTGAAAATGCAAGAGCGGTATAACATTTCTAGATGTTTTCTATTGTAGATAATGTAATCTTCATCAGTGGTTACGTTTTCTTAGTCAACTCTTTGTATATTACATGCAGATATTCTCAGAAGGCGAATTCGTTTCACCAAAAATTATTTCATAGACGGAATAACATTCAGGTTAGTGCACACATTCCAATTTCTAGGGAACGCATTCAGTTAGTACATTTTACAACCGCTACCACCGTTTGAAACAAAAAATATTCCATACAGTATTTTAGAAAGAGAATGAAAAATAAGAAATTGTTTGAAAGTATTCGTATTCACTGCGCCGATAAATTTATTTACTTTCGAAGTATGAAACTAACGGTATTTTTCTACAACGGAATTTCCCAAGATCAGTACATTATTTTTTAATGGCTTCTCTACAGGCGCAGGCTCTTACAAGAAATTTTCATTTCTACATTTGCGCAAATGCCATGGATTGCGTTTTTGTATTTGCGGAAAAGAAACTGCAAAATTTTCGAAGTAATTCATTTGTTGGTGTAGGCCTCTTTCAGAAGGTAAAGATCTTACAACTAAATAAAACTTTGAGAAACCACAACTTATAGCTAGCTTACATGATATCTCTTAATTCAAAGATATATTTTTACGGATTTCCGGGTGCGACCAGTTTGGCAGAGATGCCAACATCTGAAGGAAGTCATCAGTAGTCCATACGCGTGGCGCCAGTAGTTTCTCCTTAGTGAAGTGAAGTTCCTGCATTAAATTCTACAGGAGAGCATCGCTGTTTCCCAGAGTACACTACGACATTTTTAGCAACTTTTTAATCTGAATGGGTAACATAACTATTTCAGTAAACCATATTGTTCACGCTTCTTTGAAATTACATGCCTCTGGCAATCTACCCGTCCAACATGAGCAACCGAAAAACCACATTGCACATGCTACAAAACAAATGTTTCACGGAAACACGCGACCACTGTAATCATGGAAATATCCAACGAATAACCTTCTCTGCACTGCTGTGAATTTTTTATTTTTTTTTCGCAACACTGGAACTGGGTACCACTGAAGTCAGCTTCATAACTACAGCAACTCACGTCACACCACAACTAATGAAGCTTCATTTTAACAACAAGAAATAAATAATAACATGGAATCGAGCATACAGTTTACGTTAGCTCAGGACTCGGTTAAGCTTTTCCCGAAAGTTAACATATATTGTGCGTTGCAAACGCCAAGCCAGGTACAAAAGCACGTGATCATACAGAACAATCTGAGCTGCACATTACCGCTTGCTCGCCAGCCAGCCAACGATACTTGCCCTGCGACATCTTGCTTCGTGACATTACCGAAAAATCACTGTACTTGAATGTGCCTGAAAAAAATATTAAGTTAAAAAAATAAAAACTTTTGAACTTAGGATTTTATGGCACTATGCGATAAAAACTATCCATAATCTTTAATCAGTAACCAAGTTAAGTTTGCTTGCAGTATAATTGTGTGTTCTCAAAACATAGTGACCACGTTACTTCCCGCTCTTGAATATAATGATAAAAAGTTTTACGTTTTAAATACGCCTGCGGAAAAAAAGAACGTGTTCGAAAGGTCGATTTTTATGCAGGACGTACAAAAAAGAATCAGATAGTCAGATAAAAAAACAGCTGATCGACTTATGTACTAGATGTGCAAAAACAGCAGTTATTCATGTAAATATCCGGGGGTCAACCTATACACAAGTACATACGACATAGTTTTACAGAAAAAACATCAGGTTTTTTAAGAATTAAGTTTTCCGGAAATATCCGAGATTTTTAGAAAAATCCGTAGTTGTTCACATCATCTTCCTAAGTTCGTAGTTTAAACATGATATCCATAGAAACTACGGATGATCCGTAGTACTTGGCATCTCTGAATTTTTGTAGTGTGGGACTCAGATGTTTCCCCAGAAAACGTCGATAGCAATCGGCATTCACAGTTTGTTTTTCTGTTACAGCATGAAGAATCGTGAAAACACATTTTTTCCCTGACCTGGGTCGAAGTCGCGCCCCTTCACTTCGGAGTAAGTTGCTCTCCCAACTAAGTTACACGGGCGGAATGTATTTCTGCAGATTTGTCGTCTTGACATTTGCTTTACCTATTTAGTACGTCACAACATCTCCCTCTCAATTGTTTTTTTTTCTTTTTGAAGCGAACAACGAGTTTTCATTTATTCTAGATGATGTGTGAAACGAATATCACACATTTTTCGAAGAACACAAAGGCCAATAAATCCCTTTATACGTTCGGGTGCCAATGTCAAAACACAAATTTGTCCATGACGGCGATCGAACTCGCGCCCCCTCACTTCGGAGCAAGTTGCTCTCCCAACGAATCCATACATATGGAATGAAACGCTGCAAAATTGTCATCTTGACGCTTGATTTACCTCTGTAGTACGTCACAGAAGGACTACACCACACATGTCATACGTAACAATCAGCATCACTTCATGTCACTGTATTCCTTCCGTAAATTTGTCTGGCGTGCAGATCCGTTATGTCCCTATTCATTTGATTGCCCTTTGAGTGCCGGATCGTCCGGCTCTGCCCTAGTTTCGTCGATGGCAATGGTTTGACGAAGGAATTCATCACCCTTATTAACATATCGGTATAGATGGGGTTTTGTTAATTCATTTGATTGCACTTTGACTGCCGGCTCGTCCGTCTCTGCCCAAGTTTCGTTGATGGCAATGGTTTGACGAAGGAATTCATCACTCTTATTATCATATCGGTCTAAATGGAGTTTTGTTAATTCATTTGATTGCCCTTTGAGTGCCGGTTCGTCCGGCTCTGCCCAATTTTCGTCGATGGCAATGGTTTGACGAAGGAATTCATCTCTGTTATTATAATACCGGTCTAACTGGAGTTTTACTAAGGCGTACCGGTGCCACTTTTTTGCTACGGCGTACCGGTGCCACTTTTTTGCTACGGCGTACCGGTGCAACATTTGCCCTTCTGTAAGGTGATGAAGTGCCCACTTTCATGCAATTTTTTGCACGTCAAGTACATCGTGCAGAATGTGACGCAAGTGAAATCCTTGATTCCAACTTCATTGTAAATTAGTGACTGCCAACTGTGTATCGCGATCAAGTAAAGTTTTGAAAAGGCGCACTTTCTCCTGTAAGATTTATAGGTGTCTCAATCGTTTATCCCCTAATGGATGTTCTGGACCGCTAAGAAAAGTATTCTCTCATCTTGCAGTTCTACGATAGGATAGCTCTTCATCTCCACACGCATCATTCAGACCTAACCAGCATTCCTTTGCTTCACGACTGCGAACAGCCCCAATGTTTATCCAGCTGCTTTGTTTCGACTTTGTAAAAATGCTTTTGACCGGCTTTACAAAACAACTGTACCTTACCTGCTCCGTAAGCTACCACTTTCGTTCCACACGAACACTCAAATAACACTCAACATTTAAAATGCCTTCCTATACTTGAATGTGTTATCACCAGGGGTCCGCCGCAATTGTTCGCGCTGATCATTGCCGCTTTGCCACAACATTTCACTCGGCCCTTTATAGTAATTTTAAACATTTTATTTGTTAATATAGTCCTACACCATTTCCAAATCGTTATGGATCATATCAGTGGAATTATTAACGAAAAGTTTAATTTGCAGCCAGGGTGGTCAATAGTGCAAGACAGGTTTTTTTTAACCATTTGACAGAAATGGGCTTAGCCTCGAATCCGATTGGTTCCACGTATGAAAGTTTTGTCTGTTACGGTACTGGTTTTCTCTTTTGTCTGCAAATTAGAGGTGGACGACAGAAATTTACTCAAAATTAGGGATGGACGGTTGCCTATATCCAACGTAGTTGCTAAGTCTCGTTATTAATCCTCCAAAATAACAAAATATAATGAAAAAAACAGAAATATGAATGTCTCTTCTTTACTTGTATTTTGAGTATTAACACAGGAAAACCTAAAAAATGGAATTTAAATTTCCCAAGTAGCTTTTGGTCATATTTGTGTTAGTGAAATTGTAATACAATACGCATGCACTGCACATTGGAGACAAAAAACAGCTAAAGGCATTCACAGAATGATTGATAGATTCCATCAGATGGAAGTGATTTCAATTTTAGGAGCTGTAAAGCTCCTTTTTGAAACAAAGCAATGTATAATTTAGGCACAAATAATGTACGTCCTGTTTATATAAAATATTGTTTTCCTCCTTAATACTGAGAGCAGTAGACAGCAAAATTGAAAGAAATTACCGAAGATTTTCGAATATAATTGAAGTTCATATAAACAAAACCAATATCTTTTCTGCAAGAAATAAGAAGCGGAAATCATTAATTTGGAAAATGATGGTTTTAATGATATCTTCAAATGTTATAAAATACCCTAAATGCAAAAGTTTTACATCTTTCAGAAACAACTGACCGCAGATGCACAACTTAAGTATTTCCTGAATTTCACAGAACAGGAACATACTATAAAGAATATCACGTTGGAGTTGAGAGTATGAAATTTGAAATATTATCAGATTATCTGGAAATTCACTGGCTCTAGACGAAAAGTGGTTTAAAAATTATTAGAAAATATTCGTCTAGAAATGTCTTCTTCCTTTTGTGAAAGATCAAATTACGGACCTACACTCGATGTAGTAATGATATCGTTTCCCAATTTAAATAGAATAAATGTGAAGCTTATATGCGTTATGCATATATTTCTTCTATACATTTTTTTGCCGATTTACGCGGCAAAACGTTTTCCAGAAAGTGTAAATTAGTTCTTATTACTAATATAAATACATGTAGAATATTTATATTACTGATAGTAGTAGAATCAGTAATATCTGGCATATTTTGAAATTTATAAGTATAAAGCAGCGGTGAAAGCAAATGATTTATTTTGCGGAACAGAGTTTTCAGAGTTAAACTCGGAGCGAATTTACGCTCGCGCGCCCTCACACACACACATATGTATTTTATAGGTCTGGGTTTTTTTACACTCATTGAAAAAAACATCAAATGTACCTACCAGTTAGAGTGTTGGACCTCCTCTAACGCGAATAACAGGCTGTACAAGCCGCGGCATTGACTCTACCAGATGCCAGAGTGTTTCCGAAAATAAGCCAGCAACGAATGTTCTAGCATTGTCCTCAGCTTCGCCGGAGATGTCAGTCCTGTATCCAGGGATCTGATGTTCCTTTAAATCCGCAGACAGTGAAATCACTGGACGTTCCTAAAGTTAAATCCGTGTTGCTCGAGTGATGCCTAGGTGGTTGCCGCTAGGTGGAGCAGCGCATTGTCCTGATAAAACAGACCAACTCCCGAAGGATGCGTGAAGTGAATGAAAGCGCGCAGGCGATCAGCATACACATGCTGGTAGCATGCTGCGGTTAAGGAGTTCTTCAGACACGGTAAGGGACTTTACGTGTCCCACCAGAAGGCTCCCCAGACCATCACAGAGACACCACCACCTTGAGCAGGGCCTACCAGTAAGACGAGGCCATGACATTACAATGTCGACACCACACCCGCACCCTTCTGTCAGCTCGATACAGCTGAAAACGGGTTTCAACTGAAAACTCGACTCTCCGCCACGCTGCTGTGGTCCAGCTTTGATGTTCCCTGCAAAATGCGAGGAGTAATGTCCAATCACGGGCCGTCAGTAGCGGCACACGAATAGGACGCCGGCTTTCGTACCTTAGGATATGAAGCTTGGGCCATAGCGTTCGTTCGGTGACGCTGCTTGGGCATTCAACATTTGACCTGGCTTCGGTTTGTGGTGCTATTGCCAAGCGTTCGGTCTGTATAAGCCTGGATATTATAAGTTGGCATCGATTATCAATGGCTGTGGTCAGACACCGCTTGTTCTCTGAGCACTGATACGTTCGTCCATGGTATAATCGTAGCTCACCCTTGATATGTATGCGATCGGAAACTCTTGGGTTCTCACTACTGGGGAGATAAAAGGACCCACCTTCCATGCGCAGACAATGCTTCAGTGATCAAAGTCGCTCAGATCGTCACATTTACACATGTTCGTCGATTTCTATACAATGATGATAATTCCTGATATCCACATATTTATTGCCTGCTTTCGGTTTGGGACAATTCTGTTCTGCTGGGGGTATGCCCTTATCGACTGCCCATCACACCTATTTCGAATGTTTTGTCTATTGAGTGTATATGCACGTAAATAAGAAAAAGTGTTGAAGTCAGTGAAACTAAACCTTAATAAATATATTATTTTTCTAAAGCTTTCTATTTCGTAAAGAGCAGCTTACGCGTCAGCTGAAGTGCTTCGTTTTTCTTCATTGCACAGCTGAATAATAGTGAAAAAATTTGGAATTCACTAATTCTAAAAATCGTAATAAATGAACATAATCAGTTCATCGACATTATGTAGAATAAACAGAATAAAAGCTGTATACCTTGATAATTTGCTCTTAAAGAGTAAATAGGGTATTTTACTCCTAAAGAATAACTTACCTCTCTAAAGCTTTGAGTAAATTAGGCTAAATACTACGCACATTTAGCTAAATTTACTCTTAAAGGGTAACTTACCTCTCTAAACTTTACTCTAACTCTTAAAAAATAAACTACCACAATATGAGGAACACCTGAGACAGTGTCACTTCTAAGTGTACGGTACCGAAGAAACCGATGTTGGTAGACACCACTTTAACCAATTAAATAAAGTTCTTCCTTCCTGAAGTTCTTGGTCAGCTGTTATGTGCCAACTTGTTACAATGAATCAATTTGTGTTGGCCATTATAAAGCCGAGGTTAGTGGACTCTGTTAACCTTGTTCTAAATCAAGCCTGCAACATGCTTACCAGTTCAGTATTCCCCGTGCGTGATGACCTACTAAATGATGAGAAAGGAAAAAAGCCGAATGCGAGCAATCCTCTGGCTACGCGCATTTAACTAACAGTCCGAATGACCAAATTTATTGTCTCGCGTCTAAAGCTCCGAAAACCGCAAAACCAGGGACAAAATTTTCAAAACTAGAAATCTTACGCAAATTAGAAATGCTTCTGACGTTCCATGTACTAATCATATGTTACCTAGAGAAGGAACGATACTCATCCTCAACACTGTAGACATCAGTAACGCTGCGTCCATTCGCCTTTCACCTGCATACTTCATCATGCACAGATCTACCCAGTGAAGTTCGACTGTCCTCAGTAGCAGGAAAAATGCGTTTAGACCTAAGGTGCTCATTTGGGCACTATAATTTGACTGAATTCATTAGTTTACTTAACAAATACGGAAATGGTTGGCCATTGCTTTCTTCCGGGTGCCTTGTTTCGTCTGTTCTCTACACATTAATCTTCCCACTTTGAGATACCCTACCTGTTGCAAAGCTTCCGCCTGCATGGCTCTCCAGTTCATTGGGGTACACAGGTCCCACACTGCGACAAGGTCAAGGCACCATTGGGTGAGGTGTCCACAGATTTCCCTGCTGTCTGCCTCTTTCTCCCAGTGTTTCATACCATAAATATAGTACTAAGCATCTATTCTTGAATTCTTTAAACGTGCGCACTTACCCTTGGTATCTACGCTTATTATCCGTGAACACCAGCAATACCACATTAAACTTTACAATGAAATCTTGATTTGTTAGACGTGGAACTAAATAGGTCCGATGTAGAATTTACCGGCATTCAATCTGAGTTAAATACTCTGCTATCATAAATTACATAAAATATTGTTTTCTATTTCCAAACTGAAAGTGTTAGACATAATATTTACAACCACAGTCATTGTATTCCTTTCGCTTAGTTTTCGTTTTTGAAAGAGAAACATGAAGTACAATGGTAAGAATCACTTTAGCATACATTTCAATATACATGATTTTAACATACAGGAACCTATAGATTCGTATACATACGTTTAGCTTTACCTTAATTGCATTGAAATGGCGAATAGTAGTCACATGTATGGATTTCAACCCTTAAACAATCTTCAAAAGAAAAGAAACAACAACAAGGATTCAACTTTAATATTGCGTTGTATCTTATCTCGATCGGATACCTACACCAACGCTACGGGGCATGGTTTACACGAGCACTCTGTAATACTACCAGCCAATGCACGCCATGCTTCCTGAAGAGCGTCCCACAATTTCGTAATATTCGTCTCTTCTCTGTGAGAGGGTTCATGAAAATAAAGGATTGATGTCCCTGTGCCTGAGGCCCTCAGTGTAATAATATGCATGTAATTAGTTTTATGTATTTCAGCCTAGACACCAATAATGCATCTACCCACCAGTCGCAAAATTAAGAACCTCGGCACATTAGCACTTCCCACACGCAGGCTATGGTAAATGGGTGGAAAGTGGTGGTTTTGTGGCGGCAGCAAAGCCCAGCCGGTTCCTGGACAAATCCTGTCCGGGTAAAAAAGCCGGTTCCTGGAAAAATTCTGTCCAGGTAAAAGACTAGCCGGATTCTGGACAGATTTCTCGCGGAACGCCTTCACTAAAACCTTTTGAGAGAGTTCGATTTATCCATGAAAACTCAGCATTCCGACGAAGCAGATAAAGTCATCAGCTTTACTTACGGATTTTAGAGGGTACGGGGAGGAATGCAAAAATTATTTTTTAAACCGTATGATGACGGGAAATGAGACATTTGTCGCTTGCATCGTACCTGAATAGAAACAGCTCTCCTTGCAATGTAAACACACGTGCTCGCCTGCCGCCCAGAAATTCAAACAGATGATGTCAACGAAGTAGGTGATATGCACTACCTATCGGATCCTGAAGTGAGTTTTGTTGCTGGAATATTATAATACATATTGATCTTCAAATGCCAGGATGGCCACACGTTTTGTGTCCTGGGGCTATTTTCGGTCTTAGTATAATACACTGGCGGTCGACTAATAAGTTAACTAACGAAATTCTTAGGTGGGGGAGGACTTGCCAAGGACATCATGATAAAAACCACAAAGTCAAATATTACTCATATTTAAAGCTTAGAAATTGCATTTAAAGCAATACAAAAAAGAAGAATTTAAAAAAGTAATAATGAAACTCCTTTTCGATCAACATGAAGCAGGAAATGTATTCAAAATAAAAAAAGGAGAAATTGCGGCGACTGTAACGGAATAGAAAAAATTAAAAAGCTTTAGGTGTAAGTTCCCTTACAATATTATTTTCCAGGCATGTTTCTTTGGAAAAATTAATTTTCCGATAAAACACATGTTTCCTTTAATAAAATTTGAAACCAAATAAAACAATTAAAGTAATAAGAGAATAACGGTTTTTAATTTTTTGAAATAACATTCAAAAATATGAAATTTGTATTTCAGATGTAGGCAACCTTTCCTTTTTTTTGCGGACGTATGACAGTGCAGTCCATTAAGAAGTTGATCATGTTGCAACTCATACACACAGCGATCCTCAAACAGCAAATCAAATGGTCTCTAGTTATGCGATTCCTATCTTTTTTTTATCGCTTTCATTGTAGGAACTAAAGATACGCCCAAGTAGGTGGACCCAAAAAAAGCTCTCATGTAAAACGCCCAATTTCGAATGTTTGAACACGTTTCGTCATATAACAGCTGCCAGAATTCTGTACCAACATTATCATTAGCTTCTGTTTTTTTTTAGAATAGGTCGCTTCACTATTTCTTCTGCAATTTAAATTCTATCTCCATCGAGTAGCTGTGCTATCTTCGAAATCAGCTCTGCCACATCATCCGTCTTTATTTCCTTGATAGAAAATATCATAGATGCTACAACGTTCTCTCGCTTTGAAAACTCAGGGAACCTTGTTTTGAGTTATCCGTGCAAATCGTCCAATTGCTTTTCAAAGCACTCGAAGTCGGGGGTTTTCAACTGAGTTCCGAATAGCTTGATTCTTTCCGTGAAACTTTTGATAGAGCTCATTTCATTGTTCTGTCAAGGATTTGTTTTTTCTTGTAACCCGAGATTTAATTCATTTAATTTTTCTGTTTTATCACAAAGAAATTATAGCTTCAATAACCACAGTTTATCTTCCTAATGATAGTAATTCTCTCCCGGAAATTCTAGAAACACTTTGATATCTTTATAGAGACTTCTAGATCTCTTTAAGAATGGAGCGCGACTAAGCAAGCGAACATCGTTGTGTAGAAGGAGATCGGCATGCACGGCTCCGCATTCTTCAGAAAAAGTTCGAAACCTGTGTATTTGCATGAAGGTTTCTTGATGCAATTGAGTTCACAATTTTAAAGGCTGGAGTGGTAACATCGATTGAACTCAAAGTTTTAGAGCACAACACTTGCTGATTGATAACAGAGTGATATGACGTGAAGGAATGTAGGCTATATCTTCATCTCTGGACAGTGTGATGAAGCATACTTTACTTTATACCATAGATGATGTCCATCGGTTGTCATAGACACCAACTTATAGATCGGAAATTTGGTGTCTGTAATAAACGATTTCAGCCCATTGTACGCATTTTCACCTCTCGTCTGTTCCTTCAGCGGGAAGCTCTTCTGTGAACGACAAGTCGGGAGCTGTGTCAGCAATATATGTAGATTCATCGAAATGGAGAGACAGAAAGGTACAATTAGGTAAATCATCCGTATACTGGTCTTCTAATTTCTTAACTTATAATTTCCGTCCTTCTCATCACAATGTCTCGTGATAGAGATACTACTTTAATTGTTGAAAGTGTTTCTGATTTTTTTAAAATCACTGAAAAGAACTGCTTCCGCTTTACAGAAATACTCTATGATAAGTTCTTCGTCTTAAAATGGTTTATTTAGTTTTGTAAGTATTTTAGTAATCTTCAATGACGCTAATGTCACCGCTATTGACTTACTGTTAAGCTTTGTGAATGCAGACTGATGAATGTTCAAATTCGACTTACGTTTACGAACTTTAGCCCTTGGAAGTTCACCATCATTTTGGAAATTTGTAGCGAATGTTTTGTGAACGGTATTAAAATGTCTTTCTACATTCGCTTTCTTAGGCGACGCAACACTGGACTTAAAAATAAGACAAACAAAACACTTAAGCAACAAATATTGAAGACTCGTGCGACATTGATCACTGAAGCGATGAAAGATTTCCGTCTTTAGCACAATTTAATATGATTAAAAGATGAGAAATATATACAATTAAAAAAAAAGGCTATAGGAAGACTGCGATCGCTTCAGCCACAATCGCAGCCTTTCATTTTGGCATCTCTTGATGTGGTCTCATTGTACCCTAATGTACCTGTTGAGGCCACATATCAAATTATTGAGGCAAAACTTGCTGATTCCCATATCCCGAGTTCAGAAATTAATGCTATTATGAACGCACTTCGTCTTGTTAAGAAACGTTCATACTTCAAATTTAAAGACAGCATTTATTAACAGTTGGAGGGCACCCCAATGGGTTCCTCCCTGTCTGCTGTTCTAGCTGAAATTTTGTTACAGCACATTAAAAATCAGGTCCTTGGTTCCTTCCCTCACCACCCGTTGCTTTATTTAAGGTAAGTTGACGACTTCCTGGTTGCATGGCCTCACAACCGGGATGATTTATACTTATTCGCCAACGAACTATCATCCATGTTCCCAACTATCAGGCTCACGATAGAATTTGAAGCTAATAATTGCTTACCTTACTTGGATATTCTTATTCGTAAGGACTACAGCCTTAACTGCATTACCACTTGTGTATATAGAAAACCCAGTCATACACCTGTTTTAATACCTTATCATTCATCACACCCTAAACAACATAAGTTGACAGCATTATTCTATTTGTTTAGAAGAGATCACTCACATTCATCAACTACTGAATTATTTCAGCAAGAAGTTAACTATATTTTTGGTTTGGCTGAGCAATATGAGTTCCCTAAATATCTGATTAGGCAAGTGTTTGGCAAGGTCAAATATGCCTTACATACCACCCTGTTAAGAAACTCCAACTGCAATTCCATATATGTTGGTCTATGCAATACAATCCACATTTAACGAGAGCCTTAACACAACTATGTAAACCATATGACTTGACATTTGGTTCACGTACACGAAACTTATTTTCAGTCGTTCGTAAGGATCGTGAACGGAATAGCAAAATGGGACAGTGGGGTATTTACAATATCCCTCTGGTTAAGGCTACTACAGGACAAGCAGCTTCTAATTATGTGGGTTCTACAAAACGCAATATTGCATTACGAATTAAAGAACACAAATACAATATAAAAACTGGCATGAATTGTACATCACTAGCCAAATCTGTTACACAAGATGACCTTAATCCCGACTTGAGCAATGTAAGAATAATTAATACTCCTAGTAAACCTGGGGATCTTTTAATTGCTGAAAGTGTGTATATAGAGGCCTCCGGTGAGCAATGTTGTAATGAACATGCCCCCTATGAGTTACATAACGTTTGGAAATCCCTTATTAAAAATGTAAATTATAAATTGTAATACAAACTTAAAATTGAATGTTCACCCTACACCATTTATTTCTATTATATATTTCCATGTTTTTCTTCTTCAGACCATTGGGCCAACAGTATACGCAACATTTTTGACGCATGTAGATTACTATTGGCTAACTTACCATGCTTCCCACACTGCAATGATCTATATTATATATAGATTAAATGTGTCTCTATTTGTTACATCTGAAGAAGAGACAGCCGCTGCCTCGAAAGTGCTCATGTTTTTTTTTAATTGTATATATTTCTCATCTTTTAATCATATTAAATCGTGCTAAAGACGGAAATCTTTCATCGCTTCAGTGAAAACACTTAACTTTAACCTTAATAAATAAAATATCTTCCTCCCATTCACTGTCATAGTGATAAGTTTTTGTTTTCGTACTACTACTGCCTGTTGCACTCTATTTGGTCAGTGCGTACCAATGCGGAACTCAGAGTACCACAAATAGCAACAATACACTCCACTGAACAATAAGTCCACAGCAACATTGTCTCTCTGGGCCGAATCTCCGACGTGCATGCGCAGAGCGAGAGGGCAGTAGTCAAGGGAAGGGGAAAGTTTTGACCCAGCCGTGTCGTAACAGATTTTGAGAGTATCGAAAACCAAGAAAATACCTTGCGTTTCCAACGATCTGTATTCCACGTTTTAGTGGCCTTCAGAAACGGGACCTTACCAAAATTCCGGAAATAATACAGATTTTCAGCACGGGCTACCATTTTTTGCCCTGTGGTCGACTGGTATACCGCGGCCGAGGCTTTGGCCATCCCTGTTTAAATGTATCGATTCGCATTAATGTAAAATTATCATTTCTTAGTCAGAATATTTTGCTTTTGTAACACCACAGAGAATATCAAAAGTAATCTGAACTTATTCATCAAAACATTATTTGTAACAGCTGTGCCTTTGCACACTTAGAATTGTTCAGCTGAGCGCAACTGTTTCCAATAATTTGGTTGGTGTAGCGCAAGACGTGGTTTTCCTGTTTGTGTTTTAGCTCTGGCGATTTGTGTTGTTGGTTCTATTCGTAGAATACACAACTTATAGATTCAAGGTATGTCGTTAGTTAACATTGGAGTTCCTCCTGTTAATATCTGATACCAGAAATGACATTTCATAGCAGAATCGAGCTCCCTTGAAAAAATCAGTTCTGTGTGATAGCTATCTTTCCTAGAATCCCTATGTTGCAATAGTCCATTCTTCTTCAGTCTCCACATAGTGGATAGAAGGAGTAGAATAATGGTATTTTAATACAATTTTCACATGCATTATCATTATAACGTATTTCTTGCTCAAGAAACAAGAACAGCTCATTTTCCATAAAATTGTGTCTGGTTTTCTGAAGTTTTCCGAAAAAGAGAGCAAGTGTTGCGAGTGGAGTGTTCATTGCGGTGACAAATTATTTTTTCAGTCCACAAACTATTGTTTATCAGCTGGCACTATTATAAGGTATCCTTAAGTAACAGAAATATAGTGATTGTTTTTGTTATATTATCGAAAAAAAGACAATAATTTACAATATACTACTGCAGTTCTGCAAGAGAACTGTGAAAGTACAGATCATTTCTCAGTTTCAGCGAATATCGATAAAAGAGAAATGTTGGAATTCAGTGAAGCTAACAATTAGTACAAAAAAAGCTAGAAAAGCTACTGAAAGATACCGAACGTGCAGGGCAGGAAGGGTCACCCTGCTCTGACACTTGTAACCACAAGTCTCTGGTATGCGTTGGAGATAGGTTTGTGATTGAAAAATAGAACAATCTGAATGCTTAAGATGGATAAGACGTTTTTGAACGTGCATATTCCTCTTTTATGAAATTCACTGCAATGCAATAATAAGTTCTATAACCGTTTTATGAACACATTCGTCCGCCTGGAATACCCAATTTTCTACTTTAATCTAAATATTTTAAAGAAATAAGATGTTTTTGAACGTGCACATTCCATAATCCTGTAGTTCACTGCAGTACAATAATAGGTTCTATAACACTTTTATGAAGACATGGGTCTGCATGGAATACCCCAATTGCTATTGTATCGGGCTTTTTTATTTGATTTGTGACTCTATGGTTGTAAAGCAAACGAGGTGCCTAATTTAGAGACCAGTTTCCAGAAAAGACAATGCTGCAAGTCAAAAACACGTGTATTCTAACACTGACACAGCTATATCGAATGGCCAGAATCCAGACACTTGACCACTGCTGAACCCGAGTCATTCACATGTCATTGGACCACTCCTTGCTTTTGAACCTCCTTGAACAGGGATCTTTTCTTTCCTTTTCTTTAAGTGCAGAATTGATGCAGTTGCTGACTGGAGCTCTCCAAATTTAATAATTAAATTAATTTTCTCAAAAAAAATACTGAAAAATATTGTTTGTTTTCCTTATTGTAAGAATAGATTAACATTAATAATATGTTATAAATCATTTTTAAACCTATAACCAATACGAAATAAGATAACTTTGTGGTATGATATGTAATCGATAATGGAACGATTGAGCATTGCTTTGCATGTTTTTAGAAACACTAATACATGCCATACTATTCGGTAAGGTTTCATGTTAAACTGTAAAATTAATTGTAATTGTCCATGTTCGGTAACGATTGGCCTTTGCAGTCAGGACTAATAACGTATTAAAATGAACCAACCAAATCCTAGGTTAATAAATAACATAAATGTTTTTGCAATTTTAGCGCTTTCTCAGGATTATTTTACAGGGTGTCAATAGATGAAGAATGGGTTCTTTTATCAAACACGCATTTGGATTACTTTCGTGCGTATGTATATTGTTTGCATCCATAAATATTCTGAGAGAAATTCCTGATTGTTCCTCTGGCTTATTACTTGGAAGGTGCTTTTTCTCCAAGCAAAATATTATTCTTGTTTCATTATAGAACTGAACCTTTGTAAGACCAAGACTTACTCATTCGAATGATGAAAACGGAAAGATAATTTTTGAAAATATCAAGATTCACCCTTCCGTTAAAAACAATCGGTTTGACATTGCTTCATCCAAAATGTTCGCCGCGCTTTATTTTCTGATAAACGTTCATTCCTCAATACCTTTGCACTGGCTAAGGTATTGATGAATGATCGTTTATCGGAAGAAATAAGATTAAGGAAAGGTATAATTAGACAGCCCAACAACAACAGCAAACATTATGGTGCCTCGGAAGTTAGACCTATTAATGGGTATAATAGGGGCGCCGATTCCAAAACTCCCATCAGTTTTGCTCTAGCAGCTCTAGGTTTGGAGATAATGCATACCTGCCCTATGTTCTGATGTGCAGAAAAATTGTTATTTCATGTGAGTAAAGTCAGTGTGTATTGTTATTTCTTGAGTGTAAAGCCAGTGTCTGTTAGGCTAATTGGGAGTTTGTGAACAACTGTACAACCAAATAATCTAATGTGATCTAATTTGGTTTTGAGTAGACGCCATGGCTTCCCCATGAAAAAGTTGCTTGAATCATCTAGATGCCTTTTGCTACATTTGTGCCGAGTACACCCTTAGAGAAAATAGGAAACCTATTTCTGAGTTTGTGAAGAGGGCATATCTTGGTTATTTTGGTCTCCATCTTGGAAACCAAGATATGTAGCGGATTTCCCATATTGTATGCAAAACTTCTTTGGAGTATTTACGGTAGTGGGAAAATGTAAAAATAGCTGTTTTAAATTTGGAATACCAATGGTGTGAAGGGAACCTAAAATCCACCATGATCACTTTTATATTTGTATTGTCAACATCAAGGGCAGCACTCAAAGCAATCGAAGCTATTGGACATATCCGACTTCGATTCAGCAAGACGGAAGCATCTATACTCAAATGAGGTACCCATTCTATCTTTCTTCCACCTACCAGAGCTGCCAGAGGATGAGGAATCAAGCATGTCTGATCTCATACAAGATAACATAAGTTTGGAAAGTGACAGTGATTTCGTAGGATCTTCATCAAGTGCTCAACCTTTTACCCAACGTGAACTGAGTGACCTCATCAGGGATCTTAACCTCTCAAAGGAGTCTTCCGAATTACTGGCCTCCAATTTGAATGAAAAGATGTTACTTCAATCTGGAACCAACATTACGTTTTACCGTAGCAGAGAAAACAATCTGCTGCCCTTTTTCTATAAGGAGAACAACCTAGTGTTCTACAATGATGTCAGTTGCCTTCTCAAGAAAATGGGTCTATCATCATACATGCCAAATGAAAGGAGCCTTTTCATTGATAGCTCCAAGCGGAGTTTAAAATGTGTTCTTTTACACAACGGCAACAGACATGGCTCAATTCCAATTGGTCACTCACCCAGTATGACAGAGGTGTACGAGACAATCTCTCTAATCTTGGAAAACCTGAAGTATCAAGAACATTAATGATGATTTGTGTGGACTTAAAAATGTTGAACTTTCTCTTTGGTCAGCAAAGTGGCTACACAAAATATCTGTGTTTTGTATGTCTTTGGGACAGCAGAGCCAAGCACGGCCACTGGATAAGGAAAGTGCGGCCTCTCAGAAACGATATGGCAGTTGAGAACAAAATGTCATTAACGAACCTTTGGTAAGCAGAGACAAAATCATCCTGTCACCTTTACATATCACGCTTGGCCTAATGAAACAATTTGTAAAGGCGTTGAACACACGAAAGGTTTGTGCTTTGGAAATTTGTCACATACATTCCCTGGCCTGAGCATGGAAAAACAGAAAGTAGGGATTTTCGATAGTTCCCAGATAAGGCAGCTTATAAACGATCCATATTTCGTAGATTCAATGGACGATAATGAGTCTTGTGCCTGGACTTCGTTTGTTCTAGTTTTCAAAAAATTTCTAGGCAAACATAAGGCAGACATCTATCCTGATTTAGTTGAGTACATGCTCTCTAATTTTAATAAGCTCGGCTGTAATATGAGCATTAAGGTCCATTACCTACAGAGCCACCTAGATCGCTTTCCAGAAAATCTTGGTGATTAAGCGAAGAGCATAGTGAAAGATTTCACCAGGAAATAAAAACTATGGAAGACAGACACCAGAGTAGGTGGGATACCCACATAATGGCAGATTACCTCTGGAACCTTCAGCGGGGCTGTCCGCGTAGATCTCACTCTAGAAAGTCCTATAAATACGTTTCTCATATGTTGAATGACTGATCAGTTTATATGCTCTTTTGATGAGATATACCGATTTAGTAATATGTGCTTGTTTCAATAGTTGTTATTTAGTATCAATATTTGTCAAGATGATGTTAAAAATATCAGATCATGCGATGTAAGATCCCGAATTTTGACGGATGAGCGGTGAAATCAGCATATAGGGTGGGTATGCCCTATCTCCAAAACTAGAGCTCACAGGACATAATTCATGCCATGTTTGGAATCAGCGCCCCATATAAATTTGTACGACAAGAGAAATGTCACGAATCCCCGGCAAGAAGAGGGCCGACGAAAACTCACCAATGATACTGCTGAGCGAAGTCTGTCCCGTATTGCAGGAGCAAACAGAGCAAATACTGTGTCGCTACTTACCGGTAATTTGAATTCTGGTTACTGGAGAAATGTGTCGCAATACACAGTGCATTGAACTCAGCTGAAAATGGGGCTACGTAGCCTCAAGCCATTCCGAGTGCCATGTTAAGCTCAGTCACCACCGAAAGTGCCTGCAATGGGCACGCGAACATGAAAATTAGGCCTCGAATGATTCGAAAAATGTCGTCCGGTCCTATGAATCTCGTTTTCTGTCGCATCAGGTGGATGGCGGAGTACGGTTGCTTTGTTTACGTGGGGAAGTGTTTGCATCAGATTCGCCGCTGGGACGCAAACAAGCCGGTGGAAGAAGTGTAATGTTTTGGACAATGTTTTGTTGAGGAACCCTGTGTCCAGTAATCCATGTACATGAAAATGACGTCTACCATCAACAAAAGCTCCTTGCTCGCAACCACACCATATTTCTGTAACAGCGAATTTCCCGTTATTTTAACAACATCCTGTTCATTGTATATTACATTAATATAATGGGATATTGTAAAAATTAAAATAACACCCAATTGACAGGGCGACACTTAGCTTTCCACCTAAATACATATGTGCACCTGCGCTATTAGAACCATCATTTTATTTAAAATGCACAACTTTTGGAAATCACTGGTATTTTAATTGTGTATTTATTAATACTTCTGTGGCATAGAACAAACTTGAACGTCAACCTTTTGGCATCTAGCTCCAAATACAATTTTAAACAGAAGAGCAATTAAGCTCCTTAACTAAACCTGATGCATTTAAATCTCTCAAAAAATACTTTAATATTATATTAGAAATTTTTGTTTTCAGGGAAATACCGCAGGTAAAATTAAATAATTAGATAACCTCCACCGGACGTATTCTCCTTTTTTACGCTATTCAATCGTATGTTGAAGAAGCGTATGTGTTCCAGCTTTGTATGTACGTCTGTCTCTCAATGCGCACGATAACTGGCGTAAAAATGGTTCGATTTCAATGAAACTTTAGTATTTGGTAGGAGAAAACCCCGGGAGGAACCCTAGAGAAAATGGGCAAAATGGGGTCAAAGGTCAGACATAGGAGAGGGATCCATTCCATCGCCATTATGCGTCAAAACGTACGTAAAAATGCTCTATTGCGACAAATTTTAGCATGTTGTTCCGGAGGTATATTGAACTAATTCTGTTTAATATTATCGAAATGGGGTCAAAGATCAGAGCACAGGAGCGAGATTTATTCCACAGCCATCATCTTCATAACTTCACTAAAAATGCTTCTATTGCTACAAAACTTTAATATGTCGTTCCGGAGGTATACTGAACCAAATCTATTGAATATCATCGAAATGAGGTCACAGGTCATGGCGCAGGAGCGAGATTTATTCCACAGCCATTATCCTCAAAACTTGAGTAATAAGTTGAGTAATGATTCCAGGTATGTTGGAAAGCGAATCATAATAAATGCATTGCATGATTTTATTAACTTCTTTGTCCAATTTTGGCATCACTGTTCACTGTTCAGTTATATAACTTTAAACATATTCTATTAATATGCGTATTGTTGGATATTAACGTAGAAATAATTGCCGACTGAATACAAAAGGTTCTGAATTCTTTACTCGTCCACTAAACGAGCAGACGACCGCATTTGTCAAGCCTTGATGGCAATTTTTCCATTTCATATATGAGACTCCTGCATTTTCTTGTTAAGCCGGTAAGGCTCACACTTACAGAGCGCAGAACTGTGAGTACATTTTTACTCTCAGTTGATCTCTCACTATTGTATTCACGGTCACTGTTGCCGGGCTTAGTTTCCGTGAAACGGTGACTATTATTTTTCTGTAATCGTTCACTTTCAAAACATTTAATTTCTACTCTCATGCAATTGTACAAGGCTTTTCATTACCAGTTGCACTCACATGCTTTAACACCATAATATCTCGATAACAGGCAAAAATAACAAAGCGAAAATAAAATATCTGCCAAGCAGAGCGACAAATGAAGCACAATGATAAATTTTTGTTGCTATTTGGCTGCTAACCACCAACACGAGTTGTTTCACGAAACGCGATATATGGCTAGTTACGCTTATTCTCAATGGTATTACATGGCGCCATAATGATGTTGTGGCAGTAAACCAGGCTTGTAGTCTCAGTGAAAACATATTGTTCCGATGGTATTGCAGCCCAGAAGGCTTGATGAAAGATATGACACAGAAGGTAAACAATAGTACAATGAACTGAGGTTGATAATAACACCTGCTGAGGAACAATCGAATCACTAGCATCATGAAAATCCTCGAAAAATATGTAGCAATAAGGCCATCTTGCACATTAAGTATATTAAAGGTGGTGTATCATACTTTGTGTAGGGTTAAATTTTTATCAACGTGTAAAAATTACTCGTGTTTAAAGGCTAAATTATGCGTGGTATATTAAGAGGATTGAACCCTATTCCATGGTAGATTTCTCGTTTTCTACTTCAAGAGACGAATGTTACTTGCCTCAATAAAATATGTATTTCCTTTTATTTGTACATAACATCAGAGAAATAGGGAAGAAGAGCAACGTTGCGCTTTATATTAAAGGAACTGGATATCAATTGAAACAAATGTAAATTCTGCACTCTCGTTTTTCGTACAGATAAAGGCGTATCTGCTTCTCGATCCTCCAGTGGGAATCTATTTGTCATTCATTTACTTGCACAACATTACGGTTAAATATTCAAATAATAAATTCAATGAATAGTAGTGGTGATACTTAAGTTTAATACTTGCACTCCAAAATCTTAAAAGGTAGGGGTTGATTTCCTTTTTCTAGAAAACTACAGCTGTCTGAATCCAAAACGTATTTAAAAAAAAAAAAGTGAGAACATATTTCAATTTTAATGAAATATAAACTGAATACCAACTTATTTTGCTGAACTAATTATGTTAACTATCTTATTTGGTTGGAAAGAAAGAAAAGTCCGTTGATGAGGTACGCTAAACAGAAGCGCACATTGAGCACCGAAATTTCACAGCACACTTGCATGACATCCGCAGGAAAGAGTCTTAAATCTGTGACCGTTAGCCATCAGAAGGCGAAGAGTGTAAGCGCCAGACAACATGGAAGTGGACAAGGAGAATATTCGGCATCGCATGCCGTATGAGTTTCCTCGCGGTGACGTCACAGCAGATGCTGTGAGGAGCATTGCGAGGATGTGCCAAAATACCATATAAAATCATCCGTGTTGTCGTTGGTTTCAACGGATTCGATAGGGACATTTTGACATGTCAAACCCTCGCAAAAGCGAAAGACCCGCAACAGCGAATATGGACATGCTGAAGACATTAGTGGAGACCAATCCACGTGTGACCACGAGGATATTGACCAAACAGCTAGACACTACCTACAGGAGCATTATCACGCACCTGCATCAACTCGAGAATGTGCACCGGAGTGGAGATAAGGTACCCAGGAACTCACGATTGAGCAGAAAATAAGTTGCAAATGATTGCGTGCGTTTCGCGGCTTGCTCGTGATCAAGTTCAACCGTTCTTGCACTGCTTTTTGACATGTGACGGGAAGTTGGCTCTTGATGACAACGTCGCCGCCAGGGAACAGTAGTTGGACCCTACTACTGTAAAACAAGAGTTTATGCGGACTCTTCAAGGACGTCTTACACATACGGGAGGTCCTGCTGTTTGTTTGGCGGGATAGTCGGAGTGTCGTATTTTTTGGGCTGCTGCCGGACATCACCAATATCACTGCCGATGTGTAGCATCGTGAGCTCAACGATTTTCACGCATCACTCACGCCAAGACGACCAGAAATGCTGAATCGCTATACCGACCTCCTACAACAGGATGGAACGAGATCACGAACAGAACTTATGAGCTGTGAAAAGATCAGAGACCTGGGTTGGGAGCTAGTGCTGTATCCAGTGTATTTCCAGGGCATTGCCCCAAGCGACTACCACTTTTGCCGAGAGTTGCAGAATTTCCTGGACGTACAGCGATTCACTAACCAATAAGATGCCGAACACCCTCTTACTTCCTTGAGTCTGAACCACGACAGTTTTAAAGGACGGTATCTAACAGCTGCTAAGACGATGGGAGCAGGTCGTGGCAAACGATGACGACTACATTATGGACTGATTTGTTTTTGTTTAAACGGTAATTAACGCTTTTCGGGTTTCTTGCATTTGCGCACATTACTTTGTTTCCATCACAACATTTTATAGCACTTGTTGTTTTGACAAAGCAATGAAATGTGAGATATGTGAAATTCAGAATTACCAGATCGTTGTAGAAATATTCCTAAATTGTATTTCCCTCGAATACTCTTTCCAGATTATTCGACAAACGGCAAAACCGTCTGTCGGTCACAAGAGGGAACTGGAGGTGCAATATGGTTTTATTTTGATCTTCATTTTACATTCTATGTGTGCCCAATGAGTGTTAAACCTCCTGTATTGTTTAAAGCTTAAGAATTGCTTGTTCAACACTCATAAAACTTTAAGGTGGCCCATGAGTTGAATAAAACAGGAACAAGTCTCACTTTAGTAAGATGAAAATAATATATAAATTCTTCTTGGGCCTCTGATGTAACTGAATGCCGTAACCAACGATATGGAGATTTGCATTTAAATTACTGTTAATATTTAAGGACAATATGATCATTTTACGTATTCTGCTGAATAAAATTCACATGTACAAAATTTTAATGTGCAATATATCGATAACTTTATGTTTGGATAAGTTACCACTTAGATTTGAAAGCATGCTCCGAAGACGGATGATTGAATCCTGCTGACAGATGCGTGTTACTGTTGGAACAATTGAAAGAATCTCCCACTGTACATAATAGTAGAATACTGAATATCAGCTTCTGAGTTGTTAAAATAAAGTTAAAATATTTTTTTTAATATTAAGTTCAAACACTTCTACACGTATATAACACAGCAATTGCAAAACTAAGAAACAGAATATCACCAGGAAAGCTCTGAGGTATTTCATCCTTGGTGGCTTTCATTCTACATTGTGACGGTGGAATAAAAATGTTGATTTCGAAAGAAACCATTTTTCCCTGTGTGCAAGGAGAGATTTTGAAGCACAGTTTATTTTGAGGTAAGAACTTGTTTTATACACTGCCCACGATATTTGTCCTAATTTTCTCATATTATTTACTGAGACTAACGTTTGCACCAATCGAACCGTTTTATTATTCTTTGTTCAGAAGCAAAGAAACACGTGAGTGTGCTTGGCATTATGTTTTTCCACGGTAGGTTTTCTTTGCTTAAGAAATGTTATGTGTTGTAATTTAAAAGCATGAAAAATATCTGGTAAATATGGTAATATGGCTTGGCGTTGCACTGAATTGGAAATCAAATGCAATTGAGGATTGCACGTTTACTCTGTGCGATCACCTTGAATATGCAAAAACAAAAAGGAAAGAAAAGAAAAGAAACGAAAGGAAAAATATTCTTGTAAATGTCACCATAATCTCCTTTATAATGCTCTTTATATTTGGCTTTTCGAAATTACACTCTCCAAAACAACGTGTCACAGCCAAGATTACAATTCAGGAGGGTACATATAAATTGCACTGTCCATATGAAAGTCTCCAAAATAACATTATGAATTTCCTCTCAATTTATAGAAGTAACCTCATTTGCATGAAGTGAAAAATACTTCTTATTGATATAGGAGAGAATAGCCTGAAGAATGAACAATTCTGACAGAATTGAGCACAAGATAATGAAGGGCAGTTTCCGAAGAGCATTAAACCTGGATTTAATCTCATCATCTATGACCTTGTCTGCCCATACATTACGCTTCCAATATAAAGACAATCTAACGAAAGATACAGCGACTGATTCACGTTCAGTGAAATAGCTAGAAAATCCGAAACATCCACATGCGGAATGGAACTCTCTCCTTCAAAAGAACGTAAAGGCATTCTGGGACGAATTCACGAGATTTGGAGATTTAATCTGGGTTTTATTAAAGTAATGATAAATGATAAGCAAATAGTGGGTTAAAAAGAGACAATAACATAAGAAATTTTAGGAGAGAAATATTAGAAGTCATTTGTTAAGGGCACAAAGGCAGCGAGATGGGAGTTAGATGAAGTAATTTCAGGGAATATAAAAAAAAGTTTTAGTAAAGTAATTTAGTACGACATTCAACGAGCTAATGGGTTTCTAGCAGATTGTTAATGTTAATGCTGAAAATTATTTTCCCAGATTCATAATTTCCAAAATTATCTGAACCATTACATAAAAGAATTTAAGAATTAATTTAATTCACATTTCTCACAGTGTTCGTGTGTTCCATGTATCGAATTACCGAGAGTTCTACAACAGATGACGATTGCGCTGTCAGGAGGACACTTCACTAATTTCAAGTATAACGTCTGTTACTCCCTTAATTACTGGGTACATGTCAGCATCTACAGAGAGGCATTGGCAAAAAAGGAAAGTATGGACTTGTGAAGAAATCACTTGAGCAGGATATGAACCTAGTGAACTTCATTACTAATTAAATAACAAGGAACTATACACCAACTATGCTTAAATACTATAACTACACTAGTAATCCTAATTTCTTCGTGTAAAATAATTTCTTCGTGTAAAATAGAAAATCAAAGTTTCCAAGCTTACGTACATCAACCGGATGGCTTTTCCTAGAAAGGTCCTTATACAGTACATTCAAAATATACATTCATATTCTCAATTCCTTATATATCAAATGTCTTCTGTCGGCAAAAGAACGCGCTCAAGAAGATGAACCTCGGTGATGGCATGAAGTCCCCAATGACTTTATATGCCATGCTTAAGGGAAATGCTGACAAGCCCCACCTTCCAATGAAACAGGTGTTTATACCATTTCTCTACAATATCCGGACGTCTCCAAGCGATACTACATTAGAAAGACTAAACATTCATTTAGAATCAGAGTAAACGAAAATAAAACGGATATAAAGAACTGTAAAGTAACCACGGCTTTATACATAGAAGTCAAATTCAAGTTCGCTGCTCCTACATGTGATGACGTAAAGCAATCTGTTTCCTACTCCACCCTGAAATCTACTGATGTTCTCAAAATTTGGAGATCATAACCAACAGCGTATCATGCAATGATAGCTTCTCGCTGGAGTTGCCAAGTGTTTGGGAACTCCAGCGAGAAGCTATCATTGTATGTGAATACTTTTGTTTTCCTTTCATGATTCCGCGTGCTAAAGGAGTATAACATCTCGTATCTTTGAATACCTAATTACGTTCACATCTGTTCGTTCATTGTGAAACCTCTGAGTTCAAATTGTTGGAGGGTTCTATTATTCAGTTTGAAGTTTGCTGTCTAAGTTTCTTAAAACGCCATCTGGTTGATGTGCGAAAGCTTGGAAACTTTCATTTTCTGTTCTACACGAAGAAATTCGGATTACTAGGATAGTTAAACTATTTAGGAACTCCATTACATTTCACAACATATATGCAAGTATACTTTTTCTCCGGTGTGAATACATAGGCAGCGAACATATTCACGACTTTTCTTCAAACTGAACCACGATGGGTGCTAAGGGGATAAATTATGGGAACGCTTTCCCAGCTCCAGGACGAAGTAGGATTCTTCTGAAAGAACGATAAGATCCATGCTGATGTAGCAGTTCAAGAACTTTCTTTATTTTGATCGGCTGAATAAAGTTACATATCTGATCGTTGTTTTTGTTTACTATATAAGCTGTGCTTAAAGTTACCAAAAATTGGTTGACCCTAACAAATTCACTGTACAGGAAAACAATTGTTCAAAATTCCAGGAAATACCAGTGGTGGACGACAAATAAAGACACCTTCAAACATTTCACTGGTTAAAAGACTTTCTTGACCTTACCGAGAAGTTAATCAGACTAGGAGAGATATCAGCCATCTTAGAATATCTAAGGTTATTTTCGTGCGTGCTAAAAGTACACTATCCAGCGGAGAACGAGAATGGCAGATTTTCATTCAGAATCGGTATATATATAGATTAAATTGCTATCTGATTAATCACTGGAATCAACATTTAGCACTGTTAGTTTGCCGCTCCCAGGTGGTAGTTTTGTTCCTTTGATAAGCGATTTATATCACTTTTTATGAAATATACCCTCGTATTTCGTAGAGAAATCGAACTCTTGAACTGTAGAAATATAATTTTTCTTTTGGTGAATATACTGTCAGTGCCTTCTTAAAAGGAAACATTCTTTTCAGTCTTTAAAAGTACTTTTAGGTTTAAAGAAATTTCCATTTTAAAGAGATCAGAATTATACAAATGACGATTTCACACAGATTTCTTAGGTAAAACATAAGTGTGCAGTAATCAGACACATTTTTTTCTTTAATTTGGGTATGTTTTCACTTTTAAGAGAATGATAAGTAATCTGCCTTTAATTCAAGAACGTGTAAATTGCTAATGAAGACAAGCGTTAGGAACTAAAAAATGTACAAAATATTGAGCATGTTAGTTATTTTAAGTAATCCCTCATAACTTTCTATTTCAGTCATTAATCATATAGCGTCATCATTGTTAGGCAGTCTACTCAACAACATTCAGATTAATAGGCAGTCTACTTAACATCATTGTACAGTAGACGGCCTATGAATCTAAGCGATTAATATCACATACGGAAAAAAGGAAATATGCAATGTAAAACAAAAAACAAAGGATAATATTTGTGGAAATTACAAGACTTCTGGCTGCATAACTTTGAAAATGAATAACTGGTCATACAGGATTATTTCATAAAACGAAGATACGACCATTACAGTTTTTTCGGCATAGCTTTCGAAATCACTGTATTGCAAGTCTGCAAATGAAAGCGAGTGTGCGTGATATAAGACAGGCGATTTGAGTTACATGACTAATGGCAATCACAGGGAAAGGCTCTAAATGCATACTGACGCCTCTCCAGCTCATTCGTCTAAGAGCTCGATTCTGACGATTGGTTTGAAATGTGTCTGGGTTCAAATCTGGGAGATACATGGATGTTGAGTTTGTCCTAGCACACTGGCTCGCTTTGTCTCTTCAGACAGCAATTGAAGTTAATCAGGGATTTGCGGCTTCTCACAGTCCACATCGAGTTGCTCACGGTACTTGTTAAAATCGAAGAAAACATTTTCATATTTACTTGAAGTCCAACTGGCTAGTGTGGCAGCAGTAAATCCTGCTATTTTTAGCAGAAAACAGTTTAGTTTCAGTTACGATTTTTTGCGCACAAATTTCATCGCGTTTCCTTTTTTAAATAATCAAGCAAAATGTATTGTACCCTACTGAAAAGGTGCCTGACGTTTCGCAGAGCGGTTTTGTAAATGATTCTGCCTTTGTGCAGGGCATTTCACTTTACACTGAGGTCCCAATAAACTGAGAAGTGCGCTACCATTTCCATTACATGCCACAATATCTATGTGGCGAATGGTTTCGCTGGCAAATGACGTATATACACTGAGTTGCCACTTTATTATGACCACCTGACAGTTTTAAGCAAATGAGCTATGGCTGCACGCTGTTGTCGCCAGAGTGCTGGGCTAATATAAAAAGGGACAGCTTAGTGCTTGCGACAGTAATAGAAGTAATTTTTGGGTGACGAGATATGTAAAAAATGCTATTTGACGGACTTTCAACGTGGGATGATTGTAAGACCTTGGAGCCATGAAGCGAGTATTCTCGAAACCGCCGCTTTCGTGAAATGTTCCAGAAAAGCTGTTGTTAAAGTGTTTAAAGACTGGACTGTCAGACAAAAAACTGGGTCTCTACATGCAATGTGTGGTCGTCATCGACTAGTGACTGCTCGGGCGGAACGGAGAGTGTCCAGACTGGTAACAGACAACAGAAGGGCAACAGTGAAGCAAATTACAGGCCATCTTAATCAAGGATCCCGTCAATTGATCTCTGCACGCACTGTTCGCCGTATACTATATTGGATGGGATATGGCAGCCGAAGGTCTGTTCGAACACGTTTGATATCGGCATTTAACAAGCGAAAACGTCTCCAGTTCGCACAGGTGCACAAGGATTGGACAGTTGATAATTGAAAACAAATTATGTGGTCCACAAAATCCCATTTTCAGTTGCACCATGCCGATGGCCGAGTGAGAATTTAGCGGAAACAGCACAAAAGCATGGAATTCAAATGCATTGCTACAAACCTTCAAGCTGGTGGAGGCAACGTTATGGTTTGGGGAATGTTTTCCTGGCATGCTTTGGTTCCCTTAATTTGTGTTGATCAACGTCTGACTGGCACATCATATCTAAACATCGTTGCGGACTAAGTGCATTTTGTCATGTGGATGGTTTATCCCAATGGCGATAGCTACTTTCAACAAGATAATGCGTCCTGCCATAGTGCTCGTATTGTACAGGATTGGTTTCAGGAACATGTCGGTGAGTTTACTTTGCTTACGTGTCCACCACAATCTCCAAATATTAACCACATTGAGAATTTCTGGGATGAAGTTGAACGAGCCATCAGACAGCTGGATCCACAACCCTGCAATCTCACACTTCTGGAAAGAGCTATTCATCAAGCATGGTCTCAGATCCCACAAACCACCTATCAACACCTCGTGGAGCCCATGCCACGAAGAATCGACGAAGTATTAAAGGCTAAAGGTGGCCCAAAGAAGTACTGATGAGGTGGTTATAATAAAGTGCCCACTGAGTGCATAAAGGCCCTTAATGGTACATTTAAGCGTATAATGGTATCGCTCGCAAACGACATGTATATAAAGCCCATTTATAGTACCTTTTAGGCGTATCTCCGCAAGATCAAGAAATAATATTCGCAGTTCAGCAGAAGGCCGCTTATCAGGATTTAAGCGATTTTTTGCATTTATTTTACGTATTTATTTCGTATTTCGGTTTTTACAAATATGTAGTAGACATTTATGACGTAGAAGTCTGTTCGTACTTCTACGTTATTTTAACAAACATAACCATAAGATGAAATAGTTCCTAAATTAAGCCTTAACGGCCAGCCGAATCATGTAAGCAACAGAAGTCAAACTTACGGAAAAGATGCTTTATTCAGGATGTAGCCAACACATCGTAACATAGCATAGCATACTGCATTAAACTCTCCACACACCACACAGCTCTGCACAGCTGTTAACGCTTTTCAAGCAACGATCTCTTTAACAACGCTCGCAATAATCGCTCGCTTACAACAGTTTAGTCGTCGTTTTTATCTCTCGTTCTTATCAATTCAGGCATACATCACGTTCATTCAACCTCAATCATGTTGCCAACAGTATTCGTTTGAGAGAAAATATATCACGTTAAGAGCGAAGTATAACTGAGAATAAACTCGAGATTTACATAGGGAAAGAAACTAAAAAGGAAAGTTCATTTAGAATATACGTCACATCAACTCCCTCGTAATTTTTTTTATTTCTTTTGCGCCAAGGACCACTCAATTTTGTAGAGGTATCCTTTCAAACAATCTGATCATTCATTCAACTCTTTCAGATAAGAACTTACAAAATGGATGAAGATATTTGTTGATCAGTTGCTGTAGCTGACTTTATATCAGTACACATAATCTCTAAACATTAATAGCTCAATATCACGAACATAGAAAGAAAAGAAACTTTCTGTACATCAAATTTGCATATCATAAATGGTGATAAATATTTTGTTACAATATGTGCGGATAACTCTTATCAATATACATATAAGTAGCATAGTAGTGAAAAAAACTGCGTAAGGCAAGAATAAAACCTACAACATTTGTAACGAAGTTAATTTACACATTCGTCCCCTCCTAATAACTTCTCAGGGAAGAGAAAGCATTCAAATTAAGTTAATTGAATAGTCGAACATTGTAACATTAACTAAATTGTAATTTAATTAGTTAAAAATTCAACACCAAACACAACAAGTGTCAAGCACACCAAAAAGGTTAATAATAGAATTATAACAGAAAACCCTTTAAGTGAACACTTGGCGGCTAGGGCTGACTTCGAACTACTCCCATGCATTCGCACATCAATTTTTAGATGGGAGAGGGTAAACCCTGGAAAACCCTATCCTGGGAGTGAAACATCTTTATAGATATCAACAAAGGCAATGGCTGATATTTATGTTATGCCGAAAAGACAACATGCACACAATGAGTTGACAAGCATTTTAGTACTAAAAAAAATATTAATGTGGCGCCACACCAAAAAAAAAAAAAAACATTACATACTGACTAGGAGATAATGCATGCGGCATTCTGCCCTCAGAGTCCATCAAAAAGGTTCTGTGGTACTTTGAGTACAGAGAAAAGTTCAAATAAATAGCCTTTATAAAGCAAAGTTCTGTGAAGTTTGTTTGTCATCACAGTCCGTCAAAAAAGGTTCTGCGATAGTTTTTGAGGACAGAAAAGTTCAAATAAATAGTCTTTCGATATCAAAGTTTTGTGATACATTTTGAGTATAAGGAAAGATTCAAATAGCCTTTATAGGGCTAAGCTCTATGTAGTAAAAAAATTCCTTTAAGCTTGAAGGTCAATTGTAATAACAAAAAAAAAAGTTTTAACAGTACCTTTTTCTAGCAAATAATACCCGTTTGCGGACATTCTTACTTTGCTATCGGGGCGACAATGGAACTCTCAAAGCCTCCCGCTTCACAAGCTGAGGTTGCAAGTCACTGGATCGCCGGGATGTGTTAGGATTTCTCACGGACAAGGCAAGTTGACCAGAAGAGACAGGGTCATCAGGCTGTCGCAAGGAAGTCCCAAGCTGGAGCAAAGATGTCCCAGGCTGGAGCAAGGAAGTACCAGGCTGGATCAAGGAAGTCCCGGGCTGGATCAAGGAAGTTCCAGGCTGGCTTGGAGACGAACTTGGAATCTGAGAAGGGTGAAGATCCAGCCATTTCTTTGGCGGTCGAAGAAGTGGTGCAAAACTAGAATGGCGCTTCCGTGAACGACGAGGAACGGCGGAGGAAGGTATAGGCTCAGTCCGTCCCGAGCAAAGATTCCAAGGACGATATCCTGGCTGATGCAAATGCTGGACTCTATGCCTGGATTGTAGCCCAACACTAGAAGTTGCAATAGAAGACTGTGGAACAGGAGGGGAAACTTCAGGCGACGAACGCTTTGTAGGTTTAGATGGCACAGAGGGCGAAAGAGAACGTTTTTCCTCTACTGCAGATTGATTAAATGTTCCTTAAGTAGGCAGTTGCTCAGTAGAAACAGAAGGAGGGGTTTTTTTACTTGGAGATTGAAGCACGTCAACAATATTGTCCGATGATTCAGATTCAGCAAGAGGTACGATTTCTTTAGGCACAGGAGAGATGGAACTACTTAAACATGAAATGTCAGTTCTTGTTCCTTTTAACGTTTTTGATTTAAAACCAAAGGGAGGCACTATGCGTGAAGAAGTAAAGGGAGCGATTGGAGTATGAGAAGCAGATGCAAAAGAACATCGTTTCACACGACAATAATCTCCAGAGAAACTGGAAGTAGTTGAACTCTCGTCTTTTGTGAAGGCAGGAGACGGAGGAGTTCAATTAATTGTTGTACCCCGAGTGAATGGAATAATGTCAGAATGAGAATCGTTAAAAGTGGCAGCAAAGATCCGCTCAGACGGAGGTAGATAATCGACCAGGACAGGGGTGGGGTCAATAATTTCATCATCAACTTAACATACTTGTGAAGAAGTCCCACCCTCTGCCTGAGGATTCCTACTAGATTTAGGGTTAAAAATTGCATCATTGCTTCTAATAACCCATTTCCTACATTGCTGTACATGGGCAGAATGTAGGGAGCCATCTGGCTTTTTTAATACGACATTATTATTGTACAATTCTACGATTTCAAAGGGGCCTTCTTATAAAGGTGCAAATCTTTTCACGAACGTGTGTGCAAGGCAGAATTGAAAATGAGTTTCTAATATGACCAGTATTCCAACTGCGAGATCTGGTTCCCTCTGTTTCGCATTATAGTTCCTAGCTTGGCTTAATTAAGCTCGACTGATAGCAGTCCGTGCCTTTTCCGCAAGTAGTTTTACAGATTCAGGTGTTGGTCTTTGGTTGATTTTATCGATAATGCCAGTTAAATTCTCAAAGGGGGTGCGGATTTTGCGCTCTAGAAAAGTTCAACGGGCGTAAGCCGCGTTGATTCATGCAATGATGAGCGAAGGGCGAAGCAAAACATTTCAACGTGTTCGTCCCATCGCTCATGATTATTGCCAATGAAAGTTGAGATCATCTTTAGTAAGGTTCTATTTACATGCTCAGCCGTATTGGCTTGAGGGGGATATGGACTTATACATTTGTGTTTTATTTGAAGATTCGCACACATTCGCTGAAATAACTCCAAAATGAACTGAACCCCGTGGTCCGAGTCTACGGTATGGGGACAGCCAAAACGAAAGAAAAGAAAACATTATGTACACTGGCGGAAAGTGAAAAAATAACACCAAGAAGTAATTGGCGGACGATCATGAAATTTACATATGTTAATGGGGTCGGGTTTACGTACGTGTGATGTTGATTTCGGGAACAACAGGTGAGCACTTACGCCACAGCACGGCATAATATGCAAATTATCGTCGGTGGTATTTAAGGAGTACGGCGAAGTGAATGTAACCAGTCGTCGGCGTACGAACACGTGCGAAGACCCTGAAGAAGCTGCAATGCGTGGACATGGAAGACGTGTACGATTTCAGCAGTTATCGGACTTTGAGCGAGGTCGTCTTGTCCGACTCCGCGAGGCCGGGTGATCGTATCGTCGTATTGCGGAGCGAATTGGACGGGAAGTATCGGTGGTGGTACGATGGTGGCGTAGATGGTCCTAGGAACATTCCCACACGAGAAGACATGGAACCGGGAGAAACAGACGGACTAATGAGCGGACCGATCGACACAAAGAAGAGCGGCGTTGTCAAACAGAACAACCACTGCAACGCAAATCCGAGCTGCCGTTGCACCTGAGGTGACTGTGCGAACAATCCCCAACCGTCTACTGGATGCAGGACTACGTGCACGTGTGCCTCTGGCATGTGTACCTCTGACTCCAGCCCACAGTCAGGAACGGCTGCAAAGGTGTCGCCAACGTCTCACTGGAGAAATCAATGGTGATCTGTCGTGTTCAGCGATTAAAACGAATTCTTCTTGGGAGCCTCCGATGGCCGTATGCGTGTTCGCAGACGCACAGGGGAGCGTCTCCACCCTACTTACATCCGCCAGCAACACAAAGGGCCTACACCTGGTTTCCTGGTGTGGGTAGTGATCAGCTATCACTCCCGTACACAACTAGTGTTTGTACCGGGTACGTTAAACAGCACCTCCTACATCAACAACATCATTTAGCCCGTTGTTGTTCCATTTGTAAGGTCGGTCAATCGTGGTGTTTTCCAAAAAGGTAACACACGCACGTCCACACACGGCACGTGCAACACAACATGCACTTCAGGGTATGAGACAATTCCATGTCCTACACGTTCACCGGATTTGTCCTCCATTGAGCACGTGTGGGATTTTATGGGACAACGACTTATCCGGTCTCCACGGCCAGCCACGACCATCCCCGATTTTGCTCGTCCAGGTGGAGGATGCTTGAACTCAGTACCCAAAACTTACATCCAGCATCTGTACGACAGACTCCGTGCCAGAATTGCACAGTGTGACGCAGTTCATGGCGGTTCAACCTCGTACTAACCATGTTACATGGAAATGTTATTTTTCAGTTTACCAGCAAATGCAGCTGTATTTTGCCATAATATTTGAATCACGTTATCCGCTGTATTCCGTTATTATGCTGTATGAATTTCGTTGGTATCAGACGTCTCCTTCTTGGTGTTCTTTTTTCACTTTCCGCCAGTGTATTAAAGTGTCACATATGATATCAGCCGTAGCTGCTTTAATGGGGAATGCTTCCACCCATTTAGAAAAATTATCTGTAACAAATAAAATATAACGAGACTTAGTTTTAGTTGATAATGGATAAGGGCCCAATAAATATATAGATATTGTTTCAAATACATAATTATTTGAACTACAAATAAGGTGACCGGCCGGTTGTTTATTATCATAATTGTACTTTTGACAGTACTCACATGAGCGAATGTTTGCGAGTATACTTTTGCACATGACCGGCCAGTAGGCTATGTCTCGAAGTTTAGTACGATTGTTTCGTATGTCTAAGTGGCCGACATGAGGAATATCATGAAATTCAAATAATAATGCCATGCGGAGTGACTGAGGTATCGCAGGGCGGTACTCAGCTCTCGAATTCACAAATTTTGTATAATACAAAATACCATCGATGATATCATAATTTTGACTACGACCCACTAAAGAAGGTTCACTAGGAGCAGAAGAACCAGCAAGAAAGAAATTATAAATGTCACCAAAATCTAGATCATTCGGCAATTCAGAAATTATCTGCACACTGGAGGTGATTTCCGAAATTAGATATCAGGAGGAAGGTTCAGTAGCCGTCTGGTCACCATAACTGACCGAACAGCAAGACAGTGCGTCAGGCAGTTGGTTTGATTTACCAGGGTGATACTGAATTCGAACATTATATTCCTGAAGTCGAAATGTTCATTTTACCAATCTTTGAGACAGATTATTTACAGTAGTTAAATATTGTAGTGCCGAATGATTCGTAATGACATTGAAATTTAAAGGATTGAGATAGCATTTAAATTTGGTAATAGCAAATAAAATAGGTAAGCATTTTCGTTCAGTAGCAGAGTAATTACGTTCTTCTTTGTTAAGAATTCGAGAGGCATATGCAATAGGATGCCCTCGTAGACATAGAGCAGCTCCTATACCCCACCGGATGCATCGGTAAAAATTTTGAACATTTCTGCATGGTTAGGAAAGGCTAACACAGGTGGCAAAACCAATGCATGTTTAAGAGCATTAAAAGGAGTTTCTGCCTCCGTGGACCAAACAAAGTGTCTATACTTTCTTTTTAACGCAAATAAAGGTTCGCATAAAGTAGCGTACCCCGGAACGAACTGTTGCTACCACCCAGTCATGCCTAGGATTCTTGACAATTCTTTTGCCGACTTAGGCCTCGGGAAGTCCGAAATTGGCTTGACCTTTGAGTCGTCAGTTAGAAGACCCATAGGAGTAATTTATAATCCGAGATATACTAGTTCGTCCCGTCCAATTTGACATTTGGCGGGTTTTAAAGTCAAATTCGCATTACGTAATAGTTCGAAAACTTGGTCCAACAGAGACAGATGCTCTTCAAAAGTCACAGAAGAGACAATTATATCGTCCAGATAGACATGGACATTAGGTCCGAGCACAGGACGTAAAACTGAGTCCATTAGGTGCTGAAACGTTGCAGGTGCGTATGCCAAACCAAAGGGCATTTGTAGGAACTCATATGCTCAAAATGGGGTAATAAATCAAGTTTTTTCTACAGAATTTGGGGGACAGCAACCTGCCAATAGCCACTAGCGAAATCCAAAGTTGACAGCCAGTTTGTTGACGATAAAGCCTGTAGAATATCGCTAATTATAGGCAATGGATAATTGATAGCTTTAGTCAGCGCATTGAGTTTACGAACAAGAAAAGCAGGTGCTGCCCTAGGACTAAGTGGTTCTTTAATTATTCCCGAATGGAGCATGTCCTGAATTTGGTTTTGGAACTCAGCTTTTTTCTGGTTCGGACATGGATAAGGCTTAGCAATGGGATTAGCTCCTTCCGTATCAATGGTATGATACACCACCTGTGTAAACCATGGCATATCAGAAAATAACCCTGGTTTGCTGTGTAAAACCTGACCAAGTTGGCTCTTGTGTTTAGGCAGTAATCTCTCAATCGCAAGAACTGCCGAAAAATCAATAGGGTCTTCTTGGGTGGGAGGACTAATCTCAGGCATTAAGATTATGCCATGCTCGAAATCAAGTGTGAGATTAAACATTTTAATGAAATCCAACCCCAGAAGGCAATCCACGGGTTACTTTTGGATCAAAACAAAGTTTTAAGAAACTTGAACTTTTCCACTCTTGACAGGTAAATGAACTGATCCAGAGATTGAAAAAAACATTATTGTCGGCACCTCGCAGGTATTGCTGGGAGGGCTCGACACAAGCATTTGGAAAGGTAGCAGCACAGAAATCAAAGTTTAATGCAGAAGTGTCAGATCCAGAATCAATTTTAGTCGACACCACTACTTTACCCAAGGCCACAAGAATATCAGGCAAAAGCGGAAATTGAATAGTTAGAAAAGATTTGAGGTCTTCAGAAAAACGAGGAGATAGGCTCGACCCATCTACCTCCTGCTGAAGTTTAAATTGTCGTGGAACTGATGAGAATCCCTTGATTGATTTTGGAAATGTGGTGAGGCACCAGAACGTGCTGAATTGTAGTAACGTGCAAGAGAGGCAGCATTATTATCATTAGGTCTGCCTTGCCCCCCAGCACGGTGTTTTGGATAGGTCTTGTCAACTGGGTAGTAATTATGTCGGGGACGAGAAACTGGGTTATCCTGGTTCCCATGATGGTCAGGATATAGCAGCTCTGGTGACCGACGATGCGGCGGCACGTATCTAGACTGGTGATAGGCGTTATCCACCCTTAACTGATAAGCAGCCTGCCTAGACTGATTGAAAAATTGTCCTTGACGAATGTTCTGTTTTGGCTGCTGATACCTATTAGTCTGACAATGGGGTTCATGGTACTGCTTAGGTAGTCGGTACTCTTTGACCTGTGAAGATTGCCCTTTGCTGTACCGTTCTTCATAATTCGAATGAGTTTTAGGCACTCGTGAATGGAGACAGGACGTCGAACTCTCAAAAAATCCTGCAGGAAGGGACCCAGCTGCTGTAGCAAAGTATCGCAAATGTCAGACTCAACAGCAGCGGGATCCCATAATTGGTAAAGTCAAACTGCTTCCAGGGCGAACGAGACTGGGCTATCTGACGCTTGCTGTCGCCTGGAAAAGAGTTGTTGTGCAAAGCTGGCCTTATTGGTGCCAAAAGGAAAGACATCCAAAAGTCAGATCGAAATTGCTAATAGGAGCCCTCAGTGTTCATTCGACGCCACTGTCTGTACCAGACCTTTGCCGTATCTTTCAAACACATGCCAGTAATAGCTATCTGACAGTCTTCAGGAACATTGTAAAGATCCAAATGATCGTCAAGATCCTCCAGAAACCTAAGCGATCCGCCATTTCCCCAGAATACAATAGAACCCGCATGAGGTACGTAGTGAGCAAGAATTTTGCTCCTTCTCGCGGGTGGTGGTGGCGTAAATTGCTATTGAGGCACTGCAGTCGAAGTACGCGGTACATAAGCTTCGTACCTCGCGTATTCGGTGTCTGGTATGTCGGAACTGCAGGCCCCGCACAGAGCACTAGGTGAATTATGTGGAACTCTATAACGCTGAGTGCATAGATTGTCTGTTGTAGAACTATGAGCTTCATGATCCTGTCCATAACAGTCATAGAAGAGACCGGTAGGATCCTTTAGGTTAGTCATTTTTCGTGACTTCTACTATGAATCTGTTGGATTCCCTGTTCGGGCGCCACTAGGAGGTAGAAGTCTGCTCTTACTTCTACGTTAATTTAAAACATCAATATACTAAGAAATCGTTCTTAAATAAAAGAAACCTTAACGGCCAGACGAAACATGTAAACAACAGAAGTCAAACTTACGGAAAAGATGCTTTATTCAGGATGTAGCCAACACATCGTAACATAGCATATTGCATTAAACTCTCCACACACCCCACAGCTCTACACAGCTCTTAACACAACGCTTTTCAAGCAACGCTCTCTTTAACAACGCTCGCAATAATCTCTCGCTTACAACAGTTTAGTCGTCGTTTTTATCTCTCGTTCTTATCAATTCAGGCATACGTCACGTTCATTCAACCTCAATCATGTTGCCAACAGTATGCGTTTGAGAGAAAATATATCACGTTAATAGTGGAATATAACTGAGAATAAACTCAAAATTTACATAGGAAAAGAAACTAAAAAAGAAATTTAATTTAGACTATACGTCACACATTCAAATGTAAAGTAAATCAATGCAGCAACAACCAGAAAATAAGAGAAAAAAGGTCTCCATGAGGCCTCTCAATCTAACGACACACGTAACACCTGTTCTATACACTCAAACGTAATATTTCTAACATGGTATGATAGAGGATGCCCTCAAAATCGGTCACAACATCTCCAAAATAGCCACGAAATTTGGATTTATATGGTCAGCGATTTCAAGGGAGATTACACAAGCTCATGGAAAACAGTTCAGAGTTCGAGACCATTGTAGTCATAGAAAACTATTGGTTGGCACGCATTATAACATTCTTGGAGTGCAGCATTGGCGCAAATCATAATGCAAATCAATAGGCCAGGAGTAACATCGGCGTTCGGACAGGGAAATCTCTCCTGTGTTCTTAGGGTTTCGAATAATCTTATTGGAACATATTAATGCGTGACCTAAAATGTTTACAACCCCGATATTGTAGAATAATTTATATCATAATTGTGGTTTCCTTATATTTTAGTTTCGATGATCCTTACACATTTAACATCTGTTCCATATTCTTAAAGGTACTATTTGAAGAAAAAGCTGAAAGACTATCTATTTAATACAAAATTACAGTTGAGATTTTGAATGACAAATTTGAAAAACTAACCCTTTTTCGTACAGTAACACTAATGCTTGGAAAGAAACAAAAAAGGAACCACTGCTTTATCTTATTTTGAGGTGGTTTTCTTATTTTTTTTTTTTTCAACCGGCTGCCTTTTTCGGCAAAATTCGGGAGCACATTGTGAATAAAAAAATATTAAGCAGTTAACATCCCCACTTGTTTAGTAAATTCCTTCTTCTTTCAAAAACTGCAAAACGCATCCTATATGTCTCTTGTATTTGAATGGTTAACAAGGCAAGAACGGGGAATATCCTTTAGATCAAAGAGATATAATTTTAAGTTCAGGAAAAAAATGCTGAACAAATTCAGTAACACAAGAACTCCGACTCTTTTCTTAAGTGAGTTAGTTTTAAATCTAGTTGTACCAGTATTATTTTCTCTTCCATTTCAATTTGATCATTTGTTGATCAATTAAAATGGAAGAGAAAATAGCATTTGTTGATAAATGATATTTATCATTTGTTGATAAATGATATTTATTATTTGTTGATAAATTCCGATAATATAGAAGATATACGTTATAATCACACTGAAAGTTCAATTTTGCTTTCTCAAAAAAATGAAATCTAGCCATTCTGCAAATATCAAGGTAACTGATGTAGTTGTTTTAAATAGGTAATACACTAAAATTTAAATTTATGCTTTATTTCTTTTTCACAGCATTTTTCTAAATATCTTTTTGATGAACACAATACACTTCTTTCGACTTAAAATCGGTTAATTGAATCGCATTTGTAAGTTCAAAAATATTTCTGTAATGGTGAACTTAACACTCACAAAGGTTGTTTTATGGCCAGTAGTCTTATGTCGTTCGTGGGAAACTACACATATAAATCGATTTTCATGAAGTTTTCTTGCCCCAGATTAATTCAATATTATGACTCCAAAGTTTAAGATAGTACTAGTATATTACAGTATAATTGAAGATGAAATGAATAATATTATGCAACATTTTTAAAAATGTTCAACGTGGTCCACAGATGCTGTTTAAGAATATAATAATTTTTGACACGCAGAGTTGGTTAGACGATATTCTATTACGTATTTAAACAGGCCATAAATCTCATTTGTTATTTACCAGAAAGTTTGGTATGCATCTGTTCTGTTACGTTTCCCGATTCTTCTCATGGCTATTTCTGTTTCTGAGATAGAGGGAACATTTTCCTTCCAAATTCTCTCTCTCAGCATCTGCTCATGAGAATAATAACTCGAGGGAAAGCAAAATAAACTCAAGCTATTTCCCGCTGTAAAAACACAAAAGGAAATATGTTTAAATATGTGTATCTTACTGCAATTATTTCACTTTAACATGTGTAGTGTTAGATTCGATAAACACTTTTTTTATTTTATGATTCCAGGTTTCCGATACATCACGATATGAAAGCAGAGCTGTTGATGTGTGTAGGAGTCTGCATCTCGTTTGGCAGATGATCTGTTCTAACAAGAGTTCCTGTGAATTCTATATTTCTAAAGTAACCAAACTTTCCAAATGAAAGGGTTATTAATTTAAACAACTCTGAATTTGAACTAGTAAAAACGTTAGGTCACTCTCTAGTAAAATATTGGCCACTCTCAAGCGAAATATTGTAATTCTTTGTGATTACTGATCTGCCGAAAGATGGCTGGACATTCTGTCTCTTGTTTGGTTGAGCTCCGCACGTTGGCACGCTTAGTAGTTGTAAGTTCCAATGTGTTTCGTGAACGTGTATTTTATAGTGGGAGCCAGTAATTTCTTTTTGTTTCGAGCGCCTTTCATCTGCTCCAAGATGTAGAACTGAAAGAGATTTTCGATGAAATTTGTGCGGAGGAGGTTGCATTTATTTCATGGTGTGAACGCCAAATTTTGCTTCTAAATTCAACAAGTCCAGGGGGTCGCATGGCTTTCGGAGTGAATATGTCTCTTCACAATTAACACGTTATGCTTCTAATGGTTTGTTTCACCAAAGGTTTGTCTTACGATGAAGCATTCCTAGAAGCGTCACATAGTGATGCTACCACGTACACTACGACAGTTAGCGACTTGTATTGCAGAAAACAAATTGCGTCCCCTCAAACACAAACTAACATAGTGAAATCAAAAACTCAATTTGCATTCCCTATTCTGGAATATTTTTTCGGATAAAACTGTCGTTTTCCCTCAAAACACTGCTCTCAGGAGTTGATTCGCATCATCGGACCGTTCTTCCCACTAATGAAGTCAATTGATTTTAAATTTACGTAATCAATTGATTTAATCTACCAGATAGACGGTTCCGGATTCATGAGGAAACAAAACATTTCCTTTCTAACAAATGTTCTGGAGTAGGGACAGAATTAGCATTTATAAAGGTTCTTCTAAAACCGACCTAAAATAATCACGAAACGGCACTATTACACAACCAAGTCGCAGTTTCTTTCTCTGCGGCCGACAGATGGCAGGACTCTTTAATAGCAGAAAGCGGGCCGCAGTTGGTAGTATAACCAAAATCATTTTAAATTAATAACATGGATCATTAAAAGGGTACTTTTTAATACCCTTAATTTATTTAGGCATCTCCATACAAAAACGAATCTCGATGGATACTCTGCTGACCTGCTGCAAACTCTTGGCCGATTCAAAGTTATATTTAATTAGCCTTTTACCGAAGTCGTCCTCAGTTGTAACATTAAGACAGATTTCGACTTCAACTCATCTCAGAAAATGCAAATGCTGCTTGTAATATCGTAGAAAAACTAGATTTGCTGTGTTATTCAACACGAGCATGTGTCACATACACTGAAGGAAAAAAATTTCCCAACACCAAGAAGGGTTTGTGTTAGGTAAACGACAGTTGGTAGGCGGTGAGAGTACATCTGTAAGATGAGGTCTATGCAAATTTCGCACTGGGCGCATACGTGTGGCGCTAGTACCGCCTCTCGGAACATGCAAAGCAGGTTTGCTGTAAATACGCGCTGTAACGTTCGTGAGCGTTAGTTAACTTTGAGATTCGACGTAGGGTGTTGATGTTAGTCAAGAATGCCTTTAAGAAGACGAAGAAGCCATTATCAACAGCTCACGGAGTTTGAACGAGGTCGTGTAATAGGGCTACGAGAAGGTGGATCTTCTTTCCGCAATATTGCAGAACGACTTGGCAGGAATGTAGCCACTGTGCATGATTGTTGGCAGCGGTGGTCAAGGGAAAGTACTGCCTCAAGAAGACCGGGTTTCGGCCGGCCACGTGGCACTACTGAGAGGGAAGACCGCCGTGTACGCCGTGTGGCCGTGGCGCATTGTACCGCGTCTGCGGCAGCAATTCGAGCTGCAGTTGCCACGACAGTGACACAACGAACTGTTGCAAATCGGTTACTTGAAGGACAGCTCCGAGCCAGACGTCCTGTAGCGTGCATTCCACTTACTCCAAACCACTGCCGTTTGCGGCGTCAGTGGTGTCAAACTAGAGCTCATTGGAGGACGGATTGGAGATCTGTTGTGTATTCTGATGAAAGCCAGTTCTGCCTGTGTGCCAGTGATGGCCGTGTGTTGGTTAGAAGGAGGCCAGGTGAGCGCCTGCAACCAACCTGTCTGCGGCCGAGACACACTGGACCTACACCTGGAGTTATGGTCAGGGGAGCAATTTCCTATGACAGCAGGAGTACTCTCGTTGTTATCCCACGCACCCTGACGGATCAACAGGATAACCCTCGCCCGCATACCGCTGTTGTAACTCAACATGCTCTACAGAGTGTCGACATGTTGCCGTGGCCTGCTAGATCACCCGATCTTTCACCAATCGAGCACGTATGGGACATCATTGGACGACAGCTCCAGCGTCACCCCAACCAGCATTAACCGTCTCTGTATTGACCGACCAAGTGCAACAGGCATGGAACTCCAATCCACAAACTGACATCCAGGACCTGTACGGCACAATGCATGAACGTTTGCGTGCTTGCATTCAACATTCTGGCGGTTACACCGGTTATTAATGTACCAGCATTTCACATTTAAAATGGCTCTTCTCGCGCTTACAATAAGCTGTGATCTTGAATCCTTAATCGATTAAAAATGTTACCTATACAAATGTATTGCAGCCGTTTCATTCCTCTACAACTATTTTTTCGTGGTGTTGGGATTTTGTTTCCGTCAGTGTATATTAAGGTACCACAGAATGAATTTTCCAAGTGGATTCCCCATTTGCTTACAGATGAATACAAGGCAAATTGTGTGTTCACGTTTCACCAATGAAAGAACCTGCGACTTCATGTTTTATCCTTTTCGTACCAAGTCGTCACATACGAGAAAACATTTTTCACCACTTCGATCCACACACAAAACAAGAGAGCACCCAACTGAAACACCCCAATTCCCCGATCCAAGAAAACAAAGGTTCAAGCAAGTTCAAGAAAAGACATGCAACTGGTTTTCTAAGTTCAAAGGGAATTGTGTGTGACCATGTTTTTCCATAAGTGAAAATTGTTACCGGCGCCAACTATCCTGGAATTCTCAAAGGTCCTCTAAAGGAAAACATTTCCCAAAATGCCGATGTTATGAACAACCTGGTTGGACTTTGCATCAAGATAAGCCACTTCACATCGTGCTGTGCTTACCCATCGGGTTACCCCAAGATCTAGCACGGCATCGAAATTATGGCGCAACCTCCATATTTATCGGTCGTGTGACTTCCACCTACTCCCTTAAGTAGTCCAATATGTGTTCGGTTTGCATCAAACACTTATTGAACAACGCTGTGATGGTTTCTGAAGACAGTTTTAGGAAATGGGGTGAAATGTGGGAACGGTGCATTAAGTGCATTTAAGTTTACTGTATTGCACTTCTGCCCGATGTAAAATCATTCTCGTTACGTCTTGAACAACTATCGCGTATGCAGAAAATCACAGTTTTAAAACCTGCATTTTGGGAACGGAAAAGTTTATTATTCCTAAAGTCTAAAAATGAAAATTATAGCTATTTTCTCATTTTTAATGCAACTGTTGTGGTTAATCCTTTGCATGGCAAATAAAGAGAACGGAAAACTCGTGAGTGTAATAAATTCCATAGTAGAATATTTTATGAAACAATTCGTGTCATATAAAATTACTTTTTGTAAGGGCTATGGTATTTAAACTGGAAAAAAGAAATACTTGAGTCTACAATACAGATAAAAAAGTCAGTAACAGACTGAATAGTCGACCACTTCTAAAGAACCTTCACATCTGAGAATTGGCATGCTGATAGGTTATAAATTCTAGGTACCTCCAAATGCCCGAAAACAAAAACAAACTAAAATGGCGATTTTTGAATATCGTGTGCTTGAATTTTTCTATCACTTCTACCCTGGAAATGCCTGAAAAACAAAAAAATTCAAAGTGTGGCTTAGCCTCACTGTTCAAAATGCTGATACGTTTAAAGACAAATATGACAGAAACGTGGAAATGCTGTAAAAATTCCGTGAAATTCTGAGTTAAAACTAAGGGGCGTAAAAGTTTGCTCTCGGTTTACGTCAAAACATATGCACTGATGCCACTGCCCTGTTCTAAGTCGCAAGACAGTCACGAATCTACAAACCATCCTTTAGCAAATTATAATATTAAAAAAGTGGCAACTTTACAGTCCTAATTCAAACTGACTGAAGACTTGCCGATACTCGTAAAGCTTCTGTCGATCTTATAAGTGTAAAGATGATGGGCCTGCTCCATACGAAAGATAAAATTTACTATTCTATATGGATGGTGGAAGAAAATAATTATGCTAAATACCCTGTGGAGTTCTTGAATTCAGTAAAGCCTTCCGGAAAACGTCTACATTGTTTAAACTTAAAGCTCGGTGCCCCCGTAATGCGTCCTCGAAATCTGAATCATCCCAAACTCTGCAATAGCATAGATTACAAGTAATATCGCTAATGAGAAATAACATAGAAGTCGTCATACTTATAGGCATTGGGTATGAGTAGCTTTTTTACATTACAGGGATACTCCTCATAGCAAATGCCTACCCTTCCCAGTTACCGATGCTGCGGTTTCCCTGAAAATTTACTTCGTCATGACCATTGATAAAGCTCAGGTCAGTCCACCAAGTACACCGGAATCTACTGTACTTAAAAACGCCCTGCTTTTCTCATGGACAGTTACACGTTGCATATTCTAGGATTAGTTAATCAAATATTCTATTTTGGTTTAGCCCATCAGGAAAGACTTCAAATATTGTGTATAGTAAAGTTATAAATAAACATTTAACATTCAATTGCCTTTTAACATCTTATAATAATAAGTAATACTTTGAAATGTTATCGATAGCTTACTTTTCACGTTTCGTCTAACATTTTACTCAAATAACGCATTAATATTTAACAGGAATTTTGGTTTAAATTAATTTTTTATTTTTTTTTATTTTCAAAAATTTGTTTATTGATTCATATTGCGAAGAACGTGTACGACTGCTAGTTATTAAAAAAACACAAGTGCGTGTTAACGCACTCATGATACATTCAATGAAATTACAATAAATGCTGATGTGGGTTGCAGAAATGCGGATATATTCTTGCAGAGGAATCATAAGGCCCGTGAGCAGGGATTTAGAAACACCTCTTAGACGGAGAGTCTAACAAACCAGAAGTTAATTTCTTTTCACCGAAGTAACCAAACACATTTTAAGAGTGATAATTTATTTGTAAAATCTATTACATATATATATATATTTTGCACGTCTTAAAATTGTGAGGTCTCTAAACCTACATAACCCTTTTAAATGCTTTGAATAGCCCTTGTGAGATCTAAATAAATGAGAAAAAGTGCTGTATTTTATCCTGGTTTTGAAAACTGCCTGCACTGCAGCTCTAACGATATAAGTTATTGTTTAGTTTTCCGCGTATTTCCCTCGTCAAATACACATGACAGCAATAATAACTTCTTTATGTTCACATTAGTCTATTAAAATCTCATATTTAGTACCGCTCAAACACAGACCAGTTTGTATATTGTACAATCCGTGATTTTTATTTTCTGTAAGGAACACTTAGACTGCTACTACGACAATTTTGCGATACAGTATGACATCACTCGCTGCCTGGTGGGAATCCGCACTTCCGCAGGAGTCAACGTTAGTGAACAAAACTAATTCCCTTCTCTAAAACAATCCAATTATATCTTAAGCATCGACTTGTAAGAAGATGTACAGTCAAATCTTCAGTTTTAACTGTCACAATACTGGTATAATATGACGACTAGTCGACAAAATGTGTAGTGCTGCTCTTTGTGGGTATAACAGAACACAATCGGAGATATTGAGCGTAATAAGATAATTTCGTGCTGCAGACGTGTATCATCACAGGTTCAGCAGTTTGGGGAAAAACTTCAGAAATCACCTACTTAATAAAAAAGTCTTTAAACAAGAGAAGGAAATGGGGTGTTGTGGTACACTTATAGAACAAAATATTTGTTTACTACAGACAAAAGAGAGAGTGAACTGTGTATTGGTATGCTTTAAAAGAATGAATTGAGAAGAAAAATAAGAATTACCAAATTCATGTTAGAATCTTTTCTCTTAGAATTGAATTTCTTCTTCAATAAAATTATTGTTTTCCTGATTTTTATGAGTAACAGATTAAGTGACTGGCTGAAAGAATACATTTCTTTTGAGAGCAAATTTAAGTTCCCCGTGACTTAAAAACTGAAATAAGTTATTTATGATTTAGGGCAGTACCTTTGTTTAATTTAGGCCAGTTTAAGCCACATGGCGCGAGTAATTCCATTCCGTAAAATGGTTTCTAATCTACCCGGAAGTGAAACAAAAGACGATGTAATACCTTTTTAACGCAGCATCGGTCTTTATTGCGATTGGATAACGACATCAACTCGACGGAGCGTAGAATCCGCAAACTCTCTGTTATCACTGTGGGAAAACAGTGATAACAGAGATTTTGCGGACCCACATTTCGTAACTTTATCCTGTGGAGGATTGCTGGCTTTGACGGCTCATTGAACAGCAATCCATTTGTGTTCGTTGGCGTACAAATCCGGAGAACAAGAGTGCGAAGTCAGAATGCCAAGCTCTGTGGATTTTTTTTGTTAAATTATGTCAGATATCAGATTTTAAAGTAAACGTTAGCGGTTCTCCAGAAGAAGCTATAAGTGCCGCCCCGGTGGCGCAGTGGTATAAGGCGCTGGCCTCGGATCATTCGTCCGTAAGGTGTCCGGGTTCGAATCCCGGTCAGGCATGGATGTTGTATTTGTCTTACGGCACTGGCTCTCTCCCTTTCCTGGAACCAGTGACCCTAAATTAGGGACGGGCGACTGCTTATAGCCCATTGAGTTGCTCACGGTGGTCGTTAAACCTCCAATCAAAAAAAGGAGCTATAAGTGTAACTATATTTGTCTATATTTGTATATCTTTGAATGAGCAAAATACTGGTTCTTAAAATCAAACACGAAGACAAAAGTACTCAATTTAACTCATACACATAAAATGTGTAAACACAATGGGAGCGATTGAAATAAAAATAAAAATCCTTGTTTGTTTAAAAAACATCAAGAATCTTATGCATGTATCGTGTAATAAAATATCTTCCATGAAAATTCTTCAATAGAATAGCAGAGAGAGATATTTTTCTTTATAATTACTGCTACAGCTTTCCCGAAAAAAATTGTGTGTATAAAATAATATAGATTGAAAAAGATTCTCGCCTTCCTTGAAAGTTTCATTTGTCCTAGCACTCCTCTCTCCATTTTCCAGGCAGAGAATATTATAAGGACCTAAGGGACGTACAGTACAACATACTGGTTCTGAATCATATGACTAATGTCCATGACAACAGAGACTATTTAAATCCTGCTACACACCGTTCCATCAAGATAATGACAAGAGAATTCGCCGTAGCACGAAAATCTTAACGAATTCGGTGTATAGTTTATACATTCACTGCCTTTTCTTGTAGAATCTGTCAGGCAAACACCTTTCCGCAGGAGGACGGTCTCTTAAAATGCGTAAGATTTATCTGTGACGTCAAGTCTGATATATTTGGAATTATACCCTTAGATACATTAAACACGCTCGTGGAGTCAAAGAAAAAAATGATACGAATTCATATTCCTCTACTTCTACATCTATGAAGAGAGTTGTTGAAAGTTTTTTTGGAAATCTTAAAAAAAAGCTTACGGTTCATTGACTACGATTTATTTGTATAATTAAAGTTATTAAACTTCAGTGATTTTTAAATTCAAATGGCCAACGAGCTTGAAGTTTTGCGAGCACGTAAATTGCTCTCAACGGTCACATAAGATTCAGCTTATGTATATTTATATACCAAAAGAATATTTTATGGCACTTTGCTGCAACATTTTGAAACATTTACATCTTTTCCCGGAAACGTTGAAACATTTTACTAGTGTTGAAGTTTGTATTTTTAATGGATGTTTCTGATTCTGCAAACTTTTTCGGAGTATATTAATGATGAAAGAGTATCTGTGTGAAACACCATAGTTTCCGCTCACAGGCACATTTCAATAAAATCCTCAATTTTAATTCTTAATTTTTGAAAAGCCTCATTTTACTGCGTAGTGGGGTTTTTAGGAATTAAGAAAATCGTTGCAATATTATTACACATGATAGAATGCCATATTGGATATTAAAGGGTGGAATTTCACCGTAACAGCTACTGAGAAATTATAAAACATGATGTGTTTTCTGTGACTAATATTTTGAAATAAATATTTTAACCAGTTATTGACTAACGTGTGTTGAATATTTAAAACTTTTGAATTTTTAATAATTTAAACCTTTACGTTGATTTTGAATTTTACAAAAAAAAAAAAAAAATCGTTTGATCTCCCAAGTGCGACAATATACTAGTTCTTTACAGCATTCGACAGATATTTCTTTGCTTACTTCGTTGTTTTTCAAATTAAACACTGTCATGAAACAGGAAATAAAAGATCGCTCATAACTTCGCTAATCTTTGATTTTGGAAATTCCAAGTATTGAAAATATATTTTATCACATTCGTTGTTTACATTTCTAGCTACCGTGCAATCCGTAGGAGCGGTAGCTCGAACATGAGATCCATTGCTTCCTTCATGACGTCATTTTCCCAGCCAATGACAGCTCGTAACGGAAATGGCTCAACCAAAAAAGACATCCAAGAAACTACTAACTGGGATTAGACCATCATGCAGATGACCAAACACCTGATTTTTTGGTTTGATTATTTTTAAGTACCCGTAAACTCTAATCACTACTAGTAAGATTATTTAGAATGGAACAAAGTTATCTAAAATGGCTACTTGTAGGAAAAGTATTTCAAAATTTTTATAATTTAATTTATGCAGTAAATAAGTAAGAGCTTTTGAGAAAATTTGAAAATCCAAAAAAAGAATGTATTTTTAATTAGAAAAACCTAAATACCATAATTATATATAAGAAGATGAATCAGTATCTAAACTTTTTAATAGTAACGACTGGTGAATACCAGTTTCAAAGATATATCACCTAGCTTTAAAAGTTGAGATACAAATAGCTTCCTGAACGGGAACAAGTATTTTCGTTACAATGTCCCTGACACCATACTTTGTGAAGGAATATATTAAAACATTACGGATTTTCATGTTTTGTGTTAATTGAAGAAAGAAAAGTTTTGTTGATACATCGAATTAACGTTTCCAGATAATAATACAAAACCGAATCAACAGTAGAGTGAACAATCTGAAATTCCTGAAAAAAATGTCCACAGATTAAATAAAAATTACTTGTGAACAACACATGCTGGGGGAACTCTCTGATGAAACATACATTTTCTGAGTATTTCCATAAGTTATTTGTTTCATACAGTAATAAAATAATTCTGAAAACGCCATTTGGGAAACATGTGTTTGATATTCTTCTGGAAAAATACCAGTACTTTGGGAAATAATAATTTGCTCATAAATGTCTTTTACAGTGGTTTATACTTTTGATAGATTTTTAATTCCAGTAATTTTCTGAAAAGTATAAAGGAGGTATCGTGCAGTGATCCATTCCCATTTCTCTAGTAAAAGGAGTTATGCAATGGATCTACAAATAATGATTAGATTTTTGGATCATGCTTCCCAAAAACTAGCAGATTAAGTGATAAATAAATGAATCAATTGTCTGCAATGACGGTAAAAACATACTGGATCAACTGTTTTATTTTTTATGATATATTTCATGCCACATTGTGAAACAGCTTCAGACTCTAATTGCTGATATTAGTGAAAATTATGAAGGGCAGTATTTTATTTCAACCCTTCTGTAAATAAAGTATATTTGCGCGATGTCTAAAGGGAAGTACCAGGAGGGTCCCGCTTGGGCTGCGCAGTATCAGACGCGGTTATTTTGAAACCACGCATGACGTAGGTGTGGACGCAGGACTCTCAGTCTTTCGACTTCTTGCATCCCTGTTTGTTTACATTTGGTGTGCTGGAGTTTTCTCTATTAACGCAGTTGATTTTCAACCGCTTGAAGTTTGTATCGTATAGTTCTATGTTTATGTTTTGTTTATTTTGATATTTACATGGATTTATCACTGAAATTCATTGCTTCTGTGTTTCGTAAGAAACGCAATAATGCCGGGTTGTGCAGTGGCCTGTTGTACTACGTACAATAGGAAAACGAAGAACACTGATATTATGTACCATGTATTTCCGAAGGACTTATTACTACAAAATTTGTGGATTCAGAAATGTAAGCGTCAGGATTCCTTCAAAGTGTCCAATGCAAGAGTGTGTTCTCAACATTTTACACAGGATGACTACCAGCGTGACTTAAAGGCAGAGTTACTTGGGTTAACTAGCGGGAAAGTGTTGAAGCCTGATGCAGTACCTACACTAAACCTTCCCACAAGCAATAATACTGGTATTAATAAGGTAAGTTCGAGAGCCAGTGCTGACATTTCAGGACCTGAGACTACAAAGCCTACTGCACTTAGATGTCATGACCGTGGAGTTCGGAAACGTGCATTGGAAACCCTTGATAATCTATCACCAAAGAAGAGGAATGTAGAGAAACCGATGGGAACTGATCAAGAAACACAGTGCATGCTGAGTGATATAAAAACAATGGAGAAAAGAATAAAGAAATTGGAGGAAGAAAACCAAAGGCTAAACACAGCGTGCATTCAGATGAGAGTAAGAAACAAGTACCTTCACAGTCAGCTCGTAACAACTCGACGACTTTCTCAGGAATACTTGAAAAAATTGACACGGAGTTAGAAACCGAAGTAAGGAAAGTTTTAGCAAAACTCTTCACTGCAAATCAGGTCCGTTGTTTAATAAAAGGTAAGAAATGTGTAAAATGGGAAAGGGAAGACATCTGTAAAGCCATTACTCTTCGTGCAATGTCAAAAAAGTGCTATATTTTCTTGAGAGATAAAATGGGGTTTCCATTGACAGGAATTTCAACACTGAGACGGTGGACTGCTCGCTCATTTCATTGTCGCCCTGGCATTCTTAATAATGTCCTTCAGCTAATGAAGGCACAGGCACAAAGACTTAGTACTTTAGAGTGAACATGTGTCATTTCTTTTGATGAAATGAACATAGATAGCAGAATTTCCTATGACCAAGAAGAACAGAGGACTGTTGGTCCACACAGTAATGTGCAAGTAGTCATGGTACGAGGAGTGTTTGCAAGCTGGAAGCAGGTAATATATTTTGATTTTGACATAGAGATTACAGCCTCATTGTTGAACAAAATAATATCATCTCTGGAAGATATTCAGTATAATGTTGTTGCTGCTGTAGCTGACCTCGGTGGCAAAATTCGTGCTGTATGGAAGGAATTACATGCAACACACACAAACACATGCTTCCCCAATCCTCAAATACCAAATAAACGAGTTTGGGTGTTTGCAGATGTTCCACACGTTTACAAGCTGCTAAGAAATCATTTTCTCGATGATGGACTAACACTTCCAGGTAATAAAAAAATTACAAAAGCTACTATTGAACATCTCCTTACTCTGGATTGCAGTGAGATGAAGATATGCCCCAAGTTGTCACTTCATCACATTAGTGTGAAGGGTCGTGACTGCCAACGTGTATATTTGGCAACTCAGCTCTTTTCGAACCACACTGCACAAGGAATACGCTTTCTTATGCCACATGAAGAACACGTCGCGAAATTTGTTCAGCTTCTGAACGACTCGTTTGATGTGCTGAATTTAAGAAGGTCTACAGATGAGAAGTCTCTGGCACGTAGATTTGGAACTCATCGTGAAACCCAAGAGAGGATTCTACGACACCTGCATGCATGCATCCGAGGAATGAAGGTAGGTAATGTAACATATATGTTACCCTTTCAGAAAGGATTCATCACAACCATTTGCTCATTACTGGGACTCTTTACTGATCTAAAGCCTCTGAACATAAAATACATCCTAACTGCTCGACTGAATCAAGACTGCCTTGAACATTTTTTTTCACAAATAGCTGGGCTTGGCCACTTCTATGATCATCCATTGCCTACAAAAGTGAAATCCCGTTTGCGTCTTTTGCTTCTAGGTGCCAATGTAAGTGACATTCCATTTTCAAGTGCTGCTCCTGTTGTACAAGGTGCGGGTGATGATGATTACTTTTTGACATCTCAATTGTTTAGTGCCGTTTCACCTGATATGTCAGAACCCCTGGCAATGATTGAAGGTGAAACTGAGATTCGGGATATTACACTACATGACTCTACAGGTATTCAGGTACCACCTGCTACTCCTGTCTCTGATTGCTCTGTAGAAGGCTTTCGTTACCTTGCAGGTTACATAGCTTACGGAGGAAGAAAATATGACCGTTCGCTGGGTACGCCAACTGGCCAGCTACTTAATCCACCATCAACTACAGAATCAGTACCTGTTAGCTGGATTGAGACCCTTTCACGAGGTGGCCTGCTTGTTCCATCAGATCCATGGTTGGAGAAAGTTAGCCAGTTTGAGTTGATGTTTGCAGAAGTGCATGGACATGACTCTTTATCCCAGGAACACAAGATTGTACACAAACTATGTGTGAAAATTGGTCAGAAGTTTCCAGATGTTCCTACAGAGGTGATGAAGTTGTATGTTAGAACCCGAACCTTTATACGGCTAAGACATTTAAATGCAAAAGCAAATGTTAGGAAGGCAGAAGGAACACAACGCAGAAAAGCACGTAAGTGGCAGGCTTCATCAAAGTGAAAATTTCCTGGATGCACATGGCCAAACCAGATTTTTCATGCCATGGAGAAAATGTAAGCAACCTGCAGGAATAATGCCACGGAATTCTGCCATCAGAAAGCTAAGTTGTTTTTTTTTATTTCAATTTTTCATTGTTTCTATGCATGTATGCAAGTAATTGCAATTTTTCTGATAGCTATTATGTATACTCATCTGAGAAAGATATTTTTTTTCAATACATCTGTCATGGGCACATTGTGTTAAGGATCAAATCTGGTAAAGGAAAAGTTGTAGAATTTAATTAGCACAGCATCAGTGGTAATGAGTATACCAACTTATTTGCTAGTCATTAACATAAAAAAAAATGTACCACACACATATATAGGAGAGACAGAGTTTTTAATGATGAACAATTTTCACCATTCCTTTATGGTGTGTGTGTATATGTATGTATATCTGGTGTGTGTGTATATGTATGTATATATGGCATGTGTGTGTATATGTATGTACATATGGTGTGTGTGTATATGTATTTTTCAAGATGTCATTTTTTAAGTAGATATTCGATATAGCTTCTATATCTTCACTTCCAGAAAAAATGTCAACCTTCTTAAATAATGTGTGTGGCTGTGTACAAACAATTTTAAAAATAGAAACCTAGAAAAAGAAGAATATCAAAACCCAATAACCGAGCTATATTCTCCCCTTGATGAGGGCTAAAACTAAAAAACTGTAAACTCTAAAAGTGAGATTATAAAAGGAGACATGTAATGTAGAACATGTTGAGAATAATCACTTAGTCCTTCAGGGTAAAACAGAAATGATCCCTCTCTCATTTCTACAAAGACTTGAAAGTGAGTTTCTGCTATATTACATCTGCTTCAGTGCACCAAATATAAATTTTGTAAGTTAAAAAAATATTTGAACATTAAATTCTACTAAACCTGTAAACTGCTAAAACAACCAGTTAGCACATATGCTGGTAGAAAAGGGAAAAGGTTTAAAGTGAAAATCACATTCTTAAACTTTGAGCAAAATAAGCTTAATAAACATTACAGGAAAAAAATAATTTTGAAAAAAAAGACATATAATAACACTTAACTCTCTCTTTGTATCTTGGTTTTCTTGCGCTTAAATTTGTTTTTAGCCTGCTTATGTGTTATATACATACACACCATGAAGGAATGTTGAAAAATCTTTCAAGAGTGAATGTATGAAGAGAGACAGAATCGTTTTCGTGTTGTTCCTAGTACGGAAGTGATTGATATAGCCGCGATACGTATTGCCGCCTTTGTTGGCATTTTTTGATGAAGTAAATTTCAGAACTAATTTAAGTATCAGTGTCCAACCTTAATACTTGTAGCTGTTTTATTTGTAGTGGCTTGGCTACCAATTTCGTTGTTCAATAAGTATTAAAATGTGAGTTCACATATATGCAAATAAATTTGGAAATGTTGCGCTTCCAGGAAGATAAATGCTTTGAATTTATGAGATTTATTTATGTGTGAGCAGTTTTTCGCAGTTTTATTTCGTTATTATCATAATAAGTGTGACTATCACGATCGTTTCGTATGCCGTAACCCCACGCCACAAGACACTCAAAGCTGCCATGTTGGCTGCCATGCGTCCACGCCGACGTCATTTCAGCAGCCAATGAGAGGCTGACATCGCAGCGAGCCCAACCTTATACCATGAGATATATCTAAAGACCTTGGGGAAGTACATCACGAACACATATTTTCAGAAGACGATGTTTTTCAAGTATTTTTACGCTGAATGCTTCAGAAAGAGCTTTTGATTTTCATCAAACTGCAATAGGTAGGTAAAAGTCTACTCGACGTAAATAAATGACATAATTTGTTAAAATCCAATAGAAACCTTCATTCTTAATACACTGCCGGAAAGTGCAAAAAAAGAACACTAAGAAGAATTTGGCGGACGACCATGAAATTTACATATGTTAATGGGGTCGAGATTACGTAGGTGTGATGTTAATTTCGGGACCAACCGGTTAGCGCTTACGCCGCAGCACGGCGTTATACGCAAATTATCGTCGGTGGTATTTACGAAGTACTGCGAAGTGAATATAATCAGTCGTCGGCGTACGGACAAGTGCGAAGACCCTGAAGAAGCTGCAATGCCTGGACATGGAAGACGTGTACGATTTCCGCAGTTATCGGACTTTGAGCTAGGTCGTCTAGTTGGACTCCGCGAGGGCGGGTGGTCGTATCGACGTATTGCGAAGCGAATTGGACTGGAAGTATCGGTGGCAGCACGATGGTGGCGTAGATGGTCCGAGGAACATTCCCGCACGAGAAGACGTGGAACCGGTCGTCACAGACGGACTGATGAGCGCAGAACATCCACTGCGACGCAAATCCGAGCTGCCGTTGCACCTGAGGTGACTTTGCGAACAATCAGCAACCGTCTACTGGATGCAGGACTACGTGCACGTGAGCCTCTGGCATGTGTACCTCTGACTCCAGCCCACCGTCAGTAAAGGCTGCAGTGGTGTCGCCAACGTCTGCACTGGAGAACGCAATGGCGATCTGACGTGTTCAGCGATGAAAGCAGATTCTGTTTGGGAGCTTCCGATGGCCGTATGCGTGTTCGCAGACGCACAGGGGAGCGTTTCCACCCTTCTTGCATCCGCCAGCAGCACGCAGTGCCTACACCTGGTCTCCTGGTGTGGGGAGCGATCAGCTATCGCTATCGTACACAACTAGTGTTTGCACCGGGTACGTTAAACAGCACCTCCTACATCAACAAGATCATTCAGCCCGTTGTTGTACCATTTGTAAGATAAGTCCATCGTGGGGTTTTCCAGCAAGATAACGCACGCCCACACACGGCACGTGCAACGCAACATGCACTTCAGGGTGTGAGACAACTTCCATGGCTTGCACGTTCACCGGATTTGTCCCCTATTGAGCACGTTTGGGATTTTACGGGACAACGACTTATCCGGTCTCCACGGCCAGCCACGACCATCCCCGATTTACGCGTCCAAGTTGAAGATGCTTGGAACTCAATACCCCAAACTTACATCCATTATCTGTACGACAGACTCCATGCCAGAATGGCACAGTGTGACGCAGTTCATGGCGGTTGAACCTCGTACTAACCATGTTACATGGAAATGCCATTTTTCAGTTTACCAGCAAATACAGCTGTATTTTGCCATCATTTTTTGATCACGTTATCCTCTGTATTCCGTTATTATGCTGTATAAATTTCTTTGGTATCAGACATCCCCTTCTTGGTGTTCTTTTTTCACTTTCCGGCAGTGTATTTAATTGATTCTGCTTTAATGCTTGGAATTCCGTTATTAATTATTGACGTTTTAAATATTTTATCCATCATCAGATGAATACTTTTGGCTGTTGTTTCCAGCAAAATATGTGGTTATGAAATTGAAACCCATCCTTTTTACAGCACCCACAAGTATGGCACGTCACGACTCGTTTCCCTGGCGAGTGTGCTTCAATTGACACAAAACACGAAAATCCGTTATTTTTTAATTCTATTTATCATCATATATGCTAATAATACTAAATTACTGTAGGTTATCAAATTATGCAAAGGTACTTCTTAGATGGAGAAATTATTTATTCACGTACGGAAAGATTCAAGTAATAAGTTTTGTTAAACACAGGAAGTGATGTTCAACCTATTCTAACATATGCACCCACCACAAGTAATGCCGAAGAAGAAATTGAAGAATTTTATGAGGAAATTCGTTATCTAAATAACAAAAGAGAGCAGCACTTGAAAATAATTATGGGGTATTTCAATGCAAAAATAGGGCAACGACAACAGAATTAAACTTTAGTAGATAAATTCGGCCACGCCAATAGAAACCACCGTGCAAATGCTTTCGTAGAGTTTGCAGAGGCAGAAAGGGTTTTCATCGTGAAATCCTTTTCAAGAAAATGCCGCGAAGGAAATGGACATGGAGACATCCCAATGGATGCACAAGTGAAATTTATTTTATTATGTGTAACAAGATATTTGTCATGGAAGACTAAAATGTGCTGAACATGTTCAACACAGGTAGTGACCATAGAATGGTAAGATGTAAGATGCACCTCAATGCTAAATTCCAGCATGGCAAGCTCATAAAACAAACAAAGTGTATTGACGTGACCAACCTTAAAAAGCATAATAGTACCTTCAATTTGGAACTGAGGAACAGATTCTCCGCTCTAGATGGCCTAACATCGGAAGAAGTGGATATTTCTGAAGTTAACAGAAAAGTAACCAAAGCTCTTATGGAAACAGTTACAAAATTAGCTGGGTCTAAGAACAAGTTGCATGTGAACAAATTATCAGGAAAAACCAAAGTGGATAATATAGAGCTATGCAAGACAGCACGAAAACGTATCACTGAAAACGTAAGGAATTTCAACTGTGAACTAGTAAGGAAAGCAACTGAAAACAACCAAAGCCTAAAAATACAAAGGGACATCTCAGTAAGCAAAGAAAACAGATTATGGCACTGCGAAAAGAAGATGGTTCTGTAACAAGAAATATAGGCGAAAGTTTGACAAGAGTGAAATATTTCTACTCCCAATTATATGAAAGGGATAATACATGTTCTTCAGACATCATGAAAGGTACCAGTACCAGAGTTCTTCCAGTCCTCCCAGCAGATGTTGCCCTTGCAATCAAGAACATGAGCGGTGCAAAGCTCCAGGAGAAGATGGAATTACTGTAGACATCACACAAGAAGCAAGTGGAGAAATTAAAACTGTACTCGCCCAAATTTTCACTCGATGCCTTCATGACGAGAAGATTCCTAAGAATTGAAACAACGCTACAACGATCCTGCTACATAAAAAAGGTGACACTGAGGATCTCAGGACCTTCAGACCTATCAGCCTCCTATCTGTGGTTTATAAAAACGTCACTAAAGTTATTTCACACCGCTTGAAGGTAACACTGGACATGGCTCAACCGAGATAACAAGCTGGATTCAGGAGTGGCTACAGCACTATAGGTCATATCAATGTACTGAGAGAACTAATTGAAAGAGCGAGGAAATATGAACTTCCATTGTGCATGGATTTTATCGATTATGAAAAGGCCTTTGATTCAGTAAAACCGTCAGCAGTTACAATGGCTTTGGAATACTGCAGTGTTAAAAATGCATACATTATTATTATAATAACATCTATGAAAATGCAAGAGCAAAGATTCGGCTGTTTGAAAATACAACACACTTAAAAATTGAAAAGAGAGTGATCAAGGTGACACCATATCTCCGAAGCTCTTTAATGCCAATTGGAGAATGTCTTTCAATCACTGAACTGGGAAAACAAAGGGATAAAGATTAATTGAGATTATCTAACTGACCTTCGTTTTGCTAATGACGTAGTCATTTTTTCAACTACCCCATCAGAGCTGCAGTGTATGATCCAGGAATTTGTTGACAAGAGTAAAGAAGTGGTATTAAAAATGAACTTTCAGAAGACAAAAGTGATGTACAATGCTTTTACAAGAAATGAATATTTATCGATTGATGGAGAAAAGTTGGAGATAACAGATACGTGCGTTTATCTTAGACAGCAGATATCAAGTGAGGGTCACATTGATGAAGAAATTAATCGGCGTATAAAACTTGCCTGGAGAGCTTTTTAAAGAAACAGCATAATTTTCAAGAGCAGTATGCCATTATGTCTTAAAAGAAAAGTGTTTGATCAATGCATCCTTCCAGTGCTTATGTTTGGTGCAGAGACATGGACCTTAACTAAAAGAGACATACAAAGGCTGCCGACATATCAAAGAATCATGGAGGGTTGCATACTTGGTGTAACCAGGAGAGATAAGAAAAGGAACTCATGGAAACGAAAACTGACAAGAGTGGAAGACGTCATGATCAGTGAAAAATTCCTGAAACGGCAATGGGCTGGAAATACTGCCAGAAGGACAGGCCATCAACGGACAGCCGAAATTTTAGATTGGTTTCGAAAGGACAGGAAAACACCCAGAAGAAGACCACATGGGAGATGTGTAGATGAAATTCGAAAGTATGCGGGAGTAACATGGAGGAGACTGGCACAAGACAGACCGTTGTGGAAAAGGCTTGAAGAGACCTTCGTCCAACAGTGGATTGATAATGTTTCACAATTATGACGATGATGACGATATGAAACATCATCATTTAAATAACTTTCACAGACTATCCACTCAGTATTTAGTCCTTATCATATAATTACTTTTGTTGTAAGACAACATGTCTTTGTCGTTTATGGATGAACAAATTTAAGGATTTATATTTGAAGAGATATTGGTTTCACTATCACTGAATATCGAATTTTAGATTTCGGCAGTTTATGGAGAAAAATTAATATATAAAATTATAAATTTAATTGTGAAAGTTAAAATATTGCGGACGATGTGTTTTTTTTAAAAGTCAGTAGTTACTCACATGCAAAATGGAAGAACAGGAATTCCCGAAAATTTTATGACACGTAGTCTTACAAGGAAAATTTGATTGTTTGTCTGCCTAGGAGTTGGCATACAGCAGTGATGGCCAATTGGCAGACCGCCATTTTATTTATTACGGCCTACGTATTACATTTAATTCATTCAAAAAATTTTATAGTTCAAATTGCAGAATTAACGACTATTTAGCTCATACTTGAAGGTTTCCGCTCAATCCCTGTTACACTTGGCCAAAATACGATTTAGAACTTCAGGCAGTTTACTTACATTCCTAAATTATCACCACAAGCATTAATTCCTCATTAAACCTTCCCATTTATTACTCATCTATTTCACTGGTTAGGAAAGTACAGTCTATTTACCTATTGCGGGAGCGCTTCTCGCCCTCCGCTTCCTCTCTTCAGTCATCACTGACGGTCTTACGTCACAGAGAGGGCGATATTTAGGTGTTCAGGTAAATCATTACTTTGAGAGACGGAATTGTACCCTGCATTTCTTATTCTCACCAAGAATTTCCTCCGCTCTTTTTTGCATGTCTCACTGCAGTCTGCTCATCCCCGAGCACGTGCAAAATTTTGTTTTTCGCGTGTTTGTTGTAACGAAACTGTTTTCCATACTTAGGTAAGCAGACTATGAAAATCGTGAACTTAGAACAGAATGGGATTTCGTTTATTTTTTAATCCTCAATAAAACTAACAGACTTCATTGCTTAGTTTGTCTTCAAATGCTAGCCGTATTAAAAGAATATACTCTGAAATGACACTAAATCCCTAATCACTTGAGAAACTACAACATGTTTTCCAGCGAATCACGAAAAAGTGCTATTGAGCAATTAAAAATGAAAATGAAACAGCAAAAAGCGTAATTAGTAATGTGAACATGGTTCAACAGCCATCCTTCCTGACATCCTATGTAATTAGTTCCGTACTTATAAGAGCAAAGAAACCGTTTAAAGACGGAAATTTTGTGAAAATGTGTGCAGTTGAAATGTCAGAATCGTTTAATGAAGAACAAGAGATAAATGAATTTTATCTGCACCTTGTTCAAGACAAACAGTTACTAGGAGAATCGAATATATTAGTATGCATTTGACTTCCATCATGAATTATTTATTTAAAAATTGTATGTGTTTTTCATTGGTGCTTGATGAAAGTACAGACATCACGGATACTAGTCAGCTCCTAATTTTTGTTAAAATGATTCGATAAGACTTTTCTATTCAAGAACTGTTATAAAAGGTTTGCTCTTTGCACGCTGCAAGGTTTTCCTTGCAGCGTGCAAAGAGATTCTACATTTCGTTTCTGCTTTACGAAATGTAATGGAGGAATCTGGGGGACATGAAAAGTTGGTTGCTGTATGTACCGATGGTGGTAGGGTTATGATTGGTTCTCAAACTGGTTTTGTTGGATTAATGAAGGAAAAGAAAATTGACGGGCATACATTACATTGCATAGTTCAGCAAGAAGCCTCGTGTGCAAAATCCATCAAAATATTTGACACAATTGCTACTGTAACCAAAATAACAAATTTTATCAGAAGAGGAACCAGCTCTCTTACCCACAGAAAGTTCCTTGGTTTTTTAGATGTATGTTCTTTATATGGCGATCTTCTGGAAAAGAGGAAACTTGATAAAAGGTATCTTAAAACTCATCAAACAGAAGTCATCGTTCTTTCCACATTTATAAGTGAGACACGAAAAAATTATAATTGGCCGCCACCGGGAATCGTACCCTGGGTCTTCCACGTTACGTGCCGGCCATGCTACCACTGCACTACATCGGCCTCAAATTCCACCAGACACACATACGGGAACTGACAATCCACTTGGCAGGCTGCTTCTTGGAGCCCCACACTATCCTGGGGATTCACCAAAGATGGTAAGCAGCAACTGAACAAATAACTAGAAGGCGAATGAATAATTAATACGCACAACTGACGTAGATTAAGATCATCATACAGAAGTAGTCGCTCTTTCCACGTTTATAAGTGAGTCACGGAAAAAATATCATTGTCCGCCACCGGTAATCAAACCCAGGGTGCAGTGGTAGCATGTCCAGCGTATAACTGGAAGACTCTGGGTTCGATTCCCGGTGGCGGCCAATAACAATTTTTCCGTGACTCACTTATAAACGTGGAAGGAGCGATGACTTCTGTGTGACGTTCCTAATCCACGTCAATTGTTTGTATTAATTATGTTAAAACTCAGTTCCACGGAGATTTATAATTTAGTTACAGAGAAACGATTTAATGTATTTCCATATTAATCCATCCTTATTGATTAGATTTAAACCTATGTTTTGTGTGAACTATGTGTTGGTTTTCTAAACTGATTTTTAGATATACCCTGTTATGTAATATAATGTGTTGCCACTACAATGACCTAGTGGTTTAAGTGTTGGATATTGACCGCCTGTACAAGCAGACTTCGAACACAGGATGAGGAGCGCGTTCGTCTTAAGCACTCGTGTTCTTCCTTTTCCGAGATCAGTGGTGTGAAATTCAGGAGAAGTGACTGTTCATAAAACATATATTCTTGGTAAATTTGGTCGTTAGGCACTCCAAAAAGAATGTTTTCCCTGCATATATTGCCTTTACCGTTGGAAACACGTTCTAGAAGGAAAATTATGCACTTGCAACACGTGTCGCTTTTGAATGGTTCATATTTCGTTATTGATGATTTATATTCGAAACGGTTCATATTTGAAATATTTCAGAGATCCGTACTCAAATATTCGCTGAATGATATTTTTCTGACTGAAATACATAAATTGCAAAATAATCATAAAAAAGAAATTTTACGAAACATGCATATTAAGAATTTTTTTTTTTTTTTTTTTTTTTTTTTTTTTGATTGGAGGTTTAACGACCACCGTGAGCAACTCAAATGGGCTATAAGCAGTCGCCCGTCCCTAATTTAGGGTCACTGGTTCCAGGGAAGGGAGAGAGCCAGTGCCGTAAGACAAACACAACATCCATGCTTGACCGGGATTCGAACCCGGACCCCTTACGGACGAATGATCAGAGGCCAACGCCTTAGACCACTGCGCCACCGGGGCGGCATTAAGAATTTTAAAATACATGACCTAAATATTAATATCAGGCTGAACGTACTCGACTATTTCAAGCGATTTGTAAGTAAAGTGAAAAACTGAAATGTCGATGTCCAAATCACATGGGCCGCGCAGTGGTCTAAGGCGTTGGCCTCTGATCATTCGTCCGTAAGGGGTCCGGGTTCGAATCCCGGTCAGGCATGGATGTTGTGTTTGTCTTACGGCACTGGCTCTTTCCCTTCCCTGGAACCAGTGACCCTAAATTAGGGACGGGCGACTGCTTATAGCCCATTTGAGTTGCTCACGGTGGTCGTTAAACCTCCAATCAAAAAAAAATCACATGGTTTGTAAACATCTTCATGGGGAGAGAGGAAGGTTGAACGAAAAAGTGACGTAAGCAGCCCGGTTCCATTCGTCGAAACGCACAGAATTGTTTTTTGTCTTAGTGTTGGAGATTTCTTTCATGAAATTAATTTCCCTGAATCACGGACATGATGCACCTAACTGTATTTTTCGTTCACGCATGTCGCTCACACCCTGGGACAAAAAAAACCCCAGAGAAACTTAGTAAATTCACAAGTTAAAAAATCGCTTTATGTTCCATTACTTTATGACGTTTTTCCTTACAAATTCAATATACAGTAAACGCTCATTAACCCGGACCCCATTGAGTCAGACTTCGCTTAATCCGGACAGCCCTTTTCAAAAAACCAAAACCGTAATATACGCGAATAAAAAGCTCAGTTACGGGCGCGTGACTTCAAACTAATCATTTATCCTGCAGGTGCACCTGCTGTGACTCAACCGGTTTCTCTTTCTCTCTCCAATGCTATTCTACTGTTTGTGCTGGAGGGTCAGCTGCTGCGACTCAACCGGTTTCTCTTCCTCTCTCCAATGCTACTCTACTGTTTGTGCGGGAGGGTCAGCTGCTGTCACTCAACCGGTTTCTCTTCCCCTCTCCAATTCTACTCTACTGTTGGTGCGAGAGGGTCACCTGCTGTGACTCAACCGGTTTCTCTTCCCCTCTCCAATGCTACTCTACTGTTTGTGCGGGAGGTTCAGCTGCTGTGACTCAACCGGTTTCTCTTCCCCTCTCCAATGCTACTCTACTGTTTGTGCGAGAGGGTCAGCTGCTGTGACTCAACCGGTTTCTCTTCCCCTCTCCAATGCTACTCTACTGTTTGTGCGGGAGGATCACCTGCTGTGACTCAACCGGTTTCTTTTCCCCTCTCCCCAATGCTACTCTACTGTTGGTGCGGGAGGGTCAGCTGCTGTGACTCAACCGGTTTCTCTTGCCCTCTCCAATGCATATCCACTGTTTGTTCGGGAGGGTGGGTCAGTCCGTCGCTTCCGCTGATACGCTGCGCATCACGTCTTGTGTTACACAGTATCTTTATTTACTGTTATTCAAAATAAAGTTTTACAGTGTTTTAATTTGCGTGAAGTGATGTCTTGATAAACGTACAGACGCTTAAAATCGTAAACACAAGGCTATCTATAAAAATATAGTATAGAGCGATAAAAGACGCGTGATAGAATATGTGACGGGCATTTGTGTGGAATATGGAATAGCCAAAAAGACTGTTCCACATATAAGGAAGAAAAAGACGACCTACGAAAAATTGTCCTGAAGTTTAATGTAGAAAGGAAGCAAGCGTTGTTTAAATAATGCGGACGCATACAGATCAATCCCTGGACCATGCTGTATGCAATTGTTTTTCTCAGCTTCGTTCTTGTGGATTGTCTCCGCGAAGGATTGAAATTCAAGCTGAAACGGAAAGATTATCTGAACAGATGGACATTAGCACATTTCAACCAGTTCAGGTTGGTTGTTTAGGTTCAGAAAGCTGCATAACATAACAAATAAAAGACTATGTGGTGAAAGACTCAGTGTCGAAGCTGAAAATTTTGAGCCCTTTAGGAAAACATTGGACTATTTTTTTAAAGTAGGGAAAAATACAGACTTCACGGTTATATAATTATGTTGTGACGGGCTTATATCGCAGAGCCTTACCCGACAGCCCCCAAGCGTCTAAGGCTGAAAAAAAGCACGCCTGGAAGTAAGATTAGTAAGGAACGAGTTTTGGCGTTGTTATGTGCAAATGCTGACGGAAGTCACATGTTGAAGTATGTGACTGTGGGCAAAAGCAAAAAGCCATAGGCAATAAAAATATATTGGACAGTTAACCAATCTACTACTGCAGCTCAAAAATGCATGGTTCACTTCAGATATCACAATGGATTGGTTTCATAAAAAACAGGGCCGGAAATCAGAAGATATGAACTTAGGTTTTAAAAATTCCTGTTTTTCATGACAATGCTGCAGCACACCCAGAGGCGAAAAACCTGAGAAGTGATGATAAAAATGTTATGTATATGTTCATGCCACTAAACACCACCTAGCTCTGGTCCAGCCTATGGACCAAGGCAACGCCTACACAGCCAAAAGTCTTTTCAGAAAAAATGTTTTAAATGAAATTGTGGAAGTCAAGGAACCGACTGAAGGAGATGAAGACAGAAGAGTATAGAAGACGTTACAGTATCTCACAGCTTACAATCTGAGACCTATGATTTTTAAATTTGTAGCTGCTACGAATAATATACAACCCTCAACTTTGGTTAAATCGTGGAAAAGAAATTCTGATAAATGAGGTGGTTGATCCAGATACAGCTGAGTTCGAAACAGAAGATTTTAATGACAAACTCCACCAAAGTGGTGCAAATGCGGTAACCCTGGAATACATTGAGTTGTGGTTAGAAGGAGATGAAGAAGACACAGGTTGTCATTTTTTCACAGAGGAGGAGATTGTTGAAAGTTTGACAGCAGCAGAAAGTTCTGAAGGGGATGAAGACGACCACGATGTAGCAGACGATATTAGTGAATCAAAACCAAAGTTGACTGAAATCAAAGAACACTTGAATTTCGTGATCAAATGCGTCGAAAGCAGCAAAAATGAAAGCATATCTGGATATTACAAACATTTGAGGCAACTAGGCGAATTAATAGTTCGAGAAATTAGCTATAAAGGTAAACAACAGCTGAATATTTTCTTCAGACCAGCGAGCGTGTCAAGTGAAGTAAATGTGGAAGATCCTGGAACGTCATATTCTAAGGAGTAACTTAAAGTTAAATCGTAGGAGTTAAATATAATGTAAGTTATAAGTTGATTTCTTTCTTGTGGATTAATTAGCCCTTTGTATTACTTCAAGTGCAAAACAAATCTTTTTGTTGTTATACACGGTGATTAAACTATATCTTGGCTTAATTTACATGTTACTTTTTTAATAGCGACTTTCATTAAAGTAGACGACACAGAACTCCAATTAGTCCAGATTAATGAGGTTTTACTGTATTGCAAAACTTACGATTCACCCTTTGTAATTAAACTCAGGAATGTGTGCTTGATAAATGCCCAATTCACATGATTGTTTTACAAAGTTGTCTTTCAATTTCTGATAATGTGCAGTAAAAGCATGTGAGCCGCCCCGGCGGCGCAGTGGTCTAAGCGATGGCTTCTGATCATTCGTCCAAACGGGGTCTGGGTTCGAATAACGGTGAGGCATGGATGTTGTGTTTGTCTTACGGCACTGGCTCTCTCCTTTCCCTGGAACCAGTGACCCTAAATTAAGGACAGGCGACTGCTTATAGCCCATTGAGTTGCTCACGGTGGTCGTTAAACCTCCAATCAAAAAAAAAAAAAAAAAAGCATGTGAAAATTAATTACACTACTGGCCATCCAAAATGCAACGCCAAGAAGAAAGCATCCGATTGGCCTGAAATTTGCAGCATGCGTCGCCCGCGAGAGGACATGCAAACGATTAGCAATGCAGGGCATATGCAAATCATGTGCTTCCGCCACGCCACCTAGAAGGACTATAAGAAGGGTGCACAGAAAGCGGGTTGTAAGTAGTGGAAGTGTGTTGTGCTGCCTGACCTAGACGTGGGAAGCTATCTGATGCCTCGTCGCAGATTACGGCAGTCATTCCAGTACGTTTCGGAGTTCGACAGAGGACGAATAGTGGCTTAGCGAGTCAGCGAGTTATCGCACCGAGACATCGGTGCCCGTGTGGGACGACATCCAGCAACAGTGAGGCGAGTATGGATTCGGTGGGTGCAGGAGGGACGGACGGACCGATGTGAGCAATTGCCGCAGCCGCGGCACACCACCGAACGAGAGGACCGGCATGTTGTGCGGCGGGCATTGACGGCTTGCAACGCCAAATCTCGAACGTTTGTGCAGGAATTAGGGTGTGTTGCGGAACAACCTGTGTCAGCACGTACCGTTCGACGTTGTCTGCAGGAGAGGGGACTTGTCGCATAACGCCCATTTCTCCTATTACACCACTGGCGAGTGCGGGGGCAGTGGGCCGTTGAACACCGCTCCTTGACTACGGAATGGCACTACATTGCCTTCTCTTCTCCGACGAATCCCGCTGCTGCCTGGAACTCCACGATGGTTGGATTCGCGTGTGGCAGCACCGTGGCGAGAGAATGTATGACGCCTGCATTATGCATCGCCATACCGGTCCGTCGACTGGCGTTACGGTTTGGGGCGCAATTGGATATGACACCCGCACCATCTGGTACGCATCGCCGGTACACTCAACACCCACTACTACATCTCCGAAATTTGGAGCCTGTAGTCCTCCCTAACAAATGCTGGCTTCCTACCAGCATTTGTTATCTATAAATAATTTGTTTTCGTGGTGCGTGGAAATTTCGAACTGATTCCGGATTTTGTTGTGCCACTCATTCCGTAAATGGTATATTTTCTGTCCTAGCAACTCTAATTTACGAGATACTGTTGGCGTTATACCTGGTATAACGTTATTTTCCCGCCAGTATTATTACCTGTTCGTATGCATACCTTTGAATTTTCTCTTGCTGTCCATGTTTGCGTGTGCTCGTTACATGATCAGACGCGTTTTATTTCTGTTTTAGGCGTTGACATATATTCTCCACGAAGAAAATGTGTCAATCTTCCGGATGTTTTTGTTACATTTGCAGAGATTGCACGTTCTCTCAACAGAGACAAGCTATAACCGATTTTGAAAAAAGAGCTCATTTTGCCTACTTCACAGTTCAACTAGGGGACCAAGAAAAGCCTTGGACACCGCATGTCATGTGCTAAACGTGTACACATCATATGCGACCGTGGACGAATGGGAAACAGAAGGGCATGAAATTTGGTATGTCAACGGCATGGCGCTAACAGAGCAACCACACTGATGACTGTTACTTTTCTCGCGTGAATATAAAGGGCATCGATGGGAACGACCGGAGTAAGTGGATGTATCCTGAACTAACCTCCCCTGTTCCAGATGCCGCTCTGTTCCAGATGAAGAATAGATACATATCCCAACTTGTAGCAGGCTTCTAGAGCTCTCCGAAAAGTCGGATGAAACGGCTTGCGAGAAATAAAACTATGCTGAGCAAAATTATAGTTATTTCCAAAGACCTTCATCAGATGCATCAGGTTTCAGTCAAACGGAATTTAACGACTTAATAAGGGACCTAAGTCTTCCAAAGGAGGCAGCAGAATTGTTAGCTTCCAAGCCTGCAGAAAATAGTATGAAGTTACCGGGAACAAACATTACAGCGTATTGCAACAGAGAAGTAGAGAGTTTGTGCCATTTTTCACAAAAGAAAACGAATTCGTTTTCTGCAGCAATGTGCCAGGATTGCCGATGAAATTGGGCGTACGGGAATCCACATCCTGTGCATGGCGGTCATTCATAGATAGCTTCAAACGCAGCATCAAATGTGTAGTTCTACATAACGGCAACAGGTACAGAACAATCCCAATCGGTCACTCAGTTGGAATGTAGGAAGATCGGGCGGGAACAGCAATAGTCCTAGAGAAGATAGCATACAGCGATCCCCAATGGGTCATCTGTGTGGATTTGAGGATGGTGAATTTTCTCCTAGGGCAACGGGCCGAATACACCAAGTACCCGTTCTTTGCATGTTAGTGGGACAGTAGAGCTAAACATCAACACTGGATGAGAAGACAATGGCTTGTGAGAGAAAACATAGTAGATGGATAGAAAAATATTATGACAGAAACATTGGTGGACAGAGATAATATCATATTGCCACCATTTCACATCAAACTTGGTTTGATGAAACAATTTGTGAATGTACTTAAGTGAGAAAGAATGTACTTCGGATACATATGTAGAAAATTTCCAGCGTTGAGCTAGAAGAAAAGAAAATCAAGTATATTCGAAGGACCACAAATCCGGGAACTCATGAAAGACTGGGGTTTCCAAGATTAAATGGACAATATTGAAGCATGTGCGTGGCCGTCACTTTGTATAGTTGAACAGAATTTTCTTGGGAACCATAAAACCACTAACTACCGGGAATTCGTGGAGAATATGCTCACTGCGTTTTGTACACTTGGTTTTAACATGAGCATCAAATTGCATTACCCGCACAGTCATTTGAATCGATTTCTACTTTGTCTTGGTGATAGCAGCGATGAACAAGGGGAGTGATTTACCAGGACATAAGGTCTATGGAAGAACGGTACCGCGGACGATGGGATACGTACCTGATGGGGGACTATTGTTGGACCATTATCCGCGAATGTCCAAGAACATCGCATCCTAGGAACTCACAGAAACACGGGTTCAGCAGCATGTCTCACTGTCGAAACTTGTGTGTTGTTATTTGTTTCCTACATAATTTATTTATTTCAAGTTTCCTACAAGGAATAAAGAACGATCCTTCAGATAAACATTGAAAGAAATAAAGAAATTGTTCAAAAACTCAGAAACTCTGAGCCAAAACGTAAAACACAAATTTAAACCTCCAGACATCTTTTGTGCGATATTTTATGCTCTCCCTAAAATACGTAAATCTGGAATTCCTTTCCGGCCTATAACAAGTAATATCGGCACAGCAGCATATAAGTTATCGAAGTTCTTATTTTCGAAATTATCTACCTTGGCCATTCCAAACGAAACAGCTGTGAAAATGTCCATTGAGTTTACCCATCGACTAAAACTATACCCTGCGGAGATCAACTAATACGATCCTTTGATGTGGTATCTATATTTACCAATGTTCCAGTAAAAGGAGCTCAAGAATCCCTAAAATCAAGTCTTGTAGAGTATCATTGTAGCCAACCTGAAGTAGAAGAAATAAAAATACTAGTGTATATTTGCATAAAACAGAATAGTTTTACTTTCCGTGGAACGTTTTATGAACAGACAGAAGGTCTAGCCATAGGCAGTCCACTATCACCTATATTATGTGAAATCGACATGCGTCGATGTGAAGAAAAACGTTTCAAACTCGTAAAATTTGGCTTATGGACACGATACGTAGGAGATAATTTCGTTTTAGGGATGGGAAAACATCCTAAAATTCCGGAATTTGTCAAACGTATAAATTCCATTGATCCTCACATTCAATTTAGCTACGAAACTGAAAATAATGGATGCCTACCGTTCCTTGACATCCTAATACCTCGCTCAAATGGATTTCTCGCAACCACAATTTATTGGAAGCTTTTCCCTGTTTTCTCGCCTCCACATGTTAAATCCAATCACCCTTGGCAACAAAAACTCAGCACCTTTTACAGTTGCGTATATCGCACGATATATGTATGCTCAGATAAAGACAGTGTGGAAAAAGAACCATATTTCCTTAAACATGTTGCAGTACAGCGAGGATACAACCCTTCCATTATAGACAAGGCTCCAACGAAATTCCGGAAACCGAAGACTATCCCCACGTTAAATCCTGTGATGCACCCATTGCGAGAAAATTTTGCCATTATGCCATTTTCCCGTGACATGCCTTCAACATTTCAAAAATGATCAAAACCTTTAATTTTTTGGTGATTTTTAAACCCATAAACAAAATGAGAATTTTTAAATCAAAGGACTATGTTGAAGACAAAAATTCTTGGTGAATTCATCAAATACCATGAGAATGTGGCGCTTCGTATATAGGACAGACCCGTAGAGCCTTACGTTTTCGATTGAAGGAGCACAAGACCTACATTCGGAGTTGTGACCTAAAGAAGTCATCGATGGCTAAACACTGTTACGAAAAGGACCACAAATTTCTCTTTGAAGAAGCATGACTTATTGACAAGTCAGATTCAACCACCAAATTTGGAAGCTTTCCATACTGTAAATATCAGAAGTCTTCGCAACTTGTTAATGACATGTCATTCACGCCATTTCAATCAAGCGCGTGAAAGCATCTAACCAAAGCACGTGACTGTAAACACCATTTATGATGTCATAAACAATTTGAATATTTACGTGTCATTCGTCCTAATATAGTTATGTCAATACCCAGCGAAACCATGGTCGGCTTGAAAAAATAAGTGTTTGTGACAAAATACGTTGTATTATCTTAATATGTATATTAACAGTGATATTTTTAATTTTTTTATTTATGTGTATATATAAAAAAACCCCGACTTATAAAATGGAGAGACAGTAAGACTCAGTCTAGGGTCTAAACATTAACTATTTCTTTCCCCTAACATAAAACGTCTACTTTCACCACCGTACGGATCCTATGAAAAATATTTAAAACTGTGCTAATAAATTAATATTTCAATGACCACGGTCCTAAAGAACACGTTGTGACTTTCACATTTAACTGTTTTCGCAAAATGTTTTGTCGCTCAGGTCGTAAATTGTTAGCTCGGGATGAATTTTGTCACTCTGCTGCTCGTTTCCATATTTCAATACCCACTCGTCTGCAGTAAAAAAAGAAGTATTAGCGCTGGGTCACTTTTCGGCACTAACAATATCTCTAGGCTTGACATTCACTGATCTTCAGACGTTTCCCTCCTGCAGTCAGTGCATTCTTTAACTTAGATCCTTAGGCAGACAGTTGCGACTGGTGACATCTAAAAAAACTAGTTTACCGTATCACACCGTAATCTAGTTTACCGTATCCACTTTAAAGGGGAATCCAGTATATCACAGACAATGAAAGTACGTATCGACAAAACAAAAGTTCAACTAACCGATGCTAGAAAGCTGAATGATATAGCCCAGAGAGAAACCTACTCTTGGTTCACTTCTTTGTTTAGTGACAACAACGACGACTGGGTGTGACTTGCTAATCCCTAAAACACCTTGGAAATTTAAAGAATATGAGAGGTAAGAAATCGTATTCACGCTATCCGGGAGGCTCGAGCGCTTGTGGTATTTATCTGCAGCAGAGGTTTCTTTTGTGTTCATCTAACACGCTGTTGCCAGTTTCAATCCTTTGAACTTTCTTTATTTTTTGCAATTTCTATACCAAAAACTTCCTAAAAATAAGTGATCATCCTCAGTTATTGAATCTCAATGTTGACAAGATCTTTTATATTATGACCGAATTCATTTTTCACACGAGACTACATCACGATAATACAGCTATATATCACTGTGTATGATATGACCATACGTACAGAAAAAGCTTGTACTATTTCAGAAAAATAAAGTTACCTATCTCCGGTAGAAACGTTTGACAGAAAATTCAACGATTTAGCCAAATTGTAGCCATCAACTTCAAAATATGCGTTGCGTGCTAGATACAAACTTAGAAATTGGATTGGTATGAAAAAGATATAATAGCGCAGGACTAAATTTAACAGGCGACGTATTTTATATTTCTTTTGATAATTACGATTCTATTCGAGATCAATTTCGGAAGAGTAGTTGCAAGAGAGAGTACAGAACGTTGCGCCACCTGGGCGGCTTACCTTTTTCCAGTTACGCGGGTTAAATGTAGAGGCAGAGAATATTACATGACACAAGAAAATCTTTGAACCTCGTGTTATTTCATATGTCCAAAAGAATAGTAATATTATTCAAGATAACAAAGGTTAACTGAAAATTCGGCATGAAATGCGAGCGTAATAGAGCGATCAGATTTTTATCTGAAGAGAAATAGAGCGTGATTTGGACACAAAAGTTTTTTCAGAGTAATTAGATTTCTTGTATGTGGTATTTTAGACAGAATAATAAAATAAGTGTCTATAACATGATAAATGAGAAAAAGAAAGGCCGGTGCTTCTTTTTCAACATTGTCCCTTTATCACGAAATCGAAAAACTATCTGACTGAAGATCCCTGTAATTATGGCAAATCCTTCAGCAACAAAGCCAATCACTTGAAAGAAACAGAGCTTCGGAAAATGTTCTCACGTTTACCGTTTACGTTGTTTCAAATAAGAAAGTCCCAAAAAAAAAAATTCCTTCGTGAACTTTAACAGTTTCAGTGCATATGACATAACCTTAGAATCTCTGGAAGTTGGATTAAATTGTAATGTTAAACCATACCACGGTTTTAGTAACGAATGGAGATGTACGTGAGTTAGTCGCAAAGACTATCCTTTGGAAAGATTACATTTAAGTGTTTCGGCTTCCATAAGATCCAGTACCCCATATATGATTTTGTTTATATACGAGTACATATACACTGAGGCGCAAGGCGCAATTGAATTAGAGATACTTGTCTAGTAACTTGTAGCACCACATTTCTCCCTGTTGACGGCCGCGATTCGTCTCGGCATTGGCTCGACAAGACACCGGAAGCGTTCGGAAGCCATACGGATCCACGACTTCTGAACAAGCTCCCACAGTTCACGAAGATGTGATGGAGAGGGGGCAGAGCCTCGAACATCTCTCTCGATGGCATCCCAGGTGTGCTCGATGGGATTGAGGTCAGGTTAGCTAGCTGGCCAAGGAAGCGAGGTCACGTAGGTGGTGTGTTCGTCCAACCATTCGGATACAATTCGGGAGCGATGGCACGGTGCATTGTCTTTCTGCAGGATGAGGTCCCCAGTGGGAAATTGAAGACCCACAAACGGGAGTAAATGGTCGTCCAGGATATCCCGGTAACGTTGACCTGTAAAGGACGATGTCACACGTACCAGGGGTTCCATTTCAGTCCACGTAAACAGTCTCCAGAGGAGAATGCTACCCCCACCAGCTTGAAGAGTTCCCTGCTGGCAAGAAGGATCCATCCCTTCACGTGGTTTGCGCCGTACTCGTATCCTACCATCCCCATGTACCAACGTGAATCTCGACTCATCCGTCCAGGCAACATTTCTCCATATGTCCAGGGTTCAGTGGCGATGTTCCCGCGCCCATGCTAATCTTTGATCCTTGTGATGTGCAGTCATCAGCGGTACCCTCGTGGGACGATGGCTTCATACCCCATAGCGAGGAGATGGTTCTGGTTGGTGTGGCTGCTTACACGATTTTGTGCACCAGCGTTAAATTGCCCAATGATTTCTTGCACTGTGGGCCGTCTATCCGCTGTTACAATGCGCGCTAGCCGACGATGACCCCGCTCATCCATACTCTGTTGTCCACGGCAGTTGGCCCTTGCATGGATGGTTTTACCGGATTCGATGTACTCACGGTGCAGCCGTGAGACACTGGCGTGTGAAAATCCCAGTGCCTGCACGACTTCCGAGATGGAGTGACCCATTCGTCGGGCCCCGACAATTTGCCCAAGATCAAATGCGCTTAGATCCTTCGTCTTACCCATACTGCGTCCGACTCTTACTTATTCCCGTCGGATCACTCCTTATATTGTAGGTTCGCTGCATACGTCATGTCGTTTCTGTTTACAGAGCCACCCACAGCGCCACATTTGCATAACGCCAGCTGTCCCTAATTCAATTGCTTTTCAGTGTACACTTACAGACAATGAAATTTGTGCACCTAGAAGGCAACATGCTACAACCGCGAAACTTGGCAGATAGCTAGAGTGCATGCTGGTATCTAAATGATCTATATTTGGTGTGATTGCGCATGACGGCACACTCTGTGGGGGTGCTGAAAGCACGAACTGGCAGCCTTATAAGCGGGCATGTTATCGATGCCCCATGAAAGCGCAAAGCGCCGGCCAACGCAAGCAGGATAACCGAGTGACAAGAATGTCGGGTAGACGCCATAGACTCAACTTCGCAAGGTACGGGCTGTGAGAATGGTCTGATCACGGGAATGAAATCGCAGGGTGGTAGGCACGTCTTATAACCCAGCTCGTGGATCGTTCTGGCCATACCGTCTGACTGTGTTGGGAACAGTAGACACGTGACGGCAATGCCACGACCGCGGAACGGCTCCGCACGGACAAGGAGGACCACGAGCAGAGAGGATCAACAGGTCGTGCGCCACGCACGAACGGATCCCAAGTGGACCCGGTCCATTCTACAGGCAGATATAACGGCTCCTGTGACCCCACGAGCAATTTCCCGACACCTCGCGGCAGCAAATCTACGATCCCAGTGCCCCTTTGACGTGCTGCCATTAAAACTGGAACATCGCTCGCTCCATTTGCAGTGGTGACAGGCCGTAGGGAAGAGGAACACCCCAGAATGACGATTTGTGGTATTTATCGATGAGTGCCGGTTCCTCTTGGGGACATATAATCATCGTGTCCGGGTGTGGATGTTCCAGGGTCAACGGCAGAACCCCACCCTTGCTGTCGAGCTCCACACGTCCCCCACTGTAGGTATTACAATCTGGTGAGCTATTGCCTCTGATAGCTGATCAACTCTAGTAGCGGTACGTAGATGATTGACGGACGAGCGGTACGTAGATGATTGACGGACCAGCGGTATGTGGATGATTGACGGACCAGCGGTATGTGGATGAGATCTCCCGGCCCCATGTGTTCCCATTCCTGGTCGGGATTCCAGGTGCGCTATACCAGCAGGATGATACCAGCCCGCACACGGCTCGCTTTGACCCAGACTACCTACGGCATGTGCAGACATTTCCACGGCCTGCCCGTTCCCTGACATGTCCCCTATTGTGCATGACTGAAACGCTAGGTGCTGCCGTGCCGCACTATCCGGGATTTGGAGTACACCATCCAACACGTGTGATCCAGTCTGCCGCAGGACAAAATCAGACATCTGTTCGGCTCCATGCCGGACCATATTGTAGCATGTATCCCTGCAGGAGGCGGTGCGATGCGCTATTGAAGATGACCTAACTGCATGCCACAGATCCTTCTGCAATTGTCCTGCGGCTCTGTCTTTGCCATCATGTGTATCATTCATCTGGATCATTCCGTTCACAAAAATTCAGTTTAATCCGATGCTTTCTTTTTGGTATGCATATTTCATTGTCCGTGAGTGTATGTTAAAATACCGATTCTAAATAACTCTTAATGCTTTAAAAACAACCTTATGCTAGATGTTCATGACCCTGCTCTATTGCGCATGTCTGTTCTGACCTACACAATATTTCACATATACAAAAACAGTTGTCATCATGTTAACACTTACACTTGTCATCATGTTAACCCTTACACTTGTCATCATGTTAACACTTACACTTAATGAAGAGATTGTTGCAGTCTTAATAATGCTTGTGTATTTTAACCATGTGTATATTTAACCCTTGTGTTTATATTAAAATTTTTAACTCATAATCGTGTTGAAGACGGCTTAGTTTTTTCTGGCATAACCAATGCAACACGAAATTCAACCTTGTTTTGTTGAAGATGTCGACCCATATTATGTGTGGTACATTATGCTGAAAAGGTCACAAAATTAGGACAGATAATGAACTGTATTCTATTATCCCATTTCTTCCTTCCGTTCTGGGACAACAACAGCGTCACGGATTACTTTGTCACTCACAGTAAATCATTAAATGTGGACTCTAATATGTTTCCAATAATTTTCTGCAATTTTGCCACATACGTTGACATTTGTTTTCCAGAAAAAGATAGTGCTAAATTTTCCTGGTCTTATATACCTTATTTTGCTGACGACGTAGTCATTTTTGCAACTAACCTATCAGAGCTGCAGAGTATAATCCAGGAACTTGCTGACAAGAGAAAAGAAGGGGGATTAAAAATGAACTTTCGGAAGACAAAAGGGATGTGCAAAGCTTTTACAAGAAATTAAGATTTATCGATTAATGAAGAAAAGCTGGAGATAACAGATAGCTACGTTTATCATGGACAACAGATATCAAGTGAGGGTCACATTGATGAAGAAATTAATCGGCGTGTAAAACTTGCTTGTACAGCTCTTGGAAAAAACGGCATTATTTTCAAGAACAATATGTCTTATAAGAAAAGTGTTTGATCAATGCATCCTTCCAGTGCTTATGTTTGGTGCAGAGACGTGGACCTTATTTAAAAGGGACATACAAAGACTGCAGACTACTCAAAAAAGCATGGAGAGGTGCATGTTTGGTGTAACCCGGAGAGATAAGAAGAGGAACTCGTGGATCAGGAAAATGCAAGAGTGGAAGATATCATGAACAGAGTAAAATCCCTGAAATGACAATGGGCTGGACATACTGCCAGAAGAACAGACCATCCGTGGACAGTCGACATTTTAGATTGGTTTCCAAGGGACAGGAAAAGACCCAGAAGAAGACCACATGGGAGATGGGTGGATGAAATTCGAAAGTATGCGGGAGTAACATAGAGGAGACTGGCACAAGACAGACCGTTGTGGAAGACGTTTGGGGAGACTTTCGTCCAGCAGTGAATTGATAATGGTTGACAAAGATGGTGATGATGATGATGATGATGATGATGATGATATACCTAATGTTAATATAACCGACAGGAAAGTACATACATGCATGTATGCTGATATAAAGAGCTCTGAATGAGTTAAAATATTATCCCATTATCTCCCGGTATAATGTCATTGTACTGGAAATGCTTATACATCATCGGCGTCATCATCATTTTCATGAGTTATCAATTCACTGCTGGATGAAAGTCTTCCAAATGTCTTCCCCAACGCTCTTTCTTGTTTCGGAACTTTCGAAAACGGAAGTAAAATGGAGTGAAAATCTCTCCCGAAATCGTATGTATTTTTTCTCCAAACGTTGCCTCTGTCCAATATTTTTGTTAAATATCAATTTATTGCGTATAAAATTGAATTTCACGTAAACATTGTAAGCAACAGTTTGTTAATACGGTGGTTAGTTCGGAAATTTCCCTCTAATCTTCAGGCACGAGATTGTTTTTTCAGAACTTTCAAAAACCCAGTGATGCATTCTCCCATAAAAATATTCCTTTTCTTTCGATGCTGCTGCTGCCCAGTATTGTTGCAAATATTTTATTTGATAAATATATGTATTTAAGTTTCCACCAATGGGGGGACGTTGTCCAAAAACAAAGCAAATATGTTTTCGTAATCATAATTCCTCTTGGCGATTGTACCTCTCTCCTGTTTTGTAGTGAAATGATTGTTGCCCCGTAAATGTTTGCATAAAAGAGGGGAAATTGCTAAAAACGGGAGTGACTAAGTGAAACATTTTAAGAATTGATGCATGGTGTTCAAAGTATTCGTATTCTAAATGTAACTCTGTTAGTATAGTTTTGATAGCACGCATTTGTTCTGCTCGAACTGAAAGTTATTTCAACATGACATATTATTGTCATCGGAGGGCATAAAAAAAAGGGAACATTAACAATCAACAAACTGGAAGGGAACGATATCAGTAGCAGTGGACACTTAGATTAGTATCACAGTATCAGTGGATACTGATACTGTGGTACTAATCTAAGCAGTGGATACTGCGTAGTTGCAGAGTTAACAAAATACAAACGGACGATTGTCCACATTGCATTCACACTATCTTGCCACGAGTTTTGATGTTTCACATAGTTTAGAAGTCCAGCCTTTATTTCATCGGTCTCATGCATGTCTCATCAGAATCACGCAACTGCTGGTTTGCATCTAAATGTTCCAAGATGGCGTCGGTCTTGGTGGTGCAGGTTTTGTGAAAGCAATACTGTTCTCCTTGTACCTCTTCGCAACACTTCCATTGTGCAGCTTCTCGTGACTGAGCATTGAATAAACATCACAGGCAAATATTAATTTATCAGCATTATTTTATACGCATACGAAAATCACATTTTTTTCAAATTGTGTGCATTAATTTTATACAAGTAAAAGTACGCTTGCAGGATGATTGCAGAAAACTCCATGATTTCTCAGTTCTTGGAGTTTGGAGGTTTGCTCCAGTAATGGAAGAATTACGTAAACCACTGAAAGTTTTCCATAAAGCAAGGTTTGGTTTTGAGAAAGTGCACTTTCGAATAAGTATATTGAATCATGAACAGCACACACCTGACATATTTTACATAGTACATTATTTTCTTTATTATTCTAAACCTTAGCTGAAAGCGAAAATCTTCTAGCATACGAATTTCCTTGCCATTACAGCATTCCCATTAAATTGTACCTCACAAAATCTTCTATGAAATTTCTTCAGTGTTTCTGTATGACTTTGTACATAACTGCATATAATCAAGCTAACAAAGTTGAGGCGGTTGAAAATTTTCAAAGACATAAGCGTAATTTATTGGATTAATGTATTGTTTTTGTCCATAAAGTTTGGCACTGCTTTTCAAGAAGCATGGCAGAAACGAAAGGGCGATGGAGAAAATTATGTGGAGCTGTTAAGGTGGACGGCAACTAATTTTGCTTCCTATACTTCCAATGGAAAAACTTCTGTACACATTTTCTTCACAATTAATGCATTCCCAAGGATGAAAATTAGAACATCGATTAAAATAGCTTCATTTTATAACTTGGAATACTTAATATTTTCTAAAACATAACCATAATTATGCAATCCAACATTTGTTTGTCTACTGACGTCAGCAAAGTACATGTCACGCCATCTTTTTTCTGGTTTCAACACCGCCAAAGGAAAAGTTATTGATATTTAATACAATTATGGTTATGCTTTATAAAATTTTAAGTATCCCAAGTTATAATATAAAGTTATTTTAATCGATGTTCACATTTTCATCCTTGGGAACACAGTTATTGTGAAGGAAATGTGTACAAAAGTTTTTCCATTGGAAGTATAGGAAGCAAAATTAATTTACATCCACCTTAAGGGTAAACTTTAACCTTTGAGCTGCTACTGATATTGAGAAGTGCTTACAAATATGATCTGGTGTGAAAAAGATTGATGTTGCTAACAAAAATAAAAACAAATATCATCTGGTGTGAAAAATGTGTTCCTGGTGTGAAAAAGGGTGATGTTGCTAACAAAAATAAAAACACTACATTAAAAATGTAGGCTTTTTATTAAAGATCGAGAAAAAATCAACACCAATATCATTGCAGGGGTGGGTCACCTTGGCAGAAAGGAACAGAATGTGGCTAGAGCAATTTAAGATGTCCATTCAGCAAAGGTCACGTGGTTTCAGAAGTCCGTTTCCTGAGTGTTACCATTAGATGACCGTACATACTTCACGAAGCTCTGCGTGTTTTTGCGATTGTTCTTTGGTATGATGCATTTCAGACCAGCATTGGATTTCTAAATCATTTTAAGAAAGATATGACGTCGTCGTGAAACGATTTGTGGTGAGGCAGGTACTTCCCTGCGGAAGGCATGGATGCATGAAAACGCGAGAAATATCAGTTGTTTCGAGCTCATGCCATTCATATGGTGCGTTAATCAAGGAAAGGTTTTCTTTTTCAAACTCGGCCCAAAGAACACATTGACGCTTCACGAAGAAAGAAGCATTGTAGGAAAAACCGAAACAACATCTAACTGCAATCTTGTGTTGTATTAAGTCAGAAACAGAAAAGAGAAAATTATTGATAGCTCACAAATCTGCCCATCTCCACTGCTTGAAAGTCGTACATTCGCTACCATGGGAACATAAATCAAGCAGAAAGTATGAGTGGCTGTAGAAATATTTATTGATTAGCCTGTTAAATTGAAAACAAAAACGAAATTGAATGCCAAAGAATTGGTTTCTTCGACAATTGTCTGTCTAGTCACGCATTTCTCCCAACTACAGAGTTCTTTAAAGACTTTCCCAAACTTTTGCGGCTATTCTGAAGTTTCTCGATCGAGGGAACACAAATAAGCCGTAAAAGTAATCAGAGAAGCCTTCTAATGGAAGAAATTATCCACTGCGTGAAAATGATAGAACAAGCTGATGAAAAATAGTTCTACATGCCATGAATGTTATTCCTGGTGAATAGAGCTGTACAAGCCAAAACACGTTTGCGTTTTTAAGGAAATGTCTTGAATTGTCCGAAACCGACAGATGAATCCGGAGAAAACTGCAGACCGAAACAATTTCCTGAGGTAGGATCATTAAGGAAATTACTACTTAATTCCACTTCCATCCATAAAGACCTCCAACAAGTAAAACGTTTGAATATGACAATTCGTTGTTGGTCTAAATATGAAAAGGATGGTAACTCAGATAATATCCGAAAACTTGAAAATTTCGTGGTTCCGGAGCGGGAAGCATACCCGGGCGCTCTATGGAAGACGCAGGTCCGGTTCCCGCTCCAGGACGACGGAATTTTCAAGTTTCGTATATTATCTAATTTACCATCTTTGTCATATTTACACTAAAAAACGGATTGTCATCTTCAGAATCTGTATTGCATGATGTAATCCCGTATCCCGTTCATGATTTATCTCCTCCTCCGGGCTATCACGTTATAGGATTCTTAACCTCCCGATTCGCTAAACATAAATGCCGGTTGCTTCGACTAGCTGATCCTGTGATGGCTCTGTTCAAGTTAATCGGAAACTTGAGTCTTAGTCTTTCTAGGGGGTGTAGTGGCTAGCATATCCAGGCGCTATCTGGGAGACGCAGGTTTGTTTCCAACTCCAGGACGAGGAAATGTTCAAGTTTTCGGATTTTATCTGACTTGCAAATGATTTTCATATTTACACCAAAAAACGGACTGTCATCTTCAAAATTTATTTACATTGTAAGGTGTATTTCCGTATTCCATTCTTTAAGATTAATTTTTGTTTGTAAATGGCTGTATTTATACTTCTCATTAATTGTTCCGTGTGCGTGCATTCCAGTCCAGAGGTGTGGAACGCTTTTGAGAATATGTTTTAATATTAACGGTAATGTCCCAAAAATTGCCCTGAAGTGCGAATGGTAACTTTCAGCAGTAGATTATCATTTATTAGGTATACAATCTTTACTTAGAAACCACGGAAAAAATTATAAACAGAACAAAGCCAAGAGTTTATTTCTACTATTTCTAATGGTATGTACACTGCGTCGATGCGGATTTCTGAGTCATACGTCGGTACGCGTTCTCGCCATGGTGGTAGGCATTCTCACCATCAGGTCGTCTTACCTCCATTGTTCTCATACACTTCCAGCTGGCACCAAGCCAGTGTGAAATCTTTTCAGTAAATGAATCTTACTAATCTGGTCGGCGCAAACAATGCTATGGGAAAACAGCAGGTCTCTATTCCTCCTCGTCCGAAAACAAAGATGATGGATGTGCTGCCGTTCTTCTGGAACTCTTCGCCCTTCGCTTTTCCACAAATACGAGTACATCTACGAATCACAGACAAAGATAAGTCGTTCCAGCTTCTTTTGAAATGCTCCAGGGAACAGTTATTTTCTCATTCTCTGGCAGGAAGTCCTCTTTTGGACACTTCTCTCCGAAGGTGTATTAATGTAAAACTTATCCGCTTCCTCAATTTTTACTAAAATTACCTAAATATTTCCGACATTCAAAACTGAAAACATTCCTTACCAACACCCGTTTCATTCGGTGATAATGGTCATTCTTAAATATTTATTTACTCATTATGCATGTGGTTGAGGAATGGGGGAATAGCAGAGCATGCCACTTGTCGGCCAAACATTTTCACATACCAACTTGGACAGACGTGCCACAAGTTAGCAAATAAAAAATTTTAAAATTGAGGAAATATCAGCAAAGACAAGGAATGTGTTACACCTACTTTATCGAACGTTAGAGCTTCTGAAGCCCTTTCGTGCTTTTAAAAGTTATCCATTTTCTCTCAAAGCTAATTAAGATTAGGAACGAAATTTTTTCCTAAATGAATTATTCGCAGAATTCTTTTACAATATACAGTATACCTAAAATTTGCCTTGTAAACAGACTCATAGATTTAATTAAAAAAATGTAAAAAATATGAAACGTAAAATATTGATTTTAAAATTTTATTGCGTGTGTTTCTATTATTTTTCTTGTATAATAAGCAAAATTTGTTTAATTAGAATTTTGGAATATAAATGTTCAAGACAAATACACAGATATACTTAAATGTTTGGTAAAATGAAACAAAAAAGTTGTTACGAAATTTTGTTATAACTAAATGTTTCAGCTGTTCCTTGATGTACGTTCTAACGGGTGTCGAATGTACTACTCTGGTTTCTCTTGGTGGCCTCTGCAATGAAACTTAGCTATATACTACATCAATCTCACAATTCTATACACTTTTTTTAGTCACTACGTTTTCAAAAAATCTTAAAATATGAAATTCTAAGAAATAAAGTTGAAGAACATATTCACAGGCACATTTCGTTTAATTGAAATTGTTTCTGGTCACTGAAGTGGGATTTTTTAAACTAAGTTCAACTCAACTAATGGCTTACTGAATATGATGTTTCAAACAGATTACCATGCCAACTATTACAATCTACGCATTGCACTAATGGATTCAGGTAATTTATAATTTCTTACTGTTTTCCTTCAAAAATGTTACGTAACTACTGAAAAAATCTGCATATTATGAAATATTTAATGTATCCAATATAAATGGTATCAGCATATAAGTTCCGCTTTCCTGAAGTCGAAATTGTCCACAGGAATATTTTTTTGTAATATGACACTGTATCATCCGCATCGTTATGGACAATGGGTGCAACTTTAATATCATCTTTATGCAAGCACAGTGATTCCGTATAACAGTTAAATATTTGCTGCAAGTGAATATTTGATTTTAGGTTTGCTTCGGTAATTGAAATTGTTACAAAGTTTAGGTCGTTTTGATATTTGAAATTGTCTGCGAGGTCCCTGTAGAAAGTCTGGATTCGATTGCGTTATTCAAAATATTCTGAACGATTTTATTAAATTTGAAACCATAGGTAGCATACAGATGTCTTCTGTTTTTTTCATGCCTTGAGCAAAAACAAAAAAAATACCTCAATGTCGAACATTCATATACCATAACGCACCCTATAAAATATCCAGTGAACTGTTAAATCAAACTAAACTTAGTAGTTAAAATGAATTACGTCATGTTTATTCTAAACGTTGATATAAAAGAAGTACGTCAATGTTCATTCTAAACATTGATATTTATACCTAGTAAAACATCATACATTTTTTTTAGCTATGCAATTCATAAAATATCTACGATAAGCAACGTAATCGCCTAATTACTATACTTACTCAAATTTCTGCTTCTAACTTTAAATTTTGATGTCCGTTTGAAAGCAAAAACCATGTAAAGACTTTCACAGCACAATCGCGTAAATAACAGTCTATAACAATAAACGAAATGCAGAAATTGGAAACCAGCGCGCAGAAAAACTTAATTTTAAAATAAATAGTCCTTCTGGAACAGTTACCAAGCTGCCAACAACAGTCTTAGTATGTGTTCCCTGAAGTGCGAATTAGTTACCGAGTAGAGGCCGATTAATTTAAATTATTAGATAATATCAAGACGTCTTCTTCATCCGTTTACCTACACAGAAAAAAACTGGTGTTCTCAATTGGCCAAAACACATTAACAGACAGCAAGAACTAAATTTTAATAGCAGTTTATACCACATGGGACCAGATACTTTGTTAAACGGAGACATGCAAAGAATTGCCCCAAATAGGACCCAAGTAGCATGACCAGATAATGCAGTTTTCTCACTCATAGACGCAAAAGAAGCCTTTTTCTTTTACCCTTTAACCGGCTGAAGCGTATATATATCATCATCATTGTCAACCATTATCAATCCACTGCTGGACGAAGGTCTCCCCAAGTTTCCTCCACAACGGTCTGTCTTGTGCCAGAGTCCTCCATGTCACTACCGCATACTTTCGAATTTCATCCACCCATCTTCCATGTGGTCTTCTTCTGGGTCTTTTCCTGTTCCTTGGAATCCAATCTAAAATTTCGGCTGTCCGTCGATGTCTGTTCTTCTGGCAGTATGTCCAGCCCATTGCCATTTCAGGGATTTAACTCTGATCATGATGTCTTCCACTCTTGTCATTTTTCGGATCCACGTGTTCCTCTTCTTATCTCTCCTGGTTACACCAAGCATGCACCTCTCCATGCTGCTTTGAGTTGTCTGCAGTCTTTGTATGTCTCTTTTAGCTAAGGTCCACGTCTCTGCACTATACGTAAGCACTGGAAGGATGCATTGATCAAACACTTTTCTTTTAAGACATAATGGCATATTGCTCTTGAAAATTATGCTGTTTCTTCCAAAAACTCTCCAGGCAAGTTATGTACGCCGAATAATTTCTTCACCAATGTGACCCTCACTTGATATCTGCTGTCCAAGATAAACGTACGTGTCTGTTATTTCCAGCTTTTCTCTATCAATCGATAAATCTTCATTTCTTGTAAAAGCATTGAACATCACTTTTGTCTTCTGAAAGTTCATTTTTAATCCCACTTCTTTACTCTTGTCAGCAAGTTCCTGGATCATACTCTGTAGCTCTGATGGGGTAGTTGCAAAAATGACTATGTCATCAGCAAAACGAAGGTGGGTTAGATAATCTCCATTAATCTTTATCCCTTTGTTTTCCCAGTTCAGTGATTGAAAGACATTTTCCAATGTGGCATTAAAGAGCTTCGGAGATATGGTGTCACCTTGTCTCACTCCTTTTCCAATTTTTACGTGTGTTGTATTTTCAAACAGCCGAATCTTTGCACTTGCATTTTCATAGATGTTATTAATAATATTAATGTATGCATCTTCAATACCGCAGGATTTCAGAGCCATTGCAACTGCTGATGGTTTCACCGAATCAAAGGCTTTTTCATAATCGATAAAAGCCATGCACAGTGGAAGTTCATATTCCCTCGCTCTTTCAATTAGTTCTCTCAGTACGTGGATATGATCTATTGTGCTGTAGCCACTCCTGAATCCAGCTTGTTCTCTCGGTTGAGCCATGTCCAGTGTCACCTTCAAGCGGTGTGAAAGAACTTTAGTGAAGATTTTATAAACCACTGATAGGAATCTGATAGGTCTGTAGTTCCTGAGATCCTCAATGTCACATTTTTATGTAGCAAGATCATTGTAGCGTTGTTCCAATCCTCAGGAATTTTCCCTTCATTAAGGCATCGAGTGAAAATTTGGGCGAGTACTGTTTCGATTTCTCCACTTGCTTCTTGTATGATGTCTACAGTAATTCCATCTTCTCCTGGAGCTTTTCCCCGCTTCATGTTCTTGATTGCATGTGCAACTTCTGCTGGAAGGACTGGAAGAACTCTGGTACTGGTACCTTTCATGATGTCTGGAGTACATGTATCATCCCTTTCATATAATTTGGAGTAGAAATCTTTCACTCTTGTCAAAATTTCGCCTATATTTCTTGTTACAGAACCATCTTCTTTTCTCAGTGCCATAATCTGTTTTTTCCCCTTACTGAGATGTCCCTTTGCTATCTTTAGGCTTTGGTTGTTTTCAATTGCTTTCCTTACTAGTTCACAGTTGAATTTCCTTACGTCTTCAGTGATACTTTTTCGTACTGTATTGCATAGCTCTATATATTCCACTTTGGAAGTCACATCTTCTTTAGTTGTCCTCATCACTCTTCTTTTTTGCATCAACATTTTGGTTTTTCCTGATAATTTGTTCACATGCAATTTGTTCTTAGACCCAGCTAATTTTGTTGCTGTTTCCATAAGAGCTTTGGTTACTTTTCTGTTAACTTCAGAAATATCCACTTCTTCCGATGTTAGGCCTTCTAAAGCAGAGAATCTGTTCTTCAGTTCCAATTTGAAGGTATTATGGTGTTTTTTAAGGTTGGTTATGTCAATACATTTTGTTTGTCTTATGAGCTTGCTACGTTCGAGTTTAGTGTTGAGGTGCATCTTACATCTCCCCAATCTATGGTCACTTCCTGTGTTGAACTTGTTTAGCACACTGCAGTCTTCTATGACGAATTTTTTGTTACACATAATAAAATCAATTTCACTTGTCGTCCCATTTGGATGTCTCCATGTCCATTTCCTGTGTGGCTTTTCTTCAAAAAGGAGTTCAAGATGAAAAACCCTTCTGCCTCTGCAAACTCTACGAGAGTATTTCCACGCTGGTTTCTGTTGCCGTGACCGAATTTACCTACTGAAGTTTCCTTCTGTTGCCGTTGCCCTATTTTTGCATTGAAATCTCCCATAATTATCTTCAAGTGCTGCTTACCTTTATTATTTATATCACGAATTTCCTCATAAAATTCTTCAATTTCTTCTTCAGCATGACTTGTGGTGGGTGCATAAGTTTGATTAATCTGAGCCTGGTATCTTCTCGAGAGTTGGATAACGAGTCGTGCAGCTCTGTCAGAGGAACTTTCAACTTCTACAACTTTATCCTTCAGTTTCTTGTTTATTATAAATCCAACACCACTAGTTCTGCCAGTATCTGTCCCACGATAGTAGAAGAGATGTCCACTTTTCAGTTCAATGAGATCTTCTCCTTTTCTCCTTACCTCACTTAGCCCGACGATGTCCCACTTGATCCTTTGTAGTTCCTCTTCCAATTCAAGAAGCCTTGAATCAGAAGATAGGGAGCGTCTGTTATACGTAGCCAAGGTCAGCATCAGATGGCAGCCTAGTCCGGTCCTCCGGGGATTCTTAGCACCCTCTGCCTTCATGTCGCACTGGCAGCTGCCTTGGCCAGGTACATTCCAGCTGCCGGAGACTGAGGGCCAAGATTTAAGTTGTGGAGTCATTTTGGAGGGGTTTGGCCATAACTCACCACGCTGGCCAAGCGGGTTGGTGAGTGTGGGATAGCATTTCCTCTAATCTCGATGGCATAGTTATACCGCTATTGGCGGTCGTCAGAGCCCCTTTAGTGGGAACAGGATGTACCACGAGAAGGCGGGGTTGACATTTGTCAAGGAGAGGCTGTGATGTTACGCATCACCTGACCTTACATCCCATATATATATATATATATCCTGATAGCGTCTATACCTTGTAATGAAAAGCTATTTCGTCAGCATGTGGAAGACCAACATCATACTAGGCAGGTGATGATAATGTTTTATTATTCTGTGCAAGACTCATCGATCTACAGCGGCACGTTTTTCCCAAAGCAGATTGATACCATTATGCCACATCAGCAAATGGGTAAATGTGTAGTTTGGCGTCCTAAATTATTTTGCTAAAAATTTGTAACGAAAAAAGAATATACGTATTGTAAAATATGCAATTTGATGTAAAATGATGAAAAAAGTACAGCTTTGCAAGGCATTTTAAAGATTTTTTGCCGTAACATTTACCAGCAAGTTCGGAGATGTAAACACACGCTGCGGCGAGGTTACACTCAGTACCGCTGCTTCGTCGAAACGATCTTCGGCTCGTGCTGCGGCTGGCAATTTACTGACGGAAAACAACGATACAGATTTAGCCTTTGTATCTTACAACAATGTGATTTGTTCTGGACGAGTTCTTAATTTACCATTATTGATAGTAGAAAAAGAGAAACAGTTGTAACTCAGTTTTTAAGTGGATTGCAAAAACAAAATGAATGAATAAAAATATGGATCTTCGTTTAAGCAGATCGACAAATCAACAAAATGGCTGCAGCAAAACGGCTCGCATCATTTCAGAGAGGAGCTTCGGATAACATTTTCGGCAGTGATGGGAGTAGGCTCGCAGCAGCATGTGTTTACATTTCTGAATTGGCAGGTAAATTATACGATGATACTTTTCAAAAAGCGTTGTAAATTTGAATGTTTTTCATTCTTTTACATCAGATTACATACTTTAATATATGTCTTGAATATATCCTTATTTTTCGATGATTTTGTTTCGAAATTTTAAGCCAAATAATCTATGACTCTAAACTACAAATTTACCAGCTCAGTGTGTTGGATTTCTGAGACACTGAAGATACCGTGGTCAACATTTGACAATTTGATGCCCAGAAAGGAGTAGTCTGGGATATGTATGTGTTAGAAACGGCCAAGGGAACATTCGAAGCTACTAGAATGTTACAGGAGACATCTGGAATGTACTGCTCATTCAGAACGCAAATCAGTATTATCTTATATCACGCAAAACCTGGATGAGGCTACTACATCGGATAATCGTATTACCGCCGTGAGCACGATGTTGAACGATATGAATTATGATATTCGATAAGACACATACAATCGACTGATTAACAAGTCGATTTCCTCGAGATCGTTAGAAGTGAAAGAACAATGAACTTGGACTATATCAATGAAAACCAGTGTTTTTACTTCGCATACTACGGTTACAACCTACGATTCTGATGGTATTCCGTGGATGATGCAGATTCCAGGAAAAAAGTATCCTCTAGACTGTATCATCCCCATAAAGAATTTTGGTCGATCCAATGTGATTGTATGCATCGGTCTTTCGCGGTTCTGCATTGGTCTGTTAGTCGTTTTGTACCAAACCGTGAATGCTGAGTTCTAATTATCTCCCTGGACAAGTATACTCTATCAACAATGTAGCATTCTTTGGAAAGTCCCGTACCTCTGTCTGAAGAGCAATGCACCATCTTTTACAGTTTTCTTATTGTGTAGATTAGTTTGAGACAGGGTGTTGACATATTGGATTGGACATACCAAAATTAATGCTTAGCTGAATCCCCAGAAAAGTTTAGATAGGAACTAAATCGGCGTTCGTGAAAAGAGATTTCCGCCATTGAACATATTTAAGCGGGGTGCTGCTTTAAAATTAAAATGCAGTTATATATCGGGAGATATTTACACAAACGTATTAAGAGTATTCATGGTACAGATGAAGGTAAGAACGACAAATGATTCATCACAAAAAATTATATTTTCTGCAAATAAATTTTGTTGATATAGTTACTGATATTATGTAATTAATATCATGGCAAAGTTCAGGATCAGTTAAAATACGTTCTTTTATTCCGTATTATTGTTTAGAATCTGTTCATTAAAATTGTTTTGGGCATGATCATTTATGTTGAGAAAAAATACTTATGAGCTGGATTTAGAGATGACTTTACGTCTTCTGGTTATATGCGAAAGCCTTAAGGTTTCAAATATATGTGAAATGAAGGTTACCGTGTTCGGTGGGTCATTAGTTAGGTTTAGAAGAAAACAAGTTTTAGGAATGAAAACTTTTATACACAATTGACTTAAGTTTTGGTTTTCCAAATAGTGAATGGTATTCAGAACGTCACGAAACTTGGAAAAATTAAGCGTTATAGAAAATTTTGGTAAATTTCTACGAATTCTTAAAGTTTTATGAACCTGAAAGTTTTAGAAGATGCCGCCATACGCTCGATAAATGCAAAGGGATGTTCCCATTGCACGGATGGCGATGTGTGTGAATTTCTACATTTTTGGCTGCCACTGTTCTTCTCTAAGTGATGTACTAAGCCAGGACTTTTGTCTAATTACATATCAGCATCGCATCTTTGTTATTTTGTAAACAGAGCTATAGCTGTTATATTAGTTCGAACGTCTCACTTGTGCTCCTTAAGCCTCGTTACGATTTATCTTATTTAAATACTTTTCAAACGCCCCTCTTGTGCTCTTTAGTCCAGGTTTGGATGAATCTGTTATTCATACTTATTAAATATATTTCATTTATTCCTTAATCCAGATTAGGATTAATCTTATTTAAATACTTATCAAACGCCTGCCTCCTGTGCTCGTTACTCCAGATTTCGTATAATATATTTCTCATACCTAATAAAGACATTCCTTGTGCTCCTTAATCCAGGTTACAAATAATTTTATTTACATATTTATCAAATTACTCTCTTGTGTGGTTTTATTTTTTTTCATACACTGCTGGCCACCCAAAATGCAACACCAAGAAGGAAGCATACGATTGGCCTGAAAATCGCAGCATGCGTGAGAGGACATGCAAACGATTAGAATTGCAGTGCATATGCAAATTATGTGCACCCGGCAAGCCACCGAGAAGCACTATAAGAACGATGCACAGAAGGCGGAGTGTAAGTAGTGGAAGTGTGTTGTGCTGCCGGACCTGTGCGTGAGAAGATTCCTAATGCCTTGTCGCAAAATACGGTAGTCATTCCAGCATGTTTCGGAGTTCGACAGAGAAAGAATAGTGGCTTATCGCGACAGCGGTTTATCGTACCGGGACATCGGCGCCCGTGTGGTACGACATCCAGCCACAGTGAGGCGAGTATGGATTCGGTTGGTGCAGGAGGGACGGACGGACCGACGTGAGCGATCGCCGCAGCTGCGGCACACCACCGAACAAGAGGACCGGCATGTTGTGCGGTGGGTATTGCCGGCTCGCACCGCCCCATCACGAACGTTAGCGCAGGAATTAGGGTGTGTTGCGCCACAACCTGTGTCAGCACGTACCGTTCGACGTCGTCTGCAGCAGCGGGGACTTGTGGCACGGCGCCCATTGCTCCGATTATCATTGACGTTACACCACCGGCGAGTGCGACGGCAGAGGGCCATTTAACACCGAACCTGGACTACGGAATTACACGACATTGTATTCTCCGACGAATCCCTCCTCTGCCTGCAACAACACGATGGTCGGATCCGCGTGTGGCGGCAACGCAGTGAGGAACTGTATGACGCTTGCATTATGCATCGCCATACCGGTCCGTCGCCTGGCGTTACGGTTTGGGGCGCAATTGGATATGACACCCTCACCCCTCTGGTAAGCATCGACGGTACACTCAACAGCCACCACTACATCTCCGACGTTTTGCAGTCTGTAGTCATCCCTTACCTGCAGGAACTGCCTGCGGCCACGTTTCAACAGGAAAATGCGCGCCCGCACGTGGCACGCATCGTGCAACAATTTTTTATGGCCCACCAGGTGTCACTGACTGCTGCCGTGGCCCGCCTGTTCTCCCGATATGTCGCTCATCGAACACGTCTGGTCGCTGATCGGCAACCGAGTGGCCCGGCAAGCACCACCCGCAGCTACGCCTGATGAACTGTGGCAACGTGTTGAAGCAAACTTTACCGACATACCCCAAGCCCACGTCCAAAGCCTCTTTCGTTCGATGCCGCGGCGTGTAGCGGCCGTTTTTGCCAGCCACGTGGGCCACACGAACTATTGATGTCTGCGTGTTCTGCAAGTCGTACGGTCCTGTAAACTCAATCGTTTCATCTTTGTATCTGTTGTTATGTGTCCAGTAAATCTGGCTTTGCTATCTCGTGTCCTTCTTGGTGTTACATTTTGGATGTCCAGCAGTGTATTTATTAAAGGTGTCTCTTGTGCTCCTTAGTTCTAGTTCAAATTTTGTTCTATATGTTTATACTTATTAAACGTCTCTATCAGACATCACGTCTGGACACGAGTATTTTATGCGTGAAATACGAAAATTAATTATTTTTTTCTGATTGAAGGTTTAACGACCACAATGAGCAACTTAATGGGATATAAGCAGGAGCCAGTCCCTAATTTAGGGCCACTGGTTCCAGGGAAGGGGAGAGTCAGCGCAATAAGGCAGGCACAATATCCATGCCTCACCAGCATCCGAACCCTGACCCCTCTTGGACGAATGGTCGTAAGCCATTGCTTAGGCCACTGTGCCACCGCTGCAGCAATTACTTCTGTAACAAAATAGGGAGGTATTTTTACTTCTCCAAAAATTCTCCATCCCGATTTAGGAACTGGTCTCTAAGGATGTTTTTATTAATACTATTTCTATTATTTTCTCCGCGGTTGTCCAACACAGAAATTGCGCCATCAATAACGTAATTCCTTTTCCGTTCCCCACACCAGCTGTGCGTCTCTTCTTGTGTTTCGCAAATCCCGGGCAGAAGAAAAACGCGACCCTGAAGGCTTAAGGCACAAATGGAAAAATTCATTACCTACATCACAATTTGGGAGGAGAACCTGCAGGGATCTTGAGATCTGTCCTGCCGGGCACGACAGTACAAATTTACAAAGGTGTTGTTGTGTACGCGTGTGCTGAAACCCAAAGGAAATGGAGGGAAAGGGAATTTTTTTTCGAGAATACCAAAAGTTTATGGACAGCTTTGTCGAAAAAGAAATATCCATTCTGCATCTAAAAAAATGAAAAGAGCAGATTTCCGTTTTTTACAACTAAAATGTTTTTTATTGTACTACGATATTTTAGGACAACCCCAACATATGAGTAAGGGTTATATTAAGAATGCAAACAAAAATTCCAGACTGTAAAATACAAATAGATATATATATTTATATATATTTTCCTCTCCCACTAAATCATATGGTTATATCCCAAATGGACCATTAGATAGATTCGCTTTAACCTATTGCAGCTGTGCGATTGATCCTCTATTTTATTGGTGTCTTTGGTCTCACCGTCCCCTTCCTTTTTTTTCACCACTTTCGTCCTCCGTAACTAAAGACATCTTTCTTAACTCTGTTTTGTTTACAAGCCCATGTGATACAACCTGACAATCATAAACCAATGAGATCATATTTTAGACAAAACAAATGGAACGGGATATTAACAAAAGGGAGACAGGATCCTTATTGTTTAGACCTGGATTTTAAGAAAGCTTAAGGGCAATTGAAAAAAACTTTACCGCAGATGTAAAGACACATGTTTGCATGTTTTCAAAGTTAGGAATTATTATTCTATTTTAAGTTTTACTTGTTCAAATAATTATAATATTTTAATAACATAAAATCACAAAAAAGAACAATTTTTTATTTTAATGCACATGTAGTTTTAACAAAATAAATAAAAAAAAGTTGAAGTCACAATATATATATGGCAGCCTTTTTCAAACAGGGAAGGAGATGCTACATCTGGACTTCAAAAAAAATGTACTTCTTGAAAATTGTATGAGATGTGTTTCTACTAATCATTAGAAAACTACTGCGACAACTTGTCTCTCTTGTGCTCCGGAATCAAGGTTTCAATTAATCGATTTTTAATATATACATATGTGTATATTAAACGCCTGTCTTTTGCTCTTTTGGCTAGGTTCAAATGGATCTATTTTTTAAACTTACTCACGGTTCTTTCGAAGCCCTTTGGGTTGCTTCGCGTTATTCCTTACACTCCTATATACGTTCCTGCAAGTGATATCCCTAAATTCTTTTAAATTTAGTAAAATTTCAAAAACCTTGTGATGTTTACAATACCTGCAAAACAGTTCGCAAATTACATTTATTATGTATGTCAATACTGCAAATCTATAATTCGGCGTAATGTCTGACTGCTGCTTCATCACAGAGTGATAAGAAGTTTGTAAATATGGTACTTGCGATGTAAACAATATACTAACCAATGTTCTCGAAGCGCGGTATTTTAATTATACCAGAAAACATATTGTGCAGTGTGATTAGTAGGCACAAGATACTAATTACTTATTAAATGATAACTCTCCTTCTCTCATATTAAACATATATAATTCTATTTATATCTTGTAAATACATATCCTTCAAGGTGAAAAAAAGACCCATGGTTCTCTTCTTCCAGGTTTATACTTCATATTTTTGAAAAGATCTTGAGTAAAATAAGAAACGTATTTAAGTGAGCTCACCAGAATTAGCTTTAAATATGTCACTGAAAAAAAGCAAAAATCGAATTTATTGAAATGTGTTATAGTGTTGAATTTTGTTTAGGTTTCTCTCTGCATTCAGTTTTAATAATATGTGTAAAAGAGAATTAGATCCGATATTATTGGAATACATTTATATCAGCAGTTGCGTATATTCTCTCGAGTCTGAAGGAGCCTTTTCTTTTTTATTTCAAACAAGTTTAAATAACAAGGATATCAATACAAAATATCTGTATCTTGAAACCAAAAACAAACAAGAATAATATCTTTGTATTTCCTTTTATACCCAAAGGTTAAATTCTTACGAATCATAGGGTGTCAACCATTAGTTAGCACCTTTTTACTCGTGAAATAAATTTTATAAAAGATACCAATTGCTTGTTGCTAAGTTGTTAAAAAGCGTCAGGAATCGAGTCGCCTTTAGCTAGGTTTCCGAAGGTTAATATAGGACCGCTAATTCTTTTAAAACTTGTTTGTGTGTTAAATAATGAGGACGCAGAAGAAATGGCAAATACCTACTGTGTGTTACCCATTTTTAAGAGAATTGCGCATGGCTGAGAGGTATGAGACGTTTACTCGATTTCTCCTTAAAATTAAAAATTTGGTTTTCTTTGCATTTAGTTGGGCTTACATTCCAGTTTCGAAGCTTTTTGGTGCACCAGGGTATCAAATGATGATTATTTTACGGATATAAGTGTAAATCATATGCACTTTTGGAATTGGAAGATTATTAAGAGCAGAATAGGCAGCTTCCTGAAGAATTAAAACGTTCAGTTTTTTAAAGGAAAAAAAGAAAATGCTCTACGGTTTTTCTTATAAGGAAACAATATCTAGAGAAAAATACTAGACACTGTTTATGTTTCTCCGATCTTCATTTTTGCTGTTAACTGGACTGGTGAGAATTCTTCTCTTTAACTGCTAAATGTTCAAAAAGAAATTAGGGTTTTATATTTGTGTCCTGAAGCTACAACATTGTAAATTTTCTGATAGGAATGTTCCATTTTGTCAAGGAGCACTCTGAGATGCAAATCACACAGCCCTCAGCAGCAGATGGGCAGTGATCACGTGATACTATTTGCATACCACTGTCACTGGAGAGCCAATCACGTTCGGGTGTGTCAGTCTGTGGTGACCCCTTGTCTGCCCTTGTGGTTTACGTGTGGTAATTCGGAAGGAACGAAGGGACTTACTTTGTGTGCTGAGGTCGTGAATGATGTCCATTCATAAGGGTTTCTGTAACCCATCTTCGTAATGAATTTTCTTGATTTATCGACACCTGTTAAAGACCAACAACCGTCTATACGTGTACTTCAAGACAGGAGTTTAACATGCTCAAAGAAATTTATCCTTAGGTCATGAGATGACATTGGCATTAAGGGGAAGAGAGTGATGGAAATGTTATTATAAACGAGAAAGTCAAAAATAAATACCTTTACGTTCTAATTCGTGGTTTACAGCTTCTAAATTAGACTTCAAAACGGCTATATTTTTCTAGGATTCTTGGTTACCTGTGTACACCAATTTCGTTTTTTAACATGAACTGCGCATAAATAAAAACACTTTTGTGAACTGGAATAATTACATTAGAAAGATTTGTGCAGCAAGCTTGCCAACGAATCCTTCGTTGATAGCAGGACCAAGATTGGCAGTAGAAATAGATGAAAGGTTTTTTTTTAAAAGGAAAAGCAACGTTCTCCTTGTTTTGCCAGTGCAATTGGATTTTGGAGGAATTCACAGGGAAACTTGTGAGTGCTTTTTATCGCTGCTCCAGAGCGAAGTAGCCGTATTTTTATACCCATTATTAAGCAGCAAATATATCCTGGGTCTATGATAATGTCTGACGAATGGCGAGCGTACAACCGTCTCTCTGATGAAGGTTTTACCTTTGCAGGTAAATCATTCACTGAACTTCGTAAATTCTTACACAGGTGTCCACACTCCTCCAGTGGAATCCATGTCGGAAAAGGAGAAATTTCACAAGAGAACCAGTTGGGGCACTCATAGGGGCACGTTGGATTCGTAAATATGTGAATATAAGCGGCGAAGAAGATTGAATAGTGATAAAGGTCCATTTTTAAAAAAAATATGGAATGAATCTTAGCGTATTGGTCCCCAGAATGACACTTCTCTCTAATTTGTCCGTATTCGTTTTTTCATACTCTGTAATATTTTTCTTTAACGTTTTTCTTTGAACAATTTCAGTTATATAAAAAAAGTGAATGAGTAGGTATTTGCTATGTAGACGGTCATTTTATGTACCAATCAGCAACAGCAAACAGTGGTGCGCAGATATCCGGAAAGGTACACCGATCCCTGCAAAACAGTTCTATCATTGTATCATTCTCCTACACATATACGGCAAAAAAGGCAAAACATAAACAAAAATACTTAGGACGCCAATTCTATAAAGATCGAGAAACAGGGAGAGGATGGAAATGGCGTTGTAACGTACGCAAATCCTTATGAAATCTGTACGTGGACAGTGTTGCCTCGGTTATTTTAGAAAATTGATTTGAGCTACAACGCTGATCTACCAAAACTTCTGCCCAGTCAAATCGTATCAATCGTATCGTGTTAAGCGAAAACCGCAGACTATATTTCGGAACGGCCATTAAAACTGATTAGAAAAGAGCTGAAAAAATTAAAATGAGAGATTAAGAAAACGAATATATAGAATTAATGTCATATGTATATATACATACACGTGCGTTGGTACAAGCACAATTTTCGCAGCGAAAAAACCTGGAGGAAATCTTCGAGTGTAATAATCTTTTACCGGGGAGAAGCTGTTGGGTTAGGTGTCTGCTGAGTGCACTTATCCCATGAACCGGGAGAAGCTGTTGAGTTAGATTTCTGCTGAGTGCACTTATCCCAAGAACCGGGAGAAGCTGTGAGTGCAGCTGATTCTTTTCGGAATTTCTTCAGAACAACTGAGTAACAGCAATCCTTCCTACGAGAGCAATTCAATCCTCTGTCTGTTCAAATAATATAACATTACGTAGTTAACTTTCTTATGGGAAAATAGTTTCATAGGAACCATCAAATTCATGCAACGGTAAAATAGGAAACTTGGTTTTTGCGTAGAAATATTTGATGAAACACTTTCCACAATCATCGATGCACGGTGTTATGACGGCAAAGATTAATTAAAATCACGTAACAAACTTTTTTACAAAAGTTATTCATGTTGATGTTTTTGGAACTTTTCTTGCACTATTTAATGAAGAAATTATTTATTTTATTAAATAGAAGTAGTGGATGTTATTAAAAAAAGAATGCCATGACTTATTAAAAACACTTTGTACCCCTGTGAGTGCAAAGTAATCCCAATGAAAACATGTATGTAACGTTTTACGAAAGGGACAATGTTACGTGAGTAAACATCGTATTAATATTAGGATGGCGTTAAGAATGTGATCGTGGAGCACGCAGTCCTAAAGATACCTTTGATTCCAGGGTCGTGGATAACGGGATATGTGATTCTGCAGTGGTTTGGGGCATTTATTTAATGTATGTTCTGGTTGAGTGGTTCGATTTTTCCTGGGGAGGGAAGTGGCGAATGCCTTTTTCCTGAAGGCATCCCGCGTAGGAGTAGCGCGTTGATATCCAACCTGAAGCCTCCTCTGGTGATCTCACTTCACTGGTGACAAAGCTGCTGAGTCTCCTCTTACGGAAGGTTCTCCTCCTACTTGAACCCACCAAGAACGTCAGCCTGAGATTCTCGCCGTACATGGTGATTCCGCCGTCAGTTCTAGAGGGTCCGTTAGGGTTCTGCGTGACCAGCGTGTTTCGGGGGTTCGAGTGCTGGTGCCTGCTGAACCGTGGTGTGCATCGGGGAGTGAGTAAAACACCGGTGGAACCAAACCCAAGTTTTATACATGTAGAGAGGTGTAGCAAGTGTGTTGGTGTTGCTGGGAAACGAAACAAAATTTATTGAGTGAAGCGTGGCCGAAAGCCGAGCGGAGCTGTCTTTACGAGACTCAAGACAATTAGTTGTTCGGGCATAGCTACGAGATGAATCGTCCGATCACCGTGATTTTTTGCATGCAATTGGACATCGTCCATGGCCAAGTTTTGACGCCTTTCGATTCCAGAAATTACGCGTCAATGAGGAATAATCGTCAAAAACGTGCATGTCTATGTGGTTTTACGGGTTTTGAGAATATGTCGTTTGTTACCTATCTCCTCCAAAGATCTTCAGCCGATCGTAGTGACACTTGCCACAGAGAAAGGGAATGACATGGTGAGTGACATGGGGTTGGTATTATGGTGATTGGTCGTGTCGTATTAAAATTATGACCATTACAAACTGACCAATTTTAATAATAATTGAAAAAATCCGCTCTCTGTACGAGACTCGGAATAATTAGTTGTTCGGGCATAGCTACGACATGACATATCGGATCACCGTTATTTCTGGCATGCGATTGGACATCGTCCTTTGTCAGGTTTTGATGCCTTTCGATTCCCGAAATTCCGTGTCATTGAGAAATTTCAATTAGAAATAGATGGCTTTTTACATGAACTGTTTAACGAAAGCCAGCTCACTAACATTAATTAAAAAATCGTCTGAATTGAATAACGAAGAAATGGAAAGATTCCGTCTGTTAGCTCAGCACTTGCGTAATCTATAAAAATAAAAGTACGGTTGTGAATGTGTGTGTGTGTGTCGGTCTGTCGCAATACAAAATGAAAAACGTGGTTCCGATCTGAGTGTGTCTTTCCGCTTTGTTTACATGCAACCTGATCAAAACCAACGTGAAGGCGTGAAGAAAAGTAATTCATAATAATTTTTAGTCATTTCTTTTTCAGAATGCTTCGTACTGTTGTTCAGGAAGTCATAAATTTTACGCATTCGCTTTTTTAGAATTTGTTATATTAGCCATTTTAACGAGCTTAGATTTTGCAATAGCTTCGCTCAAAATATGCCAACTGAACCCGAGTTATCGGTTCCCGTTGGCGGCTTGTCCTACATTACTTTGCGTTGAAATAGCTTTTTTCAGTTCAAACGTCGTTCATAAAACCTAGATATTTTTATATACAACGGTTCACGTAACATCGAGGTTCATGCATCAATTTTCAGAGGCAAAACATCTATGTTCAGAAACATCAAGGTTTTTTACACATAAAATATAATAACTGTAATAGTTTTGTACACTGAAAAGACAATTTTGTACACCATCACAAGTGGTATTTCTCCAAGCGCATTCTGGAAACCACTACGGAGAGCGAAAAGTTCCTCTTCCGGAATTGTACAAAATTTTCCTTTGGTGTATAAAATCTTTGCAGCCCTTATTTTCGAATTTGTCAAAGGTGGCACTTCAAGTAAATGTACCTCTAACGTATGGATCAGACGGTAGACACGTCAGAGAAATAAGAATGGAGACACAGTATTCACGTCAGTGAAATAAGAATGGAAACATAGTATTCACGTCAGAGAAATAAGAATGGAAACACATTATTCACGTCACAATATTGACTTCTAGGGAGGAAGAAAAAGCGAGCGAGCAAAGAGCAGATTACCTTATTGGTAACGGAGTGTCCAGTAGCTTACCATGAATATTAAATGCAAGGCATATACGAGCATACATGTTTCAGAAGACTTAAATATTTCATTGTCTTGGAACGGAAATCGAAACCGCATCTCCCGATTTACGTTCGAGTATGCAACCGTTACACCACCCAGAACAAGGAACCTGCAAGCAACCGAGAATGTGTTTTGGGACTCAGATGAAACACTATGCCATGCGCATATCGAAGCATGGATGATATAAAATAGTATAACTACGTATATTAGGAATCCGAATTTCTTGGCGTAGAGTAAAAATCAAAGCTTCCAAGCTTTCTTACATAAACCAAATGGCTTTTTCAAGGAAGGTAAGCAGCTAACTGCAAACTGGATAATAGAATACTTCAACAATTTGAACGGGGTGACTCCACTAGACAATTAATAAATAGGCGAAAATGTGGTCATCCATTCGAAGAAATGAGGCCATTTTGATTATGCACGCTGCAAGGTTACGAAAAACGCAGCATTATTTCAAGAATTGATTCCAAATGCGTGGCAACTCTAGAGAAATGCTGTCATTGAAAGCTTGGCTGCTGGTCAAGATTTCCAAGGTTTCACGAAGCGCAAGAAATTTGGTACGCAGTGTGAAGTTTATTACTTTATATCATTCCACAGGGGATCAGATGACTTGAATTTGACTTCTCTTGATAGGGATGTGGTTATTTCTCCATCTTTTGTATCTTTTATGTTTGTTGATTCTAATTCCAAACGAACGTTTGGTCATTCCGATGTAGTATTGCCTGGAGCCGTCCGGATATTTTAGTGGGATGGCATAAATGTCTGCCTTAATGAGAAGAGGAGGCTTGTCAATATTTCTCTTAAGCATCGTATATAAAGTTTCCGGAGACCTTATGCCGGCACCGAAGTTCATCCTTCGGAACGCGTTTTTAATTTGATAGAAAACATTTGGTATGTAGGGAATCTCCTATGTGTCCAAGGGACAGGAAAAGACCCCGAAGAAGACCACATAGGAGATGGGTGGATGAAATTCGAAAGTATGCAGGGGTGACATGGAGGAGACTGGCACAAGACAGACCGTTGTGGAGGAAACTTGGGGAGACCTTCGTCCAGCAGTGGATTGATAATGGTTGACAATGATGATGATGATGATGTAGGGAATAAACCCAGGTATCGAAGTTGTGGCACAGGAAGGTTTCACACGGCTGGTTCTGGCTTTTTCGATAAGGATATGCATCTAGTTTGGCGGATATCCAGGCTCAGTGGCCAGTTTGACGATGGTTTTTAGTTAGAATTGTCTAGAATGAACATCGGAAGAAACAACCAAGGCAAGCACGATTTATTTTTACAAACGACGTACTAAAACTCATGTTGTGTGGTGAGCAAGTGAATATGTTCTTTTTTCTTTTCGTAATTTGTAGGGTTATCGTAGCATTTGTAAGGAAAATCATGGGGAGTTTTAACTTTTCCTTGTAAACTGTAGTAACAGTGACGTTCTTGATATTACATTTCTACAGCATGTGGATTTGAAACAATGCTTTTGGCCCAGTGAATTTTTCACGGGACTTTCGTCAACAACATTGCCGAAAGCCTGTGTTAAAGTCATAGATAATGTTGATACTTAGGTGTATTAAATGATAAAAAATAACAAAAGCACCTTTGAAATACTCATTCTACGTAGAGAGACCTATATCAGGCAAAATTATGCTGTTTTTAACCATTGTCTAGACTTCATTGTATAAGAATTTCAAATCAATGTAATTTTATTAATACTAATTATAGGAAATTTGATCCAGTTGTGCGCTACTCCATAATATTTTGACCTAATGTGGGAAATAAAAGAAATGCAACATGTTACTAAGTTTGATTTCATGCGTTTCGGTTTTCGCTTGATAGGTGATTCAGAGAGTGATATTTTATAATTTTACTCATATTTATCATTTACTGTATACTTTATTTCTAAACTTTCCTTTCATTTAACATACATATTTTCAGTTCAATTTATTTGAAATCCTGATATAAAACTTACTTTTCCGAAAGCGAATATTATGCTCCATATACGAATGCATTTTAGCAGGAAAGCTTGAATTTTATTTAAAATTCCCGCTGGATTTTTCAAAATCTTATTAAAAAATGAAAAGTCATGTTTAAAACAATGTCATACGTGGAAAGGTTTTCATCTATAGCATGTGCAGATTACATCAGAAAACGTTGGAAAATAATGCATATAGTTAGGGAATTATACAAAGTGGAAACTTTAAGACTTAGCGTAACCTCGTGAAATTAGATTACTCATGGAGATATGAAGTGCAAGGTTTAAAATATTTAACCAGCTTAGCAGAAAAATGCATTATCACCACACTGTTCAAAGCAAGTTTTGTAGTGAATATTCACCTTTTCTTCCATCTCTGAAATGGAAAGATATTCATTCAAACTTTGCACCAAACGGCGTCAAATCGATGACTGCGTTTTAACAAAAAAAGTAGCAAGAGATTCTAGGATGAAAAGAAAGAAATTACTCCGATTCCAATGGAGGCGCCTAAACAAGATGTGGCTAATGATTTAATCCAGAATTTTCTTCGGAAGAAAGAAAGCGGACGGACAAGACGACGTTGGACCGCTTACCCGCAGGATGAAAAGCTGGTGAGGAGTTGTTACTAAACGTCATAACAAAAGCTTCTGTATTATTCGGGAAACTTATTACGGAAGTCAAACGTGAAGAACAGGAAATTTATTTTTAAGGTTTTTATACTTCATGCTGCATGTAAAATTAAAGTACAATTCAATGATTATCAATATTCAAGATTCCTACAAACCAATGTATTGTAGAATCAAGTTAATGGCTTTCAGATTTATACTTCAAAACATATTTTAATATTCATATATGTAAGCTGTTTGTTTTGTTTGCTTGCAGTTTTTTGAAAACAGCACGTCTTTTAATAGGCACCGAATGTAAGGAAATGAAAATTGACCCTGTCATTTTTTTTACAAGTTGGGCCTAGAAAGTGTTACAAATATTTTATATCCTTCATTTCTGTAAAGAAGTTTCAATATCGAAAGTGTAAAGTTTTAAAATAGGTAGGACTTTAAAAGCTGAATTCACTTTTCTGCCACTTTTACCATATAATGAATGCGTTTTGTCTCAGACAACTTGTCATTCACTGAAATTCCTTCAGAGGTTGAATTTCTGCTATATTTTGATGTTTTTTTTTAATTTATAGTACCAACAGTTTCTTGCACAAATATAAAACTTCTGTCTTTCCCTTAGTAAAGCTCAGTTTAAATTTCAGTCGCACCTCGTTCATCCTGAACGACGCACGCATACCTTGCGTGTCCCTTTTTATTTCAGCCAACAGGGCTGCCTCCACCTTATTTCAGCCAACAGGGCTGCCTCCACCTGTACACACGGAAATTCGAAAGTTATGAAAAGAAGTATCGTATATTTTTATATCATGAGTGCATCCACAAATATAGTGAACTACCGTGACATTTTACATGCTTGTTTGACTCTTGAAACAGCGGTGAATAAAGTCGATGCAGAGTCAATGGAGAATGAATATCACCCGCAGCCAATGGACGTTCATATGGATTCGGATATTGACTGGTATCAAATAAAGCAGCCGGATTACTTAAATCCGACGACTTATAAAAATATTTCTGAAAAGCAACTGCAGAATTCCAGAAAAAATGAATCAACAACGAGTTCAGTCGAGTATGCGACGTCTGCGATCGGCTGTGGTTTGCGAGTGATTTGCTGTCGATCGGTTAATATCTGTAATGGGGAGGAAAGGGCGCGTTATGTTTATGTGTTTCACGCGTTTTAATTATTTAATTTTTAGAGACCAAATTATCGTATCGTATGGTGCCACAGGGCGCCACGGTCTAAAATCCAAGCAAACCCAGGGGAACAGTTGTGAAAGTGTACACGTTACCATTCGGCAGTACTTCCACCTAAAGTAGAAATCTAAATATTGCTTATGATTTAAATTACTTGTTAAAACGCAAACTGCATCTGAACATCAAGCAATTCCGTTAACAGGACAATGAAACTAACTATAAATAATATTATTATTTATTATTCACCATTTCATTTCAATAAACGAAATTTCATTTTCCTTACAAAATTGCTATTTATTATTCTAATGCTAATAAAATGCCGCACGAAATGTGCTGGAATTTTCAGCGCATCAGCCAGTTCAGTTAACGGGGCAAAGATATTATCAATACATTATATTTATTATTCAATATTTAGTTTTTAGAAAACAAAAGTCAGTTTTCTTTACAAAATTTCTACTTATTAGCGCTAAAAAAAAGAAAAAAAGCGGGAAACCTAAGGAACTAATTGATGCACTGATAAACGGAATGCTAGCCCGTGTAGATCACTATAGAACAACAGAAAATCATCTTTTATATTCCTTCTCGTGAAAAGATATTTTTTTCAGTTTTTTCACAGGCAATTGTACACTCTCAGCAAATACGCATTCATTATTTTAATTGCAGCTCACATGGTTTGCCCACAGAAGGTTATTTAGCACGTGACAAACGTATGAAAGCTCACTCATTCCGTACAGCATTAGTCAGCATGGTTTGGTAACGATGTGGACGCAAACTCAGAGCCAAGTCTCTAATTTCTGGCAACGAAATGGCATCAGTTTTCATCTACAGCAACAGGATGTAATTCAAGATTACTGTAAATGGATAACTCTTCGAAAAAAAACAAACGAAAATTATCGTGAGGTTTAGAAGCCAATTCACCAACCGCTGTATGCTTGAAAGATGAAATTTTTTCTAGGAATAGGCAGAGCGCCCTGTAAATAGTTTCATAGGAGAAAGATGAAGTAGTAGAGTTCGAGGAATATGTCACAGGTGGGAAATTTTCCTTTACTGTGGCTAAGTAAAAAGCACCTTTAATTGTTAAAATTTGGAAAACATGTCTGGGCGTGGAGAGGGTGAGTAGGAAAATTAACGAGGTGTCCGAAGAAGACTGGAGGTCTCATGGAAGCTGGTAGTTCCTCAGACTTGGTAATTCCTTGGTTTTAGGTGGTGTACTAGTTAGGGAATTAGTAGAGAAGACTGAGGGATCGGGGAAAATGCTAGGGGATTTAAAGCCAGCATCATGCCAAATCGTGAATTATCATTGTTTCGTGGGCAAGAGGCAGAATGCCGACTCAGGAAACCATAGTGATCTAATTTATTTTTGCTCGTTTCTGGTTTCCGTGATCGCTGGAATTTTAAGACATCAGAAAAAATTTACGGATAGGAAGTTCGGGTAAGGAGAATTACATGCTGGCTTGCCATATGGGCGGAATTGCATGTTTAAGGTTACATAGCTCTCCTATACTTTAAAGGGCCAAACAAGGTCATATGTGCAATTTCTGCTAGGAATAGACCCGGGATAGTTTATAAGTAAAACATATGAAATAGTCATTTCAGTAGCACAATTTCGGTGACCGCCAGGATCAGCGAAATGTTTCTAAAGGAAGGAGCATTAATTTGTTTGAAAATTAAAAACATAATAAATAATTCAATTTTGACTATATCATAGCTTTTTTAAAAATATACTGAAAAATAACACTCTGGCAAAGAGATATTATGGGGGTCGTTGATTGTTTATCGCTGGAATTATAAGACAGCAGAATTAAAAATAAAATTTTACAGATAGGGAGTTCGCGTAAGGGGAATTACATATTGGGTTTGCCATATGGTCAGAATTTCGTGTTTAAGGTTACATAGCTCTCCTATACTTTTACTTTTAAGGGCCTAACAAGGTCATATGTGCTATTTTTGCTAGGAATAGACCCGCTGGAGAAAAAATAAGAGAGTAGTGGTGTTAAAGAGTGCAGAAAAAAGGTGGTGTGAATTAGAACTCAGTAGTGGGATAAAGGCGATTTGGTTTAGGTGAGGAGAGGGCGCGGCTTGTCAAATCGTGAATTACCATTGGTTCGTGGCAGATAGCTGACTGCGCATCTGATGACCAGACTGAAGAATGAACGAAACACTATTTCAGTTGTCAATAAGGAATAGCCTATCGTTAGATATACAGTTTATAAGATTTCGGTAACCATAAGGTTCGGCCAAAAGTAATTTAAAGAAGGAAGAAATACTTTTTGGGTGACCGCATGGATCAGTCTAAAGTATTTAAAAGAAGGAAGAATTACAATTTCGGTGACCGCAAGGAACAGCTAAAAGAAATCAAAAGAAGGAAGAAATATAATTTCGGTGACCGCAAGGATCAGCCAAAGGTATCTAGAAGAAGGAACAGTAATTTGTTTGAAAAATAAAAATTTAATATATAATTCAACTTTGACTATAGTTTTGCTGTTTTAATAAATTACCGCTAACTAAGACTTATGAAAGAAATTATGGGGGTCGTTGATTGTATTTCGCTGGTTTTTTTCTTTTTTCGGTGTGTTGGAATTATGTTGAGCATATGTTTAGGTCGTTTATATCGCATAATAATATCGGTGGAGTAATCGCTAATAAATTTCAGCGTCGGGTTTGGGTGGTTGTCATGCTTGTTGCAGAAATTTTCTGCCAGAGTTCCAATTATCTGTTTCAGAATCGGTAGCTTATATTTTTCTGTAATGTAGCGGTTCGTTTGTCTGGGGTGTGCGGAAGCAAGCTGTTTTAGCATTCGATTTTGGAAGGACTGAAATTTCTTTTGCTGGGATTCGGCACTAATGCCCCAAATCGAGGATCCATATAGTAGCAGCGGAAGGAAGCACATTTTCCAGATATAAATTTTGTTTTTAACAGATAATTTGGAGTTTTTGTAGATAATAGTATGCTTTTAAGGGCGATCGCTTTATTTATGGCTTGTTTGATATGAGGACCCAAAATCGTCGTTTGTCGAACTGGATTCCAAGATATTTTATGTTGTTTGTCCTTTCGACCAAGGTTTCGTTGAGGGTAAAGGCGGTCGGAGTTAAGAATTTGCTGCGGATAAAAATAATCGCTTGTGTTTTCGTAGCTTTATCGCAATTTTCCATCGTGCATAGTAAATCTCGAGCATATGAATATGTTTTTGTAGTTTCCTTGCGATTAGTGAGACATTTCGTGAGGTGCATGGAATTGCCGTATCATCGGCATATAAAGCAGGTTCGATGCCAATTTGTTGAGGGATATCCGCAGTAAAATTAAGTAGAGGTTGAGACCAAGTACTGATCCCTGGGGTACTCCTGCACAAATTTTTCTTTCGGTGGATTTAGGTGAGCTCAGCTTCACAGAAAATCGTCGGTTTGTGAAGAAGTACGGTATTATCGTAATGATCCATCTTGGGAATTTAAATTTAATCATTTTGTAGAGGAGACCGGACGTGTAGACTTTATCGAAGACTTTCTCTATATCGAGAAAAATCGCACCAACAGATTTGTTGAGATCGAAAGCTTGGTGTACTATTTCCGACACTGGATATTTGGTGATTCGTGGAGTGTGCAGGGACGAAATTAAATTGACTGTACGGAACAATTTGATTTTCTAGACTGTAGGTTTGGATGTACTTCAATAGTACCCTTTTCATAATTTTACTGAGGATAGGAAGGAGTTAAATCGGTCTGTGATTTTTTGGGGAGTGTTGGATCCGTTCCAGCTTTGTGAATAAGGATAATATCAGCTGTCTTCCAGCTGTCTGGGAAATAGTGTAGTTTAAGAGCTGTATTTATAATATGCGTGAGGATTTTAATATACTGGATAGGGAGCATTTTAATAACCTTGTTCGCGATACCATCTCTCCCCGGAGCTTTATTTATTTTCAATTTACGAATAATGTTCGTAATTTCAGCCACCGTGACCTCGGGTGCTTCCGCGGGAAATTTGGTTTTGATTTTCGTGGGTGAAGCAAGATGCATCGTCGAGTCTGGACCGCAGGGAGAGCTGCCGTTTTTCAGAAAATAGTTTTTAATTGCTTCGTGTACCATATCGTCATGATTTTTGTGGAATTAAATTTATTTACCGTGAATTGGTTCGCAAGGGAGTCGGCAAAGACTTCACGTTTGTCCTCTTCGGTGCATGCAATTTTGTTATCTGGAGTTCTCATAGAAGGGACGGTCTTGTAGGGGTTTTTAATATTTCGTGTAATGTGCCATACGTTTCGGGTCGTGACAGACTTTCCTCCAATTTTGCTGAGGTTTCGTTCATGAATAGCTATAGTGGTTTCTTGTGTAGTGTCTGATTTTTCTATTTAGGAAATAATAGTGATTTCTGTCCTCTATATTTTTCGTGCGAATCCAGATACGTCGTGCTCTATTTCTTTCGGTGATTTTTCGTTTAATCCAATTTGGGAGTTCGTAGGAATTTGTAATAGGTTTCTTTATAAATTGGGATTCCTTGATTATGTCGTTGATGTGATTTGTAATTTTCCAATTTTCTGGTCAATTTCTTTTTTTTTTTTTTTTTTGAATGGAGGTTTAACGACCACCGTGAGCAACTCAATGGGCTATAAGCACTCGCCCGTCCCTAATTCAGGGTCACTGGTTCCAGGGAAGGGAGAGAGCCAGTGCCGTAAGAAAAACACAACATTCATGCCGGACCGGGATTCGAACCCGGACCCCTTACGGACGAATGATCAGAGGCCAGCGCCTTAGACCACTGCGCCACCGGGGCAACAGTGGTCGATTTCAGATCTTGAGTCACATCGTGAGATATCCGGGGTTGGCATTTCTTTAAAGTGCATCTGCAAGTGTTCCCAATTTATAACGCACCGTGGTGGGTTGGTTCGTGTTCCATCGTATATGCACATGACGACAGGAAGATGATCGGAGTCAATTTATGGATCGTGTTTATTTCGTACGGGACGTTGAAATCTTTTAAAAGTGCAAGATCGAGGGTATTACTTGCACCTCTCGATCTTATAAAAGTTGGAGCAGGTGGAGCGGCAACATCGATGTTATATTTCGTTGATAATTCTGCTATGGTTCTGCCTGCTCTATTCGTGCGGATACAATTCCATCGGGGGTGCGTAGCATTAAAATCAACTATACTAAATGTCGGGAATTTATCTTCAGTGAGTTTTTCAAATCACTGGATATGTCTGAATTTCCGGAGGGGTTATAGAAGCTGATGAATTTCTTTTTGGAGCCATCTTGGAATTCAACTAAAGCACCGTGTGCTTCGAGGAAACGTAGAGGGGAGTTCATGGGGAAATCACTGTCCTTAATTTTATTATTAACAATAATGATGACTCCTCCACCTCTATCTGTGGTTCGATCTTTCCTGTAGACCTTGTAATTCGGTATATTGAATCGGTGTTGGGGTTTAGGCAGCTTTCGGAAATTATTGCGATGTCAATTTTTTTCTCTTGAAGAAATTGCATGAATTCGAGCTTTTTATTGAAAATACTACTGGCATTCCAAATAAGAATGTTCAGGAGTTTCTTGGAATTTCCGGTGTAGGTTTTGGTTCGTGAGGGGGCCACTACTGGCATTCCAAATAAGAATGTTCAGGAGTTTCTTGGAATTTCCGGTGTAGGTTTTGGTTCGTGAGGGGGCCACCAAAGTACTGGGGTCAGGGTTCAAAATTGCAGTGAATAAGGAAGAAATATAATTACTAGAACTTTGGTTAGTGCTGGTTGGCGTATTGTTATTTTTAACATTGTTCGTGAAGTTAACATCGTGCTGTCGATTTGTCTTTCGTAGAATTGTAGTATTCGAGCTAGGTTGCCTTGGCTGTCTTGTACTTGGATCTTGTGGGTTTGGTGGCTGGCAGTTCGTATCTTCGATCAGTATCCTTAGCTTTCTTGTGATTGGAGCTTGTGGTCTTGTGGGTGGAGCTTGTTGGCTTGTAGGTAGAGCTTGCGGGCTTGTTGGCTTGTAGGTAGAGCTTGCGGGCTTGTTGGCTGGCGATTTACATCATCGAGACGAATTGGCGGTAGTAGAATTTTCATCAAGAGAGGGGTGTTAAGACCTATAATAGGTGATTGAACATACGGATAATTAGTAATAGTTGGAAAAACAATCGACGTTATAATATTAGGAGTTCGTGCAAAAAGCAGATAAGGAGAAACCGGGTTATGTTGATCACACGGATCATTCGATGCAACAAAGTGGTTTTTCAGACTTATAGAGGGCGTCTGATTTTTCGTAGTAGAAGCAGGGGTATTCAGACTTATAAGAGGCGTCTGAATATTCTTGGCAGAAGAGAGATTTTTCAGAGTTATAGGAGGCGTCTGAATATTTTGTGGTACAAAATCCGGAGACACCCTATTTTTGCAACAGTTATTTTGTTTGGGTAAATTGGTACGTGTACTTTGCTCACGCAGTGTACTAGTGTTTTTAAGTTTGGATGTGGATGACGCATTTAAATGGGATGTGCTCAGGTTGCCAGCAGCAACCTGTGCACTCGTGATATTTTTAATTTGGGATACAAGTGAAGAAAAGTTTTCCGAAGTGGGCGGAAGGGGGGGTGTAATCCTAGCATTACTATTTGGAGTAGCTAATTTCGTGCTGAAGTCTCTAAGCGCAGGGACAGTAGATAGCTGTGGAATAATTTTCGGGGATACCGAAATATAAGAACCGTTCGAGGTTGTAGGAGATGGTGGTGTGTCGAGTGGTGTTTTCTTTTTCTTTGCTAAAGCAAACGCTAAAGCTTTTGTGCAGTCCGCCTCGTGGTTTGAAAAGTGGGTGAAAGACCTGCTTTCCGAATTATTCGGGAATATCTTGTAAATTAATAATTCGGTAGCAGCATCGACCAGGGGTTCGTGTTTCCATGAACTCCTATTCGTGCAAGTTTCGCTGTTGCTGGGCTCGCCATCTACTCTCTTAATGTTTCCATGTCCTTCTGAGATGTTGAGGCAGAAGTTATACAGCAGCAGGAAAACAGAGAAGATCCTAAAAATAGAACATAAATGCACTAGAAAATATTAGTAGTAGTAAGCGCAGACCCAGCAGCAGCGAAGTCCCCAAAGTTTGAGATTTCCGAAGCGGTGAACAAAACACCACCGATTACCTTGCAGGAAAAATGCAATCTGAGGATAACTCTTCAACTCCACAGAATTTATTTATAATTTCAATATTTAGGTATATTACTGTGTACCATTAGAAATATGTATAATGCACTTTTCGAGCCAAATATTTTTAATGGTATGGAAGGAATATTAAACGCTTATAACATAACCATCAAATTACTTCTTTGAATTTATTTCCGTACTGTTATTTATACCATATAAGTTAAAAGGAAGGGCAGCATAAATATACACAACAGTAATACGACTCAGTCACTAGAGATTTTCGTTATACGAATAATTGGCTAATAATGTGTTGAATACAAGGAAGCATTCATTTTATATATCATGTTCAGATCCTCTATGATGGGAGCCATAAAGTACACCATAGAGGACAGAACCTGTATTAAGGTGAAACCCTGATGTCATGAAGTCGACTACAGCGCACCATCGACTTTTAACATGACTAGCCATTTGCTGACAGCTCGGCTTCCCAAGCGCCACGAACCAGGTGGATTTTGTCAATTTGAGCTTTGAGTTCCCGGCAGAGTTGAAGACGACGTAAACGACATATACCAATCATTTTCCGGATTTTTTTTTTGTGGTTCACATCTTTCAGTATCCTATAGGATTCCAATAAGCGGCAAACTTATCGCTTATACCGTACTGATCGTTAACTGTTCCTTTGAAAATTCCATAACTTAGGTTTCTACGTGTCTTTGTTGCACATTTCATTTACGATTATTTTGTCATTGTTTTCTTCACAATATAGGTAGTGACTGGGGTTCACTTTCAGTTCTGATTTGTATTCCATTATCAGCTGTTTCGATACCTACGTTTTTGGCTTCGATATCTATATTACGTTATTGGCATCTTTCCGATATTTCACTTGGCTTTGATTGTCCCAGGAGTTTAGGGCAAAGTCGTGGGGAGGAGGGGAACGACATAAGGGTGGAGCGGAGCAGATGGTCCTCATCAAAAATCTGCGACCAACAAATATATTAAAAATAAGATGACAATCTTCGAACGGACAATATTAATAATATCCTGAGAGCGTTGCAAAGAAACAATTATGATAACGTGAAAGAAATGGGTTATACACGCTACAAAATCCCACCAAAATATCCTTCATAGCCCCAAATCCCAGCATCAGCAGCGCTTTTGCCAGCAGGGGACAGTTGAGTTGGTCAATAATCTTTAATTCATGGTCATGTGTAATTTTGGAAGATTGCAAGACAATCATTGACACTCTAGATCAATGAGAAGCGTTGTTAGAGAAAGTGGCTCCTCTGACCGCGATTTTGTTTCTACCGTAGGTTTAACGACCACCCTGAGCAACTCAATGGGCTATAAGCAGTCGCCCGTCCTTAATTTAGGGCAACTGGCTGCAGGAAAGGGAGAGAGCCAGAGCCGTAAGACAAACACAACATCCATGCCTCACAGGGATTCGAACCCGGAACCTTCACTGCGTGATTGTTTGTGCGCTGATGAAATTGCTTGTTTGTTGACAATTTGACAGCTTATTCCGTATTTTAACTTCGAATATTTTGTTTTATTTTCAATTTGCTGCTAGAAATTACGATTCACCGGTTTCTTGATGTTCAGATTAGAAAAAAGTTTGATATTGCTGGCCCTACGGCATCGTTGAGGAATATTTCTTTCATTTGTGCCTTATTTATCCGGGTTAGTCATCAGCACTCGCTCTTAATCAGTTTAAAATATTTGTTCTGAAATATCCGAAAATCTCCATTGGTGGATGAAAACGGATTCGTAAAATTTATCATGATTGCCTAAAATATGTGGGTTGGAGCGTCCCTAGTTAGTGCATTAAAGGAGCTCTCACAAAGAGAAATGAAATAAGGTGCAAAATTATCGCAAAATCTATAGTTCCAAATATACGAGATTTGGTTTTAATCTGTAGCTGCCAAAGATAAGATTTTAACAAGTAATCAATTTAATGAAAATAACTTGCTCATTAGATAACCTGGAAAAGTGCTGTCATGTACTTCGGTGCAAAAGCAAAAAATATTACGATTGGTACGGATGTTGTTCCGATGTGTACTAAACATTCATAACCTTTCCGACGTTTCACTTGGCTTTGATTGTGACAGAAGTTTAGGGCAAAGTTCGTGGGGATGGGGGAACAACAGAAGGGTTGGGAGGGAGGAACAGCCACATGATCTGAGTGTTAGTATGTGTGATCTCACACGTCTCTCCCGAGTGTTCCTTTGATACTCTGACTAGCAATGCCGTACGCCACACACATTTTAGGAACACCTGATGAATTTTACGAAGCACCTGAAGCATCCAATTATTTTACCAAGCAGAGAGAGATTAGAAAACGTTTTTTTTAAAGACATTAAAATTTTAAACAAGATCAAAGAATAGGAATATTCTGCATATTTAAGTAAAAGCTGATTTTGCTTCTTTCAACAAAAACAACTCCTATAAAGTTTGGTTGGTTAACACGTTTATCTGATGTTCGAAATGTATTTCCATTTCAGAAACAGGTGAAAGCCTCTAGTTACTAACATGGCCCACACAGTTTTTCAGGTGTTTCTTCATAGGTCACATAATTTATTGAAATAAAAGTCACCTTTAAAACAACAGATTAATTGGATTTGCATCGCGTTAAACATCAATGTTCGGTCCTGCGGTAAGTTTCCAAAGCGATGGTAGACGGCGCCATCTGATCTGACAACGACCGCTGCGCAGATACATTACTGCCTTTGATTTAAAAACATATGGGGTCAGGAAATACCATCATGCCGAAACAGTGAGCCGCTAACCGTAATCTTCCAAGCTGTGGCTAAGAGCATTTAACCATTAACCACTCCCTGACCTTTGTTGATCCGATGACAGTGTCGCACACTCAAGGAGTGGAGAGAAATTGGCGACACCTAAACCAAAAATTAACGCAGAGAAACCGCAAAATGTACTTTGCAGATCATATTCTGGAATATTATTCTGACGAAATTGCGGTCATTCCTCTGAATACTGCTTTGACATCTTGATTCGTGTGACCAGACAGTTCTTCTGTGGCTAATAAAAGTTTATTTTCACTTATTCCGCTAGATAGACAGCTTGATATTCATGAGGAAACACGAATCTTCCGTCAAATTAATAATTTCCCAGATATGACTTAATTCACATTCAAAAGGTCGGCTACCAAAATCCATTTTATTCACTGCCTTAGACATTTTCACAACGTAACCAAATGCTAAACCATGCAGCGATAACATGTCGCCATCTATCATCGCTTTGCAAAACTGGCTCTCGCGAATGCTTTTATGGAGTTTGCTGTTTTTTTTTTTTTTTTTTTTTTTTTGCAATTTGGTTAACCTGCTTCGTTACAGAATAATTGTAATAATAACATTTAGGAGACAGGACCGTCAAATATTCATGAAGCGAATAGCGTTACCTTTCTTTGTTAGGTTGAATGGTGTTTTATACGCAGTTCCGGTTATCAGCACATCAAGTAGTTACGTTAACGGGTCAGAGAAACTTGAAATAACTCGGGGGTGTGAACAGAAAGAATTTTCCAAGAGGCTTTCTAAATTTGAACATTAATTTTTAGCGTACGTTGAGTTTTTTCTCTGTTACATTTTATTTGGACACTAAATTCTTGTATTTAATAATCCCAGTTTTCAAATACTGACTTATAGAGGTAGGAAACCTTTCAAAGTTTGAAGTCCGCTTTAAGTTAACTGTAATCTAATAAAGCCGCATTGAAGAAACTTCAATTACATGTACTTCAAAATGTCCATTGATTTCTAAAAATCTAACGACCAAGTGCTAACTAACTATAAGAAATGAAAAAAATAATTGTTAATTCTAAAGTTAACTAACATTTCAATGACTTCGTTGTGACTGCTTTTTGTTGGAAAGTATTTGAATATTTGTTGGCAACATGAAGGTCCGTATTTCAGCTGATCCTGTAGATGAGTATCCGTCATTTGTGACCTAATATCTTCATAACTGACGCCTTGTTAACTTAATAGTACAATTTTATGGCACTTTCTGGGTGACCAGTCAAATCTTTGCGCCATTTCTTTAATTTTTTTACGTTTTACAAGCTCACTAAATGAAAGAACACACACAAAAAAAACCCAACCTGATAGCAATCACATAACACACAAACAAATGTCCTCCCCTCAGCTCCAATACATGACATCAATAGCTGAATCCTACTGCGACCTGATTGGCTCATTGTCAAAACAAGATGACACCTGATTGGCTTTCTAAACACTCATGCTCATTGGCCACTTTCAAATAAAAGAAAACTATTTCATATCAACCTAAGCAAGTTGTGCTTCTTTTTTCTTGTTATCTAGCTGTAACTTTTCTATGAACACAGATAATTGAACAATATTGGTTGCAATACATTCTTGATGAAATTATCTTACCATTGATATATAATTTCATGGTAGTACTAAAAAAAGCGGTGCTATGAGCCATCAGACCTCCAAAATACACTTTTTCCAAAAGGTTTCCACAATTTTGGTCACTTTTTTATATACCTGTGAAGAAACGAATACATGAATGTGTTGTTCACGTGTTACGGAACGAATACATGAATGTATTTACGTGTTACTGGTATATCCACGTGTTACGAAACGAATACACGAATGTATTCACGTGTTACGAAACGAATACATGAACTTATTCACGTGTTACTGGTATCTCCACGTGTTACGAAACGAGTACATGAATTGTGTTCGAATTCGAAGCCTATGAGTTGAAACAGGAAAATAATTACCTTTTAAGAACTTGGATAAATTTGCTCCCACCAATGCAAATTTGGGTCACTCGCAATACACAACCGCTTTGACCCTAACCCTCACCAACCTAACCAACTCTAACCTAGCCAGCTATCAGTACTCGCGACAGCACCGCCACTCATTAAGCAAATATTATAAAGCTTCGATGTTCTTTGCAATAAAGGTAGATAATAACATATAGCAGTTAGATATTTTTTTTTTGCATTACGGAAGATTCGATCGGGTGTAATGATGACTGCCCCTTGATTCTGTTGGCGATTAGTTGAAGCATATTATGGTGCCTGCTTGAACCACCAGGCACAATCACATCATGGTGCCTGACGGTTGCACCGACGTTTGGTGAAACATTCATATTGTGTCCGTACTTGAACCATTTTTTGGTTAAACGTTGAGCTGAAATTTTTTACAGTGTAAGTTGACCGTAGACAGTTTTTGGAAGGGATCAGAGCCCGGGGTCAAGGGCCTCTATACAACATTTTCGTAAAATCTACAGTTTTCAATTTAGAACACCAAATTTAGTATCCTATCTCATGGTACCCTTAGAACGTAGACGGTTTTCGAAAGGGGTCAAGGCCCGGAGTCAAGGGGCCCCCCATACAAAATTTCTGTAAAATCTACAGTTTTCAATTTAGAACCATCAAATTTGGTATACTATCTCATGGTATTCTAATTAAGACCGCAAACTAACTTAGTAAACATTATGTTTGGTAACCAAAAACATTGTTTACCAAAAAGCAATAACCTAAATGAATTAAAATAAATATTCTGGAAAATTAGAAGAATATTTTTCTCATTCATTAACTTTCACCAGCTGAACTTGGTGATTCCGCGAATAGTAATATTGACCCGGGAAATACCGGGTACCCCTGCTAGTATATAAGTTGAAGACAAGTGTATATATCCAAAATATATCTATTTAACTTTTTGATCATTTCTACAACGATAATTGTATGCCCATAAACCTCAAAATGCGTTATTAAAGGGAAGAAAATCAAATTTGCTAACATGACGAAAATGCACAGTTCAGCAAACATAATAAATATGATAAAATCGCAACGGTACCGGATGTAACATTTAGCAAACGTTTATCAAACGTAGTCTTTGTAAGGGAAAGCAAATACCAACTTTTGCAACCGAAATGCGACGTTGTTAAAACGTCATGTGCTACTTGGGAAGTGAAAGGCTATTCATTTGAGTGAGCAGGTGGAGATGGTTATTTTTCCTGAACGATTAATAAACTCCCACAAATGAATGGCATTTTCTGTTGCTATAGGATAATCAGAAACAACGAAGTAAAATTTAAGAACTGTGGTATAATGTTTGAGAACTTCACGTTGTCATCGGAAAACGAAATATGATTTAATGAAGAATTTTGAAGTACCTTTTAGCAAAAACTTTCATTTGTATGAATTTCTCTCAGCCGATGTGCTTGACATTTTGCCATTCTCAGTCTTATACTAAAAGTCTTTTTACATAGTTCTGGCATCTACAAATGACTCGAAGAACGTTTCGTAGAAGATAGTGGCTGCAAACGGGTGCAGTTCTTTTAATCGAAATGCCTTGTTGATCAAAATGACTTTACCACTTCCAACAATACAATGAAATAGTGAAGTGCCTTGTCATTAACAGAGCTTTCGTTTTACTCATGAAGCACTATTCTTTTTCTTATTGCGTACTTATTTCCAGTTATAAAGAACTATCGGACCCCGAAAAAGTGTTTGTCAGAAATCACTAATACGTAGCACTTCTAGATCAAAGGCAAAAATTAAAATTTCAAAACACGATAAAGATTAAGCAAACAACAATTTAATGACTTTTCATGTTGGTGAATACAATTGATACTGCCATAGAATCGTGTTTGAATCTTGAGTTGAAAATCTGAAGGAGATTTAGTTATTCCCAGAGTTTATCAGTGCTTGCGAGCCATTCGTACAACATAAAGCTGTTGCATATCAATCAGTTCTTGTATTCACACAACAGAGTTCTCTCATAACTACTTGTTTTGGACACTTGCTTTCAGGTTTCATAATTCATCAATCGACATAACGAAAAACTATTGGTACTGAAATGTAATTTTTTTGATTTCATGGGAGTTAAAAGCAAGAGTCTTATTTTAAAGGATAGTTGTGCATGTTCGTTCCAAAAAAAAAATCGAAATTTTAAAAGCACAACGTTTTTTAATGTATTGAACTGTTGTCTACACATATATCTAATTGTGAAGCATGATAAGAAAAAACAACAAAATCAGGTTTGAAAGAAATCTTACCTATTTTCCGAGAAATACACGACAAGTGCGAACGAAAGTTTTGGTGGACTTCTTTGGTTGTACATGTTTTGTGCATATTTCTAAGTATGCTGAAGTATCTTTTAGAAAACATGTAGTATGAGGAGATTTATATACATCTGAATATTTAAAACCGAGTCATAGGATTTGAGATCCAGATGCAAAACCATCCAACTTCCTTTCAGTTTAACAGGACCATACGGAAAAATGTAAACGATACCTTCTTAATATATCATTATTACGAGATCTAACCGTAACGTAACTACCATCTACGCATCACTCCTCCCAAACTATTCACTTCAAAGTGGCGCATGCGGTGTTGTGTTGCCACATCAAATAAACAGGCCCTGGCGTCATTTCGTAAAGTTGTGCTTAGGTTAAAGTTTTGTGCTGTGTATTAGTAATGTTTAAAGAATGGAACTGCTCGCCGACTGCGAAGCACCGTATTTTTCGCTGTATAAGATACCCTCATGTATAAGTTGACCCCTACTTTTTCGAACCGAAAATTAAGAAATCAATACTTTTATGACCAAAAAGGACACATTTGACATTTTTTAGAAATTAGATAATATCATTGAAGTACATTTAGAAATTATTTAATATCACAGACAGAGTCTGTGGTAATATATAAATAGGGGTTTGGAAATTTATATTATTTAGAAATTAGGTAGTATTTTTAAGATACAAACTATGAAATCATGAATCACTTTCTTCAGCACTATTAGTTCCTGACATATCTCATTTTTTTCAAATTTAACTGCATCACTGCTGTCGTCTGAGTCACTGTCTATATATATTAGTTCATTCTCAGTTCCATCTATGGCATTGATGATTCCACATTTTTTGAAGGACTTAACAAACAACTCTTGTTTGACTCCATTCCATGAATTCAGGACCTGTTGCAGATCCCAGTGGTGGTTGGTAGTTTCACTCTCCGTGTCAGTGTAAAGTTATTTCCTGCTTTTTGCATCCATTGTTTTCACTCTTCTTTCCTCAGGGCTTTGAAGGCCATGTTGATGGGAAGAGCTAGAAGGTGTAGTTGACCTATAAGTCCACCAGGAATAACCGCTTGTAAATCGTAGTGGGGAGAGGGAATAAGGGTTACTGGCAGTTTCGCCGCGGTGACCGCAGGGTTGTCCCAACCGGAGAGAACATTGCTATTACAGCAGCGAAACTGAAAAATTGGGAGTGTATAAGACGACCCCAATTTTTGGTCTAAAACTTTTGGAAAAAAATATCGTCTTATACACTGAAAAATACGGTATATTTGTGACAAAGTTTCTGAATTTGAGAAATGTCAGAAGTGAGATCCACCGGCAAATCCGCGAAATTTTGGGGCAAAACGCAAGGAGTGCAGGAATGGTCTTGAAGTGGGTTCGAATGTTTAATAAAAGATGACAGAGCGTACATGGCGAAATGCGTAGTGGTAGGGCTTCTCTGGTCACGGAAGATTTGGTGGAGATTGTGAATGAAAACGTTAAAGGAACAGACGCTACATAATTTTGATCTTCCAGACCTTTTCTCTAAATTCTTGAAATTATTACTGCACGAAATCCTTCGGCAAAGGTTTCAGGACCGCTAAGCGTGTGTATGATGGTTGCCAAAGATTTTGACGAAAAAAAAAACAATGCAAATGATCTTAGAATTTTTAGGGTGATAGGCAGCGGAAGGTGATGGTTTTTGATTCCGTATAGAGACCAGAAATGAGACTTTAGTTCCTAGCAACACACCTGAATCCGAACAGTATTCTCCATTATGAGAACAGTTCCTAGGTGTTCGATGACTAAAAAGGCCCGAAGTCGACGGTTCAGCGGTATCTCAAACCCCAGGAGTCAAACACCTATAAAAATGGTATCCGGAAACTTTTGTCACGAACTGACAAATGCTTTAAGGTCCACGTAAAAAATGTTGAAAAAATAGATTAACGGATATGGAATTTATTTCTCATTAAAAATTAAATATGAATACTTCTTTCCTTTATCTTCAAACCACACTAACTTTCTGGAAGGCCCCAGAACATATGATCATGTTTTGCCAAATAAGAATTTCGTGAGGAAATGTATCTTGGAACGTATTATTTATAATTTAAATGGGTTTTTTTTTGCAGATTCTCTTGCACCACCTGTTTGAAAGTGTGCTCATTGTGTACGTTGTGGTCTGTTTCATGATGTAATATGATATTTTTCCTAGCTTGTTAAGCCGTAGAGACAAGGGCAATTATTGTTCTGCCTTTCAGAATGCAGAGGTAATGCGAAATTGACGGAAATCACTGTACATACTCTGGATATAGGGAATCCTTTTAGAGATCTCATATTCCGAAAGGTATTTTTAATATGTGTTTCATATGAAATTAGTTTGAAAAACATCCGTAAATACGAAAAATATATGCTAAAGGGAAGTTCATGTTTAAGATTGTTTCTCTCAGTATATTGTTTATAAAAGGTGTTTCATTAAAAATTGAGTTTCCCAGAACTTTGATTTAAAGAAAGATTTGTAACAATGGTATGTGTAAGCCTTTTACTAGGCCTCTTTGAAAGCAGTATGCATTTTGCAAAGTATTTCATGAGTAATATTAATCTTAGGAGACAAGACTAAACGTTAAGGTGTGGTGCTGTCAATCAGAATTGAGTTATTCGTCATACTTAATATGTTGTTCTCCAGTGCCTTTATGGTACGTGTGGAGCCTTTGACCAGTTTATATGTTATTCTTGTTTTCGGGACCAAACGTCTTTGAAAAATATAGAAAAAACTACAGTAATTTAGCCCTCGTCTCCATCACTGCTCCTGCTATAACCATGGTTTGTTAACCAACCGCACTATTCATGACATTGCCCTTAGATTTCATTAATTCTACGGTTCTGAATTGCATCGTTATGACTTACGCGGTAAAGTCACATTTCTCTGACCACTAGCTAATATCCAGGGTAACTTACCTGTGCAGGGCGGACAGCACCTAGATGGGCTGGCAGTGAATATGTAAGGTGCTGGATGGTGTTCACCACCAGTATGTGGAGCCACGCTAATTGCAGTGCATCTGACAGCTGCTGGAGGGTGCGTGGTGGTTGATCCATAGAGTGAACAACACGATCGAGGTGGTTCCACAGATTTTTAATTGGGAATTATGGATCAGAGAAGCACTTTGAAGTCTTTAACGTATTCTCCAACCACTCTCGGATATTTTTAGCTGTTTGACACTTTGAGATGTCGTGCTGGAAAATAACAATAACAAGTGTAGAATGTTGTACATATTTCAAACTAGAACGTATGCATATTTTAAGTGTTGAAAAGTGAAATTTTTGAATACATGTGTACTCATTAAGTACGCGAAGAAACAGTTTACTTGGTAAGTTTGTTTTTTCTTAATTTACCTGGTAAATTGTATATTGTTTAATATAGAATGTTTCGCAAATTTCTAAGCAACTCATAATCCTATGTAGCTTTCTTTACTTTCTAGGGCCTATATAATTTTGAAATCCAGTAACATTTATTAATTTGTTCTGCAGTAACGATTTAAAATACATTTATAATTATTAAATTAAACTAATTGCTTTATAATAGAGCAATTAGTTTAATTGCTCTAGTATGAAGCAATTAGTTTAATTAACATTTAATTTAGTAGAATCATTTGTAATTTAGTAGAAGCATTAGTTGTAAGTTTTAAATCACGGGCCAGGCCGGGTCTGCCTGTAATTTTAAACTTACGGGCCAGGCCGGTGGCCGGGCTTACAATTTCGTAGGCGGGCTTGAACGGGACTGCAATTGCATGTGTACCGTGTAGTCAGGTTTTTGATAAATTTAGGTCATTCTGTTTTTGAAGTCTCTGTCTTTCCCTTCCCGTGATCATATTTCTTGTTTCTCGCAATCATTCTTCTCTCCAGCATTGTGCTACTATTTATTTATTTATTTATTTTGCGCGTGTCTTTTCGTCTTTGATCTTTCGCAATCTCTCTCTCACCTTTGAATCCATATTCGATTTGTTTCGTAAGTTTACACCAGAAAAACAATTGATCCGTACGATGAGTCGCATTTATAGGAATTAAGAATCAATTAAAGCTTGAATATGCGCTCTCATTGTTCATTCAAGGCACTTGTAACCGCACACATAAAAATAAAAAAATATATACTATACTTATAGACGCAGCAAATTACTTATAAAATATAAACACAGCAAATAACGTACAAAGCTGTCAAGACAGAGGGAAATGTTAAAAAATGCAAACTCCTCTTTTAAGTGAAGGAAACAGAGGAAAGCTACTTTCCGTAAAAAAAATATCTACAAGAAATGCTTAACTGTTTTGTTTTATATATTCTGCTTGTGTTCTGTTTTGTAATTACATTCATTTTCGTAGCACAAGCACAGGTTTACGAAGAGTCGAAGACCCAATTTCCGGCGTCAGTTATGTAATGCTGTGCTTCCTGCCTGGCTGGCCCATAGAAGAAGAAGAGAAGAGGACATGGACTTTGGACACCGAAACCAAAATTAAAACATCTCAGATTCGCTTTCAGAGCCCCCGAGGGTCACATATACTGTGTTGCAACTCCTCCCCTCCACCACTCACACACTTACACACATTGCTGGGATTTGCCCCTGTTGCCAGGTCGCACGAGCTAAGGCTTTTGTGATCTCACAGGTCACTTAACAGATCGGTGATTTCTTTATGGAGAGCAAAGAGCATCCGACTGAGGATCGGTGCTGCAGTTTGAAGTAGTGCGCTTCTGCATATTGATATCGCGTGTAATCGTTTTACGTGGTAAACTCAGATTTATGAGTATGGAGAATATGGATTTGAAAACGAAAATTGAAGCAAGGGAACTGAAACTTTTGAATAAGAGCGTTAAAGAAAGCGATGTTTGGGCTACCTTTTCTAAGGTCGTTTAATTTGAAAATTTAAGCCCAGTGTTTAAAGTGTAGGCAGTTTTTGTCATACAGTGTAAAATCAGGTTCTTCTCATGTACGACGACATTAGTGTAAAGTTAATGTGCCAGTCAAACAAACCATATAATCTTACGTTTCTACGAGTTCTAAGAAGGTTTCAACCTCTAAAAAAACGAGATCACTGAAGTATATGTTAGCCTTTGTTGCAAAGATCTGCGTCCTTTTGACGTTGTTCTTGGCATCGGATTCAAAACATGTGCTCAAGTTTTATAAAGATCGGCGCGACTTTGGGAAACGTCAAAGCGGAAGACATTATACCACACCCCACTGCAATTTCACGCCGTATATGTGAAAAGTATGCCGGCCCGGTGGCGCAGTGGACTAAGCGATGGCCTCTGATCATTCGTCCGTAAGGGGTCCGGGTTCGAATCCCGGTGAGGCATGGATGTTGTGTTTGTCTTACGGCACTGGCTCTCTCCCTTCCCTGGAACCAGTGACCCTAAATTAGGGACGGGCGACTGCTTATAGCCCATTGAGTTGCTCACGGTGGTCGTTAAACCTCCAATAAAAAAAATGTGAAAAGTATTTGAAAATGCGTGAGGAGCTAGCTCCGCTTTTAACAGATTTTGCGAAAAACAAGTATTTAGTTGCAACCACTGATATGTGGACTGATGACTTCAGGAAAAATTCGTATGTCACAGTGACTGTTAATTACATTGATGGAAGGTTGGAGTTATGCAGTAAAGTATTTTGTACGTGCACGTTTCCAGAAGAAAGAAAAACTGATGAAGCTATACGAAGAGAGATTTTGAAACACTTCTCAAAAATTGGTCTTTGTCAGGACCTGGTAAAGAACATTGTATTTGTTACTGGCCAAGGGCTAAACATCGTACATGTAGATATCCTAGAAAAACATCACCAATTTACATTTCCAATGCCGGACACTAACTCACTTGCGATTCAGCTTTTCTTTTGGCTTTCAGGTCAGACTCTAGCCAGCACATGCGCAGACGGACTCTCCTACTTATATCAAATTTCACTGAGGTCAAGATCGTTCCTTAGGTTCGTCGAAAACATGCATCATGGCATAATTTAAACGTTTAATATATGTCATTTAATAAACTTTTTTTGGCTAATTCACATATTGAAACTTAAAGATATGGAACTTAACTGGGTAAACGGTGATCCCATCCTCAACACAAAGTTTGAAGTGAGCTCCAAACCTGATATTGCAAGAATTCGCTATGTTTTTGCATCGCAACTTCTATGTGCCAATAGTTTGCACTCCTACGTGTGGCTTTATTGAAGCAGACAAATCTTATAAACTTATGCGACAGAATGCGCACGGGGTATTCGAAGCTACAGTATCAATAGTTCCGCCAGAATTTTTGTGAAAAAACTTCTGAACAGTTACGTCTAGCCTTTCGCTGCAGTTGCCAGTGGATTTTTTTTTACTTCGGCTCTCGGTGTGTTACCACGCACTACAAATAGTTCCAAGTAAGTTTCTGCGGGAAGACTTTCAGGAGCTCTTTTAAAACGTTGTTTCGAATTTAAGCATATAATATAGAATTTGCAACTGGATCTAGCTATTAATTATATTCGACTTCCAAAGTGTTACGTATATCCTTCCTCCGAATTTGCCATTGCATTGGTTGACGTTTCAGACGGAGGCAGTACGTGTGTTACTATGCGCTGTAAATAGTTCCACTATTTAAGAAATAAGGTAACGTTGTTCTTTGAGAGAGGTAATATTTTTCAACGAAATTCAAATAAAGTACAAGAAACGGAGAGTGGGAAAATTGTGAATTTTTCTTGTGTTTTATTTCTTCTAGGCGGAATATTCTTATTCCTCAGTGAGTGTTATCTCCCGCTATATCTTTCTTCTTTTCCCTTTATCTTTTAATATTGATGAGATCTGGATCTATTAAATATCTGCAATGGGGCACCACTGACTGTCAGGAAACGCATGTCAAATGTCATCGAACCTACCACTATGCCGCATACTGCAAAAGACGAAAACGATGTTTCTGTTCCACGCATTCCAATCGTCTCACCTCACATTCCACTTTAGTTCAAACGCCTACAGTTTCCTGTTATTCTCAGCTTTGTCATAAGTATCTACAAGACACAGGTTCAATCGTTAAAAGTTGTTTGACTAAACCTCCGAAGTTCATGCTTTTTCCACGGACAGTTCTATGTTTGTTGCTGTCGAGTTGGTAAAAAAAGAAATCTCTTAGCCAATGTTTTGAAATCAAACACCAAACGTTATTTACTTATATAATCCTCAAGGTTCTCTTTTGACTTTGAGGATCTTCTTATTCGCGCTTCGAATTAACTATACATTTAGCTGATCACAGCGCAATCAATATTGTATCTGTTCAGCTATCTCATTGTTTTTATTCACAGGCATATAAGATCTCTGATTTATGATAATTTTGCGGGCTCAAGTAAAGAATGTATTTTTTTTAACTATTTCTGTTCTTTACCGAGTATATTTCAGTTAAATGCTTCAGTGCAAAATATCCTTTTCATAAATTCCGGAAGCCTCACAAAATGGGGCGCAGACCTTAATTTATGCACTTTTTTTATTAAACCGGTCATCTTTGGGTATCACCACTAGCATAAAAATATATAAAACAGTGCATGAGGAAAAAATTGTGTGATGGTATGATATCGATACCATGAACTGTTCCTAAATCATCTTCAAAGCCATTCCTTGATTTAACGTAATAATTCTTAAAAACAAGGGAAGAAGAAGGTAAATCAATTTGACCGGAATGTTGCTGATTCAGAGAGTGTCAGTCTTTCCAAGGAATAAGTTTAATCCCTTCCAAATATTTTTGCAGGATTAACTGCTTGTACTTTAAATGAAAACACAATTACATTTTATCTCTGTTACGTTGTTTGAAACTTGTCAATGAATAATTTGATATTTCTTATTTTAACAGAAAAGCTCCTCCACTGAAGGCAAAGCGAGATAAATAATCTGGAAAAATAAGTTTAATTAATAAGGCAAAGATAGAAAAATAACTATTTCCCTACTTTTGCAACGACTGTATAATTTCTTCTTGTGGCATGTTCCTAGATACAATATTTTTCATAGAATGTAATATTACCTTTGGGATTAACGTATAGTTCATTCTAACGACGAAAACAAATTTTCTGAACATAAAACCTAGGATATGAACCTTTTGTTTACTGAATTATCAAGCTGATTCATTTCTTAAAACGGAAACTCAAAGAATATGAACGGAAATTTAATGCTGCTGTTATCAAAGAACATGAACCTAAATTTAATGCTACTGTGATCAAAGGATATGAACGGAAATTTGTGCTACTGTGATCATAGAATATGAACGGAAATTTAATGCTACTGTGATCGAACAACATGAACGGAAATTTAATGCTACTGTGATCAAAGAATATGAACGAAAATTTAATGCTACGGCGATCAAAGAATATGAACGAAAATTTAATGCTACTGTGATCAAAGAAAAGTTATTAATTTTAATTTTTTGCAATTTGAAAAAATAGCAGTTCTCACAATTGAAACGAAGAAACTTGGCAAAGTTAATATTCCATTAATATCGACATGAAAGTTAAAGAACTTACGGAAGAAATTCGCCCTTAAATATGGGCATTTCCCCCAAATCTGGTGCTCAATCAAAAAATACGAGGTCTGTTCAATAAATAGTGCCTTTGTGCAAGTGCTTCGCGCATGACTTGATTCCTACTAACCAGTCAGACAGCAAACAATTCTTTGTGCCGTTTGATTAATTTCAATGAGCAATAGAACTGTCTACATGTATTTCATTGGGTTTAAGGTGGATGATTGTTTTCGAAGTCTGTCTATGGGTGTCAAACAATGACCAGTCATATGGTTTTTAATTTATTAAATGCACCATCAAAATAAATTCAGGCTAGATTAGTGCAGTTTAGGGTCCTGGAACTTTGGACATAATACTGTCGTCGGATGTCAAATAACGACCAGTCATAGGGTTTTTAATTTATTAAATGCACCATCAAAAGAAATTCAGGCTAGATTAGTGCAGTTTAATGTTCTGGAACTTTGGACATAGTACTGTCATTGTCGGATAAGAAAATCTAAGAAGAGTGTAGGAATGTTGTCCGTAAAGGATAAGCCGCGGAGTGAGAGACGGGTAATAGCAATTTGCGGAAAGAACACACAAAAAGTCGATGAGCTCATCAATGATAATTTAAGCATTAGACAGAGAACCACACCAGGTAAAGTGAACATTAGTTTAGCTCAGGGCTGGCGAACCTTTGACACGCGTGTTACTGGGTGGCAGACCAAAACGATTTGGGTAGCACCGCGGTATAGAAACATTAACATTAAATAAAAATTTAGTTTTTTGTAAGCAATTTTTCGACAGCATGTTTGAAGTGTGTTCTTGCAAATAATAGATCTGTGACAAGAAAATTGGTCTGGTCAAGAAGTGTCCTCCAAAGGGGTAGTAATTCAAACAAATTTTATCATATGCATTAATTCCCAAAAGAAAATCATCACGCGCACATATTTTCGCTTTATGAATCCATTCCTATGAGCTTCCACCAGGAATCGTCCACACTGTTTCGGATCAAGCCTCTTCCCTATTCCCCTCCGCCTTCCTCCCATATTTGTGGTAGGGAGAGAAAAACCAATGACAGGACAGCACGCATGAGACGGTGAGTTCCTCTGAGAACTGAAGGTAATCTTGGACAATGAAATAAGATATTTCATATTTATATTTTGGCAACACTGCGACGCCAGTACAGAGCTTAAGTTTGGTAGTGAAAGTTGATTTGTTTGTAGCTGGTGCGTATTTCTCTTGTGTATTGCATGTGTTTCTTCGCTGGTGTTTTTGTATCCGAACTATGCAAACATGTGTTTTGGTGCCGAAAAAAAGAGAAACTTAACAAACACAACAGATACCGTGGTCGAGTATTTCGACTACAATGGACACCGGAGTTCGCAGTGGTTGAAATAAACAATAAAGCTTTTTGTTGCCTATGTAGTGAAACAGTAGTTTCTCGCACATTCAATGTAGCGTCATTTTGGGGGAATCAAAAAATGTATGTTCCCGGTCAAATGAAGAAAGCAGGGAGTACATTTCACGATAAGCGAAACAATATGAAAAAAATAATCGAATTACCTGGAATCATCTTTCAGACCGAGGAAAAATCACTGTGGCTATTTTTCATGTATCTCGCTGTATAGCGCAGCATGGGAAGCCGCTTTATGACGGTGACGTTTTGAAGGTGACTTTCTTAGCCACGTCCGAAACATTATTTGAATAATTCCTCAACGAGCAACAAATTGTGAATAGATTTAAGGAAATGCCAGCCACCACGAACATTTTTTTGATTGAACGTTTTACGACCACCGTGAGCAACTCAATGGGCTATAAGCAGTCCCCCGTCTCTATTTTATGGTCGATGGTTCCAGGGAAGGGAGAGAGTCAGTGCCGTAAGACAAATATAACACCCATGTCTCACCAGCCAGGACCATTGTAAACGACTGGATAACACGAATGAGTGAATATATGTCGGAACAAATTAAATCTGATTGGGGCACTCTGGTATATTTTCAGTATGACTTGATGAAAGCACCAATCTTACGTCACAAGCAACCTTAGCTGCCTTTGTTATATTTCCTTCGGGAAATGTAATGAGGGAGAAATTAAATTGCTTAGTTTTCCAACTACGATAACAGGGAAACATGTGTAATTAAAGCAAGAATTTTTAGTTAATATTAGTATTGACTTAAAATACCAATTTGTACTACAAATTCTAATACACCTATACAGTGTCTGTGAGTACTGATGGCACCCTAAGTATGGTGGGTAAACGTAGTACGTTTGTAAAATTTCTTAGCAAATAGGTTCTGCACGCTATTGTGCAGTTCCATTGCATTTTGCACCAAGAAACACTATGTGCGATAGCAAGTCTTAAGTCCTTTGCAGTGTACTCCAATCTTACTCTTTAAGTATGATTTTCGATTATGTACTTACTATTTAAATCAGGTTCAAAGTAAGATAGTTTTAGACTTGAAACTCACTTGCCTACCTCTTCTGTTAATATAATTTCTGTGGTATTCGAAAAAAAAGGCCAATGACGAATTGTTAATTTAAAAAAAAAACGCTAAAAGGTTGCACACTAGCCACCCACTTGAAAGCAGTAAGGCAAACTTTAAGAGGCACAATAGTCGGAAAATGTTCGCTATCCCTGAGATAGAACATGTAAGGAAGAAATATTTTTACTTTAAATAGTAATCATATTGCTGGATATCGTTCTAAACATATGTAAGCATCCCCTGTACAAAATTTTCCAGTTGAAGTATTTCACATGCGTAAGATACCGCATATGTACAGATGTCAGTTTATCATTGTTAAAATAATTTATAATTAAATATTCATCATCTGCATAGTCAGAATGTTCTTACTTATTCGAACTTAGTGTAAAACCATTTTAAGGTTTCAAATAAACAGTATCTTTAATGACAGAAACAGCTCATAAATTAATCAAACGTTTAGTTGTCCTATATTATGGAAATATTATAAAACATTACACAACGGTTTATACCGTAGGACCCCCTTTCGCTCGTCCGCCAAACAGCTACCACTCGGCGTGGCATCGATTTGATAAGATGGCAATAGGTATCCGTAGGTATCTGGTACCATAACGTCAAGAGCAGGTCCTCCACTTCCAGTACATATTGGGGTTGTGGTTATTTAGCGCGAACCCGCTTTTCAAAGTCGAACCACAAATGTTCGATTGGATTCATGTCAGGTGAATTTGGAGTTCGGGGCATTAACAGAAACTCACCAGCATGTTCCTGAACGATTCTGGCAGTGTGGCATGGCCCACTTTTCTGTTCCTAATGGCCGTCTCCTGCAAGGAAGGAATATTATTATTATTATTTTTAATATTAACTGAGTGGTTTGCCGTAGGATTTGTTTCAGCGCAACAAGAAATCTTTCGAAAATGAACTTCCTGAATCTTTAGAAACTAAACTTCACAGATGCTAGGTCTTAGATGTGGTGATGAGACTGTAATCAAAAGTGATCACATTATGTTTTTGAATCAAAACCAATAGTAATAAGCTACAGCAACAGTGTTTTTTCGGATTTTCGATAACGTTTTTCTAAATTATGTCCGGTGATGGTCAGAAAAGAATGTAATCTTTTTCACATTATATTTCGTCAGAGATATTTTTTAAATTGAAGTAAACTATAAATCTACTGAAACATTTCAAATTACGGCAGACCTCATAATTTCTGTCATCCTTATTTAAGCTTCCTGCTTATCGAAATCAAATCGTGCTGAAACAACAGTGAAATACCTGGCGTATAGCACTGAGCTGTTCTTTCTGTTGCTGCCTAGAATTTATTTCTCATCAGAATATAAAAACTCTTGATTCACAGTCATATATCTGCTTAATGTTCTCAATGATAACAAAATATTCTTGAATAATCGTTCATTGAAATCCAAAAAATCATTAAGAAAATATTTGTACGTGATCAGATCATTGGGATTCTCGGCTTCGTTTTTTGGTTTTCGGCATAATTCTGTTGCTTATAACTGAAAATCTGTTAGAGCTATTTATCATTTGAACAATTGCGTATTCCTGCAGTTTTCACTTTTCAAATGTTCATAAAACCTCCGTAATTTGTTACGTCTGTTCACTGTTCGAATTGCCACTGTAGCAGCAATATACTAGAGTTCTGTCATGGTTGCAAAATGTATGAATTGTCCCTGAGTGCCTTACATTTTTTACAACCATCCACGAACATGGCTCGACGCATTTATGCAATGGAAAAAGGATAGTTTGAACATCAGTCTTCCAAGTCAATTTGACAGGAAACGCAGTACGTTAAAATCTGAAGGGCAGGCATACTACTAAGTTGGACAAACTGTGTAGAATCAACTGGCATCCTACGTATGTTTATAAAATTTTCCAGCACTGATGCTAAACAGGAAAACAGCCTATTTGTGCATTTGCTAAATAATTACGAAAGCGAGTAGATGGACTGAGCTCTAGTAATATCGCCAGATACGCTTCCAGAAGAAGCGTGTACTGTATGTGTTTAGTCCTATGTGGATTGAAGAATCGCCCCATGAAGAATTTATAAAGCAAGTCAGAGCAAGCATTAATTCCAAACGTGCATAGTACAATAGCTCACTGTGTTACAAATGTTAGCTTAAGAATTAAGACGTTCATTTTTCTTGCATTTCAGTTTTTGTCATCTGCACATTCAGGGGAACTTCCTTTTTTTAAAGAAATGATTCCGTTCTTTTGCTTACATCACTCCATTTAACCACGAAATGCCGTTATTTCTTTACTACAAGACTGCAAAAAAATATCCTCAAATTTGTCTACCCTTTGCTAAATGGCATATTTATAACATATCAACGGCATTTTGCGCTTTTTTTAAGCGAATATAACCAAATGTTGTTTTAATTTTATTTCCTCAACCTTAACATTTCTTTAGTATGTTGTATGGACACTCAATTTCTATACGAATATCACTTTTAAAGTGTTTTACAGGAAATCAGAGTTTTCAAGTGTTTTTTACGCTTTCCAACGGTACGTTGACAAAGCTAATATGCTCAAGCTTTGTCCGTCTGTCCGCACGATAACTCGCGTAAAAAAGTTCGATTTCGATGAAATTTTAGTATATGATAGGGGATCACTTGGGGACGAACCTTATTGAAAATGGGCAAAATGGGTTCAAAGGTCAGGACATAGGAGCGGGATGCATTCCATTGCTTTTATGCATCATACCTTGTGTAAATATGGTTAGATTTCGATGAAATTTTAGTATGTGTTAGGAAACCCTTTGGGGACGAACCCTATTGAAAATGGGTGAAGTGGGGTCAAAGATCTGGACACAGGAGTCTGATGCATTACACTGCTTTATGCGTCATAACGTGCGTAAATATGGTTCGATTTCACTGAAATTTCTGTATGTTGTAGAGGACAACCTGGGGACAAATCCTGTTGAAAATGGGTGAAGTGGGGTCAAAGGTCAGGACACAGGAGCGGGATGCATTCCATTGCCCTTATGCGTAATTACTTGCGTAAAAATGGTTCGATTTCGATGAAATTTTGGTATGTGGTAGGGCACCATCTGGGGACAAACCCTAATTAAAATGGGTGAAATTGGGTCAAAGGTCAGGACATGAAGATCGGGATCCATTCCATTGCCCTTATGCGTCATAATTTACGTAAAAAAGCTTGAATGGAGACAAAACTTTTCATGTTGTTCCGGAAGTATTTTTTACCGCTTCTGTCGAATATCATCGAAATGGGGTAAATGGTCGGGTCATAGGAGCGAGATTTCTTCTACAGCCATTATCCTCTTAACTTGAGTAATTATTTCTGGTATGTTGGAAAGCGTATCATAATCAACGCATTGCATGATTTTACTAACTTGTTAATGTAATAACGGCAATTTAATGGAGGCCGAGAACACGTAGCACACAGGCAACTACTTGATCAAACACAAAGAACCATTTTGGTAATTTGCGTGACATTCAATTTTTCCGAATTACCTAAATAAATGGATCTGTACAGCTCAGGATAAGAATTATGGGTGAATGTCACTTTGGACTCCAGTGGAAACGGTGTCAGACAAATAGATGCAACTGTATGCAAGTCAATAGCTCCTCTGTATATTATGTATATCGCACAGTATATGAACAAAATACATCACCGCACTACAATAGATAATAGGTGCTTTTCTGTCAATGTAGTAATGGAGGTTTTGGATTTGTATGACGACCCTTGACAGTACTGGATGTGTTTCGTGGGATTCTGTTAGAAACTCAATTTAAAGACCGTCTCCTTTCTGCTTTCGGAGCCGAGGAACGTCAGCGAAAAAAGTGGACGGCACTTCTCTTGATCTGAAGACATCGTGCACTTCCCGGATGATTTCAAATTTGCCTTTTTATGACATAAAATGCTCTACAAAGATAATTATATTCTATGCTACATGATTTTCTTCTTTTAACTTGATGCTTAGACACTGAGATGTGGACACATCATGTATTACGTTTTTGTTCTGTATATATATCCCTCACCAGGTTTATGATGCACTTTCAATATTTGACAATGATTCCAATGAGGAATCGGAAGATCTAATGTGTGTTTTTTAACCTTTTTAACTTAGTAAAGTTTTTAAAATTCATGATCGTGTAACTGACGGCGCTTTAATTACTGAATTATCATTCTTCTATACTAATGATCCGACGTTCTTGGAGTAGAACATAATGAAAACTTTTCAAGCCTTCGCACGTCAACCAGATGTTTTTTTCAAGTAATGTAGACCGCAAACTGCATGGAAAAGCCAACTTGTTGATATGCGAAAGCTTGCAAAGTTTTATTCCTATTCTGTACCGAGAAAGTCTTATCACTTATATCATTATACTAATATGTGAAATCGAAGGAAATCGCCGATTTCAGGCTTTGGAGCTTATGGGATCTAGTGGTTTTAATTTGGCGAGCATATTTTACGAATAAATTGGACGAGTAGTTTTGTTTTTTGTTATCTTTTATCGACACACGAACTGTGGTAGTTGATGCGAATTTTTTTCCATATTATTGCAACTGATAGAAAAGTATCTGCTTTCTCAGTTATGTTACACATGCATCTATAAGTGAGGAACATAAGTATCTCTATCTAACGTAAAGAAGAAGAAAAAATATTAGTCGGTAAAATAAACGAACAGACAAAGAAAATGTGTTAATTTCCGTTAAATCCCGTTATTCCTTATACCCAAATATAGAAAAACGGAATTATGTAATGTAAAAACTTCTCAATATATCTACACCACATGTCAAGCATTTGTATTCCAAAAATCTAACCGCAACTTAGATTTTTTTAAAGTTTTTTTATTTAGTAACATGTAATTTTTAAGCTAATAATCAAATTTCTTTTGTTCTAAAATATAATAATCAAACACTTAAAACCTAAAATAACTGCAATGCAGCTAAATATACGGTAGTTCTACATCTAGGTTTCTAAGCAAAGCACAAATGCAAACAGTGTGACAGGTTGTCTTACATTAGTATCTGGCAAAACTGTCAGTCCATACCTGGCACTGTGGGGCGGACGCGTATGCTCATTCGAGATATTTCGAGGTGGTATTTCTGGAGAATACTAAGACAGAGGCCTTTTGTTAGATACGTCAGTGGTGTGTTCTCTAGCGATTACACACAGTGTGATAACGTTTCTAGAGTATAGAGGGAATTATTCCTTTTTCACTTCAACTTAGTGGATCATTATATTATCTGGGAAGTTTCCCTTCCCTTCCCTATTTGATTTCGAGACTATGGAACGCCCTAGAGATTTTAATTAAATGTTCATATGAAATTTACTTTTCACAAATAATACAGAACGCTATTTAAAAAGAGGAATTAAGTTATACTCCAATTTCATGCGCACACCTTTAATTCCACTTTTCTACATATACAACCAGGCGTTTGTTGGCTGGAACACGAGATTCATACTTTCTATTCTGCACCAAAATACATAAATTGGAGTTACTCTACATTTTATAAATATAACGCTAAGGTTTTTTTTTTCAGAATGACATGTGTCGCCATTAGTCATGTTATCTGTCCAATTCATATTCTGTCGTTTGGCTTACATACTCCGACGCTGTATTACTTCTCCTCTCTTTAGCTTGACATATTTTTGAAGCCAGTATTCTGCTGATTTCTGGTTACTTTTTTGCCTTTCAAGAATCTAACCTATGATGCTGACTGTCCTTTCAAAAGCCGTATTCTTCACATTCTCACCTTTTTCAGGATTGATACACCGAAGACCTAAAATATTAGGACCAGCTACTCGTGTGGCAAATGAAGCAACTGTATGAAAAGGGCAGCAGGTGAGATGATCGTGAAATAATACAATTGACACCTCATACTGAGTTCTATTAATAAGTGTTACGCATATTCCTCACATGGAAAAAACAGTGCACTTAGGAAAGTTTGACAATAGCGGAATTGTTAATTTCAGACGACTGAGTCGGAGCATTTCCAAGACGGCAAAGCTTTTGGGTTTCCCACATCAATCGACGTGAAGCCCTTTAAAAATGGTAGATAAGACAAAACGCACGAACAGCAGGCAAATTGTACACTAATCACGTTCCATCTATCCCGAAAGCGAAGGAAGGGTATCACATATGGCATGAATCAAGAAAAAGGACATTGTGATACAAAGTGCTGGTATCATGAATGCTGGGAACGGGATTAACCTATCAAAACACTTTATATTGGACCGTGCCGCAAATTTGGCTACGTGCTCGTAGTCCTGTCCGAGTGTTCTTGAGAACCTCGATTAACCATCGAAAGCGCATTCCATGCGCTTGAGTTCTACACACTATCCGAACATTGAAATCGATGCCCAAATTATGATATGGATCTCTGTTCAGTTTGGCTTCTATTGCAGCACAGTATACTCTTACTTTTAACAAGTGCATATTTTCAGACGCCTTCTGTATTTATGCCTCATATAATTACTTTCAAACTGTTCTGATCTGAGATAGTGTATTCTTAATGCTGTGAGTATTCTGACACCAAAGCACGTACTGAAATGTGTTTTATAAAAGGCAATCTGTTTGTGAGAGAAAAGACGATATCAGACTTCCAGTGATTAAAAAATAAATCTAAACGCCATGTCTGTGTATCATATTTTGCTACATATTTTGCTATTTCAGTAATCGAAATCACAGTATCATATCTTTTCTTTTATCTGTCGACCGCAGTTTGAAATTTAACACCAAATCGAAGGGAAATTGTTAGTTTTATTCCTGTAAGTTCAAGGGATCTAGTGATATCAAGTTGACAAGTATATTTTGAAACTGAATTGGTGCAGGAAGTTTTTTTTTGTATATATTTTGTTATGGACACCGATAATGTCATAGTTGATATGAAACTTATATCATAATATCACAACTATTAAATAAGTACATATCTAGCTTTTCAGATACAATATCCTTTGATCAATATGTGAGGAAGATCAATACCTCTATCTGATATAAAAATAACAAACAATATTTGTGGTTAAAAAAACACAGTAAGAAAATCTATATACTTCTGTTAAATGCCTTGAATGCCTATATATCGAAAAACGAGATTTCTGTAATGTAGAAACATTTTCAAAATATAGCACATGACAATCATTTGTATTACTAATATGTAGCTGTAATATCGATTTAAGTTTCATATAAGTTTATTATTACATATCACCCCCTCCCCCCAATAATCATCTTTCTTTCTCTTTTGTTCAGAATGTAATAGCCAAACACTTAAATCTCTTAAATAATTACAATGCAGCGAAGATAACGGTAGTTCCAAATGTAGGTTACTAAGCAAAGAAGTGCAAACTGTGTGGTAAGTTATCTTATTTTGTTATTGAGCACAACTGTCACTCCAGTCACGGAAGAGTTGAGTAGTGACACAATAGTAGATGAGACACTTATAGTAGATCTTGTAAATCTCACATACATTTTCACTTATAGGTAAATGATAAATCGCGGTGGATATGTCTCAACAAAATCAGGAAATTACTGTAATCTATGATCAAATATAAAAATATATATTGCATCTAAAGCAAGCTGAAATACAAAAATTATTTGACAGTACAAAACGTTTGCGGGGAACTAAGTTATACTTTTTTCAAGCGAGAAGCAGTGACTGCTGAGTGCTACCTAAAGGCGACAGTTTTCTATTCCGAAAAATAAAGAGATGAAAAGCCAAACAATTGCATCCCCAAGTAATCTTAAGTACAGGAAGTCGCGCTTAACTGGTTTATTTGTACTACGAAGAGAAGAGGGACAATAATTTTTACAATAAGCGTTTTGTTTCTTTTTGAAAAAGTTATACTCAAGAATTTATTTTCTTTTAATTTTGAACTACACCAACGCTCGGTCTTTTAGCACAGTCATTAAAAAAAGTATTTCCATTTTTTTGAACTCCCGAACGGACTGCTGTAATTTTGATTTTTAGAGATCGTCTCCATACCCAAGAAAGCATTTTGAGGGAACTCGAACATCATACCAGAGAGTATAACGTTGCAAACATTTCAATTTTTAGCAATATGTATACTGTAAATATGCATTTACATGTATGTTTGCGTGTGTGTGTGTGTGGTAACATCATAATAGAAAACAATTCTATTTGCCGTTAGCCAATGATCGTTAAAAAGGCTGTGATGGCTTTTTTTATTTAAAAAAATGCATTCTAATTTAATTTAAAGTTTACATTCCCTCTGACTTGGCCGTTACCTTTTTTTAACAAAACTTATGAATTGGCGAAGTTTTCGCACTTTTCGTGAAAGGCATGAGGTAATTCTCCTTATTTTTGTTTAACAGTTGTCAGACATTAAAATCCTCATTCTCACAGAAAAGAATGAACGGCTATAAAGCGCACTAACACTTCGCTCGAGATTACTGTCTTCGTTGGATGATCCAAACAAGATTTCAGTGCAGCCTTCTTTAACAGTTTCAAACGGTACGCGTCATGAAGTCTGTCAGAAGAATATTTAGCAGATGACTATGTAAGTCTCGTCAGGGACTTATTTCAATTGTAATTCGTTCCAAAAACACAGTTAGAGAGCAAATTGGTAAAATTAATATAAGAAACTAATATTTCAAAAATTAAAGTGAAAAATAAATTTTTCAGTCTGCAAGGTATCATATCTCATTCCACGAAAACCGTAAGGTTTGTCACCTATTTATTAATTAGTTTTCAATGTGTGTATGAAAGAAAATGTCGTGCCTGCGTACTTTCTTGAGGTAAAATAACCAGACGGCTTAGAAATTTTACGTTTGGCATACGTTCATTTATTCTACTGTGCTGCGAATGGTTTGAATATTCCTGTAGAAGTGCCGCAGTACCTCGCAGAAACTACTCTACTTACAATCGAGACACATCATGAGCGCAGCTCAACAAGTCATAATACATTTCTTCCTGATAATTTGGAATTTCACTTTTTATCAATTTCAGCTCCTTATTACCGCTAACCAGATGTATCTCCAACAATTTGGTATTTCACTATTTTTCAACTTCGGCTCATTAGTGGAGCTTAACACATCTATCTGTAAAAATCGCTGCCTCTTGAATATGGGGAAATCTAAAAACCAAAGAAAGTGCATGAGAAACACGGTAAACAGAGTTTATTTCTAACATTGCAACATATTTTTTTTTGTAGCTTTTCAAAGAAGGTGTGCTGGGATAATACTTATATTAATAAAACCCAAAGTTTGCATGTCATATCTACGAGTTTGAAACAAAACAACTGCATGGTATCAGGAAGTATAATGAAGTAGTATTAATTTATGAGCTACATTAACTTTGCAAAACGATATATTTTTCCAGAATCGAAATACGAAATGCTTTCTAAAGTGATACATAGTTGATTACCACATAGCATTGAGCCCTAATTCCAGTTAGATTTTAACAAACGTGCTCTTAAAAAATCAGATTCGACCAATAAATATTAAGATACACTTCAAAAAGGGAATAAATTAACCTCCATTATTTGATTTGTATTATTTTGAAACTTCATGTTTTTAAAATAGGATTTTTCTTATAGAAAACAGATAAAAATAGTGACCTGCGAACAGATAAATCTTAGATGAACCTACCATGGATGATCCCTGTATAAAATTGAAATGCAAATGACACAAGTATCGTTTTACAAATAAAGTCTTCCACTCCGATATTCAAACCAAACGAATCCCTTTACTGCGAGGACTGATATTTGATGAGACATGAAGGTTCATTTGCTAGTACATTTATATATACTGTATGTGTGTGTGCGTGTATGTGTGCGTGTATGTGTGCGTGTGTATGTCCTTATTCGACGGGAATATTTTTTTTAGATGGGGTTTCCAAAACTACATATATTCCAAGTTTACAGTTTTATATTCCGAATAAAATAAATACGTAGATATTAAAATTCTTCAAGTGTTTGTTTGTAATAATTATTTGAGTTAAAACATTAGTCTTTCCGAGCAATTTTTCTACTAAGGTCGAGAAGGATACGCGAATACTGAAATCCTCACAGAAAAGCAATTTGTTGTGATGCCATGAGCCACCTTGAACTAAGGAGATAATACCTGCTTTCTTTTTTTTTTCAAATTGGTAGATTTTATACTGAAAGTTGGTTCCGCAAAGCTCTTGTGAAAGCGAATGCTGTTTCTCAGCTAAAGACAGAGAATAAAAATGGGGATAGGGATGGTTCAAAACTGGATTATCAGCAAAAAAAAAAAATCGAAATGTATATTCGGTCCTTTTGGAGCCATATACGTGTCTTTTCATTTTATATTATTTCGTTTTACTTTTTTTTATTTATATCATCTTACCATTATTCGTTTTCTTCACTGTAAAATTACGTTTTTCCTCATTGCATAAAGATATTTTCCAGCAGTTGTTTTGCTTCGTTTTTTAAATTTGTGGAGGAGTTATAACCTGAGGTAATCTCCTTCTTTGTTTATTTGAAATTTCTAATTTGAGGGAGTCTTTTCCCTCATCATAGCGTTTTCTTAACAGTACTTATAATTGAGAATCACATATGTAGTAATTACAGCATTGGAGAGCAAGAAGGCACAACATGTGTAATCACAGTTTCGAGCAGTATAAAACTGCTCGAAACTTTATTTTTTAAATTCGTGGAATTGTTTCAATAAGTGGAATTATTCCTCTTGATAAGTTTTAATTGTAATTAATTGTAGTTTCTTCTGCAGTACAGCATTTCTTTTACAACAGTTGATACCGAGAAGTAAATTTGGCTTATTATGAAACAAATCAAAGTTCTTAGTCTTAATCGTAATTATGACATTTGAAAGAGTAAGGTTCTAACATGTATAATTACAAATAATTATTCTTTTCGAACTCCACTATTTTTCCGAAAAAATTGATTTATAGGTGGATACATCAATATCACATCTGATATGTAAAATGTTCTTAACATCTAGATCATTAGTATCAATATTTGAATTAAGTTTTACAATTTAACATGCACTTTTCAACGTTGTAGAGGATATTAATGCCATATACTTAATACAACGGAAATTTATTTTCGGTGGAAAGTATGTGTTTTTGCAGTTTAGTAGAACTGTTATTAATAAGCAAATTTTAGTATTTTGCGTTATTATCTATGTTTTTTAGTTCCAGAACAGTTCTAATTTTAAAATGTTTTGAAGTGAATTTGAAAATAATAGTGCAAATTATGTGCACATAGGTTCAAAGAGGGTATTTTCTATATCGTCCGGGTAAAGGGCATTTTACTCCTCCTCCTACCTCAGGTTTTTCAACCTACTTTCGAGCTTTGTTTATTTGCAGGCCGAGAGAGCGACAGTACCTATAAATCTATCATTTATATTTTGTTATCATCTTCAGAATTGGACACAATCCATAGAGATTTAAATGCGGGTGTCTGACCAATGATTTAATCTTCATCCTGTTCGTAAAAAATTCTGCTATCATCATTCATTTTATCAAATGGAATAATAAAAATGCGATTTAAATTTCTGTACATTTTAGCCTCGTTTTTCCTTCAATGTAGCACAAATTGTAGCACTCCAGGACGGCAACGCAAAGAACGAACTGTTTACATTTTTAGAGTAGCAGTTCCACTTATATTTACAGAAATCCGTTTAATTTCTGAGAAATACCGTGTACATATCCAGTTCTATATCTGAGAAATACCGTGTACATATCCAGTTCTATATCTGAGAAACAAATATCCTGTTTTAGAATTAGGTGATAGTCCGATCTCTTTGACCATATTTACTTTACTCCTCTTTCCCAGCTTAATTTTGCAGTTCTGAAAAGTACTTGGTTTATGGAATACGCTTTCGGAAAAATGTAAAAGCAGCCCCTGTGCCTTGAACGTTTTGGCATTCAGAAACAACTGTCGTCGCTTTGCTGATACCAAACAATTAAAAACCTTATTTTGGAAACTTAGATGAAAAGAAGCAGCTTTAAATGTTTATTTCCGGCTTGCAGTTGATACTTCTTCAATATTAGCTTCTCCATTTCTTCTGCGGGTTCTAATCTTCAGGTTGGTTGCATTTGTCAGTTCTCCCCTTCCTTGGAGATAACTTGTAAATGGTTTTTACTGCGCGGTTAAGAGTTGCACTTGTATTTCATCCGTTTAGTCGTGTTAGAATCATTTAAAACATATTACCTAAAGCTGAACATTCCATTTATTACTATCATCATGAGAGACGTTTCCTCCAACATCTACAGTAAGACGGTTAATATTACCACACGTGCGGTTCATGGATATAATTGCATCTTACTTCAGGCTTTTCTTCTTATTCGACATAAAGCCCAGTTATTCTAATTTAAAATCGCATTCATAATCACCTCCAGGAAAATGTGCAAAACAAAACTTCCATAATTCACATCCAAGGCATGTTTTGGTTGCTGCTTTCTTACAAATATTTTTCCTCTTGATAATGCATAATAAAACCCCCAGCCCCGTTCGCTATCGTATTAGTAGATGAGCGCAGTGCAACGAAACAATTAGTCATCGCTTTTAACCAATTAATAACACAGGAGCCGTTATGGAATTTTCGGGCGAACAGGCGAACACACACACACACACACACACACACACACCGACACACACAGAGTAGTAAAACGATTCTCGTGAACGTTGCCCAGACAATCTACCTTTTAACACTTACCATTTTTCGAGCATAATAACTAATTTTCATTGAACAAAATTACCTTTCCTCCACCACAGTAAAACTTCTTAAACGTGATGCTCTGTTTCGCAGAAAATAGATCAAATATGTCTCAATGAACGTAACAAGAATTGCTAATGAACGTCCACAAAGTATCAAAGCAAATTATTACCCATCATAGTTACGTCATGCGCAGAAAGAAATGTTCCTCTCTTCAAACAGCAAAGCGCCTCGTGGAACACAACACAAGTTGTTTCGCAATGAGGTTCACTAAAGTCCCGGTATCTCTCTCCGAAGGTGTGTGCGTCGGATCTTTATGCTCAGAAATAAGGAAACCTCCCCAATTGCATCCCTATCATATAACGTCTTTTAGCCATTAAACAATTAGAACGGCCTTAAAAGTCAAATTCTGAAAAAACACACGCTTTTCGCACTTCCTTTCTCTCAACGTGTAGGCTATTTACCCATCACACAAGACTTAAACAGATTTCCATACGAAACATCAGCATCTCTCCATCATCAACACGCTGATCCGAATTCAGGCAGGAAATGTAGCCTTTGTAACCTCCTGAACAAATATATACATAACCAAAAATATTACTATCTAAAATATATTTCCTAAAATATTAAGAACTTCTAAAATCAACTTGAGTATACAACCACAAATAGAAGTGCTATTCTCAAGCTTAGAAATATAAAATAAAATATTGATAAACATCATAGTTCTGCATGCTGAGATCAACAACTCAACAAAAAATGCAAATCATTACTAATCCTAAATATAAATTTTATAAAATATTGAAAAACAAATGTTTTTAAGAAATTCTATATTGACATGATCTATGTTATTCACGTGTTCAAAAAATTTGTTTTCAAAGTGAAATTAATTAATATGAGTAGAATACTTCTGTCTGCCTGTAATTAATATGTAATTAAGTTACGAGTATATACTTCTAAAATAACACTCTCGATTTTCTCTAATTTTATTAGTCTTCATCTCCTTCATGATAATCTTAATTTTCAGAAGAAATGTATTTTTCATTATATTGGGGTGGCACGGGCTCTGGCTTAATAGAGCTAATCAGAAATATTTCTAACAATTTGGTATTTCATTATTTATCAACTTCGGCTCATTAATGGAGCTTATCACATCTATCTGTAAAAATCGCTGCCTCTTGAATATGGGGAAATCTAAAAACCAAAGAAAGTGCATGAGAAACACGGTAAACAGGGTATATTTCTAACATTGCAACATATTTTCTTTGTAGCTTCCCAGAGAAGTTGTGCTGGGATAATACTTATATTCATAAAACCCAAAGTTTGCATGTCATATCTACGCGTTTGAAACAAAACAACTGAATGGTATCAGGAATTATAATGAAGTAACATTAATTTATGAGCTACAATAACTTTGCAAAACGATATATTTTTCCAAAATCGAAATACAAAATGCTTTCTAAAGTGATACATAGGTGATTACCACATAGCATTGAGTCCTAATTACAGTTAGATTTTAACAAACGTGCTCTTAAAAAATCCCATTCGACCAATAAATATTAAGATACACTTCAAAAAGGGAATGAATTAACCTTCATTATACATTTTTCGAGCGACAAAGCAAAAACAACAACAAACGAATCGTGTAAAGAATGTTTAACTCTGACGTCCGTAGTTCTTGTTTGTTTAATACCGAGATATACGAAATTAGCTAAACAATGAAAATTTGCTGTACGATAAGTATAAATAATTTGGATTTGTTCAACGTAGAACGAAAATCTCATATTGCCTAGTTTATATTAATTTGACATTACCGTTAATAGGTTGCAGGGTGAATACCATGTTGCAAAGACCAAGAAATTCTGAGCACTCGGAAAAGTAAGCCAGAAAGAAAATGATGAAATATTTTGAACTTTAGCGAAAATCAATAAAAATTTGAAGAGAACTTGGTGAAAGGAATTAACAAGGAATAATACAAAACAGTTTCATGGATAAAGATATGTTTAATGTTCCATGTGTGAAAGGTATTCTTTGTCGGATATTTTCTAGTATATGATTTAAAAGAGGCATTATACTAAAACTGGTAGAACGAAAATCTCATAGGTTATCTATAAGCTTCGAGAAAAGCGGTTGTTTCGGCAGTTCGAGTAGGAACCATATTCTAAATAATCTCGTTCTGTTTTCCCTTAGAGAAGAACTTATTGCATGTAATATTCTTCCTTTTCTGTTCAGATGAACCCATTTCTCTGCTTCGAGAGCATAGGAACCACCGAACACTTATGTTCATTTTAAAGATGTAACACAATGATATTCATGTAAAAGTGTTGTTCACCTATGTTGAATTTTTAAGGCAAAGCATAGTTTTTTCATGTAAAAGGTTTTCCAGTCACATATTATAGAAGTTTTCTCATTGCTTGCTGAACAATGCAGTGCTCATTATCAACGACATACCTGGAATGGTTGAGAGCGGCGAATTCTGTTCTGTTCTTGTGGCTCTCACAGACGCTCGACCCTAGCGTTCTGTCGTTGTCCTCGTTTATCCAATGCCACGTGGTGCTGGGTTGTGCCCTGCTCGACCTATTGGAACCAAAATCATTCGATTGTCGCATCACTCCAACGCAAAGTGCCTGGCAATACGGCGACTTGACAAAACGTCTACTCTCATCTCAATTATATATCCTCGCTGAAACTCGCACAACTGCTCGTAATGCGCACGGATCCGACTTCGAGGGATCATCACTGTCCGTCGACGTTAATTCAACCGCATTATACTATCACAATGGTCCGTTCGTGTGAGTTCCTGTCTTGATATATCCTCCTCGATGCGCTGTTCTTATGCACATTGGCGGATCACTATTCAGTCGTTGGTTGGTTATTTTTAATTTTTTGCATGATCGGCACTGCTGTACATGCATGCAAAGTTCCATCAGGAAAGAAAAGGTTTCTTGGAATGCTTCGTTTCTTTTGGCAAGGAGTGTATTTTGAAACTTCATGTTCTTAAAATCGGATTTCTCTCATAGAAAACAGAGTAAAATAGTGAACCGCGAACAGATAAATCTTAGATGTACCTATCTAACATGGATGATCCCTGTATAAAATTGAAATGCAAATGACACAAGTATCGTTTTACAAATAACGTCTTCCACTCCGATATTCAAACCAAACGAATCCATTTACTTCGAAGACTGATATCTGACGAGGCATAAAGGTTCTCTTGCCAGTATATTTATATATAGTGTATGTGTGTGTTCGTGTATGTGTGCGTGTGTATGTCCTTATTCGACGGGAATATTTTTTTAAGATGTGATTTATAAAACTACATATATTCACGGTTTACAGTTTTATATTTGGAAAAAATAAATACGTAGATATTAAAATTTTTCTGGTTCTTTGTTTGTCATAATTAATTTAGTTAAAACATTAGTCTTTTCGTGCCATTTTTTGGCTCAGGTGGAGAAGGATACACGAATACTGAACTCCTCACAGAAAAGCAGTTTGTTGTGATGTCATGAGCTACCTTGAACTAAGGAGATAAGACCTGTATTTGTTTCAAATTGGTAGCTTTTATAATGAAAGTTGGTTCCGCAAAGCTCTTGTGAAAGCGAATGTTGTTTCTCAGCTTAAGACAGAGAATAAAAATGGGGATAGGGATGGTTCAAAACTAGATTATCAGCAAAAAAAGCCGAAATGTATATTCGGTCCTTTTGGAGCCATATACGTGTCTTTTCATTTTATATTATTTCGTATTATTTTATTTTATTTATATCATTTTGCCATTATTCGTTTTCTTCACTGTAAAATTACGTTGTTCCTCATTGCATAAAGATATTTTTCAGCAATTGTTTTGCTTAGTTTTTTAAATTTGTGGAGGAGTTATAACCTGCGGTATTCTACCTCTTTACTTATTTCAAATTTCTAATTTGAGGGAGTTTTTTCCCTCATCATAGCGTTTTCTTTACAGTACTTATAATTGAGAATCACATATGTAGTAATTACAGCATTGGAAAGCAAGAAGGCACAACATGTGTATTCACAGTTTCGAGCAGTATAAAACTGCTCGAAACTTTAGTTTTTGAAATTTGTGGAATTGTTCCAATAATTGGAATTATTTCTCTCGATAAGTTTTAATTGTAATTAATGGTAGTTTCTTCCGCAATCCAGCGTTTCCTTTACAACAGTTGATACCGAGAAGTAAATTTGGCTTATTATGAAACAAATCAAAGGTTTTAGTCATATTCGTAATTATGACATTTGAAAGAGTAAGGTTCTAGCATGTATAATTACAAATAATGATTCTCTTCGAACTCAACTATTTTTCCGAAAAATTTGACATATAGGTGCCATCAATATCACACCTGATATGTAAAATGTTCTTAACATCTAGATCTTTAGTAACAGTATTTGAATTAATTTTTACAATTTAACATGCACTTTTCGTCGTTGTAGTGGATATTAATGCCATATGCTTAATTTAACGCAAATTTATTTTCATTGGAAAGTATGTGTTTTTGTAGTTTAGTAGAACTGTTATTTATCAGTAAATTTTAATATTTTGCGTTATTATCTATGTTTTTTAGTTCCAGAACAGTTCTAATTTTAAAATGTTTTAAAGTGAATTTGAAAATAATGGTGCAAATTATGTGCACATAGGTTGAAAGTGGGTTTTTTCTATATCGTCAGGGTAAGGGGCATTTTACTCCTACCTCAGGTTTATCAACCTACTTTCGAGCTTTGTTTATTTGCAGGCGGAAAGAATGACAGTACCTATGGATCTATCATTTATCTTTTGTTATCATCTTCAGAATTGGACACAACCAATAGAGATTTCAATGCGGGTGTGTGACCAATGATTTAATCTTCATCCTGTTCGTAAAAATTCTGCTATCAGCATTCATTTCATCAAATCGAGTAACAAAAATGCGATTTAAATTTCTGTACATTTTAGCCTCGTTTTTCCGTAAATGTAGAACAAATTGTAATACTACAGGTCGGCAACGCAAAGAACGAACTGTTTACATTTTTACAATAGGAATTCAACTTAAATTTATTGAAATCCGTTTAATTTTTGAGAAATACAGTGAACATATCCAGTTCTATATCTGAGAAACAAATATGCTGTTTTAGAATTAGGTGATAGTCCGATCTCTTTGACCATATTTACTTTACTCCTTTTTCCCAGCTTAATTTTGCAGTTCTGCAACGTACTTGGTTTATGGAATACGGTTTCGCCGAAATTTAAAATGTCATCCCCTTCAACCAGACCCTGTCCTTGAACGTTTTGGCATTCAGAAACAACTGTCGTCGCTTTGCTGTAACCAAACAATTAAAAACTTATTTTGGAAACTTAGATTAAAAGAAGCAGCTCTGAATGTTGATTTCCGGCTTGCAGTTGATATTTGTTCAATAATATCTTCTCCATTTCCTCTGCGAATTTTAATCTTCAGGTTGGTTGCTTTTGTCAGTTCTCCCCTTCCTTGGAGATAACTTGGAAAAGGTTTTAACCGCGCTGTTAAGAGTTGCATTTGCATTTCGTCCGTTTAGTCGTGTTAGAATCATTTAAAACGCATTAACTAAAACTGAACATTCCGTTTATTACTATCATCACGTGAGACGTTTACTCCAACATCTACAGCAAGACGACTGATATTACCACACGTGCCGTTCATGGATATAATTGCATCTTACTTTAGGCTTTTCTTCTTATTCGACATAAAGCCCAGTTATTCTAATTTCAAGTCGCATTTATAATCACCTTCAGTAAAATGTGTAAAACAAGATCTTCCATAATTCACATCCAAGCATGTTTTATTTGTCGCGTTCTTACAAATATTTTTTCTCTTGATAATGCATAATAAATACCCCCAGCCCCGTTCGTTATTGTATTAGTAAATGAGCGCAGTGCAACGGAACAATTAGGCATCACTTTTAACGAAATAATAGCACAGGAGCCGTTATGGAATTTTCGAGCGAACACACACACACACACACACAGACACACAGAGCAGTAAAACGATTCCCGTGAAGGTTACCCAGACAATCTACCTTTAAACACTTACCATTTTTCGTGCACAATAACTAATTTTCATTGAACAAAATTACCTTTCCTCCACCACAGTAAAACTTCTTAAACGTGATGCTTTGTTTCTCAGAAAATAGAGCAAATAAGTATCAATGAACGTAACATGAATTGCTAATGAACGTCCACAAATTGCTAATGAACGTCCACAAATTATCACCCTTCATTGTTACGTCATGCGCTGAAAGAAATGTTTCTCTCTTCAAACAGCAAAGCGCCTCGTGGAACACAACACAAATTGTTCCGCAATGAGGATCACTAAAATCCCGGTATCTCTCTCCGAAGGTGTGTGTGTGTGTCGGATCTTTATGCTCAGAAATAGGGAAACCTCCCCAATTGCATCCCCATAATATACCTTCTCTCAGCCATTAAACAATTAGAACGGCCTTGAAAGTCAAAATCTGAAAAAACACACGCTTTTTGCACTTTCTTACTATCAGCGTGTAGGCTATTTACCCATCAACAAGACTTAAACAGATTTCCATACGAAACGTCAGCAACTCTTCTTCATCAACACAC